>ML662445.1:40067959-40667959 GCA_007570785.1 Antilocapra americana
CACACACACACACACACACACACACACACACACACACACACACACACCCCACACACACAGAGTTCTCTCAATTAACTAGCTTCTCTGCAGTCCCTTGCAGGAACAGAGCCCACCCACTGGGCCACTCCTGCTCTCCTGAGCCTGTTTTGGAACCAGCAGAAAAGAGAATTAAAGAAGGGGACAGGTGTGAAACCCCAGAAAATCCCACATCACCCACAGAACATCAGGGGTGGAATGTAAGGACTCCAGATGTATCTGGGGTTGGATAGGAATCCCTGTGATGGCCTTGAAGGCTCATCCAAACAGGTATGATCCAGAATGGCTTTCCTCTGCCAAACTGATGCCAAAAACTAAGGAGAAACTGTACTATTATCACTGTACCTGCCACTTTTCAGCATTTCTCAAACAATGGTTTCATCTCAGGGTCTCCAAAAATACTTAAACTGCTTAAAAGAATGTTTGATGAAAACAGGAAACAATGCTGCACAGTGACAATCTGCTGAGAATTAAATACTAACAACCTCCACAGCTGGCTTCTCTTGCATTCAGAGTATTCAAAAAAAGCTCAGTAAGTACGGTCCCTACTTTTTTTTTTTTTTTAAACATCTGCTCACTTGCCTAAAACAGCTGCTTAATTTCTTTGCTCTGTAGTCTAGAGGGCCTAACTAAACATGCAGGCTGGAGGAAGGGGACAAGAGTGGACTCAGATGGCCCAGATGACCACATGACAGCATAGCTCGGAGTGTGGGCCCTTCCTGCCAGGCTCCCACCTCCACTCCCATCCAGCCTGGACTGGACAGCCCCACCAGGAGGCGGCAGGAGGAGCGCCAAAGCCGTGGGCCAGCGCTCATGTGCAGAGGCGGCAGAGCCGCCACATACTTCAGATTCTGCACAAGACACTAACTTGAGTCACCACACTAAAGGGTATGTTATCCGAAACATTACATTTTAACTAAACATTCAACTAAATTTTATGTGGTATAAAATAAGAAAACAAACTAATACCATACCATTTACTTGTAATATATTTTCCTTGTGTCTTTGGTATAATTATGTCCCTAAATATATACATTTATTTTTCAAACTAAAATTTTACAGTGATTATAAGATACTGCAAACCTAAAATTCCTTTCAAATTATGCTGGAAGAAATAATTCTTTTAATACTCCCGTTCCGTCCACCTGAGTAGAACTGATTCAAATGAATTTTTTTTTTAATGCTGAGTAATATTCCATTGTGTATATGTACCACAGCTTTCTTATCCATTCGTCAGTTGACGGGCATCTAGGTTGCTTCCATGTCCTGGCTATTGTAAACAAAGCAGCGATGAACATTGGGGTACACGTGGCTCTTTCAATTCTGGTTTCCTCGGTGTATATGCCCAGCAGTGGGATTGCTGGGTCATATGGCAGGTCTATTTGCAGTTTTTTAAGGAACCTCCACACTGTTTTCCATAGTGGCTGTACTAGTTTGCAATCCCACCAACAGTGTAGGAGAGTTCCCTTTTCTCCACATCCTTTCTAGCATTTATTACTTATAGATTTTTGGATTGCAGCCATTCTGACTGGTGTAAAGTGGTACCTCACTGTGGTTTTGATTTGCATTTCTCTGATAATGAGTGATGTTGAGCATCTTTTCATGTGTTTGTTAGCCATTTTTATGTCTTCTTTGGAGAAATGTCTGTAAAAAAAAATTCATTTGAATCAGTTCTACTCAGGTGGACGGAACTGGAGCCCATTATCCAGAGTGAAGTAAGCCAGAAGGAAAAACAACAATACAGTATACTAACGCATATATATGGAATTTAGAAAGATGGTAACGAGAACCCAGCATGCGAGACAGCAAAAGGAATGCAGATGTATAGCACAGACTCGTGGACTCTGTGGATGAGGGCAAGGGTGGGATGATATGGGAGAATGGCATTGAAACATGTTAATTATCATATGTGTAATCAATCGCCAGCCCAATCGCCAGCCCAGGATTGATGCTCGGGGCTGGTGCATCGAGATTTCCCGGGGGGAAGGGAGGAGGGAGGGGGGAGGGAGGGGGGTTCTGGAGGGGGAGCATATGTAAACCCATGGCAATATCATGTCATTGTATGGCAAAACTAATAAAAAAAAAAAAAAAAGAATACTCTCTAAATTCCTGATTTGAAATTAGGAAATTTCAAAGCAGTATTTTGAATTCTACCTAAGATCTCCTTTGGGAAGCACATAAAATTCAAAATACATCTTAATGATCACACAGAAGTGTACTTAATCACCACTAGATTTCACGCTGTATCTGTCCCAATGTATCTTTAATAAATCACTAGCTACATGTTTTTTTGGTTTTTAAAAAAAACAATGAAACTTCACCAGCAAAAATAACTACCAATTTAATGAAGGTTTAAATGACAGAATAAGCTTTTTAAATGCAATTATTACATAATATAACCAATAAAATCTATTTTGATAGAAAATACAGAGTTTTAAGTTATAATGATTCATCTGTAAATAGATGCCCCAAATTAAGGTTACCACCTTAAGATCAACAGGGCAAAAACAAAAACAAGCCCATAAATTAACTTTAGTAAACATAAATATAGTAGATAACAAAACTTTCCATTTCAAGTCACATAAGTAGAATCATCAGTTAACATCTTAGAAAACAAAATAGGGTACTGGCGCGGGCGAGCAGAGCGGGCCTGGCCAGCGGAAGCTGCCATGTAGGCTGTGGCCTTTCCTCTGCTTGACGTCGCCCGGCCACCCTACCTCCGGGTGGGCGAGGGCCTGGGGAGGTCTGCGGAGAGAGGCGCTGGTTGGTTTAATACAGGAAGTGCCGGGGTACTGCCCTTTTAGCTTCCGCCTGTGGTTCCATCCCAGACTGTCACATATTCCTGTACATAGTGGTTCTTAGTGGTTCTGCTTTGAACTTGAGTCTGAGACCTGGATTCAATCCCTGGGTTGGGAAGATGCCCTGGAGAAGAAAATGGCAGCCCACTCCAATACTATTGCCTGGAAAACCCCGTGGATGGAGGAGCCTGGTGGGCTACAGTCAATGGGGTCACAGAGTCGGACATGACTGAGCGACTCCACTTTCAGTCTTTTATTCTCTTTATCACCGTAACATGACTTATTCTAACTCTAGTCTATAGGCAATTATGTTTAATGAAAATAGTTTTTCTGTTTTCAAAAAATATATATTAAGTAGTGTTATATACAGTTCTGTTATTAAACATTTTCCAAGCTTTTTGTTCCTAATAAAAAAAAAAATAATATCCTTCACAACAAACTAGCCCCAAATTTTCATGTAAAACTAAAATTTACTTTTTAAAGTACTAGAAAAACATGAAAATTTATCTGCCAGTGCTAGAAGAAAGAAATAATCCATGTTCAAAATTCTACAGGACAAAAAATAACCTATTAATGTAAAAATGCCAAGAAATTGATAGAACAAAGAAATAAGATGTAACAAATAATGGGGTCTTACCCAACACAAAGATGAATATCACAACAGAAACACAAGCAAATGACATGAAGGAACAAATCACTTAAGTATTTAAATAATCAAAAATAAGGTTTCTGTTGTTGTTAAAAGTTCAATCACACAGACAGTAAGAGAAGTGTGTATTCTTTTAATGAGATGTCATTTATGCCTAGTCATTTAGAAAAATATTCTTAAATGCTGACACTCAAAATTATCACTGTCTGTTCAGGCAAAAGAACATTCTCTCTTTTATATCATTTGTAAGATTATAAATTTTCACAATCTTTTGGGTGAACAATCTAGGAATATGTCCCATTAAAAAATGTGTATACCCTTTGGTCTAGTTAATCCACTTCTCTGAATATTTCCTTATGATAAATCCATAGACAGAAGATTTAGTCTGTTGACAGAAAACTGTTCCGTCACTCAGTCATATCCGACTCTTTGTGACTCCATGGACTGCAGCACACCAGCCTTTCCTGTCACTTCACCATCTCCCAGAGTCTGCTCAAACTCATCTTCATTGAGTTGATGATGCCATCCAACCATTTCATCCTCTGTCTTCCCCTTCTCCTCCTGCCCTCAACCTTCCCCAGTATCATGGTCTTTTCCAATGAGTCTACTCTTCCCAACAGGTGGCCAAAGTATCGGAGCTTAGGCATCAGTCCTTCCAGTGAATATTCAGGGTTGGTATCCTTTAGGATTGGTTGATGTGATCTCCTTGATATCCAATGGACTCTCAAGAGTCTACACCAGCACCACAGGTTCAAAGGCATCAATTCTTTAGTGCTCAGGCTTTTTTACTGGTCAGCTCTCACATCCATACGTGACTACTGGAAAAACCACAGCTTTGACTATATGGACCTATGTAGGCAAAGTCTACAAAGATCATGAACTCCTTATTGCAAAATTCAGACTTAAATTGAAGAAAGTAGGGAAAAACCACTTGACCATTCAGGTATGACCTAAATCATATTCCTTACAATTATACAGTGGAAGTAACAACCAGATTCAAGGGATTAGATCTGATAGAGTGCCTGAAGAACTATGGATGGAGGTTCATGACATTGTACAGGAGGCAGGGATCAAGACCATCCCCAAGAAAAAGAAATGCAAAAAGAAAAATGGCTGTCTGAGGAGGCCTTACAAATAGCTGTGAAAAGAAGAGAAGCTAAAGGAAAAGGAGAAAAAGAAAGATACACCCACCTGAATGTAGAGTTCCAAAGAATAGCAAGGAGAGATAAAAAAGCCTTCCTCAATGATCAATCCAAAGAAATAGAGGAAAACAACAGAATGGGAAAGACCAGAGATCTCTCCAAGAAAATCAAGAGTTACAAAGGGGAACATTTCATACAAAGATGGGCACAATAAAGGACAGAAACAATATGGACCTAACAAAAGCAGAAGATATTAAGAAGTGGCAAGAATACACAGAACTATACAAAAAAGATCTACATGACCCAGATAATCACGATGGTGTGATCACTCATTTAGAGCCAGACATCCTGGAATGTGAAGTCAAGTGGGCCTTAGGAAGCATCACTCCGAACAAAGCTAGTGGAGGTGATGGAATTCCAGCTAAGCTATTTCAAATCCTAAAAGATGATGCTGTGAAAGTGCTGCACTCAATATGCCAGCAAATTTGGAAAAAGCAGTGGCCACAGGGCTGGAAAAGGTCAGTTTTCATTCCAATCCCCAAGAAAGGCAATGCCAAAGAATGTTCAAACTACCACACAATGGCACTCATCTCACATGCTACCAAAGTAATGCTCAAAATTGTCCAAGTGAGGCTTCAAAAAGTACATGAACTGAGAACTTCCAGATGTTCAAGCTGGATTTAGAAAAGGCAGAGGAACCAGAGATCAAATTGCCAACATCTGTTGGATCACAGAAAATGCAAGAGAATTCCAGAAACACATCTACTTCTGGTTTATTGATTATGCCAAAAACCTTTGACTGTGTGGATCACAACAAACTGTGGAAAATTCTTAAAGAGATGGGAATACTAAACCACCTTACCTGCCTCCTGAGAAACCTGTAGGCAGGTCAAGAAGCCACAGTTAGAATCAGACATGGAACAATGGACTGGTTCCAAGTTGGGAAACAAGTAGGTCAAGGCTGTATACTGTCATCCTGCTTATTTAACTTCTATGCAGAATACATCGTGCGAAATGCTGGGCTGGAGGAAGCACAAGCTGGAATCAAGATTGCAAGGAGAAATATCAATAACCTCAAATATGCAGATGACACCACCCTTCTGGCAGAAAGTGAAGAGGAACTAAAGAGCCTCTTGATGAAAGTGAAAGAGAATGAAAAAGTTGGCTTAAAACTCAACATTCAAAAAACGAAGGTCATGGCATGTAGTCCTATCACTTCATGGCAAATAGATGGGAAAACAATGGAAAAAGTGAGAGACTTTATTTTCTTGGGCTCCAAAATCACTGCAGATGGTGACTGCAGCCATCAAATTAAAAGACACTTGCTCCTTGGAAAAAAAACTATGACCAACCTAGACAGCATATTAAAAAGCAGAGACATTACTTTGCCAACAAAGTAATGGTCCATCTAGTCAAAGCTATGGTTTTTCCAGTGGTCATGTATGGATGTGAGAGCTGGACTACAAAGAAAGCTGAGCGCCAAAGAATTGATGCTTTTGAACTGTGGTGTTGGAAAAGACTCTTAAGAGACCCTTGCACTGGGAAGAGATCAAGCCAGTCCATCCTAAAGGGAATCAGTCCTGAATATTAAGTGAAAGGACTGATGCTGAAGCTTAAGCTCCAATACTTTTGCCACCTGATGCGAAGAACTGACTCACTGGAAAAGACCCTGATGCTGGGGAAGACGGAAGGCAGGAGAAGGGGATGAGATGATTGGATGGCATCACCAACTCGATGGACGTGAGTCTGAGCAAGCTCTGGGAACTGGTGATGGACAGGGAATCCTTGAGTGTTGCAGTCCATGAGGTCATAAAAAGTCGTACATGACTGAGTGACTGAACTGAGGCAATGTCTCTGCTTTTTAATACAGTGTCTAGGTTGGTCAGAGCTTTTCTTCCAAGGAGCAAGTGTCTTTTAATTTCATGGCTGCAGTCACTATCTGCAGTAATTTTGAAGCCCAAGAAAATAAAGTCTGTCACTGTTTCCATTGTTTCACCATCTATTTGCCATGAAGTGATGGGACCGATGACATGATCTTCATTTTTTGAATGTTGGGTTTTAAGCCAGCTTTTTCACTCTCCTCTTTCATCTTCATCAAGAGGTTCTTTAGTTCAGCTTCACTTTCTGCCAGAAGGGTGGTGTCTTCTGCATATCTGAGGTTATTGATATATCTCCCTGCAATCTTGATTCCAGCTTGTGCTTCCTCCAGCCCAGCATTTTGCATGATGTACTTTGCATACAAGGTAAATAAGCAGAGTGACAATATACAGCCCTGACCTACCCCTTTCCCAATTTGGAACTAGTTTGTTGTTCTACGTCCAGTTCTAACTGTGGCTTCTTGACCTGCCTACAGGTTTCACAGGCGGCAGATAAGGTGGTCTGGTATTCCCGTCTCTTTAAGAATTTTCCACATTGTGCTGTGATCTACCAAAGAATTACCTACAATATAAAAAAACTGGAATCCCATTGCTTACCCCAAAAAACTGGATAAATGTATAGCCTTACAAGTTAATGCTGCATAACTGCTATATTGTCAGATATTTAATGATATGTAAAATATTTACAATGAATCAAGTGAAAAAGACATTTCCAAAGCAATATGTGTAATTACATGTATAACACATTTTACACACACACACACCCCTGGAAGGGTACACACTGGAATCCTCCATCTATTATCAAGGACTGGTTCAGGAACAGGCAGGTCACAATATCCACGTCAGCTGGAGACAAAGGTTTGCTGGGAGTAACTGCCCAGTTGGGTAACTCCAATTAAGGAAATACATAAATTCTCTAGACTTTTCTTGAGACTTTTAAGTTTAAAATTATGTCAAAATGAAAACTTACAAAAAACCTGAATTGACATAAATGGCAAGGGTATTTATTGGCTCAATGAGAAAGCAGGCAGTCCTGGTGGCCTCTGGCAACTTCTACAACCTCAAGAACACCAGCTTCAGGACAAGGCAGACCCTGTGGGCTACAGAGTGAAAGGACAGAAGGAAGCTGTCTATTTCCTAAGACGGCTGAGCCACTAAACCAAGCCAACCCTAAAGCCCACACCTCTGGACTTCCAGCTATTGTGCCAATAACAACACCCTTACCATTTAAATCAGTTTGAGTTTTTTTTTAACTTTTCATTTCTATGTAAATTTAAACGTACAGAAAAGTCTCAACAATAGTCCTAAACTTTCCTGTATACCCTTCACCCAAATTTCTCAATAGTTAACATTTTGCCCCATTTGCTTTATGTTCTCTCTCAAATACACACACAATCTTTAGCAACCATATGAGAGTAGATTACATACATCATTGCCCAGTCTTCTCCAAATATTGTAGCACTTATTTCCTAAAAATAAGGACCTTCCTTAGAGGACCACAGTACAATTATCAACATCAGGAAACTTAACACTGATACAATCTAATCCACGGTCTATACTCAGATTTCACCAGCTGTCCCCAAATATGTCCTTTGCCTCTATTTCTCCTAATCTAGGGTCACACACTCTATCTGCTGTCATATCTCGTCAATCTCCTTTACCCTGGCGCAGTTCATCTGTCTTGCCTGCCAGTGACACCAGGGAGGAGCTCAGCCCAGACTCTCTCCCGTCTCTTTGGGCTCTGCACACCCAGCAGGATGCCTGAAAAGTGGTGCCGTGTCCCTTTCCATGGGAAGGAGGCACAGGTGCTGGTCTGCCTCAATACTGGTGATGTGAATTTTGATACTGTGGCTGACGGACTTTGAGGTGGCCCCCACCTCTGGTGTTCATACCCTGTGTGCCCTCCCTTGAGTGTGGACAGGACCTGTGACCTGCTTCTAACCAAGAGAACAAAAACAGCAGGATGTTCATGACTACAGTAAGCGATTACGTTCCACCCTGCTGCCTGTGAGGAAGCCAGTGCCCATGCTGGGGAGGCTGCCTGCAAACAAGCAGAGACGGCCTCTAGGTGCAGAGGGTATCCTCCACAAGTGGCCAGCAAAGCAGAGCAGATGTCAATCTTTAACTACAAGGGATGGAATGCAGCCAACAAGCTCCTGAGCAGGAAGTAGACCTGCCACAGTCAAGCCTCCAGAAAGGCCAGCCCCAGCTGACACCTGGATTCCAGTTGCACCATACCTTGAGCAGAGAGAGGACCCAGTAAAGCCACACCCAGGCCTTTGACTCAGAGAAACTATGAGGTAATTTTAAGTTGCTGTATTTGTGGTAATATCTTCCTGGGCATTGTTACACAGCAATAGAAAATAAACACAGTCACACTTAAGGTAGCTCTGCCAGATTACCCCAGTGCACAATTTTTCCATTTGAAATCAATATATAATTTATGGGAAAATCCTCTGTAACTATGCCAACATCATAGGCCTCATCAAACTTTCACAGCCTTAATGATCACTGGTGATTCTTACCTCGGCCAGCTACTACTACTGGGTCTGGAAATCATGATGTCCTGTCCATTCTTCCTTCTGCATTTATTAGCTGGCAAGATGGGGAAAGAAGACCTTTCCCTTCCCCCATTTGTTTACTCATGTACTTATTTACACATCAAACACACTCATTGACTTATTTCATTCCCTAGGAGATTTAATTCACTCTCAGAATTTATTGGGATACTCAGATAACCAGATTCCAGTGGGAACTAATTCAAGCTAACTCCTGAGTCCTTCTGACAAGTCCTATAACTTTCTTTAAACTGCCTGAATGAGGTGTCATTTACTTAACCATAAAATTCACTTATTTAAAGTATACAATTTGGTGATTTTTAGTCTATTTACAAATTTGTACAACCACCATCACAATCTAATTCTCAAATTTTGTTATCACTCAAAAAACAAACCTCATGCCCATGTGCAGTCATTCCCCTTCCAAGTCCCAGCTCTGGGAAACCACTCATCTAGTTCCTGTTTCTACAGATTTCTTTTTCTGGACAGTTTAGGTAAATGAAATCACATGAAGTGTGGTCTTTTGGGTCTGGATATTTTTCACATAGCATGTGTCACAGCACTTGTTCCTTTTTATCAGCAATTACTAGCTCATTGTGTGGACATGCTGCCTAATGTCTGTGCGCTCCCTTAGTTCTCAGTCCAAAATGTTCTGGGCTCATTTTGTACTCTTCCTACCCCAGCCCTGGGATCTGCCATTTCTCCAAGGAACCTTGGCTACTTTTAGTGGGAAAGGCTGTCTGGAAACCAAGATCTAGGTGGTAAGAAGTGCTCAGTGTTACCAGGGTACCCCTACTGCTTCCAGGCCCTTTGGTAATATGTATATGTGTACACGTAAATGTGCTTCTATGAACACACATAAACACATACACACAGACAAAAATGGCTGACCCACTTTTTGTTTCTTGCATTTGAAAGCATCCTAGCTCACACAAAGACAGCAACATCAGAGATGAGATAAAAACCCCTTCCTTTCTCCAGTTAAGAAGGGCAGTTTAAAGGAAAAAAAAAAGATTAGAGTTTTCATTTCATTCTATTTTATAACTCTGCAAAGTTCCGTGTTTTTCAGGTTTTCACAATGAGGTCTGTGATGCCCAAATGGTAAAGGACCACTGACCCGACGAGTTGACACAACTCAAGTCAATGAATGGCCTCCAGGGTTTGCAGCTCAGTGTTCAGTCCCATCATTTGTTTCCTCATATGTCTGAGTGTCGATTGTTTGTAGAAATAAACAGAATATCTCTGCTTATTTTAGTGGAGAAAAAGAAGAACCAGAGTGCAGTCTGTTTTTATGAACAAAAGACAGACCAGAGCATGTCATTGCTCAAAACTCTCCAACGGTTGCATATCCACATCCACAACAGTACTATTTATTGATACAATGGCCAAGGTGGGGAATCAACCCAAGTGACCATGAACAAACAAATGAACAACATGTGGTCTATACATACAGAGGAGTATTATTCAACTTTAGCAAGGAAGAAAATTCTGACACATGCTACAACACGAATGAACCTTGAGACATTATACTAAATGAAATTAGCCAACCCCAAAAAGACAAACACTCTATGATCCCACTTGTATGAAGTACTTAAACCAGTCAAGTTCATACTGACACAAAGTAGAATGTGGTTGCCAGGGACTGTGGGAAGGAGGCTTCTTGGTAGTGGTTCAGAGTTTCACTCTTACAAGATGAAAAGATTCTGGAGGTCTGCTGCACAACAATGTGAACACAGTTAACACTACTCAACTGTAAGCTTAAAAAGGGTTAAGGTGGTACATTTTATGTGTTTTTGAAATTACATTGTTTGCTAACAATCCTAGAGGACAAAACAAATGTCCTAACAACAAAGCAGCAGTAAGAGAAAAACTCAGAAATGCGATTAAAAATCTCATGCATTACCAATTACAGATAAGTGACCTGCATGTAATAATACAATTATATTATCTGTCAGCTGGATTATTCCTAGGAAAGAGGGAATATGTAGTAGCCCTGCAATAAATCTATACTGCACAGGCACATCTGTGTTTGTACCAGTGAGAGCAGCACTTGCTGCTGTAACAGACACAGCTCGCTGCCTGAGTGTGTCCTACGGCTGATGGGCCCTGCAGCATCAGGCACGCGGCTACCTGGCTGACCTCACCCCCAGCTCTCCAAGCCACACTGGCCTCCCTGACCTTCTGTGACCACCTGGAACCTTTCCCTGCAGGGTCTTCACACCACTTTCTCTCCTGCCTGGCTTATTCCCTCACCTCATTCGATCTCTGCTCCACTGTCACCATAAAAGAGACTTCACTTCCAAAATGCACCCTCTCTTCTCTGTCTACTCTATCCCTGTCCATGTATGCTCTATCCCCTTGGCCTCCTTTATTATCCTTCATAGCAATTAATGCCACATATTATTTTATATAATTTATTTGCATATTATCATCTATAGATAACAGAACGTAAATCCACTCGAGCAGAGGTTTCGTCTGTCTTGTCTAATATTATGCTCTCAATGCCGAGAATTGTGTCCGACAGGGTAGGCGCTTTCCTGTAAAATGAAGAAAAAGGAAAGAGAGGTACAGGGAGGGAGGGAGGAGGGTGAGTAGGAGAAAAAAGGGGGAGATGGGATGGAGGGCAGGGGAAGGGAGTGTCTCTGTGACCCTCTAGCTCAGGACTTCTTCCCTGATCTAGCCTGTTTCCAGGGCTGCTAATTTTACTAAAACCAGTCAATTATTTTCTCCCTTTAATTACCTTTCACAATTAACAACACTAATGTTCACTTCTATTAGTACTATATACATAATTAAAAACATGATTTCCTCTCACATCTGCTGAACAATGGAATAAAATATAACTTTGTTAAGATATGCAACTTGTTTTTTACTTAGCTCAAGGTAAACAAATTTCAGAAGATATTTTAATTATCTGAGAAGTCATCTGATATAAGAACCACACTGGATCTTATGGCTTCGTTACTGTACTTGCTGAACTGTGACTCATGCACTGGTTTACATAAGATCAAATTTCCTGCTTTCTAACTGCTTGAGTAACTTGTGACAATCACAAGGTCCTGTTTCTTGAACATGGACTGTGCTAATTCAACAATATTCCTGGACAGACTTTAAAGGAAACAGCATCTCGTCTTTTTATAAAGGCCTGTAACTACTCACTTTCCCTCATGTCTCACATGCTTTTCTTTTGAGTCACCTTGACAGGTGCTTTCCACAACCCTATTTTGATTTTCTCTACTAGTGAAAATCATAGAAATTCCTAAGGACACTGAACTTCATGGGAATCAGCTAAATTGTGCTGACCCGTGGTCAGGCTCTAAGGCAATGAGCATGGCTTGCTGCGCTCCCTGCTCAGCATCGGGCTCAGTCACTGGGCCTGAGTTTGGACAAACAGAGCAGACTGCGCGAGTCATTCGGGACTAACAAGAAAACAAGGTGTATGCTCACCTCACAGACCTCCTCCCTACCCCAACACACACCCATGATATCTCGTATTACAAAAGCAAAACACATTCAATGCAAATCTCAGAACACACAAGAAATCAAAAAGAACATTATAGGATGAACCTAGAGATTACCATAGTAAGTGAAGTCAGAGAAAGACATATACCATATGATATTGCTTATATGTGGAATCTAAAATATGATTCAAATGAACTTAAGTATTAAACAGAAACAAAACTCACAGAAAGAGAATATAACTGTGTGCTTGCCAAGGGGGAGGGGGTAAGGGAAGGACTGGGAGTTTGAGATTAGTAGATACAAACTTCTATATATAAAATAAACAACAAGGTCCTACTGTATAGGACAAGGAACTATACTGCCATGATTCCCTAATAACTCATAATGAAAAAGAATACATGTATGTATGCATGACTGAATCACTTTGCACCAGAAATTCAGACAACACTGTAAATCAACTATGTAGTGGTGGTTTAGTCACTAAGTCGTGTCCAGCTCTTGTGGTCCCATGGACTGTAGCCTGCCAGGCTCCTCTGCCTATGGGAGTCTTCAGGTAAGAATACTGGAGTGGGTTGCCACTTCCTTCTCCAGAGGATCTTCCCCACCCAGGAATTGAACCTGGGTCTCCTGCATTGCAGGCAGATTCTTTACCAACTGAGCTATGAGGGAAGCCCCTATAAAAATCAACTATACTCAAAAGGTAAAAAAAGCTTTAATGAAAAACATGACCCAATAAATGGAAGCATAATCCCTAATTTTTTAAAAATATATTTTCAACATTAAAATATGAAGTAAAAACAAAGGAACTTCATATATACATATCATATATATCTCACTGTTAACGGTTTTATTATATTTGTCCTGTGCATACTTGTTAATAAAAATTGGATCATTAAGTACCTACTATTTTATAACCTGTTTTGTACCATACAAACCATCTTTTCACATTAACAATTCTATTCCATCCATTTATTTTTAATACTGTAGAGTCCTCTGTTACACTACAGTGAGGCATCTAAACAGATGCTAACTTTCCTCTTATAAAAAGTGCTGCGTTATAACTGAATCGCTTACCTGTATACCTCAAACTAACATAACACTGTTAGTTGACTATGCTCTAATATAAAATTTTAAAAAAATAAACAAGTGCTTTAAATAAATATCTTCTTGCTACATTTTTACACACATTGAGTTATTTTCTTTGGAAAAGTTCCTAGCGGTAAAATTAATGGATTAAATCCATGATTTTCGATGTGTGATAAACTGCCCTTCAAAACGTTAATTGCAGTCTCTCCTCCTGCATCTGCATGTGAAAATACAGGTATATACTCGGTCTTGTGAATTCTTTGCAAAAAAGCTTTATGTTAAGGTAATGACGATAATAACCCTAGCAGTAGCATCTGCCATCCCAGGAGCTGTGGAAGCACTTTCCCTCCTTATAGCCACCCAGGCCAGCCGGGACAAACAGTAAAACTGTTGGTTGACAGACAGGAAACTGGGGATCTCTAAGGTAAGGGTTATAAAGAAGCCAAGATGAGGGCTCCCCTGGTAGTTCAGTGGTAAAGAATCCACCCGCCAACGAAGGAAACAGCGTTTGATCCCTGGTCCAGGAAGAGCTCATATGCCGCAGAGCAACTGAGTCCATGTGCCACAACTATTGAGCCTGTGCTCTAGAGCTGGGAGACACAACTACTGAGCCCATGAGTCAGCACTCCCCAACAAGAGATGCCGTCACAGTGAGAAGCCGCCCACCGCAATGAAGACTAGCCCCTGCTTGCCACAACTAGAGAAAAGACTGGGCAGCAACAAAGACCCAGCACAGACAAAAATAAATAAAATTTTTTTAAATGTAGAGTTGAGGATTAGCCCTAGTCCTAGGCCTGACTAACTCCAGAGCTCCCAATGGGGCGAAAAGACTTCAAAGAGAAGACAGGAGTCAGCCCCACAGCACAGGGAGTACGGCAGAGCCCACCTTGCTGGTGAGGAGCCTGGGTGCAAAATCTCAGAACTTTGGAACTGGCTGGTTAAACTTCTGATAGCTTAAAACTGGCGAAGTGGCAGTATTCAGCCACAGAAATCAGTGCTGCTTTGTTTTGAAAGCCTGTTCACCAACACAGCAAATTCAAGTAATGAAGTCTTGACTTCACCAACCTGGACGTTACCCAGGAGAGAAGGGCTGCTCATCTTTTCCCTAAGCAGCTGCTGGCTCCACAGTCAGGGAAGAGCAGGGTCCCCAGTGTGCAAGTGTCACAGGGAGCCCCAACCACTCCTCTCCAGTGCCCAGTGCCCCGGCACCTCACCTGCCATGAGAGCATCAGCACTAAGACCCTCCTTCCAGGCCACCAACAGCAACGGGGATAGAAGCCAACAGGCCCCATGACGTATCTCGTCACCTCACATCCCACAGGGCTCCACAGGCTCCCCTCTAGGTCAGCGCCCACTCCTCCCTACTCCTGGAATCCTCCTGTCAGGCACACTAGCTATTCCCTCTACCATTTCTCTGAGCCTCCCCCTTCCCTTCTTGCTCTAACCTGAGTCTGATCTCCCCAGAAGGCAGTGCTGCCCCTGGCTGGCCTTTCTGTAACAATTCTCAATCACTGGCCTGGAATTGGGAAGACATGCTCCTTGCTTCCCAAGTGCTTCTTCGCTTTCTCCCTGCCTCCTCTGTGCCTCCTCCTTGAAGCCCTCCAGCTCTGCCTCTCCCATCCCAGCCCACATTCACACTCCTCTCAGCACCAGGACATGACCTGCTGCCTCACTGTCTTGCTCCCCCTCCACTCTCCCTGGTGTCAAAGGAACCCTTCACACCCTGGCCCCTCCTCTACTCTAGTGAGGTCGCCTCCACCCAATCTCAGCCAGCGAGCGCCATGGAAACACAGCAACTTCCTCTCTCCCCCCACAAGTGCTGCTACCCATCACCCCCATCTCAAGGGTGCCCCTCCAGCTTTCCAGTTAATTCCCTCTAGGATCTGACTCTAATAGTTTCTTGACCCCACCAGGACCTATGATCACCAATCCTGTGTTCTTTTCACTCCCTAACCTTCTTTAAGCAGAGTGTGGTGTAGCCAAACGCCACTCTTCACCAACTCACCACCTGCCTTTGACAAGTGAGTGTGGCTGGAGCAAAACAGAAAACTATACCAACTGATCTTGCTTTAAATTCATTTAAGTTTACAATCCTGCATCTTACATGGCTGATTAATGCAGCCCAGAAGCCGCCAACACTTGCTCAGCCCATTGACTGCCCTGCTGTCTGGCCTCACCATCTTCCCGCCTCCTCTCCCATCCTCCAAGCGCCAACAAGGACCCTGCTGCTAAGGACACTGTGAGGGCTGCAGTCCTGAGAAGAGCACATCCACAAATGCCGCCATCACGCCTGACTGCCCCGAACACCTTCCATACACATCTCTCTGTCTTCCTTACTCTGCGTTGACCGTCCTCACCCTGTGTGACTCCAATTCCCAGGGCCTTCATTTGTGCTCGACCCTCACCCCCCAAGGACAATTCTCCCCTCTATTCTGCACCAGCAGTCTTCCCTTCTATGCTGAATCGTTCCTTGATCAAGGTGCAAATAAAGTTACTTCTTTTATTAATACAAAAATAAACCAAAGCTAGCAACTATTTGGGCTCCCACTTTCCTCTCCAGCTTTTATCCCAACTCCCCTGCTGCCCACGGTCAGCCGGCCTCCAAGGTGACCCAATGATCCCCATGCCGGGCTCCCGCACTCTTACAGAGTCCCTCGCAGTGTCCCCGGGATCTACAGAAAAAAGCTCAGGTAATGACCTGTTACTTCTACGGCCAGGTAATCAGAGATAGTCTAGCCTCTGGATCTCAGGTCACATGTCTGGGAAGAAGCCGGCTGCCATGCTGCCAACTGGGGAGCCCGTGCAGTAAGGAACCAAGGCCCTCCCTGTCAGCAGCCAGAGGAGGAGCTGCCATAGAAGAGACCCCTCAGCCCTGCCAAGCCCTCAGATGACTGCAGCCCTGGCCAATACCCTGACTAAAACCTCCTGAGAAACTGGGCCAGAAGCACTCACAAGAGCCATTCCTGAATCCTCAAGCACAGAAATAGTGGCAGAGCAAATTTTTACTGTTTTAAGCCATTAAGTTCCAGAGTTATTTGTCATATAGTGGATAGCTAACCTACAGTTTACAGAAAAATGCCTCAATAAGCTTTATTTTCTTTCTTTTAAATTCACTATAGTACAGCTTTTGCCCCCACACTACTACACCAAAACCACTTGTCTATAACCACCATTGTCAAACTCAATAATCAATTCTTAGTTCTCATCTTACTTATCTGTTAAACAACATTTCATACAGTAGATCTCTTCCTCCTGGATAGACTTTATTAACTCGGTTTCCTGGACACGACCCTCTCGTGGTCCTCCTCCTATTTTTCTGGTCAATTCTCCACTGCTGTCTCCTCATCTCACCACTCTCTCAATGCTAGAGTATCCCAGGGCTCAGCCCTTAGCCCCTTCTCTTCTCTGTCTCTCCACATTCCTTCAGTGACTGCAAAACACTCATACTCATATAGTCCAGTAATGGCCTTTAAGGTCTCACATCCTTGCTAATCAAAGTGTGGTCCATCGGCAGCAGCATCACCTGAGAGTTTATCTCTGGCTCCACTGAAAATCAACCAAATCAGAATCTAATTTTAACTGGACTGCTGGGCGTATGTATGCATATTAAAGTTTGAGAGGCACTGCCTTTGTGATCTGGTACCCCATCGCTCTCTGCTCCCACCACACTGGGCTCTGGCCATCTAGGGATTTCAGCAGGTACACCCCCACCCTTAGGACCAGAACAGTACCATCCCATCTGTCTGAAATACTCTTCTCCAGATACTTGCTCCCTAACTTTCATCAAGACTTGATCATTTGTAACCACTTCAGAAGGTCAATGCTAATCACCTTGTTAAAAAGTACAAATCCACCACCATCACTACTACCGCCATGCTCCCCATCACAGTTCTCCATAACGACTTTTCTCCAACACGCACATTACCTTCCATATACTAAACTTCACTTATTTATCATATTTATTTTCTATCCACTCCAAGTATAATGCAAGTATCTGTGGGCTGAGATTTTTGTCTGTTCTGTTCACCGGTGTATCCCAAATCCTGAAGACAGCCTAGACACAGCAGGCACTTAAGAAATTTATGTTGTTAAAGGACTCTAGCCCTCCATAGCTTCTTCCAGGGCTCGGCCATCGACTCTTGACTCAGCGCCCCTGAAATCACTTCCTCCACCAGCACAGCTGTTCACACCCGTGATCCCCTCCCCCACCTGCCCGGAACCAGTCAGTGTCTCTGAGACTAGCCATCTCCTGCTTCACTAGGCTTTAACCAAGCCCCTCAACATTCTGTTAACAATGGCCTCCCCACTAAGCCTCACGATTGTTTCAAAGATAATTCAGAACTAAAACTTTTCTGGTCCCTTCAAACCCCTCATTTCCTTTCTTCTCCCTATTGCATTAACCAAACATGGCTACTAGGCACTTCAAGTGTGGCTGCTGAAAGTGAGAAACACAGGAGTAAAACATACACCAGATTTGAAAGACTTGATAGGAAAATAAGATACAAAATAGTTCATCAATAATTCTCATACTGGTTACATGTTGATATGATAATTGAGAAATACTGGGTTAATGCGGCTGATTCATGTCAATGTATGTCAAAAACCATCACAATATTGTAAAGTACTTAGCCTCCAAGTAAAATAAGTAAGTTAAAAAGATAAATAAATAAAAATGAACTTCTGAAAAACAGTTCTGGCATTTGTCCATAAGAGAAGGAAGTCCTAGACAATTTTTACTTTTGTCCCATTTCTTAATTCTTTCTCACTGAAAAAAAATCTGCACCAAAATCTAACTCTCAATAAATACAAAGAACAAGGAGAAAAAAAAAGAAATACTAGGTTAAATAAAATATATTATGAAAATTTATTTCACCTGTTCCATTTTACTTTTTCATGTGGCTCCCATTGTATTTCTAATGGACAACACTGCTCTAAACAATTTCCAAACAAAATGATTCCTTCCTTCCTGGAAGAAATTCTTCCTCTAGCTTTTAACAAGCAGGAGACTGCAAAAGAATGTGAGGGAATGCAACATACAATTTAAAAATAAAGACTAAACAAAACCTGTAATATTCTAAAATTATCACTTTGATCATCACTTGAAATTGAATATTTTAAGATAATATTTTTCAAAGACACATATAATAACAGTATATTTAAGTGATGTTATAATTCAATATTATCACTATCTGTAAAAATTCATGAAGCTATAACCTAATGATTCATACACTTTTCTCAATGTCCTGTAAGTATTTTAATGTTATACTATATAACACCACACTAATTTAATCCAAACTAAGTGATTCTATGTTTAAAGAAAAAGAAGAGTCTTGCTTTTGCATGCTTCCTAAAATGTAAAAGGCGTGAAATAAAAGCACCCTCCTCCTTTCATTTCCTCCCTTTAAAGTCAGAGTTCAGTAACAGACCATTTAAATACTGCCCCTGCTCACAGCAATCTCCTTAGCAACCTTTTATGGCTTGTCATGGGTTGAACGGCTTGTCATGGGTTGAAGAATTTTTCCAATCTTCCACTTTTGAAAGGGCCCATGTCCTGTCCAAAACAAAGGAACTTAAAACAGAAAACAAGCTCTTTAAATGAAAATTTTAAGGAGGTTTCACAGTCTCCTTCAGCTCTTTGCCAGCTCCTTTGCTCTAAGCATGCTGCCGACCTCCCTTTCCAAGGTAAAATCAGATCTGGTAGCTATGGCCTCTGCAAAAACAAGAGTGGACACTTGTAACAATACCTGCAGCCACAATTAAAGGTCACATCTGTTGGCCCATACCATGAGATCCTGAGCCCGTTTCACAATTACAAGTTGTTCATCCATTTTTTAATTTATTCAATTTAGTTCATGTATAAGCTGTATAATAGTAATAGAATATATCTGCAAACAGCTTCATAAGTATCAAATAATACCAATAATAATTGCCTTGCTCATTTTTATTACATTGGTATTAACTACCTAATTAGCCATGCTGAAGGAAAAATGAAATTCCAAGTTTAATAAAACAAAATTCATGTAAGTAAGTTTAAGAAAACAGGTACTACTGCCTCTAGAATAAAGAAGGAGTATTTCTGTCCGAAGCATGTACTAAATTAGGGCCAGTGCTCAGTCTCCAGTTTTACGCCACACCCCTAAAAGCATCATTTTCTCCTATCTTACCTCTCTGGGCTTGAATGTGAAGTAGGGGAGCAGCCATAGGAGTAAAGAGTAGAGGGACACCTCACACTAAAATAAGTGAGACACGTTCACACAGTCACCATGTCACCAATGCAAAATGGATAGGCTGGTGGGCATGGATTTGTTAATATGATTCCAATGATTTATTTATAAAATCTAACAGAATAAGCTGAATTATATCCAGCCACCTACATATATATACACACACAGAGCATTGCTCTTCCCCACTATCTAAGGAGAGTTCTCCTTTTGCCAGTCTGGCTAAAGTCAATTCCCCCTAAAACTGAGTTCTCCTGCTTCTCTCTCTCAACAAAACTTTATTACCCTTCTTGCCCTGCCCCCTGTTCCCCTCAGGATTGAGAAGCATCAAAGAAAAAAACAGGACTGAATCCAACCAAAACCTTGTGGGGCCTTCCCAGGGACAAAAGCCCCTGTGTCCCAATTCTTGTTTATAGAGGGAAAAAAAAGGCTTTAGTCTCCCAGGCCTTCCCCAAGTTCCAAAGAGTAGACTCCAGTAGTTCATGATTAGGATAAGCAAGTTATCTTACTGTCTGAGCTCCTACAGAAGGAATACAGGTTGTCAGACTCTGATGCATACCTGTAAGACGTTCTGTAGAAACTAAGACCCCCACCCAGGTGGAGGACAGTGACCACACGCTGACCACAGCATGCAAAATCCAGACTGGTTGGAACATCACCCCCATTACCTCACAACCAACCCATCAGAAGAAGGTCCACCAGCCGCTCATGCAGCCTTCAACCCTCTCCCCTCACACCGTCTTTAAAAATCCTGAAGGCCATCGGGGAGTGTGGGTCTCTGGATTATGAGCTGCCTGCTCTCCTTGCTTGGTGCTGGCAAATAAATCCTTTGCTGTGAACACCCACTGTCAAGAGTTTGGCTTTCTGCACTGCAGGCACAGGAGCCCTTGTTAGATAACACAGTCTGTAACTTTTTTGAGGTGTAGAAAGGAGACAACAAAAAGACCCAGGACCAATGTAAAGGAAGAAGAAAGGGAAAAGGAAACAAGATATCAGCACCCTGACTTTGGACACTCCTTTGGAATGAAGAATCTAGACATCAGTTGAAATGAATGAACAAATGCAGAGGAAAGAGAAGGTGAAGGACAAGTGTGCTTTCAGGGAAGGAGAGGTGGGTGGGATGGAGTGGTTTCATTTGAGAGTAATGTTAAGTGGAAGGTTCCAGAGTAGCTACAGGGATGAAGGAGTTAAAGAATTTTAAAAAGGAAATTTTGATAATTTTACTAAATGCTGTTATAACCTATAAACTGTATTCACTATAAGATCCTATTCAGAGACACTTCTTAAATACCTTCCCCAGCTACACTCTGCTTATCTGCTACGCTGTGTAAGTAGTGAGCAACGGAGAGCCTCAGGACTGATCAAGTGTCTGAATTCAAAACCTATGTGAAGGAAAAAGTAAAACTAGGAAAGACAGTGGTCGACCAGGCTCTGTTCTCCTATTCAGCTCCATAACACTTTCACTGTGCAGTCTTTTGTTAAGATTCTTAATAAAGCAACAATTCTTTTTACTCATTTTATAAAGGTAATTCTCTTTCAACGAGATTTCTCAAGGACAGCACTGTGTCCTGATGCCCAGCACAGAGTCCATACATAGCAAGAGCTCAACCAGCAATGGCTGAATTAAGAAAGTTCTGACGTGTTTACCCGTAATTCCTCCTCCCTTTCACAACTCTTCATTTTCCTAAGATCCATTTCTATTTACTCATGAGAGCTTCCCCCAGGTAATAATCCAAACCACAAGGTAAGGTGCTTATTAGTTATCCACAGATGTGAAGGCCACAATCTTCACATCAATAAAACTGCCTCATGAACTTTGTTTCTCAAGAAAATAAGCAGTTATGTCATATAAAACCTCTATGAATAAAACCATGGGAGTCCAACAAGCATTTAAGCACCAACCTTATATTCTAGAAAATACTCTTACAATAAATTTGATACTCTCAATAGAAAATGATCCTAAGGGGAAACAAAACAACAGCTCAAATTTCAATTATACTAGACCAAACTAATGAGAAAAGATCCTGATGCTGGGAAAAACTGAAGGCAGGAGGAGAAGGGGATGACAGAGGACAAGATGGTTGGATGGCATTATCGACTCAATGGACATGAGTTTGAGCAAGCTCTAGCAGATAGTGAAGGACAGCGAAGCCTGGCATGCTGCAATCCATGGAGTTGAAAAGAGTCGGACATGACTGAGCAACAGAACAAGACCAAACTAAGTCTGTCACAACACATAAAAAGAAATGTATATTTCTACTTGAAATATAAATTATATAAAGATTATCTACAAAGTCCCTGATTCAGTATTCAAATGTCTAAATATTCTCTCACAGAACTGACCTAGAAGAAATTATCTAAGGAGTTTGGGGATTCACTCTACCTTTCGACTGTGAGTTCCATAAAAACAATTTTTAAAAAGCAACAGCAAGAAAATGAAATCAAAGACATCCAAACTGGAAATAAAGAATGCAAAGCTATCTCTTTTCATATACGGCATGATCCTATATATCGGAAATCCTAGAGGATCTACTGAGATACTATAAAACTAATAAATAAGTTCGGCAAGATTGCAGGGTACATGATCATCACACAAAAATCAATTGTACTTCTAAATACCTGTAATGAATAATCCAAAAATGAAATTAAGAAAACAATTCCATTTATAATAGGATCAGATCAACTGATTTTGACAAGGGATGAAGAAAAATAGTCTCTTCAAGATACAGCACTGGAACTTAAGAGAATAAACTTACTTGTGGGGGCTAGGGGAGAAGGATGTGGGCAAGGGACAGTTAAGGAGTTTGGGATGGGCATGTACACACTGCTATATTTAAAATGGATAAGCAACAAGGACCTACTGTATAGCACAGGAAACTCTGCTCAATGTCATGTGGCAGCCTGGATGGGAGGGGAGTTTGGGGGGAGAATGGATAAATGTTATATGTATGCCTGAGTCCCTTCACTGTCCACCTTGAAACTATCAAGGTTAACAACATTGCTAACCAGTTATACTCCAATATAAAATAAAAAGTTTTATTTAAAAAAAAGATACAGTGCTGGAACAACTAGATACCCACATGCAAAAGAATGATGTTGGACCCATCTTCATACCATATCCAAAAATTAATTTTTATTTATTTATTTTTTGGCTGCACCATGTGGCATGCTCTTAGTTCCCCAACCAAGGACCCAACCCACACCCCAAAAAGTGAAAGTACAGAGTCTTCACCACTGGACCACCAGGGAAATCCCTGCCAATGGATTTTGATATGCCACCAAAACAAGAAAGAAAAAGCAGAAGGTGGCTCAGATGGTAAAGAAGCCGCCTGCAATGCAGTAGACTGGGTTCAATCCCTGGGTTGGGAAGATCCCCTGGAGGAGGGCATGGCAATCAACTCCAGTATTCTTGCCTGGACTATCCCCATGGACAGAGGAGCCTAGAGAGCTACAGCTCATAGGGTCACAAATAGTAGGACACGACTGACTAAGCACAGCACAGGACTTCATCAAAATTAAACACTTTTGTGCTTGAAAAGATACCATCAAAAAATTTAAAGAAAACCCATAGAATGGAGCAAAATATCTGCAAATCACCTATATGACAAGGGACTTGTATCTAGGATACATAAAGAACTGTTACAACTCAATAGTAAAAAGACAACCCAATTAAAAATGGGCAAAGGATCCAAATGTACATTTCTACAAAGATAATCAAACATCTAATAAGCACATGAAAACATGCTCAATTTGATCAGTCATCAGGGAAATGCAAATTCATACCAAGAGATGCCACTTCACACCCACCAAGATGGCCAGAATAAAAAAGATGACAACAGGTGTTAAGCGAGGACTACTGGTAGGACTGTCAAATACTGGAGCTACTCTCGGAAATGGTTTGGCAGTTTCTCAAAAGTTAAAACAGAGTTACCAGTTGACCCAACAATTCTGCTCTTGCATATATACCCAAGAGAAATGAAAACTTATGTCCACACAAAATCTTGTACAGAAATGTTTGTAGGAGCATTATTCAAATGATGGAAATAATGCAAACATTCACCAACTAATGATTAGATTTAAAAATCTATGGTATATCCATTCATTTGAATGTGCAGAAATAAAAAGGAATGAAGTACTGATACATGCCATAACACGCATGAAATCTGAAAACATTATGTTATGATAATCACAATCAGTAACAAAAGACCACATATTACATGATTCATTTACATGGAATGTCCAGAATAGGCAAATCTACAGATAAAGAAAATAATTGCCAAATTCAGACTTAAATTGAAGAAAGGAGGGAAAACCACTAGACCACTCAGGTATGACCTAAATCAAATCCCTTACAATTATACAGTGGAAGTGAGAAATAGATTCAAGTGATTAGCTCTGACAGAGTGCCTGTTGAACTATGGACGGGAGTTCGTGACACTGTATAGGAGACAAGAATCAAGACCATCCCCAAAAAAAAGAAATGAAAAAAGCAAAATGGCTGTCTGAGGAGGCCTTACAAATAGCTGTGAAAAGAAGAGAAGCAAAAAGTAAAGGAGAAAAGGAAAAATATACCCATTTGAATGCAGAGTGCCAAAGAAGAGCCAGGATAGATAAGAAAGCCTTTCCTCGGTGATCAATCGAAAGAAATAGGGGAAAACAACAGAATGGGAAAGACTAGAGATCTCGTCAAGAAAATTAAAGATTGAAGCAATTCTACTCAGATGGACGAAACTGGAGCCCATTATCCAGAGTGAAGTAAGCCAGAAGCAAAAACAACAATACAGTATATTAACACATATATATGGAATTTAGAAAGACAGTAACGAGAACCCAACATGGGAGACAACAAAAGGAACGCAGATGTATAGAATAGACTCGTGGACTTTGTGGATGAGGGTAAGGGTGGGATGATATGGGAGAAGGGCATTGAAGCATGTTAATTGTCATGTGTCTAATCAATCGCCAGCCCAGGATTGATGCTCGGGACTGGTGCAGCGAGATTTCCCGGGGGGGAGGGAGGAGGGAGGGGGGTTCCGGAGGGGAAGCATATGTAAACCCATGGTGATATCATGACAATGTATGGCAAAAACAATAATAAAAAAAAAAAGAAAATTAAAGAGTTATCAAGGGGAACACTTCATGCAAAGATGGGCACAATAAAGGACAGAAACAATATGGCCCTAACAGAAGCAGAAGATATTAAGAAGAGGTGGCAAGAATACACAGAAGACCTATACAAAAAAGATCTTCACGACCCAGATAATCACGATGGTAATGATCACTCACCTAGAGCCAGACATCCTGGAATATGAAGTCAAGTGGGCCTTAGGAAGCATCACTCTGAACAAAGCTAGTGGAGGTGATGGAATTCCAGCTAAGCTATTTCAAATCCTAAAAGATGATGCTGTGAAAGTGCTGCACTCAATATGCCAACAAATATGGAAAACTCAGCAGTGGCCACAGGACTGGAAAAGGTCAGTTTTCATTCCAATCCCAAAGAAAGGCAATACCAAAGAATGTTCAAACTACCACACAATTGCACTCATCTCACATGCTAGTAAAGTAATGCTCAAAATTCTCCAAGCCAGGCTTCAACAATATGTGAACCATGAACTTCCAAATGTTCAAGCTGGTTTTAGAAAAGGCAGAGGAACCAGAAATCAAATTGCCGTTGGATTATCGAAAACACAAGAGAGTTCCAGAAAAACATCTATTTCTGCTTGATTGACTATGCCAAAGCCTTTGACTAGGTGGATCAAACTGTGGAAAATTCTGAAAAAGATGGGACTACCAGACCACCTGACCTGCCTCTTGAGCAATCTGTATGCAGGTCAGGAAGCCACAGTTAGAACTGGACATGGAACAACAGACTGGTTCCAAATAGGGAAAGGAATACATTAAGGCTGTATACTGCTTATTTAACTTATACAGAGTACATCATGAGAAACACTGGGCTGGATGAAGCACAAGCTTGAATCAAGATTGCAGGGAGAAATGTCAATAGCCTCGGATATGAAGATGACATCACCCTTATGGCAGAAAGTGAACGAAGAACTAAAGAACCTCTTGATGAAAGTGAAAGAGGAGAGTGATAAAGTTGGCTTAAAGATCAACAATCAGAAAACTAAGATCATGGCATCTGGTCCCATCACTTCATGGGAAATAGATGGGAAACATTGAAACAGTGACAGACTTTCTTCTGGGGGGCTTCAAAATCACTGCAGATGGTGACTACAGCCACAAAATTAAAAGACACTTACTCCTTGAAAGAAAAGTTATGACCAACCTAGATGCCATATTAAAAAGCAGAGACATTACTTTGCTAACAAAGGTCTGTCTAGTCAAAGCTATGGTTTTTCCAGTATGGTTGTATGGATGTGAGCGTTGGACTATAAAGAAAGCTGAGCAATGACGAATTATTGCTTTTGAACTATGGTGCTGGAGAAGACTCCTGAGAGTCCCTTGGACTGCAAGGAGATCCAACCAGTCCATCCTAAAGGATGCAATATTCATTGAAATAGTCCTGAATATTCATTCAAAGGACTGATGTTGAGGCTGAAACTCCACCACTCTGGCCACCTGATGTGAACAACTGACTCATCTGAAAAGACCCTGATGCTGGGAAAGACTGAAGGTGGGAGGAGAAGGGGACGACAGAGGGTGAGATGGGTTGGATGGCATCACCGATTCAATGGACATGAGTTTGAGTAAACTCTCGGAGTTGGTGATGGACAGGGTGGCCTGGCATGCTGCAGACCATGGGGTTGCAAAGAGTCCAACACAACTGAACAACTGAACTGAATTGCTGGCAGCTGATAGGGTGGAAGATGGGTATGATAGCTAACAGCACCCGATTTCCTTCCAAAGTGACAAAAATGTTCTAAAAGTGATTGTGGTGGTGGCTGCATAATTCTGTGAAAATACCAAAAACCAATGAATCACACACTTTAAAATGGTCTGTTGACTCGTATAGTTTGTGAATTACATTTCAGTAAACTTCTAACAAAAAATTAACAAACACTAATCAGCAAAAGACATTAGGTAATTATCACAACACCAAGTAAATACCTATATTTACTGATACCAAATTTTTCTTTTAAGTATCTTTTAAATATCTGCCAAATGGAGTAAAACCTCTACCAAATTGAGGGAAAACGTTAAAAAGACACCACTTGAAACAGCAGAAGCTCTCTTAATCAGCCTTTATCTAGCTGACTGACCCATCTCACGGTCCCCAGTCCTCTGGCAACCAGACTGACTGATCTCCATGACAACTACCAGCCATGAGTCACCACTGCATCCAGGTCACCTGGTAGGGGAGCTGAACATTTACCACATATCAGTTGGGTCTGTTCCCAAACCTATCCGTGCAACTCTACTGATATGATTACAAAAACAGTTCAACTAAATGATGCATTAACTGATAAAATGCAAATGCATATATACTACCCCCTGCCAAACTACATGCAAACAGCAAATGAAGATATGCATCAAAATAAGAATGACTCCGTAAAACAGAAGAAAATTTCAGAAAGAAATGTTTCTTCCCTTGAAGAGAAACTGGACCTACATCCAATCTCTAATACAGCATATAAGACCTAGCACCAGACTTCCCTGGTGGTCGAGGGGTTAAGACTCCATGCTCCCAATGCAGAGGACCAGGGTTTGATCCCTGGTCAGGGAAGTAGATCCCACATGCCACAACTAAGAGCCCCAACGCTGCAACTAAAGATTCCACATGTTGCAACAAAGATTCCATACTTGGCAACTAAGAGCCAGCAGAGTCAAATTAAAAAAAAAAAATCATTGATCTAACATTAAAAAAGAGAACTGGCATCACTTGTCCCCCTTCGATTCCTACACCTTCCCCCCACACACCATGCTGGCATCCTGCTGTTCTGTCAGTTTCAAAACCAG
Source organism: Antilocapra americana (assembly GCA_007570785.1). Lineage (NCBI taxonomy): Eukaryota > Metazoa > Chordata > Mammalia > Artiodactyla > Antilocapridae > Antilocapra > Antilocapra americana. The sequence goes on from ML662445.1 coordinate 40,095,706, forward strand.
CTTGCTCTCTGACACTTCACTATGATATCCTTTTGCCTGGAAAGTTCCACTTCATGTCTAAACCCTTTCCATCAGCCTGGCTGACTTCTTGAAGCCAAGTTTGTCATTTACTCAAAGATGCACGTACTCTTAAGAGCAGCACTTAAAGGAAGCTCAATGGTAAGTCACCTCCCTCATGTACATATAGGAAGAGATGTCTAGAAGAATATTCTAAACAGTCATTATGACTAGACAGTAGAGTATGAAGTTATTTTTACATTCGTCTCTGTATCTATCTGTGATATAAAATACAACAAGCAATCTCTACAAATGAATAAAGGTACTTTGAAAAGGAAATAAAAGTCTAGCCCATCCCCACATTGATCCTATCAAAATTAAAAAAAATTGTTTCATCTTAAAAACATTTAAAATTCAAGCTATTCAATAAAGCACATTGATCTGGCCCCTGGATAAGGCAAATTATTAAGAAAACTTTCTACTCTATTATCCAAGTACTTAGAAGTGCTTAAAATTACCTGAAAGGTAAATTTTATGTTCCTTCAAGAATAAAATGTTTAATCTCAGGTAATTTGGTTACTCTGAAACCCTTTTGTGTCCTATGGTCAAACAATGTTGCCTGTATTTAAGACATCTATGACTGTACCACAGAAAGGGCATTTTGGTAATAAATATTATCTGAGACAGAGGGAGAAGAGCAGAAAGAGAAAGGACAGAGGAGACAGAGGAGAGTCAGAGGAGCTGTCACAAGGCCTCCAGTATGCATCTGAACATACACGAAATCTAACTGGAGATTTAACTATTTATCACATCATCAATATCTCACTACCAACCTCTGTTAGTATTGACACTCAGAAGTAACAACTCATGGGTAGACACAATTTACCTTAAGGGCACACAAACCAATTTCCAGACCATATAAATTAATATCAATCAAACAGCCATATAAAATCAGGCAAGTTTGGGATCTTTAATCCAAAAAGACAGGAAGCAGAATGTGTGTACTTCTTGTTCCTTTCAGCTTGCTGACAGAGCAGAAAATGCTGTTGTCACCAGCAGTTAAATAACATGTATCCCCCAACCCTTTTAAAGAACACATATCTTTAACTTCTTGCCACACAATCCTATTTATAAACCCTTAAATTAAGGTTTTTAGATCAGACAAAGCCTTCCAATAAAAGGGCAGATTGATAGTAATATCTTTGTATTTCCGCTAGATATTCTTAGATCTACTTAGTTTGGTATCAAATACTAATTTCAAAACCATATAAAACAGGCTGTCTGTGCAGCTACAGTTTATACAAATATTTCTGTAAAAACATTACATCTTTCATGCTAATTTTTCAGTTACTTTTGAAATTAATTCAGGGCTATCAAATGTCAATTAAAAAAGGACTACTCATCAAATTATCACTGTGAGTCTACACGGGCCAGATGTAAAATCAAAGTACAGGGGCTAATTCAGCTCAAGACAATATGGGGAAATTCCCTGGCAGTCCAGTGAGTGGTAAGGACTCTGCTTGCACTGCTTGAGGACCTGGGTTCAATCCCTGGTCAGAGAACTAAGACCTCACAAGCCTCACAGCCCAAAATTTTTTTTAAAAAACAATAATGGTTTTTTTGTTTTGTTTTGTTTTGTTTTGTACTCTGTTAAAGCAATCAGCACCCACATACTACCTCTGGCAGTTTATTTTAGTCTGCTCAGGGAATATGAAAAATTTTCACATAGTCCAGTTTCTGTCAAAATCTGTATATAAGGAGAATGGAATAAGTCCAAATACTACCTCTGAGGTGTTCCCTGGTTCATTTTCAAAAGTTCTGGGTTTCCCCACAAAGCAAACTAATTCCAGGTGCGATTTCCCAGGAGGTTCAAACATACAACAAAATTCTTGAGTCGTTCTGAGTGATTCAGAATCAGACTAATTCATAAATTGCTTCAGTATAGACTGTGTTCATGGACAATGGAGCTGGGGGTTCATGGACAGAGTCTGTTCCTTCTTTGCCTGGTTTCCATCCAACAGGAACGTATTCCCTCACTGCATAATGCCAGGACCAAAAGAGTCACAGGTGAGAAACATATAAAGGGCAAGGACAATTTCATGGGCACAAAACTGTCAGCATTCTGCAGATGCAGACAACCAAGGGTTGGAGGATTCAGACAAACCTGAAAGAGCGCAGAGAGGTGGCTGTGCAACACTCTGGCTCTACAGCCCTGGGCAAGTCCCTCAACCTCGCGGTATCTCAGCTTTCATTAGTAATAGAACCCACTTCATAAACTGGTTGTGAGGATTAAATTAAGGTATCTAACAGTACTCAGCACAGAGGAAGAGCTGAAGTGTTTTTTAAAGATGTGGGAACGAAAGACAGTAAGTACTTATATATGGTACTTTATTTGAACTTCATAAACATGAACTTTATTTCTAAGGAACATAAACCTTTTCTATACTTCCCCTCAGTAAAGCTTACACTTTCTGCTATGCTATGATTTTTACAAACTAGCCCTATCAAGATTAAAGGATCGACAAAAGTTATCTAACTTCATATAATGCCTTAACCAATTCCACTTAAAATACAGCAAATCCATCAAGGAGAAGAGAACAGGGTTGTTCTGGTTACTCATTCAACTTTCTTGCCTGCTAAAGGGAAAGGGCCTCTGAGTACTACATAATTAACTGTAGTTAATAGAAGACAGAATGGAATGAAATTTAGAAAGCTAAAAACAAGGAAAAAGTCTCAATTAAGATACTTGTAAATTCCAATCTTTTATGTTTTAGTATTTTTAAGTGCATAGCCTTTTCTTCAAATGTAAGAGTATCACCCACAAGACTATTTAAATAATGGCAGAAGGGAAATCTTGTAACCTAGCTGTGGAAGTTTTCCTCAACTGTGGATTCGAACCACTTCCCTTGACAAGCAAATCCCAAGTATAGTTTATAAATGACCACTCCCAGAGAGGAGGCCAATGTAGGTAACACACTGTGTACATTACATGTCCTCCTCAAAACCAAAGGGACAGAATACAGATTAGTGGTTATTGGGGGTTTGGGGGTGGGGGGAAGACAACAAAGAGGAGGGGGGGGACCCTAGGGAGTGATGAGACTTGACTGTGATGATGGTATTTGTCAAAACTTGAAGAATTTTAACTAAAAAGTTTAAATTCTACTGTATATAAATTATATCTTCAAAAAAATGGAAACAACGGTGTAAGAAAAAGTTAAATTGCTTATTAAAGTAAAAAATTTTGGCTTCATCCACATGCTAAGACTTTCCTCACTTTCCACCATCCAGCTCAGGGCTCTGGTTTGACCTCTCCCGACACTCAATTCTATTTCTCAGGAAGAAGTCCCTCTGCTCTCCAGACCCAGCCCAACTCTAACTGGTTAGTTTTAGGGCCCTTTTACTTTCAAAAATTACCAGGGAGTCCAAGGAGCTTTTGTGTGTATGAGCTATAGTCAAACATTCACTGTAACAGAAATTAAAACTGAAAATTTTTTATTGAATTGTTCAAATTAAATTGTTCAAAAATAATATTGTTGTAAAGCTGAAATTAACACAACACTGTAAAACTACACTCCAATAAAATTTTTAAAAAATAAAATTGATTAAAGAAAAAGTATTAAATATGTTAATGCTGTTAAATATGTTAATACATGTAACATTTTTATAGAAAGACATGCTCAAAATTTTCTCAAAAAAATAGACTTCCCAAGTGGTTCAGTGGTAAGACTCTTTTCAGGAGACTCGGATTTGGTCCCTGGTAGGGGAACTAAGATCCCACATGCCACTCAGGGTGGCAAAAAAAAAAAAAAAAGTCAATAAAATAGTGAAAGGGGTGGTACTGTTTCATATTTTGCAAAACTTCTGAAGGTTATGCTTAATAAAATCCAGCTACATCTGCTCTTCTGCAGCCACTCTGATAGGACAGTCAGGGTCATGCAGCCATGAAGCCTCTGAAAGCACCATCGTACACTCGTGACAGAATAAGAGTAAAAGGACAAATAATGTCTCAGTAATACTTTGAAGATAGTTTGACCATGAAAGGGTGTCAGAACCCCCCAGAGCCTTCGCAATGTCCATGGAGAACTACCACTCTAGCCCGGCCACCTCTAGCTGCAACCACTTCTGGTGTTGGCAGGCACCCACTCTGCCTTGAATCTCTCCCTCTCCACCTCTCTTTCCACCCCTCCTCTCTCTTTCCCCTCTCTCTGCCCCATCTTCTTTCTTACTCTCTCTTCCCCCTTACTACCACTGCATGCGTGTATGCATGCTTAGTCACTCAGTCGTGTCTGACTCTTTGCGACCGCCATGGACTGCAACCCACCAGGCTCCTCTATCCATGGGATTATCCCAGCAAGAATACTGGAGTGGGTTGCCATTTCCTCCTTCAGGGGATCTTTACCACTGAGGCACAAGGGAAGCCCTTACTATCACTGTGTGTGTAGTGTCCAACTCTTTGCGACCCCACAGATTGGGGCCCGCCAGGCTCCTCGGTCCTTGGGATTGTCCACGCCAAGAATACTGGAGCGGGTTGCCATTCCTTTCTCCAGGGGATCTTCCTGACCCAGGGGATCGAACTAGGATCTCCCACATTGCAGGCAGACTCTTTACCATCTGAGAGCCACCAGAGAAGACTACCATCACCAGCACCAAACGGACAATCTTCCCCAATCTAAGAAACAAAACTTCCTACTTAACTTACTCGAGTGAAGGAGGAGATAGTTTTTTTTTAAAGTTTCCATTCCTCCTACTGCCCCTCCTTTTTATTATTTTAATTACCAAAGTAATACAAAGAGACACTGTCACTTCAAAAAAATCTAATAAAGATTAATCACCATCCACAACCCCAATATCTTCTCTAGAGTTAAAAACCACTATTACTGTAAAAGATACTCCGAACTCACCTTGTAAACTATCAGACCAAACTTCTCATTTTCTCATGATTTTCCCTCTTTAAACAGTTAGACCAAAAAAAAAAGTTCTGAAAAACAGTTCTGTTTATATTTCAATTCTTTTGATGATAAGTTATGGATCAAAGGATAGAGCTATCACGTAGGAGATGACAGAGTGACATTCCTACACAAACAAGTGCTAAACAAAATGTTACAATCATGTTAATTTTATGGCAACAAAACATAATGAGACTTATGACTATGCCTTGTATGTAAAGCCCTCACATGTCATTACCTAAATGTAGATCAATGCTGACTATATTTGTATCAATTTGATAACAATAAAAGTGTCTTCAGAGTTTATAAAACATTTTCACCCATATGATCTCTTTGAAATTTCACAACCCATGAGATTAACAGAAATTATCTTTAACATTTAATAAATAAGACAGCCAAAATTATGAGAGAAAAAGAATTAGTTGCTCAAAATTACATAGCTAGAAAGATGCAAACCAGAAACCACAGACAGAACTTTTATTTTTTGACTCAAATCATATCCCACTCCTTTATATCACGTTGAATGATACATCAAAAATTGCCACAATAGTTCATTGCCGCATTGTTTACAATAGCCAGGACATGGAAGCAACCTAGATGTCCATCAACAGACAAATGGATAAGAAAGCTGTGGTACATATACACAATGGAATATTACTCAGCCATTAAAAAGAATACATTTGAATCAGTTCTACTGAGGTGGACGAAACTGGAGCCTATTATACAGAGTGAAGTAAGCCAGAAGGAAAAACATCAATACAGTATACTAATGCATATATATGGAATTTAGAAAGATGGTAACGATAACCTTGTATGCGAGACAGCAAAAGAGACATAGATGTATAGAACAGTCTTTTGGACTCTATGGGAGAGGGCAAGGGTGGGATGATATGGGAGAACAGCATTGAAACATGTGAAGTATCATATGTGAAATCAATCGCCAGCCCAGGTTTGATGCATGATACAGGGTGCTCAGGGCTGGTGAACCGAGATGACCCAGAGAGACGGAATCGGGAGGGAGGTGGGAGGGGGGTTCTAGAAGGGGAACGCGTGTATACCCATGGCAGATTCATGTCAATGTATGGTGAAACCAATAACGTAAAGAAAATAAATAAATTTTTTTAAAAATTGCCACAATAAGGCTTCCCTGGTGGTCCAGCAGTTAAGAATCTGCCTGCCAATGCAGAGGATACAGGTTAGATTCCTCGTCCAGCAAGATTCCACATGCTGCAGGGCAACTAAGCCCAAGCACCACAGCTACTGAGCCTGAGAGCCCATGCTCCACAACCACAGAAGTCACCACAGTGAAATACCCGCGACTACAACCAGAGAGTAGCCCCTGCTCACAGGACCTAGAGAAAGCCCTAGCACACAGCAGTGAAGACTCAGCACAACCAAAAATAAAATAAACAACATAACTGTTTTAAGAAAACTGTCAGAATACAAAAATACTAAGTTCTTGCATATTTTTTCTGCTAATCTGGAAGAAATTATGTCTACTTCTAAAGTTTAATAGAAAATATAAAACGAGTTGAGTAACTTCTGAATGCAAAAAAGAATAAATTACTTTTGCTTGCTATACAATATAATCCCTTGGGAAGCTTGCATCTTAAAATAACAATCAACATTTAATAAAAGTTACATCAACCTGTAGATGCATTATAAAATTAGAAAAATAACATATTAAATTCTTAATTAGGTATTAGTAAAAGACCTAAAGCTCCACTTGTAATGCCTAACAGCTCCAGACAGAAAAAAACCACCACATACACATAACTCATTGATGCTGCCCTCATACTTCAGTGTTACCACTGAAATTTCTGCAAGCGACACATGGAGACACGGAAATCCCTTACATTTCACAAACTGAATTTTAAATTATTTAAAAAATAATAAACATACTTTTATACAAAGACAAAGCATTTAATTCATCAGTAATATTACTTAATGACTTCCTAAGTCCCTATTTTTACCCCACTCCAAAGTGACTCCACAGGAGTCCAACATATTTAAATGATTTATATGACACACTAGATCAGATTATTCAAAAAACTTAACCTATTTCTTGTTAAGGGCTCTGAATCTTAACTCCATTCCACAAACAAAGGAAAAATTTTAAACTATGATAGAGCTTATCTTTATAACATACCTTGATATTTTAAATATATGGACATGATTAACTGACTTTTCTTTACATTTTACTCTTCCTAAATATAATAAATATATACCTGTTCTCAACACATCCTTATCAGAAGAACAAAAACCCAGTGAGATATTTCAGTACTCAAGTTAGTCTAAACAGAACTGTAAAGCTGGGTTATTACTAAGAAATATTTTAACATTTCTCTTACCTCAGTTTCTGTACAATGTGAATATTCCACTTTACCTGTAATAAAAATACAAAAAGTTACTTTTCAGACGATTTGGGAGTTTTTTTAATCACTCACAAAAAAATATCTGAGCTATTCTGCCTACAGCTTCATTATGTCTATGAAAATCTGTGCCACAAAAATGTTCTAGTGTGACCAAATATTCCAGAAGTTCCTGCTTAGAGATTTAAGTTTAAAAAAGTTTCATAAGAGAATAATCAAGAGAAAGATGGGAAGAACACGCTTAATTGTAATAAAATATAAAACATATTACACATATATAAATTAAAGAAAGCAAAACCAAAATATTTTTTCTTGCTTTCTTTAAAGGCATTTAAAAGCTACCATTTAAAACACTTTTAAGAAAAAGTCTTTAAAAGACTCTTGGTCTCTTCCCTAAATACATTTCCAGTTTAAAGTTTCAGTGATCATTTCAATTAAGGGAGAAATGTTTTAAATTCTTATTTAACATATGACAGTAGTTTTTCTATAATACATAAATAGACACAACACTGTAATTAATTTAGCAATTCTCCTAATAGAAAATCAACTAAAGAATAACCAGAATGAATAATATTTGGCCATACAAACATTAATATTTTCTCATCACTGAGACATACTACCAGAGAACACGTATAGTTATATATTTCTGTTAACTTGGGTGGTTAAAACATAAAGTTATTTTAAAGGAGAACCATTTATGAAAATGTTTTAACAGTAAGAGTAAATAGCATATATTTACATTGGGTAATAAAAAACTTAATTTTCCCAGTCTACACGTCTTAAATCTCATCATCCTAAGTTCAAATACACATTTATCTTGACTTCTTTCCCTCCCCTCCTCACTCACTCCTCCTCCTCCCCAGCCCAGGACCCCTACACCTACCCTATAGGGAATGTTCATCAGTCTGATTTATATATCTTAGAGTCTACAATGATACTGCTGGCTCTGTGGGCTCACCAGCAAGTAAGACCAGCTGACAGCCTCACAGAGCTAACACTCGGATGTCTGTCCTCCCTCCACCACCAAACCCTCCCAACCTATTCTGTGGCACCAGCTGCTGCTGCTGCTAAGTCGCTTCAGTTGTGTCCGACTCTGTGCGACTCCACAGACGGCAACCCACCAGGCTCCCCCGTCCCTGGGATTCTCCAGGCAAGAACACTGGAATGGGATGCCATTTCCTTCTCCAAAGCAGGAAAGTGAAAGTAAAGTCGCTCAGTCCTGTCCGACTCTTAGCGACCCCATGGACTGCAGCCTACCAGGCTCCTCCGTCCATGGGATTGTCCAGGCAAGAGTACTGGAGGGGGTACCATTGCCTTCTCTGCTGTGGCACCAGAGGAACCAAATATAACAAGCCTGTTCTGAAATGAAAGGTCTAATAACACGCTTTGTTAACTATCAAGAGAGTTATTTTTTCTTTATATTTAGCAACCTTAATTAACTAAACATATTATCTCATAGAACAAGTATCATTAAACGACAAGTATTTTCCACTGAAAATAATTACTTCAATTTCAGCATATTTTCACCAAAAGCCAAAACTTATCTTTGTCTACTTCACGTAATTTGGCAACACTCAAAGTCTGCGTAGCACAGAGGTTTCCCTTCTGTGCAGATTCTAGCTGAAGGGTAGTGGCTGTTCAGCATGCTGCCTCCGGAAGAATTCTGAGGGGGGCTGCAGGCAGGAGCCTGGGACCACTCAACAATGTTTCTGCGGGCACAGAAGGGACAGGCCCTGTGGAGGCCACACTTCTGACACTCCTGTGCTGCAATGAGATGACCAGAGTTGTGGTTCTTTTTATGTACAGTGTGGATTTGGGTTACAAAAATTCCCCTTGTGACATTAATCCAGACATTAACTGTCTAAATTTCATGAGACCTCATAGCACTATACCACTTTCTTCAAGAACAAGGAGAACTTGGAGGAGAATCAAAATTGACAGCAAATCATAACATGAAGTCAACTGGCAAGTGTCAATCCCAAATGTTCTTGTGCTTCCTATCAACATATCCTCCTAAGACGGAGGAGCCTGGTAGGCTGCAGTCCATGGGGTCACTAAGAGTCAAACAGGACTGAGCAACTTCACTTTCACTTTTCACTTTCCTGCACTGGGGAAGGAAATGGCAACCCACTCCAGTGTTCTTGCCTGGAGAATTCCTATCAACATATCCTCCCCATGGTGGCCTCCGCTCACGTCCGAGACCCTCTCAGCCAAGAGGCGCCTCCTTTAGATACAGCACCCTAACCTGCCATCCAGAACCAGCTGCCCCAGTGCACTACCTGTCCTCTATCAGGATTGAGTTTATCTGATCTACACTATGAGAAATACCGAGGCAAACATCTCACTATTTAAATTTTACTATATAAGTACACTTGACGAGTATTTTATGAGTAACACACTAAGTTCTTCAAATGCAAATAGAATTGAAATGACTGTTAATCGTGAAAGGTCAGAGTTAGGGAGCAACTATCCCTAGACAACTTTTAAACAGATTTTCATCATTTCCCACCAATAAAACTTAATTTTATACACATCAGACAACAGAATGAACCAACTGTTTCATCGAAACTATGTCTTATCTTATAGTTCTCAAATGAAATTGGTTCCAACAGTTCAGGGCAACAAGTTGTATTTACATTCTTTTTTACTACTAATGTAAATAAGCTCCCCAATACTCTCCCAAGGATTTAAAGAGGCTAAATTAAAGTATGAATAAGTGACTATCAAGTTAGAAAGTGATAAAGTGAAAGAAAGCTAAGTTCAAGAATATTGTATGATTTTTCAATTTAATAAAAGCTAGTATACATGGTGGTCAAACACTAACTTTCTCTGACATTCTGCTAAACTGTTCTCAGACCCTTATAATCTATACTAAAACCCTAATGCAAGACCTAAGGCAACTAAGATCTAATGACAATATGGAAAACACCACCAGATTTTTTTTCAAACTCAAGTATCACTTTATGGACTCCAAATACATATATTAAGACTGTTTTAGTATTCTTTATCAATCTGGAATCAAAGTATCTTGAAACATTCATCTTTTATAAAGAAAAGAAATGACTCAGTTAAAATATATGTGCAATATATGTGTTGACAAAATACCCTTCCTTACATAAATTTCCTCATTTGATTCTCCTATCAATTTTGTAAGAAGGGCTGGACATAAATTATTTCCCCTTTACAGACAAAAAATAGAGTCAGAAGGATAATATGAATTGCCTGAGGTTAGAACTAAGTGATGGTCTCTAGACCAAGAATCAAACCACATCTTCTACAGGCAACTCTTTATATTCTTACCACAATACCATGTGACATTAAACAGATGATTTGGAACCTTTCAGAAGAGCAAAGGAACTTGATAGGAATCAACATGACTCCATAAGAAAAATATTTTTTCTGGGCCAACTTAGTTTCCAGCAAGAGTTAAGTCATCATCTTCCCACCCCTTCCTGTGCATCCTACCCTCCCCACCCCGTAAGCACCCAGGCAGTAAGCCTGAGAGCCTCCCAAGATTCCTTCCTTCTTCCCACTGCCACATCAACACCTAAACAGCCATGTGCCATTCTATTTCTTAAATCTCCCTCAGACTCTTTCTCCCTATTACTACTCCCTCATTCAGACCTCCACTACCTCTGGTCTGAAGAGCCATAATACTCCTAACTGGTTTGGTAACTTAGAGGCTAGTAACACCTAATGATAGTATGAAATGCCCAGTGGTGTCTCTGCCCTCAGCTTACTTAGTTCAATCCATCTTCTACAAAGCTAATCTTCCCAAACAGAGGAGTCTGCTTACATCATTTTCCTGCTTAAAATGATTCTATGGCTCTCCACCACTATACAGACTATAAATACAAACTCAGTCACGAGGCACAAAAAGGCCTTCATCACCTGAGCCCTCCCACATACCTTTCCAGCTGATCTCCTTGTCCACCCCTCCCACACACATCCGACACTCCAGGCACAGTGGACGCCCACTGCAGAGAGGACAGACAGGTTCAGTCTCATGTGCCAACTCCAAACCACTGGCAGTGACTGTCTGAAGAACCCTGCTGAAAACTGAAGATACTTACAAATTTAGCAGCAAAAATGTGATGAATGATTACACAGTGCCTGCTTTTGGTATGGGGACGTGGGAGTCACACACACACCATACCACAATTCGTGTACTATTGCTCTCTGACTGTTCTTCCATGTTTCTAAGCCTCTGTGCTAACTGCTGCTTCTGCTGAGCATGCTCTTCTCCTGTGATCCCACTGCTCATCCTTCCAGATCCCATCAACAGAGCTCCCCTGTGAAACCTGCCTGATGTCACACCAGCAGAGGCAGTCCCCCTCTCCCTGGACTCACACAGCTTTCTGTCTCTATTATTTGGAATCATTGGACTGTAAGTGTTAATTTATGCCCCTGTGACCTTCTTGAAGGTAGGAGTGCACTTCCTTTCCTGTATCTTCAACATTTAGTCCAGTACATTTAGAAGACACCCAAGTACTGGTGAAATGAATACATGAAGACATTAATAGGGATTCCTCTAACATGTTATTTCATTAAAATCCAGGAAGATATGGCAAAACCAGGGCCAGACAACCCATGGAGACTTTCACTGGCATTCTACCACTACTCATCATATACTTCCATATATATCTATATCTCTCAGAAATATAAACTACTAAGGGAGTATACTAGATAGGAATTTGGCTTCCAATTAGATTAGTCAGTGGAGAAAATGGGAAATAAAAGGGGAAAAAACTGACACAATTTCTTTAAAAAGTGCTCTAGCACAAGTAGTATAAAAAGATCTAAGAGTCAGTTTTCAGAAGCTAAATATGGACCACTAAATCTTATGAGGGATACAGCCTTTCCATATACTTGACACTAGTCAAATCCTTATTATATTTACACTAATGTCACTGCAAGGGGCCTGGGTTTGATCCCTAGTCAGAGAACTATAGGGTTTCTCTGATAGCTCAACTGGTAAAGATCCACCGCCAATGCAGGAGTCCCGGGTTCAATTCCAGGATCAGGAAGATCTGCTGGCAAAGGGATAGGCTACCCACTCCAGTATTTTTGGGCTTCATTTGTGGCTCAGTTGGTAAAGAATCTGCCCATAATGCAGGAGACCTGGATTCGATCCCTGGGTTGGGAAGATCCCCTGGAGAAGGGAAAGGCTACCCACTCCAGTACTCTGGCCTGGAGAATTTCATGGACTACATAGTCCATTGGGTTGTGAAGAGTCAGACATGACTGAGAGACTTTCATTCACTTTTTTTTAATTTATTTTAATTGGAGGCTAATTACAATATTATGGTGGGTTTTGCCATACATTGACATGTATCAGCCATGGGTGTACATGTGTTCCCCATCCTTACCCTCCCTCCCCATCCCATCCTTCAGGGTCATCCCAGTGCACCAGCCCTGAGTACCCTGTCTCATGCATCAAACCTGAACTGGCGATCTATTTCATATATGATAATATACATATTTCATTGCTATTCTCTCAAATCATCCCACCCTCGCCTTCTCCCATAGAGTCCAACAGTCTATTCTTTACATCTGTGTCTCTGTTGCTGTCTCACATATAGGGTCATCATTACCATCTTTCTAAATTCCATATATATGCGTTAGTATACTGTATTCGTGTTTTTCTTTCTGACTTACTTCGCTCTATATACTAGGCTCCAGCTTCATCCACCTCATTAGAACTGATTCAAATGCATTATTTTTAATGGCTGAGTAATATTCCACTGTGTATATGTACCACAGATTTCTTATCCATTCGTCTGCCAATGGACATCTAGGTTGCTTCCATGTCCTAGCTGTTGTAAACAGTGCTGCAATGAACACTGGGGTACACGTGTCTCTTTCAATTCTGGTTTCCTCAGTGTGTATGCCCAGCAGTGGGATTGCTGGGTCGTATATGCAAGTTCTATTTCCAGTTTTTTAAGGAATCTCCACACTGTTCTCTATAGTGGCTGTACTAGTTTGCATTTCCATCAACAGTGTAAGACGGTTCCTTTTTCTCCATACCCTCTCCAGCATTAATTGTTTGTAGACTTTTAGATAGTAGCCATTCTGACCGGCGTGAGATGGTACCTCATTGTAGTTTTGATTTGCATTTCTCTGATAATGAGTGATGTTGAGCATCTTTTCATGTGTTTGTTAGCCATTTGTATGTCTTCTTTGGAGAAATGTATGTTTAGATCTTTGGCCCATTTTTTGATTGGGTCGCTTATTTTTCTGGAATTGAGCTGCAGGAGTTGCTTGTATATTTTTGAGATTAATTGTCAGTTGCTTCATTTGCTATTATTTTCTCCCATTCTGAAGGCTGTCTTTTCACATTACTTATAGTTTCCTTCGTTGTGCAAAAGCTTTTAAGTTTAATTAGGTCCCATTTGTTTATTTTTGCTTTTATCTCCATTACTCTGGGAGGCGGGTCAAAGAGAATCCTGCTGTGATTTATGTCAGAGAGTGTTTTGCCTATGTTTTCCTCTAGGAGTTTTATAGTTTCTGGTCTTAGATTTAGATCTTTGATCCATTTTGAGTTTATTTTTGTGTATGGTGTCAGAAAGTGTTCTAGTTTCATTCTTTTACAAGTGGTTGACCAGTCTTCCCAGCACCACTTGTTAAAGAGATTGTCTTTTCTCCATTGTATAGTCTTGCTTCCTTTGTCAAAGATAAGGTGTCTAGGTGTGTGGATTTATCTCTGGACTATTTTGTTCCATTGATCTATGTTTGTCTTTGTGCCAGTACCATACTGTCTTGATGACTGTTGCTTTCTTTGTAGTATAGCCTGAAGTCAGGCTGGTTGATTCCTCCAGTTCCATTCTCTCTCAAGATTGATTTGGTTAGTTGAGGTTTTTTGCATTTCTATACATATTGTGAAATTATTTGTTCTAGTTCTCTGAAAAATACTGTTGGCAGCTTGATAGGGATTGCAATGAATCTAAATTTTATGCACCTAAAAATACAGTCTCAATATAAATAAAAATTGACAGAATAATCCATGGATCAAAGTAGAAATTACAATGAAAATCAGAAAAATACTTGAACTTCATAATAAAAATGTGATCATACACCAAAACTTCTAGGAGAGTGATGTCAGAAATAGTGAAATACTTCTATTCATCAAAACACAACACTAACAAGGTGAAACGGAAAGTCACAGAGCTGGAGAAGGTATCTGCAATACACTTAGCTGACAAATGGCTCGAATCCAGAGTACATAAAAATCAGAACATGTGAAAATAAGAAGAGAGAAAAAACGTAACAGAAATAGATTAGCAGTTACCAGGGGCTAAAAATGGGCAATTATTATTTAACAGTTACAGTTTCAGTTTGGGTGATGAAAAATTTTGGAAATAGATGGTGGTGATGGTTGTAAAACACTGTGAATGTAATTAATCCCAGTAAGTTAGTTACAACCTTAACTTTTATATATATATGAAAATAAACTGGGACTTCCCTGGCAGTCCAGTGGTTAAGACTCTGCCTTCCAAAAGAGAAGGGAGCACAGGTTCAATTTTTGGTTGGGGAACTAAGTTTCACATGCAGAGAGGTGGGTAAGATCAAATATTAAAAATAATAATAATAGAAAAATGGTCAAAGATCTGAACAGGAACTTCACAAAAGATATCCTTATGACAAACATAAAAAAGCACTCAACCTGACTAGCCCTCAGATAAAAGAAACTTAAAACCATTAGAAGATTTAAAAGATACGTACAACCCAAATAGCTAAATTTCTCATTTTTAACTACATTTCCAAGTATTAGGGTGGATGCAGAGCAACAGATACACTGCTAGTAAGAAAGGTAAACAGAAACCAGCACTTTGTAAAACTGCTTGGGCACATCTACTGAAATTCAAGAGATATATGCTACAACCCAGCAAGTCTACTAGATACACACCTAACAGAAGTACATACAGATATTCAGAGAGTTCATAGCAATGCTATTTGAAATAGCCAAAAACTCCAAACAATTCATACATTCATCACAACAGAACAGATAAATCAACTTTGGTATTTTCATACAACTGAATACTATATAGCAATAAAAACAATGTAAAGCAACATGTAACAATAAATAATTTATCTAACAAGATGTTGAACAAAAGCAGCCAGCCAGCTACACACACACAAACATCACAAAATGTAAGATTCCACAGAGTTCACAAGCAAGTCAGTCCAAGGTATGGGGATAAACTAAGACACTGATGTGGACAGCAACTCATAATATTCTTTTGTTCTTGTTTTAATGACAAGACAGTGTCATTAATGATTTGGGCACTTTTCTGTATGTATACTGAACTTCCAAAAAAAAAGAAAATAAGTTTTGAGTAGGAAATGTCAAATTAGATTTTTAGACAGAAGAGAAGTGGTCGATGATTTAATTATTTTCAAATAGACACAACGCATACCAAAGAGTCTTTAAGAGATTCTGATTATTAGCCTATCATCACTAAAACCAAAAATGGCTTTTGAACTCTTGAGCACCTACGTGAAACCTGCTCAAACTGCATAAAAGTCCGGTGTAACATCTTCTTGATGTATTTTCTTTGTATGATGAGGATAGTGCAAGCAGCAAAACATTATGTCTATTTAAAATCAATAGAATCCCAGTTAGATACTGCCCTGAGAACAGCAAAGTCTGGACCAGATAAGTTGAATAAACTCAAAAGCCATGACAAAAAAAAAAATCTTGTCTAGTCCTGACCTTGTTATACTGCCTCTCAAAAGTAACTACATACAAGTTATAAGTAGGGGAAACATTACTACCTTTTCTAATAAACTCTCACTACTATTCATATATATCAGTATTTTTCTAATCTCTAAAGTAACCAAGATCCCATGTAATAGTGTAAAGTATGTAGACAACACCAGAAACCACTTGCCCAATGATACTTAGTATTCATCTCTTTTGTTTGGTTTAAGACATCGCAATGAGGACATTTTATCTGCATGTTGCACTTCAGAGCTATAATGAAGACACATGTTCACAAATAGGGAACTACCTCACATCTGATAGTTGTGCTACCAGTCACCATTCTGCACGGTTCTGCTGCTGCTTCGGGGACACCTCTAACTCAGAGATGCAAGAAGGACTTGCAAGAGGGAGGCCAATGTCCCCAAGATTTGGGGACAGACCAGTTCTTGAGCATCCAAGTATCTCAGTCAATCCAGACTTGATCCCAGGCCACATTTCACTACCTCCCATCAGCTCTAGTCCATCCAAGTTTGTACCCCAATATAAGCTCCTCTGGCTTCAGCTCCCAGGTATCGCTCGCTTACAATAAACAGCTTGGGAAGACTGCTCTCTGAAACTTCCTACTCAACTTGGCTCTGTGGTGTTTAATAAACAACCGCTGAACAGAGGAATGAATATACTGGCAGACAGTGGTGCAAGCCAGTAAAAGCGAGGTACCAGAGATACTTTTCAAATCTAACGAAATCTGAACAAAAGTAATGAAACCTTTTACCACTTCATTCTTCTTCTGTATTAAAAATAAAACAACCTCAGTAGCAACAGGGACACCCACCCCTGAGCTCCCTGAAGCTACATCTGATTCCAGGGCTGGGGCAGAAAATATATAGGATAAGCCCTGAAAGTTAAGTGCTCAACACAAGAGGGAGGGGCATAGAGGGACACAGGAGCCAACATGAAGGAACCTCCAATGGCCACGGCAGGGACAATTTGAGCAACAAAAGAAATAACCCAGTAACGGGTAGCAAAGTATAAAATATACAAGATTCCAGACTTAATAAGTGATAGAATAAATAAGCAAACAGGGAGAAGAATCAAATCTTCCTTACAGAAGAATTTCAAAAAATACTAAGTAAATATTCACCACACCAGAAGGCGGCCCTGGTGAATGCAGCCCAACGGATAAAGTATAGAAGAGGCAAAAACAATAAAAATTTTAGTGGAGAAGGCTGGCAAGTAAGGCTCACATTGCTAGAGGTGTTTTCTGGACACCACATGCCCAAGTCAGATGTGACAAAGGGAGCCCTGCCCCTTTCTAGTACTCTGCGCAAATGCAAAATGTCAGTCCAGTCAAGAAAACATCAGGCAAATCTAAACGGAAGGACGTTCTGCAAAACTCCCAGCCAACCCTCCTCAAGACTATGAAGGTCATGAGAAACAAGGGAAGTCTGAGAAACTGCCACAGAGCAGAAGAGACTAGTAAGCCGTAATGACTAAATGCTCTCAGCTGTCCTTGGGCGGGACTGTGGAACAGAAAAATGACACTAACGGAAAACTAGGGATTTCCAAATGAAGTCTGGAGTTTAGTTAACAGTAATGTGCTGTTTTGACAAATGTAACCAGAAATATAAGATGTTAACAAGGAGGGAACAGGCTAAGAGGCACACAGGAACCTTCTGCACTATCTGTGCAACTTTTCTTCTAAAATTATCTCATTTTAACAATTACCTATGGGATAGGGAGGGAGGTGGAAGGGGGGTTCTGGATGGGAAACACATGTACACCCATAGCAGATTCATGTCAATGTATGGCAAAGCCAATACAAAATTATAAGGTAAAAATAAATAAATAAAGGAAAAAGAAAAAAAATTATTCAAAAAAATTACATTTGGCCATTTGGCAACAGGGATAATCTTCCTCATAGTTTTAAGCAAGTACTGTATCTGGGAGAGGTAAGTTTCCTTTCTGCTACTTAACCAAAAAGGAAGCCAATGGGAAATACCCTACAACTCAGTGACACTACTGTGAAGGTGGGATGGGAATTGTTGCCATTGTGCAGAAACTGAGTAGGAAAGTGGTTTTGAGTTTACAGACAAGACAGGCAGAGTGCAACTCATCATCTCTTATCAACCTACAGTCCTTGGCAGATCAATGATTTTTTTCCTTCTAAACTTAGTCAAAAACTCTTAGTAAAGCAAATAGCTTCCCCACAGAGTTCCAAACTTATGAACCAGCATCTATATATAACTAATACTTGCCCACCCTCCGCATGAGGCAGAAATACAGATACAAAACCACAAACCAATTATTTCAAGACCTTAAGGTTAGTCGCTCAGTGGTGTCCGACTCTCTGTGACCCCATGGACTGCAGCCCAGCAGGGTCCTCTGTTCATGTAATTGTCCAGGCAAGAATACTGGAGTGGGTTACCATTCCCTTTTCGAGGGGATTTTCCTGACTTAAGGATCAAACCCAGGTTTCCTGCATTGCAGGCAGATTCTTTACCATCTGAGCCACAGCGGGCTCTCATTATTCCAAAATCTTCCAAAAGTGTTTGTGGCCACTCTCACAAGACCCAAGTGGAAGGTTTTGAGTATGTGTGCGGGCTCAGTCATGATAAACTCTTTGTGACTCCATGGAATGTAGCCAGCCTGGCTCCTCTGTCCATGGGATTTTGGTTGTTGGAGAGTAAACTGGAGCCAACAATGACAGCAATCTTAACTGATTACAGCTAAAATATCTTAATCTTACAATCATCTCAACACATGGTTAAAACCCCTCCCAGAGGCCTGGAAGGGGACTGTGTGAGAAGCAGTTTCCAAGTTCAGCTTGTTAGCTTCATGGTAAACTGGTCACTCTATGTTCTATTTTCTCCTCTATAATGACTAAACCTATTTATGTTTACATCACCCATGGAAATTTGAACACTGCATGCACATAGAAAAGACTCAATGCATGTTTTTAAAATTGAATCAAGCCCACGTATCTGGACATATTGTTCAAATGGAATAATTCTTATCTGTTGCTATAAATGACAAGGTATTTCACCAACCCATAACACTGTCATTCACCCCTGGACCTCTACCCTGGGCACATACATCTCAAGTATTCCTTTCATTTAACAATAAGGATGCGTACACTCAAGAAAAAATATCGAGTGAACAAAAATTAATGTTTTAAAACATGTTTTCACTACTGTCTCTCTTTAAATTCAAAAAGGATATTATTTCAATACCCACCAAATGGCATGAATCCTGCTGAGAAGCCTCAATGATCACATTTCTTCTCAAATTCCAAACAAAGCCCCAATGGCCCCTACATCAAGGGATGTCTTTAATAATATGCACACAGTCCACTGTTCCTCACGGGAATATCTATTACCAATCTTACCATTATTTTAAACCAAGATGTGCTCATAATTTTGAAAGTGTTCTTTATACATCTAAAGCTAAATGTACATCAAAAATTTTGAAACCAAATCTGAAACAAGTATTTTCATCAGATGGATATTTAAGGTCCACAGGGCTGCTAAGACCATACAGAGGTTCTAAGCTCTAGAACTATTGTTAATAACTCCTGTGGATCCCAGAAAAAACACATTCTACTCTAGCAGAGCCGGGAATACAACCTAAATCCTATCAATGACTACTCTCTAAAGAACGGGTATATTAAAACTTATCTGAAGGTCAGTCAAGTGCACCAGTGATAAAGCAGATTGTATATCAAAAGCCTGAGTGTCTAAGTTGTGAATTAATGATGAAAACGTCATCAACATGTATATAATAAACTTTTACCAGGCAATAAGGTCTTTTTATGACTACAAACATATAAACACTGGGGAAAATTAAAATTTTAAGTAAGCCACCTAATATAAATCACATACCCTCTTGATTCTAACCAACAAATCACCCTCCTGTCATCACAGAAATACTTCATAAACATATTACCCATTTTAAGATCCTGATTAATAATATAATTTTCTGCCTCTTAAAATATCCTCTAAAGAACTAATTTTTCCTTCTTCTTTAATCTCCTTCAGCCCTATACCACACTACTATCATGGCCATGTTAGTAAATGACTTAAAATTACATCTGAATGCTAAATAAAATTATCCATTCTTGTTTTCTTCTAATATTGGTTTCATTTCCATGTCTCCTACATTTTTCTATTTCTCTTACAATGCATTTCTAATTTTTTAATTCAACCCAAATGGGGATATTCTGTATGTACTGATACTATTAAAACAAAACAAGGACTAAAATCAATTACTGCTACTACATTCAATTCCAAAATCAGTCAAGAGTGAATGGGAAGTGTTATTTCTTTCTATGGGACTAAATGGAGTGATAGTGATAGTGCTGATAGATAGTGATAGATGCCGATAGTGATAAGAACCAACTATTCAACAACGGCAGAGGGAACAGTGACCAGCAGAAAGATTCCCCATAAATACAACCTGTCACCTGTCAGACCAGGGGTTCTCAACCAGGGACAGCTGGCCAAGCCTGGAGACTTCACCTGGGGGAGGGGGCGGGTGATGACCAGCATCTGGTGGGTAGACACCAGGGATGATGCTCAACACCCTACACAGGCACAAGAGAGGATCCACAACAAAGAGCTATTCAGTCAAAAATGTCAGTGCATAGGCTGAGAATCCATAAACTCGACATGTGTCCCAATTCGGGGTAAACAATACAGAAGCACCATAGTGCTGTGAAAGGACCACAAGATCAGGGGAGGGAGGGAACTAAATTTTACTGAGTACTTGCTACCTATCAAGCCTTGCATTAGGCACTTTACACATACCATCTCACTGAAACCTCCATCCCATGGGAGAAAATTGATCTATTCTCATTTTATAGATGAGAAGGTTGAACTCAGGGAAATTAAAGAACTTATTCAAGGTCACTTATCCAGAAATGGAAGGAATCATGATTTCAAATCAAACCAAATCTGTTCCTTTCCACAAAGGCTAGAGGTTAAAAGACCAGGATTTGATTCAAAGAGTTACCAATACGACTTTGAGCACATCTTTAACTTCCTCAACCTGCATTTAGAAAGTAAGTCAATGGATAACATCTGAAAATACAAATGCTGTCAAATGCCAACAATTGTTAAACAACTTATAACAAAAAAATAAAGTGCTTCTTAGAATGGAGGTTCATGATTACCATTTCTCCTTAAAAACAGAATTTATACAAGGGTGCAGAGTACCAAGTTGTACAGCGTTTTTAAGAATCAAGAGTAAATGTTCAGAAGATACGGTGCCTTCCACCACCAAACTACTCTTAATACTAGAAGGAAATAAATTATCTAATATAAACAATATTTTTGTATGAACTTCCCAGATTTTCAATTAATTGACCCAAAAAGCTCAAGACCATTTCAGCAACTTTGATGGGGCTCTCTCCACAACAAAGGAGGAAGAGGATGGATTACAAGTCCAATACTGCTGCTGCAGGAAACAACTCTGCCATTCTCACCAGAGAGCCAGAAGGCATTCCATAGAGATCAATACATTATCATTCATACCAATGATGCAAAATTTAAATCATTTCAACATAAGGTTATGACTTTTTAAAAACCTACCACGAGAATCCATCAATCTTTGACAACTAAACTACTGGTAGGTTCACAAACACAACTTGAAATCTGCGATTAAATTCAAGGATAATGTAAACAAAAAGAAGTTTGTTCTTTCTAGAAATCATCATGACTAATGCAACTTCTAAAAGCAGGTTGCGAAAAAGAAAAAGAAACAAAGCAGGTTGCACACAAACACTTTTCCCTTTAAAATCTTGGATCTCCAGGCATGGTTTTGCCGCATTTTATAAAAGTATATTTTCATATCATATTAATACACTGTAAATAAATTATAACTGCAACTATTTACCACTAATATTGTCCAAGTTTAAAAGCAATAGACACATCAAATAAACTAAAAATTTGTTTGAAATAATTTCAAAACAATCATTAAAAGACTGGCTTTAAATAAAATTCTAAAAATCTGTTTACCCAACACCAAATATAAATAATAAATGTTCTGTTGGAATTGACAGAATTTATAATACACTCTTTTGGCCGTTCTCTATTTTAATCAATTAAACAAGGATTTTTACTAAAACTCTATTCTGAAGTACATCTTTCACCTTAAGCATTCTGACACTCCCATCAACTTTCTAAAACTAAGAGTAGATTCTTAAAATGTTTTTAACAGATCTCTCAGAAGACTGAATTAGACAAAAACTGATAGAAGAAACCTATTAACGATCTCTTTAACCTCGACAGATATTTGGGTAAACTGCAGCTATATGCTGATGGGCAGGTGATAATCTCAAAGAATTTACATTAGATAATAACCTACGTAAAACCCATTCTATCTGACATCCCGTCAACTTTTTACAAGCATGTTTTTCATTGCAACAAATTTTAACGTACAGGGAAATCGTATTATATTGTCTGTCTGTTTTTAACCAGTCTCTTCATTTCTCCCCAAATAGCAGAATTCTCCTCAGGACTCAGATTTCTTCACATTTACAATCGAGGGAATATCGCTGCCCATCTCTGAAAAGCATGATCCGCTGACAGTTCCCCGCGAAGGCGCAGCAGCTGGAGACCAGGTGCGGGCTAACCTGGGCAGCCCCGAGCGCATCCCACCTGGGTTCGGCCACGAGCCGCACGAGCGCGCGTCCCGGGACCGACCCCGCTCCTCCCCCCGGCCGCGGGCTGGTCGCCCCGACAGGCCGCAAACTGACCCTCAGTCCCACGCCCCCCTCCCGGGGCCGCCGCCAGACCCTCGCCCACGCTCCCACCCACTCCGGCGGCGCTCGGCCGCAGACCTGGCCCGCGTCCCCGGCCTCCCGGGCCGGGGAAGGAGGCGCTGGGGGGAAGGGCCCAGGGCGCGGCGGGGGTCCTCCGTGGGAGATGGGGGGCCGCGGTGGGGGAAGGGCCCGGAGCCTCAGCCAAGGTCGTCCAGTGGGAGACTGAGAAGCAAGCAGGGCGGAGAGCCGAAGGCTGGGGTAGGGGAGGGTCCTGGTGGGGCCGGCGCCCGGGTGAGGGTCCTCCGTGGACCGTGGGAAATGGGGGCCGCGAGGCGGAAAGGTCCGGAGTTGGGGGACTGAGGGTCGCGGGCGGTAGGGAAAGGGCCCGCGGCGGGGCCTCCTGCGGGCGAAGGGGGTCGCGGGGGCCTCTCACCCGCGTCGCCGGTGGCGGGCGCCAAGGTGACGGCGCCGTCCCTCCACAGGCGGATCTGCGCGGCCGAGCGCACCCGGCGGCGGGGCTGGCGGCGGCCAGCGTCCGCGGCGCGCAGGGAGCCGCAGCACTGGTAGCACACGGCCCACGCCTGCTCCTCGTTGATGGGCTGATTGTAGAGCCGCAGGATCTCCTCCAGGCTCAGCGCGTCCTGCGAGCCCGCGGCCGCCCCGGCGTCCGGAGGCCCCTCGCCGCCCTCCGGGCCGACCGGCTGGGCCATCCCGCGGGTCGCGCCGCGCTCGCTGCGCCGCGTCTCCTCAGCTGCGGAGCATCGTCTCTGCGCGCCGCCGCCGCCTCATCCCCGGAACCCCGCCCCGCGTGCCGCGCGCGCCGCCGCGGGGACGGGGCGGAGACCAGGCCGGGGCCAGGCTGCAGAACCGCCCTGGGAGTGGGCCGAGGGACTAGGCGTGGGCCCGCGCGCCTGACGAGACCACCGCCAGCCGGTAGCGGCGCAATGGCGTCCGCGGCCCCGCCCCGCGGCGCACAGCCGTGGGCTTCGCCCCCGCCCTCCAAGCCCCGCCCCAGGGGCGCGCCCCGCCCAGAACCCCGCCTCCGAAGCCTGCCTGGCTCCGCCCCACCTCTGTCGGGGCTTCTCCGCGCCCTCCGAGCTCCTCCCCCAGGTTGGCCCCGCCGCCAGGAGTCGCCCCTCGCGTGCAGCCGCACCTGCCTCGCACCCAGGCCAGCCTCCGCGCCGGGACAGACTTCGTGACTGGCTGGTTTCTCCCAAGCGCACGGATCAAGGCCCGGAGTACAAGCTTGTAGCAAACAATCACAGACGTTCTTCGGATTCGTTTGTGACGTTTGTACAACTCTTCACCAAGATAATGTTCCCAGTGACCACAAGCCTCATAGCCCAACTAACCCAATCTGTTCATACCTCATGGAAGCGCTATCAAACGGGCATTTAGCCATGGAAGAAAATGAAAAAGCCCTTCTGGGCAGCGCTGGATCATTAAGTGTGCGATAAAACAGAGTTCTTGGATAAAACAATTGCTCTTTGGCAAATGAGTTTAATTGGTAACACTCCACTCTCAAGACTAGTCCTGTATGAGAACCTTAGAGTCGAAAGCATCCATACGGTAGAGACAATAAAGAGATTAGATACAGTAAGAGATGTATCTAATAGTAAATACCAATAAACATTTTAAGGCAGTTTTATGTGGAGTGTTAGATATTGCACCCTCAACAACTGCATCTTATAGTAGAAATTATTAATACAAGTCGATTATTAATGCCTAAGACACAGTACATAAAGCAGGAATAGGGAGAAGACAAAAAATCAAGAAAAGGTAAGACTTTGAAGGAGGAAGAAAAAGCTTCTCCCTGGGCACTCTATTACAATTTCATTACAAGAGATACAAAACAAACCTTTAAAGTAGTGCCACTTAATTATCGGTTCATAATCCAATTTGTAAAAAATGCACTGTGTGTCAGAGAAGGCAATGGCAACCCACTCCAGTACTCTTGCCTGGAAAATCCCATGGATGGAGGAGCCTGGTAGACTGCAGTCCATGGAGTCTCGAAGAGTCAGACACGACTGAGCGATTTCACTTTCACTTTTCACTTTCATGCATCGGAGAAAAAATGGCAACCCACCCCAGTATTCTCGCCTGGAGAATCCCAGGGACAGGGGAGCCTGGTGGGCTGCCGGCTATGGGATCACAGAGTCAGACACGGCTGAAGCGACTTAGCAGCAGCAGCAGCACTATGTGTGCCACAGCCCTGAAAAGACAAAGGTCTAATTCCTCACGTGATGACAGAGATAGGATAGATGTAGACATACAAAACCTCGATTAAAAACACAGAAACTAACGCTAAATTTTGCTGTTCTAAAAGTTTAGACGCCGTGTGAATTTTGAAAATATAGATGGCTTTAAAATATTACTGTTTTGTTTTTGTTTGACTCTGCCTCGTGGCATCTTAGTTCCCCTAACAGGGATGAAACCCCTACCCTCTGCCATGGAAGCCTGGAGTCTTAACAACTGGCCTCTAGGGAGGCCCCCAAAGTGCTAGTTTTGAATAATGCAGAGAAACAGAGGAAGTCTATTTTGATAGACAATAGCACCATCTTCTGGCCTTATAGGATGTTGCTGCAGTATTGCACTTTGACAACTACAGCCAAAAGTCACATTTTTGTCCTTCCTCAAAAAACCACAACAAACTGTGGAGAATTCTGAAAGAGATGGGAATACCAGACAACCTGACCTGCCTCTTGAGAAACCTGTATGCAGGTCAGGAAGCAACAGTTAGAACTGGACATGGAACAACAGACTAGTTCCAAATAGGAAAAGGAGTACATCAAGGCTATACATTGTCACCCTGCTTATTTAACTTATATTCAGAGTACATCATGAGAAACGCTGGGCTGGATGAAGCACAAGCTGGAATCAAGATCCCCGGGAGAAATATCAATAACCTCAGATATGCAGATGACACCACCCTTATGGCAGAAAGTGAAGAAGAACTAAAAAGCCTCTTGATGAAAGTGAAAGAGGAGAGTAAAAAAGTTGGCTTAAAGCTCAACATTCAGAAAACTAAGATCATGGCATCTGGTCCCATTGCTTCATGGCAAATAGATGGGGAACAGTGGCAGACTTTATTTTTCGGGGCTCCAAAATCACTGCAGATGGTGACTGCAGCCATGAAATTAAAAGATGCTTGCTCCTTGGAAGGAAAGTTATGACCAACCTAGACAGTATATTAAAAAGCTGAGACATTACTTTGCCAACAAAGGTCCGTCTAGTCAAGGCTATGGTTTTCCCAGTAGTCATGTATGAATGTGAGAGTTGGACTACAAAGAAAGCTGAGTGCCAAAGAATTGATGCTTTTGAATGTGGTGTTAGAGAAAACTTTTGAGAGTCCCTTGGGCTGCAAGGAGATCCAACTAGTCCATCCTAAAGGAAATCAGTCCTAAGTGTTCATTAGAAGGACTAATGTTCAAGCTGACACTCCAATACTTTGGTCACCTGACGCGAACAACTGACTCATTTGAAAAGACCCCGATGTTGGGGAAGACTGAAGTCAGGAGAAGGGGATGACAGAGGATGAGATGGTTGGATGGCATCACCGACTCAATGGACATGAGTCTGGGTAAACTCTGGGAGTTGGTGATGGACAAGGAGCCCTGGCATGCTGCAGTCCATGGGATTGCAAAGAGTAGGACACGACTGAGCGACTGAACTGAACTGAACTGGGAAAAAAAAAAAACACCAAATGATTTAATCAACTGAGCAATCCATGAGCCAGATACCTGCTAATCCTGGCATACATTAGTAAATAAATCTCAGGAGAACAATGACAGAAAGAAGAAAGGGAGCAGAAGCGAGGAAAAGAAATCCAAATTTTATCTTCAATGTTAACTTTAAAAGATGTAGTCTTTAAATTCACAACAGAAGGAATTGTTTTCCCTTCCTAAATGATAACTGTTTTAAATATGAATAGATTTTAGCAAGAAAAATATTTTGGCACTAAATCACAGGAATATACAATATTACATACAACAGAAGGGCTTTTGTTTTATTTTTGCCAAATTCATTACTGATATATTGTACTTAAATTTCTTGCCTTTGTGAGCATATATGGAATTAAGTTGTGGCAAGATGACTAGTTAAATGTTTGATGTTTCTTCTGTATGCAGAAAAAGTAAAAGGTAAATCCTTAAAAATCCTATCTTCTGTTATAAATTCATTCCTTGTATACCCTGAATACTTGTTGCTCTTTTATACAGAGTGTAATTGTACTAATTTTTATATGATTTTTCAGAACCCTTTGCAATTTGGATAAGCCCCAACTGTCCATCACCCCCAGGACTCTTAGAAAGTGACCACTGACAACTCAGAGGCTCTCAGAGGCTGACACCACCTCTGCAGGTTCAACCAACACTGTGGTGTAGCTTGGAACCTTCCCAGTTTTTCATTCTCAACTCAAAGATTCAAACATCTTTATGTACAGTATGCTTTGTTTCAATTTCTGTCATTGATTTTCTTATTCTGTGGCTTCACCACCTTTAAAAAAAACACTCTATGTAGTTAAAATGTCTGTACAACTCAGATCAACATTTGAATGCCATCTTCAGATGCCGTGAGGTCTGTGAAAAGTGGTGGCCTATGTTACTCTGAATATAGTTTTAGTTTTTATTGATTTTGCTGTTATATATTTATTAAACAATGGAATCCTTGAGATGTTTTATCATCTTATATTTACTTAACATTTTCGCAGAATAAATGTACTTCGTGTTTCACACTCTGGATATGCTGGCTGAGCTGCTGCGAGTCTTTCAGGGAGCACGGCCTTTCGGGGGACACGCTGCCTGTGCAGCCCATGCTTATCCCAGACACTCTCATACAACCGCTCCTAAGAAGCACATTCACCTAGAAAAGTGCACCAAAAAGGAAAAAAATAGAACAGCATATTTTTTTCAGGGTTATCACCTAAATTTTCTCAGCCCACAATTATAATACCTTATAACTTTACAGTGATTTATTTTTATATTTTCAAAGTGCTTTTCTCACTTATACAACTTGAAGGTCAGATATTATTTATCTTACAGATGACATCATAGACACAACAAAACACAGGGCTGATGACTAAAGATGCAGGACTGGGATCCAGACCTCCTGACCAGCCCAGCTCTTTCTGCTGCACTAAAACATCTCTCTCAATTAGCCCAGAGCACGAAAAAAGTCCTGACACTTCATCCCACCTGCACCAATCAAGAGTACAATAAAAAACAGATGCTATAAAATTCATATCTACCAATATGATCAATTGGGTCAGGAAGATCCCCTGGAGAAGAAATGGCAAACAGCATTCTGGCCTGGAGAATCCCCATGGACAGAGGAGCCTGGTGACTACAGACCATGGGGTCGAAGAGAGTTGGACACAACTGAGCGCCTAAGCAGCAGCAGCAATATGATCGATAAAACTTTTGATAGTTTAAGCACTTTAAATAAATGATGTGATGACCCATCTCCCTGATGAATTCGTCAGCACTTTAGTTTCACTCAGGCAGTTACCCCCAGAGCACTCATCTTCACCACCATCTACATGACTCTGTCCCCATCAAAGGCTATAAATGATTACTCCTCTAAGGAGGCGAATTCCATCAACAACCCTAAATGCAGTTTGAAACTCATCTCTTGTTACTGGGTTATCAGACTGAATATTAACCAAAAATCCTTAAAATTAGTCACACAAACCTTATATGCAGAACTAGAAGTACATCAGCCAGGTAAGAAAACAAAATTGGTTTCCTCAAGTCTATAAACTTGTAAAGAATTAGCTCTTTTATTTTTTATGATAAAGAAATATGCTTATTGGAAAACATGTAAAAAAAATCCATTACTGTTCTTTTACTAAATTACAACCTAAACCAGTGTTTTCCCACAACATTTTCTGTATCATATATTGTAAGTTTACCTAACCCACCTTGATGAGATGAAGTTACACACCCACCTATAAAAAATGAGGAAAAGTAGAGCAGTGAGGTGAAATAGTAGCATATTGGTATGCCCATGCAGGACTCTGGAAAACCCAAGGTCAAACAATAGTTATATTTCAACATTTTTTTATATTTATTTATTTGGCTGTACTGGGTCTTAGTTGCAGCACATACAATCTTCTTTTTTTAGTTGCAGCATATGGGATCTAGTTCCCCAACTAGGGATCAAACCCAGGTCCCCTACACTGGGAGCACAGTCTTAGCCACTGGACCACCAGGGAAGTCCCCATATTTCAACTTCTTAAGGTGATTCTTCTTTGAAACAGTTAGTTCTAAACCAAGAAAGAAAGATGGTATTCTTATCCTGAATGTTAGTGAAATTATTAGCTTCAATTAGTTAAGATTTGATTTGGAAAAGACCTCAAGAGACCTAAATTTTTAGCCAGGTCACTATTTCACTCTTAGGGAAAATTGAGTCTGTAGGGGTTATAGGATTTAAATTATTGCCAGTTGCCAAAGTAATCCAAATATACTTCCTGTAACATAAGCTTTCCAGATCCTCTGTTTTAGCCATGGTACCTAGTTCTCACTGGATTTCAAAAGTTAAGATAAGCAGTAGCTTACTTCTTAATCCCAATAGGAAATAGAAAATAACACACAGCACAAAAACATCTGTATTTGATAGAAAGATGTTGATGTTTAACAGTAATTACTTGAAAATATAGAATTCTCAACGAAACTTTTAAGAGACCAGAATTTCAGGTTGTTTAAAGTAAAGAGACATAATCCATTTTCAGACTAGTCATACCTTACTGACAAGGTGAAGCTAAACTATTTTTTTTCAAACCTCTGTTAATATCTTTATACAAAAAAAAAAAAAAAAAGAAGACTGGCCCCTTTTTTTTTTTAACTCCAAAAACCTTGTCTTTTCCCCTAATGTACACAGATAAAAGGTGGAGATGCCCTTAGGTCTAGAATTTTTCTCTGACACTAAAGGCTCATTTCTTTTCCAAAGTCAACATGTAACCAATAGACATAAGGTTTGCCTTTTAGTTAAATTGAGCAATGAATGACCCACCTTCTAGTTATCTTTTAAGCCTTGCCTTGGTGATTTTTGTGCAAGGTTACAGGTATAGCTGTATTTTCATGTCTATTCACTCACTGTCCAGAGAACCTGAATTCCTGTGGCCACTTAATCCTTTCTCAAGGGTTATTCATGGAGCACAATGTCTTCCTTTCTGCTATCTGCTATGCATGCTCATTTGTCTCAGGAGCTGAAAGTGCAACCCTTGCTCCTACTTTCTTCCTAAACCCTTTTAAAAAGTCTTTAGAAGAAAATCACTGACATTGAAATTCATAAAGACATGACTCCCAGATTTCAACCTGAAGCTCTACAATATTTTAAACAAACTTCCTAACTATTCTTTTAATAGCATTAACGTTATTATTCCCTTGCAAGATTTGGTAAGTAATGATCATTCTTCATCTGTAACACTTTCAAAATGCCACTGAAGTTCTCAGTTTTAACTAGATTATCTTTTTAGCCGAAGCAAATTTTAATTTTACTTATGTTACAGGATTATAAATATTGCATCAACTTTCCTCACCTAAAGCAGAGGAGTGAAGTCAGCACCCAGATACTTTATGCCAACTATTCCCAACCTTTATTGTGATTTAACACATAAGATAGAAGACATTTATTTATAAAACATTCCTAAAAGCACACCTAGGGATATTTGAAATTCTCAGCTACCTACCTATTTATACCTACACTGATTTTTATCCATTCAGTAAAAAATGGCATTATGCAAGACAATGAACATGACAAAAATTAAATGCCTAATAACACATACTTAGCATCTTAAGTTTGCCTTAATTACTTTAAATACAACATTAAAACTGAAAACTCTTTCAAAGCACCTAAAAATGTGTAAAATAACTACAAAGAGTTTATAACATAAAAGAAGTGTTGTAAAAGATCACAAGAGATTACCCACAACTCCAGGCAGGGCCCTTCCCATAATCCCATTTTACAAACTGGCAAATGAGTCCCAGCCCAGAGAGAGCAGCCTACTACAGTTACAGTTATCAAGTCAGACATGAGACCTCCATCAGGTCTTACCTGTACAGATCACAGCACAAAACCCAGCATTTTCTAACAATCACTAGTTGGTGACTAAGTAGAGTATCAACTGATTAAAATCTTAATATACATATTTTAGAATAAAAATATACCATGTTAAGACATATTCAAAAAGACTGCAATTAATTCTGAACATGTCTTTGAAAAAGAACTTAGTATTTCCATGGAAAATTACAAAGAAGGAACTATTGAATTAATTTCATTTATCATATTGAAAATAACCTCTACTTGTAATATAAAAGCTATTTAGCCAATTCTTATGATCAGGTTTATTAAAAGCTGAAGATTCCAATTTAACATCCTTTAACTAAACCAAAGACACCAGAAAAATAAACTACAAATGAGTATCACTTATGAATATAGACACAAAAATCCTCAACAAAATAGTATTAACAAAATGAACACAGCAACACATAAAAAGAATTATACGCCTTGACCAAGTACAATTCGTTCCAGAATTTAAAGGTTGGTTTAACATTTGAAAATCAATTTATAGGGGAACACATGTATACCCATGGCAGATTCATGTCAAAGTATGGCAAAAACAACACGAAAATGTAAAGAAAATAAATAAATTTTAAAAAATTAAATATAAAAAAAAGAAAATCAATTTATGTAATACATCATATCAACAGAATAAGAAACAAAAATCACATAATTACCTCAATAGACACAGAAGGAGTATTTGGCAAAACCCAGTAAACGTCTGTGATAACATTTTTTTAAAACTGGAAGTAAAATAGAAATCCTTCAACCTAATAAAGAACATCAGTGAAAAAAAAGTTAACATCCCACTTAATAAAAAAAGAATAGATGACTTTCCGTGAGATGATGAACAAAACAAGGATGTCCACCTTTAGCACTTCTATTCCACACTGTGCTAGGGGTAGCAGCCAGGGCAATTACGCAAATAAATGAAAAAATAAGTAAAAGACATCCAGAGTGGAAAAGAAGAAAAACTATCTCTCCTTGCAGACAATATGATTGTGTATAAAAAGACTCCTAAGGAATCCAACAAAAGACAAAAAAACTGTTAGAATAAATAAGTCCAGCAAGGTTGCAGGATACATCAATACACATAAATCAGTTGTATTTCTATACACCTGTAATTAACAATCTAAAAAAAAATCCATTTACAATAGCATCAAAAAGAATAATAGGAATAAATATAACAAAAGTATAAAACTCACACTCAGAAAACCACAAAACCTCATTGAAAGAAATTAAAGATTTAAAACAAATATGAAGACAACTCATGCTTGTGATCCTAAGGCTTAGCATTCATTAAGGTGGTGACACTCCACAAAGCAAGGCACAAACTTGAGACAACCCTACTACCCTGCCTGCCTTTCTGTAGAAATTGACAAACTGAGTATAAAATTCATGTGGAATTGCAAAGCACTCAGAACAGCCAAAACAATTGTGAAGAAGGACAAAGTTGGAAGATTCTCACACTTCCCAACTTCAAAACTTACAACAAAGCAGTGATACTTGAAATGTCAGGTACCAGCACAGCAGAAGAGCCTGGTACAGCAGGAATACAAGTTGGTGATTATAACTGAACTTGCACTTCAGACGTGTGCCATGAGCAATAGGATAAGGTTCTTCAAAATTGGATGCTTTCTAGTTTATGTGTTTGGTTATTTTGTTAAGATTTTACATAGGTTTTGGCTAGTCTCAAATAATTTCTTAGCTACCAACGGCTGGAAAGCAGTGCTACTCTCATTGGTATAAAAGGTACGTGCATGTTAAAAACAGATCTAACTCCTGTACTTACCTAAAGTAGAAAGTACAAAATTGTTATCTGAGGTAAAGAAAAAAATTACGAAACTGCAAACTGTAGTCTAACCTAAGCTATATTGTTTAGAAACCAGAAGTGTGAATTAATTAGTTTAAGCAACTCATGTTCATTAACTAATGCCTTAGGTTAATGTTCATTAACTAAGCACAGAATACTATTTTATGAACAACACTATTTTTCAAATATAAAGCCTACATTTTGACTCCACTCCTATCTTAGTTAAGAAGAAGAAAAATGAGTTTCAAATGTGTGTACCTCCCAGAACTGACAGATTAAAGATGTTTTCGATCATAGTGAAAAATTTCCACCTCATTGTTAGAAACAATCTTAAGGGCACCTGGAGTATTCAGTTAGTTGAAACTGAATTTAATAAGTTTTATTCAACAAGTTTATGCTTGAGTAATGAAGTTTCTAATTTCTGACATTCTATTATATAAATATCTATTATATATTACATATGTTTAGAGAACTATGTTAGTGCACATACTGTCAAAATGAACACATTAGAAGCATTATATTTTAAAAAGTTGACAATTTTAATAGAAAAACAACTTTTATGACAGAGCTAAATATACAATGTAAATTTAATTTTTAAAAAGAAAAATTATTAGTAAGAAGAGTAGCAGAATTCTAGTGACAAAAAGACTGAAATAATATTTGGAAATTAGAGGAAAATATTAATTCATGCCAGGCTCTACTGAAGTGCATAACAAGGAAATTTATTTTAGAATTTACACCAAAGGCGCATTACAAGTCCATGTGTTGCTCTGGCACAGTAATGGAGGAAGCTCAGCCTCAAAGGAAACACAGCGAGATCACATGCATCAGTCTGCCTCCTAGTACACATCTCACAAAGAGTTTGTTCCAAAAGTTTAAAATTACAAGCAATTCTCCCTGTCGATAGCTTTGCAAGTAACTCTGGTAACAGACCAAAAAGTCTTAATTCTCATCTTGCTGATTCTCTAAAGTCATGTCAGCCTCAAGAAACTTCTGATTTCTGGTAATTTTAAATAAAAATTGATACAAGAGAGATATTTTCAGACTCTTTAAACAAGTTATATCATAAATAATTATAGATGTAAAAATTAAAAAGTAAATTTTAGAATATCTTTAGATTTTAATTTCTAAAATATTAAATCATTTTATTTGCCATGTTGAATTAGCAATGAAAAGCATAACTTGCACAGCCACTTGGTATAGTCACTTCCAAAAGAAGTCCAGTGGGTGCTGGAATGAATGAGAGCTGTACAGAGAGGTGGGTGGATGGCAAGGCAATCCCATAAGGCAGCTTCTCACGAAGTTTAAACCACTATAGCCTCTTCAAAACGCACTGTTCTTAACTTAAAAACAAACATCAGCATGGAGGCACTCACAGATGCTCATTTTTCAGCGGCCTCACAAAATGATTCTCTGATTTACATTCGCCACATACACATGGATGCTTTCGTCACAAAGAGAAAAGAAACAAAAACTGTGATTTCAAAAGATAGACTCTATGAGAGGCTAGTAAAGAATGCTCTGACCACAGAAAATCAGCGACAGACTGCCAGTATCAATTACAGAAAACAATTTTCAACATACAACAAAAGGGTATGATGTTTTTTCTAAAATACTCAATTCAAAAATAAATAAGTAAAAGTAAAAATAATAAAAGACACAATTCACTTTTACAATGAATCAAACTAACAAATATTTATAAATTATTTGCATACTTTCATGTGTGGTTTGTTATTAATATTTATGCTTTTCTGGTACGAGATTTTTCTCTGCTCCTGCATCCATGTCTTCCCATAACTCTCTAGAGAGTCAGAAATATCCCTGTGGTTATGGGTAAACCACAAAAGTGGTAAATTCATCAAAATGTATTTCACCTATGTAATAAATAAATGTTGTGAAGTTAATTTCTCCTAATTTATATAAAATAATCCCATTACTCTATGAAAAATAATGATCATATTAACTTCACTATGGCTCAAATCCTTAGGCAAATAACTTTCTGATTACCTGTTAATGCAAAGAAAACTAAGTAAATTTTATTTTCACATTTAAACTACTGACTACTTATAAGCAAAGTCGTATTTATTAAAATAAGATAAACACTTAATTTATACTAACGTCCACTCAGATTTATACAAGTTTTTCATCCTTAATTTTTAAACACACATCATGTTACTTTTCAAACATTATTAGTGAGGCTTATACAAAAGTTAAATATGACATCAAAGCCAGATCGTGGTTTTTAAAGTAACGAACCTCGAAAACACCTAGTATTATTATCAACATAATGTGTAAAATTCTAATAAAACACAGGCATAGTCTTATAGAAACTTAGTCCTATAGTACTGAGCGATATTTACAAGCAAACATGATCCAAACAGCACAAGCAGATTCAGGGTAAGTAAACACACGAACACGAACTGCCAGGCGCACCTGGTCTCCACGGCAACAGATAATTTCTTCACAGAAAGGAGACCTTAGAAGAGAGAAAATGGATTCAATTAAGAAATGAATTTAGGTTTTACTTTATTTCCAAGAAAGTTGGTATTTAAAATGATTTTTAAAAATCCGGTCTCTGTTATCAAGGACTCTGCAATTGTGGTAAAACTATTCAAATTATAAACTATTTCCTCATAGCCTATTAAGTTTTTAAAATTACACTAGACAAGATCAATGATCCTCAACAGAATCACTGGGGAAACAACACTGAGCTCTCCAGAGCTACACTCTGGCCCTAATGAATCACAGTCTGGTGCAAGAGGACAGGTCACTACAGAAGCTCCCTGTGTGACTCTGAAGTCATTCCTAAATTAGTGCCAAGTGTTCACTGAGATTATGTCAAAAACACCAAGACATCATAAATTCCACCTTACCGAAGACACGTGGCAAACGCGCGCCTCGCATTTCTATACACAAAGTGTATTGGGAACCCTTTAAATGTGTGGCCATCAGGCACAGCCCTTCTGATAGCATCCTGAAACTCTTCATTGCCCGCAGATATGCTTGTCGTACGCTCAAATTCATAAGATGCCAGAGCTGGTGACAAGAGATAAGAAAGCTGGTCTTCCCAGACAGTAGTGAGGCCAAGGTCCTACAGCAATCAAAACGGAAAAAACAATATACAATATTTTAAAAAATTAATTATAATTATAATGTTGATTATTTTAATGTATGCCAAGAAAAGACTTTTAAAATCTGTCGTAATTTTCCTTAACTTCCTATTAATTATTATAAGGATACAAAGAAGTAAAAATTATAAAAGGAAAAACAGGTATCAGGTTTTACTTCTTAGAGAAATAACTAAAGGCAGCAAATGCAATGATGTTAGTGAAGGCTGCAAATCCTGTACTCCCTTAATACCCACAAGGAAAGACCATAAGGAATTGTCCTACTGAGGAAGACAATATGTCAATGAATTCTGAGGTCAAATCTTATTTAACTTTAAAGACTTTCATGAGATTGAATCTGCTTAACCTGATTGCTACCACCATAAATTCAACTGTAGTAGGGGAGAAATGTCAACAAATTGTGCATATAATTAAACTCAAATATTTACTGAGCATTTATTCTGTAAAAGGCACCAAAAAGCAGAAGCTACAGGCCCTCTGGGAGCTTAAGACATGCTGAAGGCAATTATAATTTCACTTATGACATCAAATGAAGCATTGCTACCCAGACATATAATTTTTTTAAATGCTACAAACTAAAAATTCTAAATATTTCGATTATTGTAACAGATCTAATCTCACATTCTGTTATAACTGGTTTCAAGTGATCCCAAGGGATCACCTATCCTCTTCCTGTGACTCTTGTGGGTTTACAGACACAATTAACTTAGCAAGCAACCATCAATGACATCCAGCTCAGTTTTGTTCTCTTTTTTCTAAACAAGTAGTTCTTATAATGTATTAAAATGTCAGTTTCATTTTCAAACAGGAGCTAAGAAAGTAAAAGGCAATACAAGCGATGGAGGTAGGAGATGGAGCCCTAGCCCATCTACTGCTGGAAACAAGGGCCACATTCAATACTCCCCAAAACACACTCCTGAACACCCTGAGAAGTTGGCAAGTAGGTAAGAAGATTTCAGAGGCTAAAGCTAAGAGTAACTGGGAGCCCAGAGAACACAGCTGATAACTCAGAGTGTCTCTGGTGGTCTCAAGGGACATGAGAATCGGGGCTCACCCAAGGAGGGGAGTAATACAGAATCCCAAAACGTGAATTAGAAATCAACCTTCTGTAGAAGTTCTGGACTCTAGTCTTTGGTTGATTACATGTGTGGCAAGTAACTTTTACCACTCCAAGGCTGCTTTTTCACTCTCTTAATGATTTCTTCTGATGCAAGTAAGTTATTAACACACACTAATCTTTTCCATTATGATCAGTGCTTTTTTACATTTCCTTTAAGGCCCTTCACAAAATCTAAATGGCTACTAAGAAGCTTGATCTTATTAGCAATCAGGAAGATGTAAACCAAGGCCACCATGAGGCTATAATCTTACATCTACCTAGTTTAATGTAACAGAAAAACAAAACAACTAAACAAACCTGGAAAAAAATGAAAATGAAAAAATATAACCCAATATTGTCAATGGGGAATGATTAAAATAAGTACAAAGAGAAAATCCGAACGGCAGTATTCACAAAATTCTGAACAAGTCCACCATTCTTCATTCCTACAAGGACAAAGATGTAATAATTTCTCTAAGTACTGGTGAATTCAGAAAGTTTTGAATATCAGAGTTTTACTCTTATGACTTTCAAAACCACAACATTCATAAAGGAAGGGACTGAATTTGTTTTATTTAGGGCTAGAATAGTGATTGAAATTATTTTACATGCCAAAAAAAATCTTTTAAATACATAAACATGAGAAAAATGAAGGAAAGCACAAACCTCAGTGTTAATTACCTTCCTGTGTTCCGACACAAGCAGCCTGAGCTGCATTTCTATCTCATTGCTTGTCACAGAAGCGTCAATTGTGGAGGCACACAGCGGAGGGAAGGGAGGGAGGGACGTGGTAGCTCCCGGAGCACACACGGATTTAACTGCTTCCTCACTCATCGGTTTCCACTTGGACTCATCATTCAGATCGAACACACAGATATCCACTGAGTCAGAGGGCTGACAGTTTCCCAGGAAGGTCTGATGATTGAAAACACAACCAATCGTTCGATACGGGTACAATGGTTTGGGCTGTTCAGCAGCCGGAGGCTCATCAGGGTTGATAGGTTTGTGGAGGTACCTAAAAAAGGTTAATCATAGTTTTATATAATAAGAATTCAGAAATTAAGAAGACAACAGCTTACTGAGGAAAAAAATTACTGTAACACTTAAGGTCATAACTACTTCCCAAGACTAGAGTTTAATATTTGTTTTTCCTTCTTGTATTTCCACAATTTGATTACACCAAATAGACTGGATGGCACATCTTATGATACAGAAACCAATTTTATTCCTTCAACATAAGAGTATATTCCATGCATAGCTTTAAGATCACAAACATTATCCAGGTAACAAAATAATTTAGCCACACATTTTTAGGCACAACTAACTAAAATGATTATCAACCAGGGAAAGAGAAAATCCAGGAAAATGAGAAGAAGGTTCAGGGTTGTGCCTTCAGGAACTCTCAAAATGAAGGAAAACAGAGAACAGCCAGAGAGGAATTATGGAAGCTGAAACACAGTGCTATGAGAGAAGCTAAGGAAGAGAATGTTCCAGGAAGGAGGGAACATTTCAATCTATCAAAATCTGACAACACTGAGAAAATATAAACTGGATTTACCTACAAAACTGACAATCTTAACATACACTTCAAGATTCCATAGTTTACAAAGAACAAATGAAAGGAGTTGGTAGGTAACCACATCAAATTTTCAAAAGAAGTGATTTACAACTTGAATTTATTTTTAGGCTTAGGAACAGTCATCAGAAAACACATATGCCTGGTCTTCCTTGGCAGTCCAGTGGTTAAGACTCCATTCTTCCACTGCAGGGGGCGTGGGTTCAATCCCTGGTCTGGGTACTAAGATCCCATATGCCACATGGCACGCCCCCCCACCCCCCAAAAAAAGCCCAAAACTATATGCCAATTATACAAAAAAAAAGTAAGCATAATTTATATTTTATTAATATCAAGTTGGTAAAGAATATATACAAATTTTCTTAGCTTAGTTCATAGCTATCTTAATTGAGGTAATTTTTTAACATACCCCAAATTATCAATATCTGCCTTCTGATACCATCAATAAAACAGAACCTACAGTTGGCATTTACAGCTTCATGCTAAAATCCTATAAACATGGCTGACAAACCTGTGTCCTGTTAAACTCTCCCAAAAAGTGACGGTCCCATCAGTGCCACATGTCATGACCCATGCATGGGGCACACCCTTGGCCTTGGTCCCGACACAGACAAAAGCTTCCAGCCCATACCCAAGCAGGAGGCTGCACAGAAGGTTGGCATGGTCTTCACAGTCTCCCTGCAAATGAAAGGAAGTAACATGAAGTACTTACTCCCTCACATGGTTTCCACATTAAATATTTAAATACAAAATTGCAATTAAAAAGTTATTAACTAAATTTTTAATCATTTAGTCCAGTGTTAAGCTAAAACAATGAGGAGAAAAAAGAATGTGCATTTTAGAAGCACCTGTTTTACAAAGTCAGTGCCTACAAAACTGACAATCTTAACATACACTTCAAGATTCCATAGTTTACAAAGAACTCACACAACATAGAAGCACTAAGAATTTTTTTGAAGATTTTTTTTTTGATGTTGACTGTTCTTAAAGTCTTTATTAAGTCTGTTATAGTATTGTTTCTGTTTAATGTTTTGGTTTTCTGTCATCAAGGCATGTGGGATTTTAGTTTGAGATCAAACCCTCATCCCCTTAACCACCAGGGAAGTGCCCCCAAAGCAGTAAGAATTTAAAGATATATAGCTAAAGGGCAACAACACACAAGATGACAGATCATATAGGAGGAAATTCCAATAAATAGGAAAACACTCAAAACGTAAAACAATGATTTAAAGTATCTATACTTGATCATTTTAAGGAAATACACAGAAAAAATGACTGGATAAAAAACAACAATGGCTGTCATTAGGGCAGGTTATACAGAGCTTCTCTTTTTCTTGTGTAAACTCTCTTTGATGTTACATTACTTTCACAATTCAAAAAAATTATAAAAACTACAAAAATAATAGAAAATATCCATTTTCTGTGAAAAACCTTATTCAAATATTACACAGTAAGACTATAATTATATGAAGATATGTACTTAAGTGTAGGACTACAGGTAACATACAAAAGCAAAATAACTACTGATTTCAGAGTTAGAACAAGGGATGAGCTCTCAGCCCCCAAATTCTGCACTGGTAGTTCTACATTGCTGTCTTTTAGTTAACAATAATAAAACAAAGAGCACCTTATAAATGTTAAACTGATTTTTGAAAACCATTAATACCCAACCTGTTAGACCCAGTCAGTCACTTCTGTACACTGAGATTCTGTACTAGGAACAAAATCTCAAAAGAAAAAAAAATAACAATACAACCAAAGATATTCAATGCAAAAATTCATTCACAGTGACATCAAAAATTTGGAAGCAAGCCTAACTTAGCCAAAAGAAATAGTTTCTATGATGGCAAAACCATTAGGTATACTTTATGCATCAGCTAACAAAAATTTCATTCAGACATTCAAAGCTGGAGATCACAGTATCTGAGCAACACATGGGAAAATGTTCACAGCATAAAGCAGGGCACACAATTGCAGTTATGTGAAAAAATATATACACAGGAGAAAAATACAAAAATAGACGAAAAATAGAATTATGGGTGAAATTTCACCTTCCCTATTATAAAACTAGTGTTTTTGTAAGAAAAATATTTTTATTAATTTTCAAAGTTCAAGATGTGCTTTCTCCTCAAACAAACTCAAGAAAAGAAAATAGAGAATCAAAAGGGGTGATTATTTGTTTTACAAAAAAATTACTTAGGTGATCTTTTTAAATATGTACAATATAGTCCTACTGTATTTGAAATTTTTATTTTAAGTTTAAATCTATACATACAACTTTTGGGAATTACAACTTGGAAATAAATTAAATAATTTTTTCGATAAATAATGTTTTAACTGTTTTCAATTGTCTTAAGATAAAATCCTTCCAACTGACAATCAATCTCTAATCTAAGTGGTTTTTCCCATTCCATAAGCTCTGCCTCATGAATACCTACATGTACTACTTATACAACTTCAGACTAAAAATTATTTCAAAACAATAATAAAGAAATTTTTTTCATTCTGTTTCAAGAGTTGGAATGCTAAGGAATCTAATTTTTATAATACTATCAACAATTTTAGAACACAGGAAATTAGAGAATACCCCAATGTATACTTTTTTCCTAAGTTAATTCTTTGACAAATAAACCATCAACTCACAGTAACTACAATGTACTGGTTTTTAGTTC
Organism: Antilocapra americana; assembly: GCA_007570785.1. Lineage (NCBI taxonomy): Eukaryota > Metazoa > Chordata > Mammalia > Artiodactyla > Antilocapridae > Antilocapra > Antilocapra americana. Next base: position 40,136,828 of record ML662445.1, read on the forward strand.
TAGTATGTGCGTAGGATACCTTGTTTCTACAGAGAAAGGCCAGCAGAGTGCACCACTGCTCCTGTTTACCTCCTCCTCCAATAACAGGGGCTCGTTCATAACCAAGGACATTGACAAATCTTGCTGCTTGCCTTGGAGTGTCCAAAAGCCTTCCGGCTCGCAGTGGTTTGACATAAGAACAGACTGGTCTGTTAATCCCATTTTCATCCTGGAGGGGAAGGGAAAACATTATCTGCAGTAACAGTTAATCATTCCCAATTTTAACACTTTGTCTCAGAACACATCAGAGAAAATAATCCTGGACACCACTTGAGCCTTTACTTACCTTGCATCCAGTACTAGGCTACTGAGTGTTGTACATACAATTTTTCTCTTAATTCTTATAACTTCTCTTCAAAGCCTATGACATTAAGCACTTAAATTATCATATGACCTGGCAACCCCACCCCTGGATGTGTCCAAACCAACTGAAGTCAGCGTCTCAAACACAGTTACACACCCATCCCATTACCAAAACGTCACTCACAACCGCCAAGGCATGGGAACACCTAAATGGATGTCAAGGGATGAGCAGATAAAGAAGGCATGGGGTATTATTCATCTCTTCCATGGGCCACTTCTCTGGTCCACTTCCCCCTCCCTCCCTATCCTCTCTGGTCCAACAGGGCAGTGAATGACCACACTCCAGACTACACAAACAAGAGGGAGCCAGTTATACTTGAGCTGGTTTCTCTTCGCCCTTGTCCCAATGTTGCTGCTCCCTTCCTGCCTTGTCAGTCAACATACAGACAAGGCTGTCAGGAAGTCAGAAGACATTCCTACATTTCCATCACCAACCAACTATGCCTCCATTCCCAAGCTCCTCATCTAGAAAGTGAACCACCTTTGCCTGTCCTAAAAGCTAGGGAGTATAGGGGAAAGCTACACAAATGTACAGGACCTGATACACAGTACTCACAACACTACACTCATATGCTTTCATAGCACCTACACAAGACTGAATACATAGAAAAATATCTGAATGGTTCCTCAGAAGTTATAAAAAAAAAAAAGGACCTGGATCTGATTATTTATGTTGGTTTATTAATGAGAGAAAACAGGCTTAGGATACAGAAAAAATAAAGGCAGAGACACATAACTGAAATGTTACAGTTAAATATGACTGGTCATCAGCTTAGAGATCTTGGTTGAATAAACTTATTACATGTAATACTCTTTGTCTTAAAAAATACCCTAACAAAAAAATACATGCCTAAACTACCAATTCTGCACCTGAAAGCTGAATTTACATATAAGTTGCAAAGTGTCCTACTACTTATCTAGTACAAAGTATCAATGGAGGACACACTCCAAGTTAAACAAAATGAGTTTTCATCTAGTTTAAATTAAACATGTTCAAAAATGGTTTAGAAAAATAACTGAAAATAAAAAGCAAAATAAAACAAAGATTGTGGTATGTCACTCACATACTTCTTACTGTCAGATTATTACAAAATCAGCATTTTGTTTTACAAATAAATTTTCACTTGTCTGGAATAAATACATTTTACAAATTAAAGTTAATTGAAACTGATATTTACAACCAGTAAATCTCAAATATAGCTGTGAAACTTCTCTTATACAATTTACAAACCTGTGCAAAAATCTTCACCAGTCGTGAATTGTGTGAGGGTCGAATTTGCAAATATTCTCGCCACCACTGCTTAGCATACACAAGAAATAACCGCTCTTTCTCTGCAGTTTTCTGACGTTCCAAAGCAAGCTTGAAATTTAAAAATATACTTATCAATTTATATTCATTCTCTTCAATAATGATCACAAAATATGGAACAAGTCTACGCACCTCCTCCATCTTTAGCACTACTCAATCAGGATACCATCATCTCTTTTTTTTTTTTTTTTCATCTCTTATCCATAAGGGCCCCTAACTGGCCTCCCTGTTCTCACACTTCCCAGGAAAATCCAGTCTCCATTCCAATCATGCTCAATCATTTCTGATTCTCTGTGACCCCATGGTCTCTGGCCTGCCAGGCTCCTCTGTCCATGGGATTCTCCAGGCAAGAATACTAGAGTGGGCTGCTACTGCCTCTTCTGGGGTATCTTCCTGGCATAGGGATCGAACCCAAGGCCCCTGTGTATCCTGCATTACAGGCAGGTTCTTTACCAGTGAGACACCTGGGAATCCCTGATACCAGTCAGAGCTACCTTTATTTGATCCCAGACAAAAATTTCTAAATAATGTCATACTATCATTCTCTTGCTTACAACTAATAAATAATTTTCTAAAAAGAGAACACTTCCTAGGATTTACAAGTATGAAAACACACAAAGAAGAAAAACTCAGGATTATTTACCTGTGTGTTCACTATTTCTTGAGATAATGTTTGATTGAGCGGTGGGTACATCTCAAGTTTTATATTTAAAATTCCCACAGAAACTTTTGATTCTGTGCCTGTAAATGTAAATAAAATGTAACTTCAGAAGTTTTAATACTTGGTATATTTAGTCCATCAAAGCTTAACCAAAATAATTTAAGAATTTTGTGCTTTATCACTTACATGGAATAAAGACAATTTTCAAACACACCTTTTATATTCATATTAAAAACGACCCAGCTCAAATTAGTTTTTATTTTGTTCAAAGATTTTTATCTAGTTATAAGGAGATTACCTGTTTTCCTAGCTTCTCAATCACATTTCAAGGTACTTTTTCAGACCTAAAGGATTTATAATTCTTGATTTTTATCTTCATTAAAAACAAAGTCAAAGCAACTGTTAATGTCTCATTTTCAGAAAATATTTATAATTTTGCCACATATAGTAATTTCCATTTATCCCCTCCCATTTTTCACATTACATATGAGTAGAAATTTTTAATCCATGCCTGGACTTAAAGAATTAGAAAATATACTTCACACGTAACTATTTAATATTTCTTTGATATATCAGAAATTTCCAGCTCATTACTCAGGTGAACACTTCTGTGAGCCCCTGCCCCACTGTAAAAGGTGAGAGGAACATCTACTCCACATTCTGTAAGAACCTATAAGGACCGGGGTACAAGCTATCACGTATGGGTACATGCCTGCATGTTTCTGTAAAGAAATCTTAACTTTCTTTTTACCAAATAAATTTGGAGAGGAAAAACCCTCGAGATTTCTTTATGTATCTCCCAGAAATTTTTTTTTTCCTTAAAACAAGGCCAGAGTGACAGAGAATTTCATTATTCACACTACTCAAGACACTTCCTCAGACTCCGATACTGGAGTCCAACTGTAATTCCAACAAATTCTTTCTACGTTTCCCTCTTAGTTTACAAAGGCATTTTTTAAAACATAAAATATATTTACAAACTGTGGCATTAATCGTCATACCTACACCCATAAGTTCCACAGTAAGGCTGGTCACTCCATTTTCTGAGCCCAACACTGATCGCCATTCAAGAAAATAGGATGCAACTAAAGTGGTCTCGGCAAATATGTCTGTCTTGATTAGCACCATATGAACTGGGTCACTTATTGATAACATTGTGGTAGAGTCAGCCATTCTAGTTCCATCACCTAAAAACATAAACCAAAAACATTTCACCACATGACATATTCAGTTAGGCCAATGTAAAAGAACATTTTCACTGAAAAGGATACTAATAATAAACATATAAAACCAAACAGAATAAGTCAGCAATACCTCAGAAAGCATACAACAGAGTGGGAATAAAAGTATAGTCCCATTTCTGTTGCTAACTTTTCAGAAAATGTGGAACTGTGACAACTTACTACTTAATGCATATTGGTGTTTTCTGACCTCTAAGAGATTAAGTCTATTCTTCAAAAGTACATAAATATAAAGTATATGCTACCACTATAAAAATCCTTGAAATATGTCAACATTATCCCCCCAAATATCATTATCCCTAAAGCTACAGGAGTTGGTGATGGACAGGGAAGCCTGGTGTGCTGCAGCCCATGGGGTCGCAAAGAGTCAGACACGACTGAGCGACTGAACTGAATTGAACTGAAACCTCTAGGAAAAAAAACACTGTATTATCTACACAAAAGTGAAAGATCCAGCACCTTGGAGCTACCAATTTAAGCCAGTCACTGCCTTATTAAGGTAATACTTTTCACCTTAATAAAAATATAATAATAATAATTATTATTATTATTAAAAATAAAATTTTAGTAGTACACTAGCCATTTCAGCAATCTAAAACTTCTTAATGTATAATGCTACAACTTTGTTAAGTTTACAAATATAAACATTTTGACATCCACAACTAAGATATGACACCTTTACAGGAAGAAACAATGTAAAATAATTACAGTAATCAAGTATCATAATTTTAAAGTCTTAAAAATGAGTTATAGATTCAAGTCTAAACTCTCACTTGTAAAAGTTACTAACATTGTAAATCAAGCCATCTTTCAGAAATGAAGAGGATCCCCTCTCATTCTCCACCTAACAAGTATTTAAGTTTTTACTACTAAAAAATCAACCATTAAAAGTCAAAAGTAACCTTCAGGGAAAACTAGCCAAAAATAAAGCAAGAAGGTAGGTAGTAGTAATTTACGTAGGAAAAGAACAAATAAGGTAAGGGAAAAAACAAATAAGACTGGAGAGATTCATCCATTATAAATCTCTTAAGCAAAAATTGTTAAAGTCATTCTGCGATAAGATCTAATGAAGATTTACAAAATTAAATGACAGTTTATCATTGCTCCTTACCTAAATTTTCTCTGTGTACTTCAAGTAAAAAGCCGTCATGAAAATCTGGTTCACAGGCACATGGAACAGGTTTAGAACGAAAACGTTGGTTTCGAAAATGTAAACATAAAGTAAAGGTTGAACAAGCTTGTCCGGGTAAAGGCTCAGGTTCTTGAAGATGTTCCAAGAAAGCTTTTCCACCCAAAACCTGAAGGTAAAGATACCTCCGTGTTGGATCAATATTAGCTGCAAAGTGTAGCAATACATATAAGGAAACTGCCAATCAACTTAAGCAACGTGATAAAGACAACAGGAAATAACTTGACAGAAATAAAACCAAAGACTAAAAAAAGGGAAGAGTAACAAATCTACTATATACCAGGCTCATTTGTACCCAGGGAAGAAAAAATACATAATAGGATATCTTTTTCTGATTTATATTTTGGCTACTTTCTTCCAGCTAGACAGGAGTTGGAGCCAAGGTTTAGGATACCTTTATTCTTTTTCTTTAGTTTCTTATACAACAAATTATTTCAGACAATTACCAACTAGGCAAGTATACTTATTAGATAATTACATTGCCATTAAAAAAGGCTGTAAAATTTATAAAATATATTAATAAAACATGAAAAACAGATAGTCCTGTTTTTGCTTCCACTCAGCTATACATTAAATCTTTGATACACTTCATGCAAAATAGAATCTAGGTTTTTCGGATGATTTATCAGAAGAATATAAGTACCTCATTCTGGAAAAAAAATCAAAATGCTTTCTCTCAAGTATAAAACACTACAGCACATCTATATGCAATACTATCCACAACTAAATTAATGTTAAAAAGAAATAAACATACTTTTTTTTAATAACGTTGATTGTCTGTCAGTAAAACAAACAGGTTGTTTTGGAGAGGAAGGGAGTTCTTGATCAACATTATCCTAGAATGGCAGAAAAAAATCAAAACAAATTAGAAAACAAAAATTACAGTTAAGTAAGAAAATGCCAATAATGGGACTAAGAACTGAACCAAAAGTAGACAGGATAAAGCCCCCTCAAAATGCCTTTACTCTTCTAGCACAGTTAGAATAATGAAAAGTCTGCTGAAACAGTAATGCAACTAACTGGTCACTCCTAAAGTCAAATACGAAGGAATTCATGATCTTCAAGCCATGTTCCCAGAATGCTAAAACAAATTTTTAACACTTTACAGAAGGTTAAGCTTTCTCCAAACCTCATATGACATCTGGCTTGTGGTTCCACCAGGAACAGAACTGATTTTAATAAAGAAGTGACATTCACACAGCAGAAGCTATTACTAGGTCAATTTTTATAACAAATGAGTTTATAAAGCTCAAAAACCAAAAAAAGATGCTGGACTAAAATACTTATTCTCTGGTGTATTACAAAGTCCATCCAATTTCCACATTATGTTACCCAGGTATTGAGGTCACAGTCCCTCATTATTGCCTCACTTTCAAAAGACCTACTTATTAACTTGTGCACTGAGAGGCATCACCTCACTACTGACCTATTTGTGTGAAAATATTTGAAAGTTCTTATGCAGACAATTAATTCCTTATATAAATTAACTATCTGTTCATCTTAGGGAACACAGCACCAAACAATGTGTTTATTTCAATAATAAGCTTTGTGTAGAAAGATTCCAGAGTATTTAGAAAAAATACCATTGGGGTGAACTAATTTGACTAATATACACACTTGAAGTTTCAGACCTAGAGAATAAGAAAACTCTCACTGTCGAGGAAATAATTAGGCCCATAATTTCAGTTTCACTGATACATAATCCTACCGGCTCCACTCAAGGGTCAAGTAGCCCATTCTTGAGACACGGATTACGAGACAAAATGGTCTTATTCAAAAAGTAGTTTCATTAAATGAGAGGCCCCAAACTGGACCCTAAGAGTGGCGTTAAACATGAGAATGTACTTAAGACTCTCAAATGTTTTCCCCAAAAAATTACTCACAGTAACAAAATTAAGTTCTTTCATCACATCATCAATGATTCCCCGGCGTTTAAGGGCTTTGATCAAATCTTCGGTTGATAGCTGTTGTTGATCAGGTGCCAATTCTTCCCGAATGGTCTCAGCAAGGATTTCTCTTATCCTGCCATGGACATCCATCTAGGTAGAAAACTCGCATTAGGACTGAAAACGTTACAGAGCAGTCAAAGATTGCCAACTAGCTAACATCTTTCCAAAATACTGACCCCAAAATAATAATAATGAGAGAGGAGTTAGATTAAACTCAGTAAGGTTTCTCAAGTAACAACGTGAGATTGTTACCGAAATTCACTGAGAATAAAGATAAGATTTTTTTTAATGAAAAAAAAAACTTAAAGAGTAAATATGTTTAACTCTAAAAATAAGCTCTAAGCTTATCTATTTCATTTGCTAGCACTTCCCCACAAATAACACTCGACTGAAACCAGTCTTTTGAGAGTAGAGCAGAGCAGTGGAGGAGCGACCAAAAGCCAAAAGTCAACTCTCAACCTTTTAGACAGTCAAAGGGCCGAGGGTTAACGGAGTGACCCTTTACGAGTCTGGGGAGACGGTGGGGGGTCAGGGCCGCCGCGGGGCAGAGAGACGCTGACAGTCGGCAGGGGGCGGCGGCTGGAGCCCTGGCTGACGCCGCGGACCGGCAGCCCCTCCGAGCCGCCTCCAGGGGAGTGATGGCCTCCGGCCCCACAGCCCTCTCCCCGCGGCTCCGCGGTGCCCGCCGCCTCACCTTGCTCAGCTGCTGGTGGATGAGCTGCTTCAGCTCGGACGCCTTCTCCGGCGGCAGCGACATGCTGGGCTCCCCCTCGGGCGCGCCGGCGGCCGCAGCGTCTCCGCGGAGGAGCCAGAGCCCGCGACGCTCGCCTCGCGCGCTCCCGGGGCCGCCGCGTCAGGCCGGCGGGGGAACCGGGCGGCTCCAACTGCTGTTTCCAAACGGCGGCCGGGTTGCCCCCGCGCCGCCCGTCAGTCCCCTCGGCCGGCGCCCCGGCTCGGCCCCGCCCGCAGACTCCGCGCCGCGCCCGCCCGCCGGTTCCCGCGCGCCGCCCTCCCGGCCACCCCCGCCCGCAGCCGCTCCCGCGCGCCGCCCGGCAGGCAGTGGGACGGGCACCTAAGGACCCCGCGACCGGGGCCTCGAAGGACCCCAGGAGCCTTCCCCCGCACTTCCGGCCGCCGGCCCTTCGTGCCGCTCGCGGAGCCATGTTCGTCCCCGCTGGGGACTCGGTCCCCGACCTCGCTGGGTGCACCCTCCTGATGGTGAGTCGGGGCAGGGGGCGGGCGTCAGAGCAGCCCCCGGACGCGCGCCAGTCTGCGGGGCCGGGTCCTGGTGGCTGAGAGCGGAGTGTGCGGGGACGTGACCTTGCGCTCCGCTGGTGCCGTGCGGGCCACTCGCTGTACCTTTCTTCCTGGAAAATCTTTTCTCAGCTAGCTCTGTACCGTGCTTAAGTTGGGGAGTGATTGTCCTTAGTCAGGAAACTGCGGACGGGCTGGTCAAGCCTTGCCGACAGCACGCGGTTCTATCGCGGTTCATTGATTGCCTCAGTGAGCGTTGTGTTGTGTCAGAGAGTAACAGTAAGACCAGGTTCTTGTTCTCAAGGAGTTCGCAGTCTAGTTGGGAACACACATAAACAAATGAAGTTAGAACGTTGAAAAGGATACAGAAAGACCCTGTGATTTATTGGGAGGGGGAGGGATACAAAGACCTGTTAAGAAAAGCTTCCCATGTGGAATTAAAGGGAAAAAAAAAGAACATAGAACAGATTGGATGAAATAGGTGAAAGGGGTCAAAAGTAGAAACTTTTAAAGTAAGTCCGGAATGTAATTTGCGACGTTATGATTATAGTTAACACTGTGTTGTATGTTTGGAAGTTGTTAACAGAGTAGATCTTAAAAAGTTCTCATCACAAGAAAAAATAATTTTTTGACTGAGTGGTGATGAATGTTAAGTAGACGTGTTGAGGTAATCATATTGCATGTGTACAGATGTCTAATCACAATGTTGTGCACCTGAAACTAAAATACATGTCAACTATGTATCAATTTTTAAAAGGACAATGGTAATAGAAAAGTCACTTTTTGACAATTTTCATCATAATGAATGCAAGAAATGTCAGTGGGGACTTGCCTCCTGGTCCAGTAACTAGGACTCTGTGCTTCCACTACAAGGGACATGAGTTTGATCCCTTGTGGAGGAACTAAGGTCCTACTTGTGGTGCGGCTCAAAGCAAAAAAGAAGTATCAGTGAATGATATAAGCAGCTTTGATAGTGTACTGAGGAAGAAAATTTGACTTCATATCAAAGTGTCTCCCTGAAAAATATTCGTTAATCACAAGTGGGAAACAGCATTTTTGCAGGAGATACCTGGCAGAAAGAAAACGTGGTAGAGAAAATAATGTCCACAGGTTACTATCAGTACTCCTAACGGTGAAGAGGAAAGCCATACTGGATTGAAGAAATAGGAGAAGACGTGGAGATGTGTATGTTTGTGCTTTTGTTCCTGAATTCAGAAATAAAGTTCCTGCTTGTGTCCTAGTGGACGGACTGTAAGGAATTTGGGCTCTGGAGGGACACTGAGAAGTGACAGCATGTGAAAAGGGAGTTTTTTAGAAGGAAAGATTTTAGAGGGTGTGAATATGCTGATGGGAAGAATCCAGTAGTGAGGAGGAAACGAATGATACCTGACAGTGAGGGTCTAACCAAAGTAGCAGAATCTTCAAAAAAGGGAAAGAGATTTAAAGGAGGTAAGCAGGGGATTGGTACGTGAGGGCACAAAGTGGGAGGCTGCTCTGAGGGACCCATAGAGGCCAAAAACAAGCAATTACTGGAAGAATGCAGAGGAGGAGGTATAGTGAAGAGAGACTTTGGAGACAGGGTCAATGAAAATTAGTCCTCTGCTGCTGTGGCTGCTGAGGGGAAGGGGAAGCAGGTCCCTGGTTTAGGTAATTGTTGCTATTTTCTGAAGTGCGAAGTAGGGTGTGGGTTGGGCAGGTGCTTTGTTTTGTACCTGCTGGTTTTGACAACTGTGTGGAGATAGCCATTAGGCTGTGGAATTCAGGTGAGTGTTTGGAGTGTAGATAGAGATGTGGTAGTTGGCTATTTGAAGTCTTGAAGAGAGAGAGAGTTTGTGTGTGTGAGAGGAAAAGAGAGAGAAAGAGAGCGAGCTAGTGTATGTGTGTGTGCGCAGCATGAAAAGAAGCTCCTTCCAACCTTTAGGCATCAACGAAGCAAACGGAAAGAAGACCCAGGAACTCTATTGTTCACACCTCACAGCCTCCACACCTGCTTGCCCACCGCCTGACCTCGTCGTTTCCCAAGTCTTGGTGTGACTGTCTCCCTTACCTCTTTGGGGACTGTAGTTACGGGTCACCTGAAGTGACTGTTTCCTTGACCACTCCTTCTGAACTTGCAGTCACCCACAAACACATACCCTTACTGACTTAAATGTTTTCTATAGTACTTTCCACTGTGTATTTTACTATCTATTTTGTTTGCCACAGCAAACTGCCCCCTCACTAGATGACAACTCCACAAGGGCAGGAACTCTGATCCATTTGTTTACTGCATCCTCAGTGCCCAGAACAGGGGTTGACGCATAGCAGGTATTCAGTAAGTATGCAGTGTAGTCTCCAGGTGGAGCTAATGCAAGGCTCAGAACCCAGGTGTGATGCACCTGAGCATTGGTGTCCAGTACCTGTGCTGTGACTGTTGTCTTCTATCTAAACTTCTTAAAGTGCTGCTGATTTGGATAACTTAATGAACTTTTTTTTTTTTACTGTTTCAGCCAGCAGTATCTGTTGGAAATGTTGGCCAACTTGCAATAGATCTGATTATTTCCACACTGAATATGCAAAAGATTGGTTACTTCTATACTGACTGTCTTGTGCCAATGGTTGGAAACAATCCATATGCAACTGCAGAAGAGAATTCAGCGGAGCTCAGTATAAATGCTGAAGGTGTGTTATATCCTTCCATGAGGCTGAGTTGTGTCACGTCACAGCTAGATCCTCCCTGGGTGTCCATTGGCACCTGGAGTGGCTCTTTAAAATCCACAGCGGTGCCCTCCTCTCCTGCACACACCCTGGATTACAGCCTCCTTGAGAGATGTGCTTGTATTTGTACCCTTGGATAGAATGATCTTTAACACGGGGTTTCCCCCTCTTATCCTCAGTTTTACTTTCTGTCCTCCTGGCATGTGTAAGCATTGCTAACACTGGGCTCAGGCCTATGTGTTTGATGTGCAGCGCCCCATGCGGGCTGAAGTCATCTGTCACACGGTGGTAGCATTCATCTAATGGACACTGACCCGGCTCAGAGAGGCGAGTCACTTGACTGCAGGAAGGCCTAGGCCCTTCCCATGTCACCCATCTCCACAGTTCCCTGCTGGGCTGTCAAGCGTACAGACCAACCACTGTGTTCCTCTGGCCTCTGTATTTTCTGAAACTGAACTTAGGATTAAAGGCTTGATTATTTAGAAGCTAAATATCTTTGACCAGAATATGTGAAAGGTGATGTTACATCACATGGGAAAGGCACTGGGAAACAGGATCTTACCAACAAAAGAAGATGTGCGTGAAGCTCTGCTGGAGAGCAGGAGCGCTGGTGCTGCTGCAGAAGTGAGGCGTCATGGACGTCAACTCAGCCTGCCCACTTGCCTGGTTCCTGAGCTTCCAGCTTCAGCCCACTTTGTCCCAAACACGCCTGGTGGTCAGCACCCTTGCTGATGGATGCTGCACGGTCCCAGTCACCCCACACACACCAGTCCAGTGAGATGATCCCAAAGGACCTGTAGAACCGGAGAGACGTGACCCACCAGACACAGTGCTCAAGTCTCAGGTTGTCTGTGATGTTTAGAGTGACTGAAAGCTTAGCCCGGGCACAGTGGCCTAACTCACATGTTCTCGGAGACTGTATTTTGTCCTCGGGTCATTTCAGGGCTTCTCATTCTTGGAGGTAAACTTGGGCAGGGCCTCCTAAGCATCAGTAAAGTGGGCCCCTTGGAGACTCTGGTGAATGCTGTGGATCCTCCTCACAGGAAAAATTCACACATACTGACTCACAGAGTTCTTACATGTTATTTCAGGTCTTTCTGAATCTCCTGAAGAAAATAAATGTAGCTACTGGGTTTTATCTCACAGCTAACATTTACCTGCATTTTATTCTTCCTTCTAACCCCAATGAGCGTGACTGTTCTCTAGAGAAAAGAGGGAACAATATCAGAAACCAAACCTGGTCTTGAAAATGGGGTCTTTTGTTATAAGGATAGAAATTTCCAGGGGAATCCTCCTAAGTTTACAGTCAAAGGAGAGAAATAATTTTTGGTAATTTTCTTACAGTTAAATTTCAGCAATGAATCTATTCCATAGACTAAAGCCCATGGGTGAATTCTGAGGTACTTTTAAAGTGTTTTAGCTAAATGATGTAGTGCATATGTTCTGTGTTTTAATTGGCAAAAATCTTTAGGGACTTCCCTGGTGGTCCAGTAGTTAAGAATCCACCTTGCAATTCAGGGAACACAGATTTCAATCCCTGTTTCGGGAGCTTAAGATCCCACAAGCAGCAGGGCAGTTAGGCCTGTGTGTAGCAGCTAAGACCAGCTGCAGTCAAATAAATATATTTTTTAAATATTTAGATACAGAATATTTTCAGTATATATAAAATAGTTCAGTTTTGTTATTAATTTCTCATGTATAACTCCTTAATTTTAACTATCATGTGGTTTCATTCTCTTATACTTGCAGTGTATGCATTGCCTTCAAAGAAACTAGTGGCTCTTCAGTTAAGATCCATTTTTATTAAGGTTAGTATATTGTTTTTGTCTTAAGTTTATTAAAGTACAGTATAATGAGAAAATACTGAGTCGTTATTAAGATTCAAAAATCATTTTCTTTATACAGTTAAGCAGTCTGAGTTTATAGAGAAATACTCATAAAATTTCAGAGTTGTCAACTATTATTTCCTGAATATATTGAAAGGAATTGGGACATATAGCTTGGGTCCTATATATTCCTGATTCAGGTACCATGGGTGAAAAAATTTAAGCATATGAATATTACAGGTTTATTCTGTTCGCATTACATTTCAGACCCATGGCACCTGCATAAAAATTATGTATATCTGAAAATACACTCATGAATCCAGCTTCTCTCCCCTTCTGCTGTCACCGCTCTGGTCCAGCCCCTGTCCTCTCTCATGCCCCTGATTCTGCTTCTCTACCACCCGCCCCACAGGCTGTTCCACCCCAGGTCCTGGAAACCTCTACTAGTCAGTTCCTCTAGTAGCTTCCTGTCTCCAAGCAAGTTCATAGCCCTCACCACTGTCCGGCAGGAATGTGTCCACACTGACCTGGCAGCCACTAGACACCTGGAACTATTTAAATTTTGTTTCATCCATTAAAAGTAGAGTGAAAGGTCCACATCCCAGATCAATCACCTGTTCACCTCTTGCCACACCTGGTTGATCCTCTGTGTGCAGGTGCACACAGTTTCCTTCTGCCAAACAGTCCAAAGCAGGCGGGTGCCAGCATCACGTAGCACATGTCTTACAGGAAGGAGAGTATCCTTCACAGCACACACAGCATCACAGCACACCACACACCTAGGAGATCAGCATTAGAGAATAATCAGGTTTCCCCAGCTGCTCCCTACACACCCATCAGTTCTGGATCCAGGCAAGGTTCGCGTATTGCCTTGGCTGTTATACCTTTTTAACTGGTGTTCAGCATGGAGCTCACTTCCTCCTGTGATTCACAACACTGACTCTGCTGAGGGACCCAGGCCAGGCATTCCACCTTCTGGCTTCACCTAACTGTTGCCCCGATCAGATGTGGGGCAGAAATTTATAGTCATTCATTGTTCCTCATCTTTCACCTTCAGTGCAAGGACAATAAGTGGATCTCAAACTAACTGTAAGTTTAACATAGGTAAACTGTTAACAAAGACTGATGAAATACTATGTAGACTGCTCTTGTTACAATCTGAGATCTAACTTTGTATTTTTGTTGTACTCTTTCCATGGTATGCAAAGTATAAATCAAAGTCATTCTGTGAAAAACTGCTTTCCTGGGTGAAATGCAGCGGCTGCGCCAAAGTGGTGGTTCTTTCTAGCAGCCACTCGTATCACCGTAATGACCTCCAGCTGCGCAGGTAGGTCTCTGTCTCTGGGCAAGTGTTTTTGTTAAGCTGTGTAGAGTTATTAGGATGATTTCTTTAGTAAAAGGTTAAAACAAAAATCCTTTCCTTTTCTCCCTGGGATTTAGAAAGAAGGAGGTGAAGCTTGTGGGGAGATAGGGGGAGTGGCATTGGGGGCCCTTGGTGTTCCTGGGGCTGCAGCACTGGGGTCCAGGGTAGCAGTGGGGTGCTTCAGGGGCTGCACTCTGCCGTGTGTCTCTCTGGGACTGTGCTCTGCTGTGTGTATCACAAGCCCCCAGCACCTCAGGGCTCAGCTGATGGAGAGAAAGGAGAAAGGGTACCTGAAGTTTTATCAGTTGATTGTCTTTCAGAGACTGGATCAGTGTTTCTATTTATTTCCATGTATTTCAACCATTTGTATTTGCAGAACTCCAGCTGCCTTTAAGTACAATTTCCAGGCATGTCAGATTGAATTCTTAAATAGAAGATAAAGTATTCAAGAGTTAGAAATCCATACTATTTATTGCATTGTCATTTGCACACCTGTAAAATCATGATGAAGAAATATCAGCAAAGAGTAACCTCTCAAAACTAGTTAGTTTCTGAGATTGTCACAATAGACCACATTTCTGAGGCCCTTGTAAGAGACCTCATCGGGGCGTGGCCATGGGGTCTTCATGCTGGCCTTGCCTTCGGTTGTTTTCCTGTCCCCAACACAGTCTCCTAAGTATGTGAGTAGCAAGTCAGAGCAGTCGCTTTATGTTACTCCTCCATAAACTGTCAGAACTTGCATTTTGCCTTGTGCAACAAAATATGTGGAAAACAAGATAATTTTTGCTGAAAGAACTCTTATTTGTCTTAATGTTTATATTTGTGAGTGTTTAGGTAATGATATGATTGTTTCTTTCCAGTACCCCCTTCAGGTACCTTCTTACACCTTCCATGCAAAAAAGTGTTCAGAACAAAATACAGAGCCTCAACTGGGAAGAAATGGAAAAAACCCCATGCATTCCTGAAATAGACGATTCTGAGTTTTGTGTCCGTGTCCCTGGAGGAGGGATCACAAAGATGCTCTATGACGAAGGGTGAGTGTGTCTGCCTGTGTCTTTGCTCCCCTCATGATTTGAAAATGAAAGCAGGCTACATGGGAGTGTTTGGATTACTTGCTAAGACTCTGAAAATGCCCTCATTAAATAGTTGCTGTGTTACTTTCAAGGGAAAAACTGAAATGTGGCTATGGAATTGGTTCCTGAGAAGCCATAGTTAATGCTTTATTGTGTGTAGCATGTTAGGAGTCCTAACACTTATTCTCTGCAGCCTCTATAGTCAGTTCTTTGTGTGGTGGTGGTGGTGGTGAGATATATGTAACATTAAATAAACCATTTTTTAGTGTACAATTAAGTGACTTTCAGTACATTCACAGTGTTGTGTACCCATCAGCACCATCCATCTTCAAGATTTTGCCATCACTCTAAATAGATCTTCACTCATTAAGTAATAACTCCTTTCTTATACCTGAAAGTGTATCTCTTATTAGAACCATCATTTCCTCCAACGTTTCTTTTTGCCTAGTCTGTCTCCCATCTTTCCTGTCTGGCTTACATCTATAGTATATTATTTCACCTCCTCTCACACCACAGCCCCGAAGCCCCGGCTACCTAGTCGCTCCCACCTGGTCTGCAGACCACCAGCTTTGAACTGTTTTCTTGCTCTGTTCAGGCCATGTCACCTATGCCTACACTGCTGCGGAGCTGAAACAACAGGAATGTGTTTGCTCACAGTTCAGGGGGCAGAACCGAGTTCAGGCGCTGACATAGCGGCAGAGAACCACAGGGGCAGCAGCTGCGGAAGAGGACCAGTGGGCTGCCTGAGCCTCTCAGCCCTGAGCGCACAGGTGCAGGGTGAAACCACAAGGCCGGAGAGCAGTCCCTGGGCAGCTTTGTGACTTTGCTCACAAAGTTAGCAGCACTAGAGAAAGTGCTGAAAGAAACACACTCCTCATGGAACATTTGGAAAATGTAGAACTGTCCAAACAATATTTAAAACAGCTCTGTCACCCAGAAGTAACTACCATGACTAGTTTTTTGGTCTGATTTCTTCCCTTTGTCTTTAAAATATAGATGAAGTAAATACTTGCATCTGCAGGATACTGCAGCTGTAGAGTTTATGCTGTTTAAAGATATTTCTCACAAAACTGATGTTCTTTTGGTTTTCTCACACAAATCTTGCTGTGAGGCAGGAAGGTGCATGTGCCCAGGGCAAGTGTTACATGGCTCCCAGCTCTGTCCGCACACGTAGAAGGTGTGGCATCTCCTCACATACGACCTGGCTGATCATCTCTGTGTGAACACGGGTGCAGTGGAACTGCCATCAGGAAGCAGGAAGAATACCTGATTGTTCTTTTCACTTGTTGCAGCTGTTCTAAAGAAATCCCAATCGCAATTCTGCTAAAGTTCGTTTCAGAAGGAGACAACATCCCAGATGCTCTGGGTCTGGTTGAATATCTTAATGAATGGCTTCAGATAATCAAACCACATGTAAGTTTTACTAAAGCTTAAGCCTGATTGCTCTGGTTAGGTATTCATAAATTTGCATTTTTACATACTATGTAAGTAGACCAAATAAGTGAAAGTTTATATTAAATATAGACCTCTTTATATCAAATTCAGGTTGAACTTTTGAAAAGAAAGCAGCTAACCATTAAGACTGATTTTTTTTTAAAAAAGATCTTAAGTACTTCATTGTATTCATTCTTAGTGTTGCATTAATTATAGCAGACAGCTTTTTATAAGGATAAACAAGTCCTCTTTGGAATTCAGGATTTTTTTTTTCTTTAAGTAAAACATACAGCTATGGGAGCAGTACTGTAGCTCTTGGACATGCATTATAATTAAAAAAACCTTCTCTTTTACAAAATAAGACCATTACACCAGGGAAATCAGTTAGCCTTAAGGCATAACAGAAGTAAATGAAGCTTGCTTTATATAGCAGGTGATTGATTATCTTTTTAATTCACGCCTTTTCACTGAACAAACATGCAAATCACACAACACTGATTTTTTTTTTTTAACCCCTATTTCTGTTGAATTTGATTTTGCTCCATGGACTCCATTCACAGCCATTCTGATATATCTTTATGATTTGGAATTTGAGGGAATTTATCCTCAGCTGATATAAAGACAAATTTATTACTTTGTTTCTTCCTTACAATAAAACCTAAAAGTGTCAAAACCAAAAGGAACAAACAAGATAGTTTTGTAGTATGTGTTAAAGGGAGAGGGAGCAGTAAAGCTGAGGGACTCAGATACTCTGTTCTTCACTTGCAGTGTGAGGACCCCACAGCATCTTCCCTGCCCTGGAAAATGCCGAGTTCCTGGAGGTTACTCTTCGGCAGCGGTCTTCCCCCTGCACTCTTCTGATCTGTTTCAGTTTTATACCTTACTTCCCAAAACACTTACTACCAATACAACTGGTAAACGACTGTATAAAAAGAATGTATTAGGAAATCTTTACTTTCCACAGAAAAATCTCCAGGAAAAATGGATTAACACAAGGTTGTTTTTACCATGTTTTCCATCATGTACAACAAATGTAAATTTTGTGCAATAAATTGTTTTCTAAGTAATTTTGTCTGAAATGTGTTCTTTTATGTTTATTTTTTTTGACTCAGACTTCTATATTAGTTTCCTATGTCTGCTGTAACAGAATATCATAAACAGGGTAACTTAAGACAAAATAAGTCTATTATCTTAAAATTGTGGACACCAGAAGTCCAGAATAGGTCTCCCTGGGCCAGTCACGGTGCTGGCAGGACTGCGTTTCCTCTGGAAGGTCTTGGAGAGAATCGTTTCCTACCCCTTTCCAGCTCCTAGAAGCTGCCATGTTCTTTGGCTCGTGGCTTCTTCCTCTGTCCAGAATAATTGCCCCATCTCAATTTTAGTATGAAAGAAAAGCTTTTCACTTTTGCATGCCTAATACATACCAGTCCCTTTTTACCTGATGTTTTGTCACATTACCTCTGTGCCTTGGCTTTCTAATCTGTAAAACAAGGGCTTATGATGTTAAGGGGCACACCCTACTCCTTGTTGGTTAGTCAGTCATGTCTGACTCTTACGCGACCCCATGGACTGTATAGCCTGCCAGGTTCCTCTGTCCATGGGGTTTCCCAGGCAAGAATACTAGAGTGGATTGCCATTTCCTGCCATCCAGGGGATCTTCCCAACCCAAGGATCAAACCCAAGTCTCCAAGGTTACTGCATTTCAGGCGGATTCTTTACCATTGAGCCACCAGGAAAGTCCCACCCTACTCCACAGCATTCAGTAAATGATTTATTTCTGATTAGTTACTCTGGGTTCTATAGTCTGATATGTTCCCTTTTTGGAGACTACTGTAGGTCAGGTTAGGAAAAAGATATTCCACACAAATGATAACTAAAAGAGAGCTGGGGTGGCTACACTAATATCAAGACAAAACAGACTTTTTTAAGTCAAAAACTCAACTAGAGAATAGGACATTTTATAAGATAAAAGGGTCAATACACAAGGAAGATAATAACAATTACTAATATATAGGCTCCTAACATCAGAGCACCCAAATATACAAAGCAAACACTGGCAAAACTGAAGAGAGAAATAGACCACGACACATTCAATAACCCATTTTCAGTAATGGGTAGAAGAACCAGATACAAGACCAGTAAGGAAACCAGACTTGAAAACACTAGACCAGTTGGACCTAGCACATGCAGAACACCACACAACAGCACAGAACACATTCTCTGTACATGGAACGTTCTCCATGGTAGATCACATATTAGGCCAGAAAAAAGAAAGTTAACAAACCACACTGAAATCGTACCAAGTATCTTTTCTGACTAATATGGAATGAAACTATCAATAGCTGTTTAAAAAAAAAAAAAAAGGAGATTAACAAATAGGAGCAAATTAACACATTTTTGAACAACCAGTGGGTCAAAGAACACTCACAAGTGAAACTAGTAAATATCTTCATACAAATGAAAATGAAAGCACAGTATACGCACATTTGTGGGATGTAATAGTAAGAAGTTTGCAACAGTAAACACCGACATTAAAATAGAAGAAACTTCTCAAATCAACAATCTCACTTTATACTTCAGGGAAGGAGAACTTTAACCCAAAGTTAGTAGAAAGAAGGAAACAACAAACATTAGAGAAGAAGAATAGAAAGAAGTCAATGAAAGTAAAGAGTTGGTTTTTTTGAAAAGACCAACAAAATTGATAAATCCTTAGCTAGATTAAGAGAAAAAAAAAAGAAAAAAATGAAAAAGATTACAACTGATGGACTTCCTGGTGGTACAGTGGTTAAAAATCTGCCAGTGCAGGAGATGTGGGTTTGATCCCTGGTCTGGAAAGATTCCATATGCCATAGAGCAAGTCCGTGCGCCACAATGACTAAAGCCCAAATGCTCCAGAGTCCTTGAGCCACAATTACTGAGCCTGCATACCCATGCTCCCCAACAAGAAGCCTCCACAATGAGAAGTCCGCACACCACAACTAGCAAGTAGCCCCCGTTCACCACAACTAGAGAAAGCCTGTGT
Source organism: Antilocapra americana (assembly GCA_007570785.1). NCBI lineage: Eukaryota > Metazoa > Chordata > Mammalia > Artiodactyla > Antilocapridae > Antilocapra > Antilocapra americana. The sequence continues at coordinate 40,156,248 of ML662445.1, forward strand.
GCAGCAGCGAAGACGTAGGGCAGTCAAAAATAAATTAAAAAATCTTAAATGTTTTAAAAATAAAACAATTGTTTCTAACAATTGTTTTAAAACTGTAAAACATCAAGTTTCGGTGAGGATGTGAAGAAAGTGGAATCTTTTTGCACTGTTTGCAGGAAAGTAAAATGGTGCAGCCACTATGGAAAATAGTATGGAGGTTTCTAAGTATATTAAAAGTAGAACTACCATTTGATCCAGCAATCCTACTTCTTGGCACATATCTAAAAGAATTAAAAATGAGATCTCAAAGAGATGTTTGTATACCCATGTTCATTGCAGCATAACTCACAATAGCCAAGAGGTGGAAGCAACCTAGATGCCCATAAATAGATGAATGGATAAAGAAAATGTTTCTCCATACAATGGAATATTATTCAGCCATGAAAAAGGAATCTTGTCACACACTACAACATGGACAAACCTTGAGGACATGATGCTAAGTGAAATAAGCCTGTCATAAAAAGAAAAATACTGCATGACTCCACTTATATGAAGTATCTAAAGTAATCAGACTCCTAGAAACAGAAAGAAGATAAAGGTTGTTGGGGTGTGGGAAGAAGACAAAGGTAATAGGGAGTTGTTGTTCAGGGGGTACTGAGTGATTGATAAAAGCCCCCCTCCCACTTGCTTCCAGGATCTTGAGTCAGACCTACAATGTTCATCCATGCGTTAACGTGAGCACATATTCCTGACATTGAGAACAGGAGAGAACAAGTGGCTGTGGGTTCACAGAAATCCTCCAGAGGTTTGGATTTCCCCACACCAAGTTCTGGCATTTGAGAATCTTTATTTCAGCTCACAGGCCAAGGGGCCCAGCTCTTATATGGGTTATACTACTAATAAGGGAAGACTGTTGACTACTCTTCACTACAACTATTGTTTACTATTTTTTATTGCAATTAACATACTGGCTTAGCTACACTTTGCACAAAACATACTTTTGCCCGAAGTGAGAAGGACGTTTAGATCATGTCTATGGTAAAATGCTTTGAGTTCTAAACAACCACAGGGTGAAAGCACACAATCCACAAATAGCTTCCTACATATAATTTCTTGAGTTATTTCCGTCATCCAGCTTGGTAGATTATCAGCATCCAATTTTCATATTTTGCAATATACATTTCTTACAGAATAACCTCTTACCTAAGTAACAGTCAGAAACAACAACTGAGTAGGTTAACAATAATAATCGAAGCAAGATCCTTTTCACTGAACAAAAATACTTTTTCTACCTAACTTTTACTAGGCTTTTAAAATTTTTTTGCTAAGAATATTTTCCCTTGTTGTAAATTCAATGCATGCATATTATAAAATATTAGGTAATACAAAAGAGCATAAGGAAAAATAAATACCATCCAAAATCTTTGCAGCCAAAATAAAAAACAGCCTTCTAGTGTGATTCTACCCAAATATGTTTTCATTATGTATCTAAATGTATAAATGTTTTAAGTGACAGTATATTGACGTAGAATGTTGCATTGTTTTTAAAAATTATTTATTTTTGAAAGTGATGAATACACTTTCACTGTAAAAAATTTGAACAGGATTTCCCTGGAGGAACAGTGAATAAGAATCCACCTGCCAAAGCAGAGGACAAGTGTTCAATCCCTACATAGAATGGAGCAACTAGGCCCCTGTGCCACAACTATTGAGCCTGCACACCCAAGAGTCCACACACTGCAACTACTGAAGCCCCTTTGCCTATAACCTGTGCTCTGCCAGAGAAGCCTGTGCACCGCAACGAAGAGAAGCCCCCACTGGCCGAAACTAGGGAAAGCCCATGTGCAGCAATGAAAACCCAATGCAACCAAAAACTTCAAACAACACAAATGTGAAGTACTCTGCCAGCTTCTTCCTGCCATGCCCACCCCACACTGCCCCGCAGAGACCATCGTTTCCACCTTGTCGCACCCCCCTCAGACCTTCCTGTGCAAGCCCGTGATACAAGAATTCAGCGTGTGTAGCCTTCTATTAAAACATCCAGTAGAGGGAACTGTTTCTCTTTTAATATGTAAGTTATATTACTTTTTCTTTGCATGTGTCTTTAAGAAAAAATCTGTCTAGGATGTCATTTACACAATACAGAATGTATAAGAATTTATAAACATATTTACTTCTACTGACTAGTTTCTAACTGAAATAAAATTTTAAATCTTACTTTCTCCCTTCAACATTCTTGTTTCATTTTCTTTGACCTTGAAATTATGTAATTTTTAAAGGCTACTGCTATTGAGTACACTTATGGGGAAAAAACCCTCACTGTTGGTAGAAATATAATTTTTTTTTCTTTCGAGAGGAAGATAAATCATATAAAACAATAAAGAAGTGAAGATAAAATGTATATTTCATCTGGCAGTAATTCCATTTAAACTTCTAAATAGATTAGTATTATTCAATAGAGACTATTTACTTTTAGATGCTCTGAAAATGTTTTTTTTTCCAAGATGGCAAATTCTATATACAAGTATTTCAACCATATTTTATGTGAGTGGCATATACATTTTAATTTCACAGCGGTTCTCAACGAAGAACTGACTGGACTTGCCGAGTTGGTCAGCCCATTATGTTGATGTGGGGTTTCTATGCTCATGACTGTGGTCACCTTGCACAATAACTAATAGGTTAAGAGAAAAAAAAAAGGCTAAAAAATACAATCACAGAGTCTCAATTTGGGGGCTGGAAAAATGTGGGGCAGCCAAAATGTTAGCAGCAGGTATATATGGGTGATTTTTTACTTTATTTTGTTGTTTCAACTACAAAAAGTCTAAGTTTTCTACAGTTAACATATACCCATTTTGAAACGGGCTTCCCAGGTGACAACTGCAAAGGTAAAGAATCCGTCCGTCATGCAGGAGATGCAAGGATGGGGTGACACATGTGCACCCATGACCGATTCATGTCGATGTATGCCCAAAACCACCACAATATTATAAATTAATTATCCTCCAATTAAAATAAACTTAAAAAAAAAAGAGAGAGAGAGACTTGTGTTTGCTCCTTGGGTCAGAAAGATCTCCTGGAGGAGGAAACAGCAACTCACTCCAGTATTCTTGCCTGGAAAATCCCATGGACAGAGGAGCCTGGCAGGCTACAGTCCACAGAGTTGCAAAGAGTCAGACACAACTGAGCGACTAAGTACAGCGCAGCACAACACACTAACAATTTAGGGGGCAGTTCTGGACTTGATGTAGTTGCTCAGGAACAAGTTGTAACATAATGACAAATTTTCCTACTACCTTTGGTAAAATGAACACCTACTACAAGCCAGGCACAGTTTCAGCACTACAGATCCCTGCCCTGTTGGGAGCTAACATTCTGGACAAACAGGAAGCACAGTAAAAACGTATTCAGTACATCTGGCAAGGCAGGGGGGCACGACGGGAAAAGGAGGTTGGTGGAGGTGCAGCCACAAGTCAGCTCGGTGGTCACGTCCCTGCCCTGCTCTCAGGCTAAACATCTCAGGTGCCTCCCTAAGTGCATCACCAGGCCTCTGTCTGCTCCGAGCCCACCTCCCACCTCTGCTGGATGGTCCAAGTCTACAGAGACCTGGCCCTCACTGACTTCTCACCACACCCAGACACAGAGCCAGGCCCACACTGTCTGACCTAAGGGTACACCCACCACTCAGAGCTTTGCAAAGGCTCTGGGCACTGTGTTGTTGTCCCTGGTGTTTGCTGATCGCTGTCCACATTCAGGCCCTGAACTGAGGGCCTCGCTGTAATGCTGCTGAACCACCTACAGGGTGAGCATCGCTTTTGGACTTAACTCTGCTGTTTTCTGGGTGTCTGACAGGCCCCAGAATAGCACCTGCTATTGAACGAATGAAGCATAAAACACCAGGGAAAGACATGCACACAGCTGAACGGTTCCAGACCTTGACCCTGCTCTTAGAGGAGTGAACAAAAGGATGGATACAGTCCTGTCATCCTCTCAGCCAAACACTGGCTTTCAATTGTTCATAAAACTGGTTTGGCATTAAGACAGCATTATTTTCCAGCCACTCATACTTTCTATTATTTCTCCCTGGAACTACACTGTGAAGGATTTTTGGTTGCTTGCTTATAAAACTAAATCACGACCGGTCTGGGAGATAAGTAATTAGAATCCCATTCAGTCAGCTCTCTGCCATGGCTGTCATGTCCAGCTGACTCTGGGTACTGTGCCCAGCAACAGCCAAGGCCACACAATATCTCATAATGTGGTCACGACTGCTCACAACCAAGAAGTGCCTTTTCAAGAGGCAGGAAATGTCAGCAGGCCTTTAAAGACACTTCCTCCTGGAACTGCTTTTGGCTGACTGCATCCTTGAAGGACACAGAGGACAGACATTGCAAAAGGTGTGTGGCAGCATCCGCACCTGCTCTAGGCCCGGACCCACCTGAGGACGACCTGGCGACAACTGTACCTGCTGGAAACTGTGCTGGACACCATGCTGGACTTGAACCCGAGCGAATCAAAGAACCAATCGATGAGGTTTTAAAAATGGTTAAAACCGACCGTTTGAAAGCTCCAAGGAGCCAAGTGGACAAAGAATCTTGCCAAGCGCGGCGGTCCAGAGAGGACAGACCAGGAACCAGGTAAGCGGGACATGAGACCCTCGGCAGGACTTACGGGAGAAGACCACGGCGGCCTCGGAGGCTCCGTCTCCACGCCGGCGTGTCTTCTTCTTCCCCGGACCTCTGTGTCCATCACCTGCTGACTTCGACCTGCTGTTGCCTTCTCCAAGGGGGCTGGGGGCAGATTTCAGGGTAAATGTGAAGCTTTGAGGGGTCCGGAGGAGTTAGACATGACTGAGGAATTGAGCACAAAGTGTACACTGTGATTATCTGATATATATGTGTGTGTGCTGAGGTCTTTACTTCCTGTTGCTTTGAAGTCAGTGGATGCTGGATGCCAGCCCCAAGGCTGGGCTTGGCTGCCCACTGTGATATGGTGCCACCACTCCCCTCTGAGGCAGAGAACACATTTCTCAGGACCTTATTCCCTGGGGAGTTCTGGTTTAGAGGCTGCAGAAGAGAAACATGCACCAAGTTCTGTTGTCTCAGCTTCCTTCCTGTGCACCAGATGGTCAGAAGTCCTGGGATGGGGTGGGGAGCAGGCCATTAACTGCCCACATCCTGGGCCACATGCTGTCCTGTCTCCTTGGTTTCCAGGCTCTCTACCCACATTCCATCTGGTGCAGGGGTTTTCACGTCCATGCCATTTGGGGGATGCTACAGCATTATCAGATGGGCTGAGAATATTGGGAAAAGTCCCATCCAAAGAGCTACCAGTTACATTACATTCTTGATTTAATGAAGATAAACAAGATTTAATGAAGATAAACAAGCAGGTGACCACACAAGACAGTGGTTGATTACGCTTATTTCAGAGCAGCTTCCCTGGGCCTCTAGACATCTCAGAGGGAAGCAGACCATTGGGTGGGGTCTCACCAGACCTGGGACACTTAACCCTTGCCTTGACTCTGTCCTTTCCAAACTGGGGCTTGCATGGACAGTCTGTGAGAATATATGCTGGCAATCAATACCCTGCACTGTAACCCAACACCCTCAAATGTTGGACTCTTGGTGTCTCAGAGCCAAACTTCTGGTAAGGCCACATCCTTCTTCAAGGAGTGCAGCAGAGCAAGGACCCCAAGTTGCTGTACGATGTCTCTGCTTTCCCAAAGCCGTTTCTTCACACCTAAGCAGGTCCCTGTTCATTTCTGCCATAGTGGTCACCACTAGTCTTAACTGCATGCTTATTTCCTCATTTACATGTGTATTGTTGACCTTCCCAAAAGACTGCAGTAGACCAAATCATGGTTCCCTTGTCACTGAACATGGATAGTACAGCACCTGGCACATAAGTGTTCAACAGACATTCACCCAACAGATGAATGAGTAAAGGAGATTCCACTAATTCCAAATGTTCTGACACAGCTGCAGCTTGGGTGCCGAAGAAGGAACACAGGAGTCACACCTAAAGCACGAGCAACAAGATAAAAAACAAACAAGTGGGACATCAAACTACAAAACTGCATAGCCAAAAAAAAAAAAAAAATCATCAACAAAAGAAGATGACTTACTGAATGGGAGAATATATTTATAAGTCATGTACCTCATAAAGGGCTGGTCTCCAAAATACACAGTGAACTCCTACAACGCAGCAACAAAAGAACAAACCCAGTGAAAGGGTAAAGGACTTAACTTAAACAGACATTTCTCCAAAGAGGACATATAGGTGGCCAACAGGTATATAAAATAATGTTCAACATCAGGGAAATGCAAATTGAAGCCATAATGCAATATCACCAATACCTGTTAGGATGTTATTATCAAAAAAAAAAACACAAAAGACAAGTGATGGTGAGGATGAGGTAAATTGGAGCCCTCACGTACTGCTGGTGGGAATGCAAAATGGTATAGCTACAGCAGAAAACCAGCGGAGAGGTTCCTAAAGAAATTAAAAATAAGACCACCACACAATGCAGCAATCCAACTTCTGGGTATCAATCCAACAGAAATGAAATCAGGATCTTACAGACATAGGAGCACTCCCATGTTCACTGGAGCACTATTTGTAACACAGCAACAACCACTGACAGACGAATGGATTAAAAAAGTGTGGTCCATACATACAATGAAGTAAACACTGCTCAGCCTTAAGAAACATAAATGAACCTTGAGAGAATTATGCTAAGTGAAACAACCTAGTCACAGAAAGCCAAATAGTAGATTTTCCTCCTACATAAAAGTATCAAAATTTGTCTAATCATAGAGTCAAACAGTGGAATGGTGGTTGCCAGGGAATGGTGGTCGGGAGGGATGGGGAGATTAATATCAACAGGTCTGAAGTTCCAGGAGGAGGAGGAGTCAGGCAGGAAGACTGAGAAAACCCAGAGAGAAGTCCTACTGACTCTAAGGACAAGCTTCAGAGGAGGTGATTCTGCCCTCAAGAAGTCAAACAAGGGAAGAACCAAATAGAGACCACTGTGTTTGGTAGAGTGTGAGTGAAGATGACCTCTATGAGACATTTTTGGAGCGACACCAGAGAAAGCCACGTACTGCCTGGGGAGAGTACGGGGAAGTCAGGAAATGGAGGCAATGAGTGCAGACAATGTGTTCAAGGTCTGTTGACACATTGAAGGAACAACTTGATGTACTTTATGGCCTAACAAACTTTCCATGTATTCCTCAGGGAAGATTTAGTAGGGATTGGTAATGTCTGCTTACTCCTGAAATAGACCAAAACTTGCTGGACAACAGGGCAAAAAGGAAAAGGGAAAGTCATTAAATTTGTGAAAGAGGGTACCAATTATTCAATGAATGGTGTTACAAAACTTTCACAGTGGCCAGAAACAATAGTGAGTTGTCATAAGTTAAGGTGATGCTCACCTGATACAGAGGTAGGAACCTCACCAGGAGCCTGACAATGAGTAGATTCTGAGCCCAAACCCACCACCGGTTGGGAGTTCAGATGGTCAGAAACTCCTGGGGAAGGAGCCTTTGGTCTCTTTACCACAGGCCATGTTGGGGAAAGCACAGCCTTCAACATGAAACTAACACTGTGATTCAGAAACTGCACTTAAGTGCTATACTTACTGAACACTGATTTAATACCATCATCCATATTAATGCTTTTCTAATTAACAAAAGGGATATCGTTGTATCACCTAACCTGTATTGATAGGCTGTGTGACTCTTCAGCAACTCCATGGACTGTAGCCCGCCAGGCTGCTCTGCCCATAAAATTTTCCAAACAAAAATACTGGAGTGGGTTGCCATTCCCTTCTCCAGGGGATCTTCCTAACCCAGGAATTAAACCCAGGTCTCCTGCAGACTCTTTTTTACCACTGAGCCACCAGGGAAGCCCACTGATAGGCTACTGATGGCTAACTAAATAAAAATCTCAAAGAAACATGGGACCAATGTTTTGAACCAATTTCACTGTAAACATCGACTGCCGGATATAAAAACCCAAGAACAGACCCTTAGGAGAACATTCATTATGTGAAGCAGAACTGTCCTAAGATAATGCACACAAACCAACATCGTCTATTTAATAAAAATATTTAATGCTGCCAAAAGGTATAAAAATACAGTAGGAATGGCAGTACAATACAAAGTAGTCTCTCCTAATTTATTTCTTTTACATCTTTCTACATTTCACACGTGTTAGAAAACTTAACAATGCATTGAATTAGAGGCTTCTGCACAGTCTTCGGCTGGTGGCGCTCTTCGCTCCCTGGATGTAAGGTTTACTTTGTAAACAGACACATGTGAGGCAATCTTACAGGCTTATCAAGCCTCACTGAGATTCCGGAGTGGGCTTCAGGTCTTGTTTTGCACATCAATGGTTCAAAATTTATAGCTGCAGAATATTCTCAAGGCATGAATATTTAGGTGTCTGTCAATCTTGGCCTAAAACATAAAATAAGAAGTCATCTATTCAATTCATTTTTACCAAACACACAGACATACATAGACACACACAGACATAAAAGGACTAACAATGAACTAAAAAGGCAAAAAAAAAAAAAAAATCCAACACATCACACTCAACCACACTGAATGCTTCACTGTTATCTTGGTAAAGCTGCTTATGTGCTTGCTCTTCAAACAGAACTGGTGGTGTGAGGCAAACTTATGTTAAAGCATCATAACTCAAGTATTTTACAAGAATCACTAACTATGAATTTTGTAGGTCATCCTGCATTACTCAAGAAATGACCTCCACGTGAGCGATACTGACAGACAGACAGGTTAAAAAAAAATGTATCCACAACAGTTCAGCAAGATTATATGGTATGTGCTAGACTTACCAAAACTTTGGAATTCAATGCAAAAGTTTAATCCAATTTGGACCTCCAATGTATCATACTGCTAAAAATATTAACGAATGTAATGTCTGAACATAAATTTGGCTTATATCTTTAACTCACGGACTGTGAGCAGCGTGCATTTTGTCCTGAAGGATAACACTAATGATCACAGCAATGCAGAACTGAAGTGACATGATTTAAGTATTAAAAGAAAACACAGACATGAAATAATTGATAGATTTATTATATTTTAATGCCAAAAAGTAAAGATAAATGAGAGTTTCAACAAGCAATAGAGATGAAATAACTAGTTTAAGGGCAGCTGAGATTTTAATGTTATTTCACAATATTTGCAAACAGCCGAATTTCTGAGGTGGTAACTGTTTTCCCCAAGTTCCTCTGCTACGACCAAAAAAAAAAAAAAACAGCCCAGATCTCAATACCTGTTATTATTGTGTCCCCACGTATATAAACAGAAGACATAAACTGCACCCACACTTTTATCCAAAACGTTCCATCAAAACCCCCAACACCGTGAGTTGGCTTCTTCCTGAGTGCTGGCTCCTTGGTGTCAGGTTTCCAGCACCGACACAGAAATGTCCAGACACCAAGGGAACATTCTCGTTACATGCCTGTGGGCACAGAAACACAACGGGTGCTTCCTGCAGGGAAGCGAAACAAAACCAAACCCGAACCAAAGTGGCTGACATAGGAAAAGGAGCTCCTGATCAACCCTAACTGTTGCAAATACGAAGTGTTCCCCACACCTTCAGAAGACCCCTCATGAAAGCAAAAGAACAAAACTCATCAGTCAGAGTGAATGGAACCATGGTCTGGGTCACAGAGTAGTCTGATTTCCAGGATTCCTCTCTGGACCAGCAGTAGTTCAAACTGCTCCACAAAGTTTTTTGGAGGGAAAAACATTTGTTTCACTTGAACCATTAAAAGAGGGTTATTTCAGGTTTTAACGGGCAAAAGCAGCTGTCTAATGTTCTATGTAAATATTCCATAACAACAGGCCCAGTGAGACATAATGGGAAAGTATGAGATCCAGAGTCACTGGGATTCTACAGATGGGAGTCCATGTCTCAGTTCTGACAAGAACTAGATGTACAGCCGCAGGCAAGTTGCTGGTTCTCTGACTCAGGGTGTATGTGTGTGTATTTAGGATAGGTGGAGTGTGTGTGTGTATTTAAGGGAGGTGTATTTAAACCAACTGACACAACCGGCAGTTCATTAAAGACACACTCCACTAGATGAACAACTCTGTAGAACAACTTAAGGTCTCAACAGGGGCCACATCCACACCTAAAGGAACAAAGTCAAATGCACCCAGAGTAGTTCCAGCCACCAGATGCTCACACTCATGTTTCACTTAAAAGAGTCACACACACTTTTCTGGGGTGAGCAAGGCACTCAATGCCTTACAGACAAGATTAGCTTGCCCAGTTTCCCTCTCTGGAATTCACCAAACTCGAAAAAACTTCAGATTTTTTATAGCAGTAATTTGTCATCATATGTCTAAAAAATCTATACCAAATGAAAGCAACAGTAAAGAACTGATGTTTTTCTTTGGGGGAGGGGGGCGGCGGGGAAATGGTCTCCATAAAGATAGAAACTCCCAGCCACTCTCCTTACAATTCCCCAAACATACTATGTGGTGGAAAACCAGAAAGTATTAGATTCTGCAAGGGATATCTGCCCTGAGTCCTGTAAGTCCCATATTCCACTCTAAATTACAAAATCAAAGCAGAAAGAGTTCCAATGACTGAAATTTTCATTCTCCCACTGGACCACACAGAGCTTGTGAGGGTGCTGGAGAACATCCATGGTCAGGCTGTTCCTGATAAAGCCTCTGGCTGAGTCACCGCTCACCCAGGCACCCTCCATGATGGGACGGCACGTACACACCCAAGATCACAGAGGACTCCCAGCCTTTCTGACTTGTCCACTGCTGCAGGGGCTGTGGTGCAGCTGGCCCAGAAACAGGGCTCTGAAGACAGATGTGAGGGAGAGCAGCCTCAAATTCAAACCAGCAAACTTGGGACAAGCTCTAGAATACATCATCCAGGGAAAACAAGACCTATATTTTCAGCGAGCCAGGACTGCATTTTATTATATGAAAAAATACTACATTTCTGTTTTTTCAAATCTGTGTTTAGAAGAGGCTGCACCCCATCATCTAAACAAGTCAAAGCCAAACAAGAGATTCCTGACGTGAGAGATGTAAACAGCTGTGATATGGGGACAGGGGCCCAGACTCACTGCTCCTGCCCACACCCATGCTTCCTACCCACTGACAGCCCCGCTCAGACCTGCCAGAATCAGAAACCAGTCAGCACTGACAGATAGCATGACTCCTACACTCTTGCCTGGACTCAAGAAAAGTGGATGACATGCACAGTGGCATTCAACTTACAGTGAGCCACATTTACAAAGTGTCTGTAAGCCTGTGTCTGAAAGTAAAAATCAAGGCAGCAAGATCCTGAAACCTGTACAGGGGACTTTCCTGGTGGTCCAGTGGTTAAGACTGTGAGCTTCCAACACAGGGGGCACAGGTTTGATTCCTGGTTGGGGAACTAAGATCCCACATACCAATAATTAGTAAATAAAATTTTAAAAAATAAATAAATAAAAAATCCTGTATAATAACCAGGCAGGCATTTCAGAAGTGCATTCCCTAGAGTATACAATGGTCAACAGAAGATTTCCAGTCATCAGGTCTGGCCTGTGTTGGCTCACACAGAATCCAGTCCGAGACATTCTTCTAAGAGAGAAGTGACTTGCAGAAGTTACACCTTTCTCTGAGAATTTAATTCTAAACACACAGGACTCTTCAGCACCAAGACCAGGAGAGAGAGTGGAAAAGTCAAGTCTCTGCAGACTCTGGCTCACTGACCCCAACACCTGCATCAGCTGGAGGTCAACAGAGAACACTCGGAAACACGGAACCCGGAGCAGTGGAAACCACCACTAAGTGGGAACAACTGTCACTGCCAAGAACCCTGAAAGCAAAGGTGGAACTGATGAAAGCAGAAGTATGGCTCTGTGTCAGAAACTGCTTCTTAAACTAATAGATGTTTTTTGATTAAAACCATCAATTCTAGTTTATCTGAAACAAAAGGGACATACACAAGTGTACATAAAATTAATAACCAGAGTCATATTCCTTCCTCTGACATACCTGTTAGGCAGAGCTATATTAAAAAAAAAAAAATCAACTTTACTTCCTTTCTCTTTTTTTGTTCATTCCTTGGTAGAAATACCAATACATAATGAAATGGACCAAAAAGACCAAAGAGTAAAAAGGAAAAATACAAAACTGTTCTCTAAACACAAGAAATGGTCTGTGTCACTCCAGTCCTCTCTGCACTTTCACATTAAGATACATATGGACCCACTAACTATGGAGAACTGGGTTTGTGGATATTCCACACGTGCAATCATAGATAAAAACCAGCAGGATGACATAAAGTGCTCAGATGAACGTGGACACAAGGTCGGAGCCCACGGTGCAACCGGAGGAGATGGCTCGGAATCAGGGCTGCCTGCTTACGAGTAGAAACAGACACGAACACAAAATGAACCAGGTATTAATGCAAATATTGTTTCTTAAAAATAATAAAACTTCTGGCCTTTTTTATTAAGAAAATACCACCTCAGCAAAGTCAAACATAGAAACGATGTTCAGCATCTGTTCTAATTAGGAAACACCATGGAGACCACATCCTGGGAAGACACAGACTGCCATGGCTGCTGACCCCTGCGGCTGTTACCTGAGGCTGCCTGCCCTCCCTGCCTGCCTGCCCTCCCTCAACCAGACACCTCCTTTAATAAAGGTCAGGCACCTTGCACCCATTTGTAGCAAATGGTAAAAAAACACAACCACTGGTAAAAACTGACGTGCTTGCCTCAAGGATCTGCTGGGAGGAGGAAGACGACTAACCTATGCAGAAGTTGATTAACAAGGGTCTGCTGCCCTGGATGTGACTTGAAGAATACATTAGGACACACAGCTCCAGAAGGACAGCAAGCAGACAGAGAGCAAAGCTGAAGCACTGAACCCCACAAAGCAGTCACCCTGTTCTGCCTGGGAACAAGGGCATCATTACCAGCTTGTGTTTCCCATAAAGTCTTTTTACTTTATTTTTACTGAAAGCCAAGGCCACCTGCAGTTGGAATTGAGCAGGTCTACCTGTACTTGACGTGCACAGTAATTACTGTATTTTAGCAAAAATAAATCAAGAAAAATTGGAAAGAAAGATTGTTTTTAAACCAACAATGACCTAAAACATAAGGACCTTGGTGCCTGAACACAGGTGTCAAGCAGGCAGACATAGAAATGTCCCTCTTACCTCTTTCAGTGTAAAGCTAACAGGACACAGTGGTGCTGAGCGGGGCGTGTTCCAGACACAACTGTTCTCTACACAGAGCACCACACGTGTCCTGCTCTCACGCTCTTAGAAGGCTAAGACCCACTCAAGTCTATCTATACTGACATTTTTCAAACTGTTGTTTAAATGGTAACAGCTCTCTGAAAATAATTCAGCCTGGTGCAGCAATCCACCCTGTAAAGTGGATAAAGCAGAGACGCCTGGTTGGAAGTTCAGCGTCCCCGTTATCACTTCCTGATGACCCCTTAGACATCCCACCAGCATAGTTTGAAACCACTGAAATAATGTGATTTCATTATTTCAGCAACTAAATTTATAATATCTAAAGTTTAAATAAAACAAGTTAAAACACTAGAACTCAAATGAGCAGTTAAATTCATTAAACAATATGCTTTAAAAATACTCATGAAGAAGTTAAAGGGACAGTGTAAAGTTTGAACATCATTATACTATTTATTGAAGTAGAAAAAACTTGAAAATTTTTTTACTGCAAAACTTCAAATAAATGGAAATCATGGATAATAAAATGCTGCTCCTTATTTTGATTTCCTAAATCATGATTTACCCCAATTATAATTTAGGGTAATTACATTGAAATTTTCCTGAAAGATAAACAGTATTAATAATGGGCTTTACAGAAACCAGTTTCTTTACAAAGTCTTGACCAACTGTTACCTGACTACGCCAGTAAGGAGAACCTTCCTTCAAAGATATTTTTAGAGAAAATTTGTGTTTCTTTGTTTGTTTTTCTTTTTAAAATTGGGAAGACTGTAAAACATAAAAGAAATGCAAATATATAGTAAAAATTACTTATTCAGAGCTCTACCTGCTCATATCAAACTTCTCTTTAGGAAAACGTATCCAGTACAATTGAATCAACATACAATTTATTATTATTTTTATGGTAACAGATTTTTTCAAATTGAGCTTTAAAAAGTACATTTAACTACAAAAGTAAGATTAAATAGGTACTTATAAAATATATTTACCCTGAAATGGTTAAGAATATAAAATGTTGATGCCCATGTCAACAGTACATTATACATTACACGTATTACTTTAAGGTCATTTTCTCTCCAATAATAATGTTGATAAAACCACAATATTTATTGCTTATATCAAGTGCAGGTTAAAATTCAGACAGCCTCCAAAAATGAATCCCTACAGTAAAGGATTTCTCAGCCTGGTCAGGTGAAATATTACACTTAGCATGTATGAACACAGTGGAAAATGTACCAGTTCTTAAGCATTCAAGTCTTTACTTAGGGGGTGGGTAGTGTGGGCAGTGCCCTGGGTGCTGGGGGGACCAGACACCACACTTCTCTGTGGGTGTTGAGTCACACGCACCGTCTGGGTGAGGAGTCCGTGACAGACCAACTCTGTGACTCACGCAACACTGTCAGCTCCTAAGGCCGAAGCTTGCGGGGCAGAATTAGTTACTTATACGGCATTCTGCTGAAGAAACAGTGTCCAGCCAACAAAAGCGCCAACCAGAATGACTGACACAAACCCCATCTTAGTGAGAATAGGTTGCCAATATAACCACCTTTTCCTCTTGCGCTCGGTCTCGCTCAGCCTCTGCTTCATTTGCTGCACCTTCTGGGCAGTGCTGGCCTTCCTGTCCTCCCGGAGGCGCTTGCGCAGAGCACTGTGAACAGACAGAGAGTCAGCAGGTGGGCTCAGCTGCAGGCAGGGACTCGGCCCACCCCCCTGCCACCTCAACTCCTTAAGACACTGCAAGAAGGGGAAAGGCCTCGATGCTCCGAATGGTCCAGAGATATACTCGGATTGTTCAAAGACAACTGCCGGTTCAACTTTGTGCTAATAAATACTTTGAGTGGGACCCGAAAAGAACCAGTGTCAGTGTTCCGTCCTCTGCTAACCAGTCAGCAGTAGTGGGAAGACAGAGGGTCCCCTCTGGAGTTTACATCTGATTTTTCACACAAGTCCCTAAACTTCACATTTTCTTGAATGTTCCTCTGTGTGGTGCCTACTGTCGTCTGCCCACACCCTTTTCTAGCTCCTGTTTTCCTGTTCAATACAGAATTTTTGTTCCAATGGAAGCTATCTGACTCACAACATCACAGTCCTGGAACAAGGCAAAGAGCAGTTGATGGCAACATGTACCTTACTATTTTTCCCTCTTAAGAAGAAAATCTCAAAAGCTCAAGATGACAGCCACCATGAAGAAGGCAGTAGTAGCAGATGCTGTTACTTTTCAAAACCAACAAAAGACACATTTTCATAGTATACAAGTAGAATCACAGAGCTGAAGGAAGAAACAGAAAAAGGAAACAGTTCTAAAACTTAGAAGATGCTTGTGAAGACATCATGCTTGTAGATGAGGACTGCTTAATGATATCAGAATGGCAATCTTCCCATCAGGCACTCTTGAGGAAACACATGGGAAATGCTGGAAGAAGCAAAAAGAACTTTGCACGAAGAAACTGACACCTTATAACGCAAAGTGGAATCAACTCAGCAGGTGCGAGCAGACCTGAGAGGTCAGTGGTATGCAACGTCTGGGAGCAACACAAGCCCGGAAGCTGATGAAAGCTAACCTTTCTATAACACTTTAAAAATGAGTTTTTAATAAGCTGGAGTAGTGTTCAAAATAATTTCCCTTCTTCAAATGATATGGAAAGCAAAACTTAAAATTTCACTTACTTAATGGAAACTTATGGAAATTTAAGAGGATGAGATGGTTGGATGGCATCACTGACTCGATGAACATGAGTTTGAGCAAGCTCTGGGAGTTAGGGATGGACAGGGAAGCCCAGTGTGCTGCAGTCCACAGGGTCGCAAAGAGCTGGACAAGACTGAACGACTGAAGTGACTGGATGAAAACTTGCCTATTTAACATACATTTTTAAAAGAAGAGCGTACTCATCTATATATTTTGCGTAACAGTTACATCAAGTATAAGGGCTATTAAAATCGGTTACAAAAAAACTAAATCTCACAAACCCCATCACCCTTCAGGTACTGACTACTGTGTTACAGCGGAAGCCTAACCAGACTCCCTGCCTTCAGAGCCAGGCTGCCTATGCCACAGCAATCACTGTGAGGCACAGTCCCGACGTGCTACTTCAGTAAGAGTCCTAAATGCCCCTTCAGTGTCTACTGTATCAGCAGTCAGCTTTCTTCTTGCCCCAAGTGTTTAACCTAAATCTAATAATGAGGAACAGTCAGAGGGATCCAGATCATGGGAT
This sequence comes from Antilocapra americana, assembly GCA_007570785.1. Lineage (NCBI taxonomy): Eukaryota > Metazoa > Chordata > Mammalia > Artiodactyla > Antilocapridae > Antilocapra > Antilocapra americana. The sequence goes on from ML662445.1 coordinate 40,172,696, forward strand.
GTCCTAGAAGGCAACTTGCATAAAAGCTGCAATGTCAAGCAGGGAGTGAACAGAAGGTGGTGGATGGTCCCAGGTGAGGAGCCTGAAGAACCACTCATACGCTGCATGATCCTGGACAAGATCCTGAATTACTTTTTTAAATAGCTAAACAGACCAGGATCATAAAAATGTTCCAAAATTACATTATGGTGACAGCTACATAACTCTGTAAATATATTCAACACACTGAACTGTATGCTCCTAATCTGTCAACTTATATGTATATTATCTCAGTACAGTTATTTTCTGTAAAGCTATAAGGTGGGTTTTCTATAATTGGAGAACTTTAAATATAGTCTACATATTAGATAATTTTATCAATGTTAAATTATTCTTGGGGATACAGGCACCTTCAGCCACTGCTGGTGGGAAGGCAAAGTGATGCAGCCATTTGGAAAAATGGCTTAAAAATGATCTCCATGGAGTGAACACATGTGACCCAGTGACCCCACTCTTAGTTACACATAAAGGAGATGAGAGCACGCCTGCTCACAAAGACTCTCCAGCGTTCGCCTACCGCATATGGCCTTGGTCCTGCCCAAATAGCTTTTCTGCTGTTCTCCAAGTCTGTTTCCTTCTAAACTAAGAACACACTTCTCTTCGCTTCTCTCAGCCCCTGGAGTCCTTCTATTCTTATCTTATAGCACTTCATTTACAGTAAATCATTTATGATGCTAGTCTGGGTTCTTGTATTAGCAACTTGGGACTATGTTTTGCCCATCTCCATATGCCTCGCAGTCTTCCTTCCACTTTTCCTTTTCACAGACAAGGTGGCTCTGCCTGAATGATCTCCACCTGAGTATTTCCTACAATGATGTGCAAAAACTATTACTCAAAATTCACTCTCTGGACTAAAAATTCATATAACAAGTATGTATGTACCTGCCAGCTTAAAGAAAAAAATTAATTACCTTGTAGTCAAGAGCAGGCAAAGCACATATAAAATATATAAAAGGATACAGAGCTCACAGTTTTATTTCCTGACTTAAAAGCATTAAGTCTGAGGGAGAAGAAAAGACAAGCACCTCTATGCTTTAACTTGTGACTAGACCACTGAAGTCACATGTAAGGAGCAGCACAGCTAAGCCAGAACAAACTCTGCAGGACAACACGTAACTGCTATGCACTGCGATTCGGTGTGTCTGGAGAAACACAGACATGAAGCTGTAATGTAAGGAGACCTTAGTGGTTTTCACAGCACATTTCAAGATCCTAAGTAACAAATACGACTACAATGTAAAATTTTCCACAAGAAAAAGCATGTTTGACAAAAAGAAAAAAAAAAGTCATTCAGATACTGAAGAGAGGAAGAAAAAGTGTTCCTTCACTTTTCTAAGAAACTCATACCTCAGGATACAAACTTCATACAAGGTGAGATATCTGGAGCCCTAGAAGTATAGTTTTTCAAATTTAAAAACTTTAATAGTTTACACATTCATATGGATTCAAAACTCTAAAAGTATAGGGCATTTTATGTGACTTTTTAGAAAGACTTTTTTCTTTCAATAACAAATTTAAATTGAAATATTAATTTAACTATTTCAATAATGGTATTAATGGGATTCCCAGGTGGCTCAGTGGTAAAGAATCCACCTGCCAATGCAAGAGGCACAGGAGACACTGGTCCAATCCCTGGGTCAGGAAGATCCCCTGGAGGGGAAATGGCAACCCAGTCCAGTATTCCTGCCTAGGACAAGAGGTCCCACCAGGCCTGGACAGAGGAGCTTGGCAGGCTACAGTCCATGAGTTCACTAAGAGCTGGACAAGACTTAGCAACTGAGCGCTCATGCCCTCAATGGTATTAAAGGAATATTATCACTTACACTGTATAATAGGAGCATGAACACTGCATAGCTACACAAACAGCAGGTATTACCACTTGTTTTCTGTGCCATACTACACACCTTAGCATCTACTTATATTAACTTTTAAGCTCTAATACCGTGCTAAACCCATATTGTGTCAAGCCATTTTCAAACAGGCTTCTGTCTATAAACTGTCTTCTTTGAGATCAATGATGTCATCATATACTATTTAAATGCCCTGAAAAAATAAATTGTTACATTAATTCAATAAACAAAGGATCTATATTAGTTCATATCCACGAACTTATTAAAATAAGAGTCTCATCTTTACAAGCACATTACTGCAGTAACCTTACCTCTCGCTGTTCTCCTCCAGAGTTTCCTGCGTTTTAGAGGACAGACTTGAGTATCTGTCTCCTGTCAGTTTTTCCTCTTCTAGGCCTATCCTGTTCCCATTGTATTTTTCAGTCATTATTTTGGTTGGTGAATGATCAAAGACAGGACATACGTCTTCCTTAGAAAGTTCTTTCCAACGTTTCTACATAGGTAGGAGAAATGAGAAACAAATGAAAACACTAGAGTTTTGATTTTCCTTAAATAAAACTTATGAAATGCAATTATATAGTAAGAAAACCCTGTGATGTTAATATATGAATGAAAGAGGAAAACGTGTGTTGTCAAACCACTTCTATCTATGTCTACTTGAAGTTGAATTTAATAATAATAATAAAGCATTTAATACTGATGCACATCAGTATGTAGTTGAACACAGCTACCTTAATAAAACAGTGACTTTAGCCCATTTGAGAAAAACTACACTAGGACCTCATGGTAAGATCTTCAAAGTCTGACTGTACTGCCTCCAATGCAGAGGCACCTGTTGCAGGAAGAGTGACCAAGATGGCCCACGAATGTGACCCATGTCCTCCGGCTCACTGCCACTGTCCAGTCTAGAGAGAACCAGCAAGTCCCTGTGGTGCCAGAGGACTCCAAAGACTATGCCCACCATGGGCACCAGCAGCTGGCCCGAGCAAGGGCGGGAAGGTCCTCAGCAGATGGGCCTGTAGGGTGGCAAGACTCAGACCACAATGAAAAGCCATTCACCTTCCTCCTCTGAGGCAGGAAGACCCAGGCTCTCCAAGTCCTCCAAGGGCTGGGAACACGTTCATCCAGCTCCCGGCCATCCACGGAGGAGCAGAGGCATGGCTGGGACAGCCAGTGGCTCCATGACCTCTCACTCTGACTCCGGCACAGACCTGACAGGCTCTCTTTGAAGATCTATCCTGCAAGTGTGGAGTCTCAGATCAAATAATGAGTAAGGTTCCCTGCAACTACTGTCTGGGGATTTCAAGGATTTTGACAGAGAAGGAATACTGCACAATTCACATTCTTCTGGGACTGACAGAAGAACACTCATTCTCTGCAGTTACTGTAGTACAAAAATGGCACTACTTAAACAATGCCTGTATGTTTAGATTTTAAAATTTCAGGAAATTCACTGACACACTGATAAACTAACTTCCAGCTTGTCTCATTTCACAACAAAGGAATTAATAAGGTACTTTGTCACACTCCACTTTCCCTGACATGGCTCTTTATGGAGCTGCATAGTGTGTGAATGGATCTCCTTTTGTTCTATGAAGTTGACTCACAAAAGACTCACAAAGTACAACTCTGTACATTGTTGTGTTTGGAGGGCAGTGAGCACAACGGCATGGCTGGAGGAAGGGGAGCCCGGAGAGCGTGGCCCAACAGGTGAGGCCAGGAAGGAGGTGGACCTCAGGGAAAGACGACCTTGACATGAGGCGCCTGGGGTGGGTCTGCGTTCTCCTGAAAGGGACCTGCGGTGTCTCTATCACATCCATAAAGACTATCTCACCAAGAGCTGAGAACCCACACAACAACACACAGAGTAAGATGAGGCAACTGTGTCAATTTTGTTCTTTCCCATTAAAAACTTTTTTCTCTGTCCAAATAGCATTTTTTTTATACTGGAGGAAATGCGAGTGGAGAGATGGCTACTTCCTGAGCACTACCATATCCCTGCTGACCTAAGACTCCACCTACACCGGTCCCCTATCCTCACAAGACCCCCGGAGGAGGTGTGGTTCCTCCTGCTGCTCCCTCCTGTCACACAGGGAGGTGGGCTGTGAATGAACACCCTGCCCCAGGTTCCACAGTTGGGATGTGAACCCAGAGAGCCTTAGCTGACAGTGCCAGAAACCCTCAGGATGCTCTGCATCTCGGAAATAACCATCAGTGTCAGATACCAGAGAGTTTAAGTATCCCAACAAAAATGTTAACTGTCTCCAGAATTATGCTGTGCAACTCTTCACCAAGATCTAGTTACTGCAACTTGGCCTCATACTTGGACAAAACTCAACAATGTCAATAAACAAGATGATGCCCAAAACCAAGACTCATTGGCCCACTTCCCAGAATCCACCAAGACTCAGCGTCGGGCAGGGGTGGTGGTGGTGGCTTGTCAATGCTAGTGAACTTCATAGGAGAAAAACAAAGAACAATGTCTTTGTGTCACATCTCTGGGCAGAACTGGGGATTTGCTAATAAAGATGTGAAACACCAGCAATGGGTTTATGACAACCTCGGGCCAGAAAGATGGAAGGTAAATAGGGTCCTTTTAAAGACAGCTAGAGCTCATCTCCTCTCTCCCAGTGGGCCCAGACCACTGGAGATAGCTGTGCATGAACACGCACTATGTGGTCATCACACACAGTTACTAGTTTCAGGTACAGTCATTTTAGGTGTAAATACTAACAGCTTTCCTTTGTCCTGGCAGGTTCTAAATCATTTTATAGCCACATATGTCAGAAATCTTCACAGGAAAACAAACATGAAACTATAGTCAACAATGAGAACACCACTCATATCACATAAGCCCAGATTAAGACAGAAGGTGGAGACAGATGCCTCCTTCAGGAAAAAGACCCAGAAACGAAGCTTACACAGTGCGGGTGCTACTGGACAGAAAGACAGTATCCTGTACTCACTGCCGTCAACTCACACTAAAGAAGCGTCCCTCTTTCGTCTTACACTCATCTCCCCCAAAATCAGAGGCAAAGAGGAGGCGGCAGATGCATGGAGAGAAAAAAGAGCCCATAAATTGCCTATTCACCCCCTTATGTGTCCTAGGAGATGCCCGTGAGGCACGGGACACTTAGCAACTCTTGATCTTTGTAACAGGACAGTTTTATGATTTAAAATTTCAGGGAAATCTATTTCTCTGAGATTTCTGTTCTATTCTAAGCTAAGGTTCTAGGATAGCACTGTCTAGTGAAATGTAATGTAAGCCACATATTTAACTTTAAAAATATCTAATAGCCATGTTTTTAAAAAAGCTGAATTTTAACATGTTTTATTTAATTCAATATATTAAAAATATTGTCATTTTAACATATAATATTTTTAAAATTACTGAGATCTTTTACACTCTTTCTCCCTGTATTTGTACATCTTAAATTTTAAGCAGAACTCGATTCAGACTGGCTACATCTCAACACTAAACATACACATGGCTACAGCATGAGACATCAGGGGTTCCAGAAGGAGAAAACAATCTGAAAATAACTACATAAAATAAACAAGTCCATACACTGATACATAAATACTACTGATGCATGGACACACAGCCCTGGAAGCACATACATATGCATTAGTGGTTACACACTGGGGGGTGAGGATGAGTTAGCGGGGACTTCTACTTTGTAAATGATGTACTTTCACCGTCTCCAAATTCTCATATATTCAGTAGGTACTGATTGCTGAGACCAGTTCTGTGGAACTGAGCCCCCTGGAAGGTAACAGGCTCTCTGACCCTGAGCACCTGAAAAACAGGGGCATTTCCAATGGGCCCTGTGGAAGGAGGCAAAGGACCTGTGGGTCTGAGTGGGGATGAAGGTGCTGGGTCAGAGACGTGATGGCCACACAGCACAAATAAACTGGGACAGAAGAAGTTCCCCCGAGCCATACACCACAGTCACCACAGGAATCACGTTCATAAAACCCATCTCCATGGGGAAAGCAACCCTCAGAAGAGGCACATCCATATTCTAAGTACAGCGAGGGGCAGTGCCCTGAGGAAGTGCCCATTCCCCCACAGTCACAAAGTCTGCAGGAGGAGCCAGGGAATGAGTGCAGCAGACGGGGTCAGCACACACACTGGCACTGAGCCCTGTGGACATGCACGTTAGAGATGCTGCCCATCATGAACGCTGAAGTGGCGTCGGGGGGAGGCACTAATGTCTCGTGGGTTTTATCTTCACACACCAAGCACTTTACTGATAGAGGGCACTGAGGAACCTCACCTTTCTCTTCATTAAAAATTCTCCTTTGATACCAAAGAGGGGGAATCTTTTAAATAAAACTTAAAATTTTAATTGATAGACTGTCTTGAATAGTTAAAATAATACCAAATGATCGCAACAAAAACGTTAGCTGATAAATAAAATTGTTCAGGAGTATTTAAATATCTGTGTAATCTATATGACACAACTACTTATACATCATTCCACAGATGGTGTGATGTGTTACAAAACAGGGCTTATTCAGAATCTTGCTCTTTTGGCCATAATCACAGAAGCTACAGAGCAAGTAGTGGTTTTATGTAGGAGAAACAAAAAGAATCTACCTGCTTATGTAAAACTCTGTATGATTGGCTCAGACAAGAAAGGGAGTCTACTGTTACTTTTGTTTCTATTTTACATTTTATGTCAGTACATAAACACAGGTTTCTGAAAATCAATCTTAGCTTTTGCAGAACAAAAACACTTTCATGAGAATAAAGCCACCAACCAGAGAACACCAACACTGTCCTGGTTCATTATATCTGCTGCAAGTACTCAAGCTGCTTGCTCACTGTTGTAGCAGATGGGATAATCTATTTACAAACTAAGTATTCTTGTGTAACTCCAGGCCAGGTTTTAATGGGCCAAAAGTACCTAATTTTTCCAGTTATTTCAATGATTAAATGCTGAGACTCTCTCCTACATGAAACTTATACTTTTTTTTTAAAGAAACCATGTTCCCAGCTGGGCTTCTGAGAGACAAGCAGGATTTAACAAGAGGCTGAGGAGCACACAAAGAGGTGGGCATAGGCTTTTCCATCTCAGAACCCACCATATTAATGTAAACATGCTTCTCGGGAGGGGAAAAGCCCCATGGCTTACACAGGGTGCAGTTACCTGACGACAATACACTTGACACATGGTTTACCTGTATACTTGAGTCTCCCTTTATAAACTTTGCTCCTTCTATTATAGTCATGTAGGAAAATCTGAGCTGATCTGGTGTCTGAATGAGCCCCATTCGGTATTTTCTCATATTCAGTAACAGTTGTTTAATGTTAATATTGTCTCCTTTTTCTATCTGCAAAAGAGGTAAACATTATTCAAGGCTTTTGTTGTTAAGAGTGCAGAAAAGAGAAGTAATCCAAGATAACCACTAAGGGCAAGCTGGCCCATGCCGCCGTTCTCTGTCCAGGCAGCACAGGCAGGACCCACGGCTGACTCCAGCCAACAGTCATCTCACTTGTGCTGGCCTAGCAATTGGCGATTGGTCAAAGGAAGGATTTAAGCCGAGTGCTGTCTTAAGGTAAGGATAAACACAGAGATTAGTGCCCTTCTTTTTTAAGGAGTAAATCTTTTCACTGGGCGCCCCCTGCCTTCATATCTGTACACAGCAGCCTCATGTCTGTACACAGCAGCCTGTGGAAGGCAGCGTACAAGGGGTTGGAGGAGAGAGACCCACACTGACAACTCTGCAGATGATACGGCAGGCCACTGCTGCAGCAGCCAGGCTAAATCCACTGTGCCCCACCTCATCCCACCCCACCCCAAGTGGAAAAGAGAACAGTTGCTGCAGTAACTCTGGGAGGGAACTGGCACACAATCCAGTTTTAATATTTACCATCAACAGACCAGATGCTTAAGAGTTCTTAGACACATCACAGCTCACTTATACATAACAATCGACTTTAGATGGAAGCAGAGGGTATTAAACACTGTGTTAACACAGTGACGTCTAAGACACCCTAAAAGGAGGACGGGCACGGGGGCTGGGAGGGCTGGGGTGGACACGGCCCTCGGGCACCACAGGAATCTCAGGGGGTGATGTCAGCACCACATTGACCAAGGGGCTTAGACAGTATGTGTTCCTAATACACTGATTCACTTAATTCTCACAACAGTCCTGGGAGGGAAATAACACCACTACCCACAGTTTGTAAATAAAGAAACCAAGGCAAGAAGAAATTCAATATTATCTACCAACTGATGTCTGAAAAACAGAGTGGGTGAGGGAGACAACCTATCATTTAGCTAACATGAAGCTACCAGCACAAGTCTCCTCCCAGAGCTCGAGGATTATCCTGGTTGCAGCCCCACCCACTCTTCACAAGCAAGAGGCAGCTAAAAGGATGTGAAAGAGAATTTTTGGTTTTTCTAAAAAAAGGCAGACATTTAAGTTGGAAAAGCACAGTTTTGGGATCCTGGCATTTGAACTTACTTCTGCTAGTGGAAACAACAAAAAGGTCCGGGAGCCTGAAACAAGGTCACTTACCAGAACAAGGCAGCTGTCCACCAGAGAAAAGGTGCCTGACCGCCCAATGCCAGCACTGCAGTGGATCACCGCAGGCCCATGCTCAGGGTTCAAGGAGCCAGATTCCCGCACTTTGAATAAGAAATTGAGAAATGAAGCTGGTGATTCAGGGACTCCAAAATCTGGCCAGGTAGTATAATGAAAGTGAGATATTGTTCTGGTTTCTCCAGTCTAAAAAGTGAAAATTAAGGGGGAAAGGTTAGTTCTAAGTTTTTTCTCTTAAAAATCTACTGCAGTAAGATGTGTTTTGTGTAATGCCCCATGACTTTTCATTTGGTTGTTGATAATCACACATACAAGTTTGGGAAGATTTTCTTTAGAAGAATTTGAAATATATTAATAGCTAAGGCTTTTGTAACAATTACTATTTTGTAGGCATGTTCTAAGCTTTTTATGTATTAAACCATATAACAATCCCATTAAAACCCATTTTCCAGATGAGAAAACCAAGGCAAGGGTTAAGTAATGCACCCAAGGTCACATGTCAGAAAATGGCAGAGCAGGACTGGAGCAGCACCTGGGTCTCCACCACTGACCTGTACCACACACACCAGCAGGTCCTCTTAAATCACACATCATAATGAGTGAATTCTCTATTTTTATAAGTTTCTACCAGTATAATTTCACATCTTTATTGGTTTCCTGTTTAAGAATTTCAAAGTTTTGGGCCTTCCCAAGTGGCTCTGTGGTGAAGAATCTGCCTACCAATGCAGGAGACATGGTACTGATCCCTGGTCTGGGAAGATCCCACATGTCATTGAGCAACTAAGCCCAGGAGCCGCCACTATCAAGCCCAGGTGCCCTAGAGTCTGTGCTCCATAAGCAAAGCCACTGAAATGAGAAGCCTACATACCCCAACTAGAGAGCAGCCCCTGCCCGCTGCAACTAGAGAAAAGCCTATGTAGCAACGAAGATTCAGATACCCAAAAGTAAGTAAATAAAATCATTTTTTACAATTTAAAGCTATTAAAAAAAAAGTTTCAAAACTTTAAAATATACAATCATCCCCATTATAAGTTATCTTTCAGATTCAGTTACACAGGCACAGAGGAACAACTCAAGAATTAAAGACACAATCTTACATTTTTAACTGAAACTGCTCTCCTAATTGCTGTTTTCCACATGGTAACAATTTCTAATCCTAGAACTGTTGACACGCCTTGGCTGATGTGCTGATAACATGATTTGCTGCTGCTGCTGCTGCTAAGTCGCTTCAGTTGTGTCCCACTCTGCGACCCCAGAGACAGCAGCCCACCAGGCTCCCCCGTCCCTGGGATTCTCCAGGCAAGAACACTGGAGTAGGTTGCCATTCCCTTCTCCAATGCACAAAAGTGAAGTCGCTCTATCGTGTCCGACTCTTTGCGACCCCAGGGACTGTAGCCTACCAGGCTCCTCTCTCTCCATGGGATTCTCCGGGCAGTAACACTGGAATGGGTTGCCATTTGCTTCACCAACATGCTAAATGCTTCCTGTCTCATACAGCCTGTCTGGCTACTCAGCACCACTTCCTGGATATTCCCAACAACCTTCATCTCTGCCTAACTCATTATGAAAACATCCCTCAGCTCTGCAAGCGGCCCCCCATCCCTGGGAGCACTGCTCTGCCTCCAACTCCTCATTCAGAGGGAGTAGGGACCCACTAACATGTCTCTGCACAATTTTCAACCCAGACACGTGGTTAGCATATATCTTCCTATAAACAGGCCTGACGTTTCAGGCCTGAGGTTCCAGGAGATGTTTTAATCCTTTCCCAGTCAACTACCCCTGGGTAGCTGCAGTCCTCAGCGACCATGCTGTGCTGACCACGCACAGCTGGCCAGACTTGGTGCCCTAGGGCCTGAGCCAGGTCAAGGTGGACCTGCTAGAGCTCCAGGCTGGGCAGGGATGGTGCCAGGACCTTGCTCCCATTGGTGTGGCCTATATGGTGCAGTTCAACTCTGCGTCACATCCAGCCCCAACCTAAGGTCACCCCACAATCCTAGGCTACCACTTGCTTTTTCTTCGCTTGAATGATGTTGGCTCAAGATCAATGGCCACTTTCTTTCTTCCAAATTCAGGTCACAGTGTCTGGGACACTCAAAGCCAGTTCCCAGAAATGCTCGCCACTGTTTGTATAATACAGTCTTCTGCACTAATAGATTTCTCAAAACCCATCTTTTTCTTCCCTGACAGAAACAGACTAAAGAACTTCTTATAGCTAATTTTTTTTAATTAATTCACCCCTTCTGAAACAAGATTCAAAAAACACAGCTCACAAAATCACATTAATTCCCAAAGCCCATGTGAAGTAATAGGAGCCACATGTTTACTGTTGTGGTTTAAAAAAGTTCATGTGCACAATTGGAGGCCCTTTCCCTCATTTCATGTTGGAAAAGTAATGAGAAGGGGGAAGGGTTCCAGAGAGAGGAGAGCTCAAATAAAATTCATCTCTACACGTGGACCCCAAAACTTCCGATAGGGTCCTGTTCCCTACACTGTGATCCCACGACTTCCAACAGAGTTCCCAGTTCTCTACACGCGGACCCTGAAATTTCTGACAGAACCCCAGTTCTCTATACATGGACCCCACAATTTCCAACGGAGTCCTAGTTCTCTACACTCGGATCCCAAAACTTCTGACAAAGCCCTTGTCTCATACCAGCAGACTCGCCCCTTCCTCCTCCGTGGTCACCATGCCCTCGGTCCTCCTGTGATGCCCAGTCCAGGCATCCATCCCTTCTCACTGCCGCCCCTCACACCAGGCTCCAGCTGTTCTGCACACACCTGCCAGTCGCACACCCCCAAACCGTTTTCTTCAGAAAACACTGCATTGTGCATCCCATCCCTGCACAAAGACATTTGCACACACCATTCTAAGGGCAAAATCTCATTTACACTTTTTAGAAGAATTCTAAGTCTAGTCTTTGAATAAGATGACACGCTCAGAGTCCATGGAGGCCAGGAAGCTGGTCTATGAGCTGAGTAGGTACAAACAACAGGAGCTGTGAGCATGGGGGCAACTTGTGTGTGCCGTAGAGTCATTCAAATTCAGGTTAACTATTACTATTATTTGTTTGAAGAGGACTATAAATCTTCTAATAATTATTAAAAAATCTACAAAGCTCTGTGGCCCAGACCCAACTTTAGGCACATGCAGAAGGTAGCAAGATTGTGTTTCTAAGACTTTCATACGCCCAGGTTCACCATCTGTTAATGGGTTTTGAGAAAGCACTTACTTCACAGGCTTCAGTGAGGAATAAACAGACAACCCCCACACCAGTGAAGCCTGAAGAGACACAGGGACACTCGTTGGCGGCCTTAACCACAGCCTTAACACTTCTAATCAACTATGACCTCTCCGCGATTCCAGTCTCCTCACCCATGTTTCTGCTCCACCTGGAGAGCAGCAAGGTGTTGATCCTGTGCCCCTCGAGGTCACTATCCTGGTCCAGTCCTTAACCAGCTTCTGCAGGGCCACTGCAATGGCTGTGCAAATTATATGGTCACCGAAAGTCACTCCAGGAGTTGACCGGAACCCCAGGTGGTGAAGAGAAGAGAGAGACAGGCCGGGGGGCGTAGGGCCCAGTTCTAAGCAGAGGGAAGGGTGTGCCCAAGACAGGGATGGGCAGGAGAATTGGTGGGTGGACGAGTGGTAAGGGCAGGTGGGTTGGGGCTCCGGCAGGGGCCACGGAAAGGCTTCCAGATCCTTGGGGAAGGACTCTGCATTTCAGAAAGAGCACTCAGGGTGGCAAACAGGGGACGTGGTGTACCCACCATAAGGACCCCAACACATTAAGTGACCGAAGCAAGAAATGGGCACAAGCTGGATGGAAGGTGCACAGGACAGACAGGAGAGGTTGAGCCAGGGGGGGCAAAACTAGGGCAGAAGAAACAGAATTCAGCACAACAGTCTTCCAGGAACTCAATCGCCTAAACCTGACCAAAGACAGACAGAAAACACAGAACGGCAAGTAAACAGAAAAGCCCGAAAGGCAAGTTCTCCACGTGACCCTGGATTTTAAAAGCCCCTCAAAACTACCTCCAGAGCTTAAGCCACGAGACCCCTTTCAAAAGCAGAATGGACTCTCCTCACTTGGGGGCAAAAGTTCAGACTCTGAACTCTTATCACGATGCTGATGCTCCACTGCTCCATCAGACACGTCAGACATGAGGTCCCCTCAGAGTAGGCCTGACAGTGCAGCTCTGCCCAGGTCGGTCAGGACACTCCTCTAGAAGCAACCTGGCGCTATGACCTCAGGAACAAGAGAGGGCGGCCCTACTTTATCAGCACCTTCTCCCTCAGCTCGCCCGTCTCCACCGCCCTTGCTCCTGCAGGCCCTCCCAACTCACTCCATTCCCAAGGGAGACCTGACTCAGGGGAGCCCAGAACCTCAGGCACCATCAGAGCACTAACTCATGCAGTCACGGTGACAACCCCATGAGGCAAGCACTCCATCACTGCCGGGAGCCGTCAGGATGCCCCCTTGCTCGGATGACAAGGTCATGAGACTAAGAAAGTAATTGCAAAGCTGACTTTCTTTATCGGGGCATCCGGGGCAAGCCCCACCCTGGTATTTTTCTTGGGAGTTCTGTCCATGCTCGGAACATTGGCTCATCTCAGTAGGTCAGTCACAGTTGGAAAGAATTCGTCCTGAGATAATCCCCCCAGACCTTATGGACCAGAGGATCCACCTTCCCCGGGGGCTATGGAGGAATGAAAGGGACATTTAAATGGATTACTACTCCTTACTGGGGAGTTTACCAAGAGTTCTCTGGAGGTCATGGCGAGACCACCACCAGAAAGGCTCATACTTGGGTCACCTTTCCACCTCCCACTCCCCTGACCACTCCACAGAGGAGGCTCTCTTCCTTGAAGAAATCAGGCTCGATTGAGACTTAGGAATGCTCATAATTGTGGCCAGCATAGTTGGAGATATTGATTGCTTTAGGATATGTAGACATAGGAATTCATTATAGTAGTTATAAGGTTAATAGGGTTTTATTGCTAAAGCAGTGCTGCTTGACTGTCTCTTAGTTCTCTTTCCTCTCTCTAAACTGTCTCTTTGTCCTCTTTCCTCTTTTCTCGTAAGAACTGGAGTAGGTTACTAGAATAAACAGTCTCAAGCTTAAGCCCTTCCCTCTAGCTTCTACATAGTTGTACCTGATAAGAGAAATGTAACCTTTCTACTTAGGTTGATGTACTTATCATGATTGACTGAAGTATACTGAAGACATTCAAATGGTAATCATACTATTGTTAAATCTAATTACATAGAAATCTGACTTCTGCAAAGGGAATGTTTCATGATAGTTTGGGGAATAAACTCAATGATAAGGTTGCTATGGGAGGTAGAAAACAAAAAATTGTATAGAATGATAGGTGATGTAATGGGGATGTCTTTTGGCTATAAAAACTGTAAACCAACAACAATAAACGAGAGACTTCTCCATCTCCTTTTGGAGAGACTTCTCCATCACCCCACAAAACTAACAGCAATGAAGAGAGACTGCTCCATCACCACACGCCGACTCAGCTCAGTTCTTCTTCCGCCGACGCCACCCATCCCTCAAGACCCCCGGACCCCGCCGAGGCTGGACCCCGGCACATCACCCTCGTGGAGGCACAGTGATCAGATAGTACCAGGCTGTTCACGTGGCCAGGAGCAGCAGCCAGGATTAAGGCCACATGGCTCTTGGGGCTCAATGTGACTAACACAATCCTGTCTCACCCACTAAAATGCTACCTTATCCTTCCAGCACTGCTCATTATCACTGCAGACTGTGAAGTAGAACATAAACTGTTGCTGTTCAATTACAGTGGACTCTGAACACAGGCCAGTAAGAAACCATACTTTGCCAGCAACTGAATCGCAGGGGCTGGCCCACTCTCAGGGTGGCCTCAGATTCAGAAACTTTAGAACCAATGCTCTTTCCACAATTAGACTTGGTTCCATGTCATTAGAAGTTAGGAGATCTGGAATTTGGCTAAGTATCTATTTATGGGAAAAATCCATTAACCTAATAGATTTTTAGGTTATTTTCTTTAAGTAAGAAAAACAGGAATATTAAGAGTTTATCTACATTGCAGGAAGACCACGGGTCAAACTATATACACGTGAAAACACTTCATTAGCTGATAAACAGAATACAGAAGTATTTTATTATTTCAAGTCCAATCAATTCTCAGTCAGGACAGAGAAGAACACCTATGCCTATCTCCTGTTAAAATCAATTTTAATGCCACAAGCAGATCAAGTACCTAGGATACATAAATACTAAGAGAAGGTGATTCCCAGAACCATGAGAAGTTTATGGAAATGAAGTTCTGTTTCTGGGAATAAGGGCTGGACAACCAGTACCAAGTAGCAGTTGATGTATTTCAGTGCAGCTTAAGATACATGCAAATGGAATCATTGGTGCAAAACACACAGAGTGAGGAGATTTATAAAAAAGGCCCCTCCCTGAATGACCTCAGAGCTGAGTTATATTCTCATGGAAGCTGGACCCAGTCAGACGTACACACCTATGCTATGTCACAATGGACAGGTGTTTTAGGAGATAACCAACAAAGGTAATTCAGCATATCTAAAAAGCACATATACCTCCTTTCTCCACAAAGTTTTTTTTTTTGGAGGGGATTAATGGTCACATATTAATACTCAATTCACTTAATACTTAACTAAAACAGTATCTCGCTTTACAGACCAGATACATCCCTGAAGCCATTTCTGGGCAAAACATTATCTTATTTTCTAGTTTTTCTAGTTTCTGAGAGCATCTCAGAATCACTCTTAGTTCCTATTTTTTTCGTTATTCTAAATACAAACCAAAGAAAGCAAAGAGGTGAATGGCAAGAGGGGGAACTATCTTGATGCTTAGCCAACCACAGTAGGCTCATAACCAACTGTGTGCCGGTTTCTCACCTAGGCACCAAGGAACGAGTATTACATTTTTGGAAAAAATCCAAAATCATTACCATATGATGAGGTCATATGGTAAATTTATTTCACCATTTGCACCAGCTCAATAAAGACAAATTTCCATGTGACAAACCCCTCGAATTAGCAACTCTCTCCAAGCGGCAAGGACGAGAGCTAGCATTTCCCGGGCATGTGCTCTGTACCAGCGCCTTTGCACATACCTCCTCATGTGATACACACGTGCTCCCTCAATGTCACAAATGCCAACAGGGAGGCACCACAGCCTCCCCCTAAAGACAAGGGGGGCCTGGGCACGGATCACTGAGCAGCAGTGTTGGATGTAAACCCAGGGTGCCCAATTTTAAAGCCCTCTCTATCTTCAACCAATTATAATACTGATCAGTTGCCCAGATATCAACCTGAACTTCACAATTCTTAGTTTCCAGCATTTCCTAAGAATTTTCAGAGAGCCAGCACATATGGGAACAAAATCTATGAGGACATGGTTATGGCTATAAACCATTACAGGCATTGCTGCAATGAATGGGCTGCCCCAAACTTCAAATCTAAGAACAAAGAATAATCCTTAAAGTCACCGCATGAAGCCCCATAGTCTGGGCACAAGCAGTCTTACCCTGGTGTTTCCTAACTGCAACAGATGGACCGTGTAATAGGACTTCACGTCCTCTGACAGGAACTTCACACTGAAGCCCGTTTCCTTAAACAGCATCTCTCGTTCATCTTTTGTAGGCCAGTACTGTGCACATTTAACCTAAAGTTAAGAACACAGACATAATGAAACCATAAAAAGCTGGAAAGGAAAACAAACCACACACAAGCTATATATTTTTCAAGTACCCAAATCTAGGAACAGTCACACTATGTTTGATATTTAATGTATTTTAATAAGATTAACATCTTATAAATGCAGTTTGTAAAATGTTCTTATAACTTGCACACTTAAAAAAAACAGGAATCATGTTCATAAAATGAAAATCAATTTGTCATTTCTAAAGCAGGATAACCTGTATTTCAACATCATACTGGTATTCACTCTAGTTTCTAGAAATACCAAACTCTTGCAAGAACTGTATCTTCAAACAGTACTGAAAGGCTTTATAAGTACTTTCCATAAGCTATAACAAACCTAGACAGCATATTAAAAAGGAGAGATACCACTTCACCAACAAAGGTTCACAAAGTCAAAGCTATGGCTTTTCCAGTAGTCACGTATGGATGTGAGAGTTGGACCACAGAGAAGGCTTAGCACCAAAGAATTGATGCTTTCGAACTGTGGTGCTAGAGAAGACTTGAGAATCCCTTGGACAGCAAGGAGATCAAACCAAGTCAATTCTAAAGGAAATCAACCCTGAATATTCACTGGAAGAACTGTTGCTAAACCTGAAGCTCTAATACTCTGGCTATCTGATGCAACGAACTGACTTACTGGAAAAGACCCTGATGCTGGGAAAGACTGAGGGCAGGAGGAGAAGGGGCTGATAAAGGATGAGATGGTTGGATGTCATCATCAACTCAAATGACGTGAATTTAAGCAAACTCTGGGAGACGGTGAAGGATAGGAAAGCCTAGCGTGCTGCAGTCTATGAGGTAGCAAAGAATTGGACATGACTTAGCAACTAAACAACATTTTCCATAAATACCTCTTAATCTGTTGCTAAATACTATATATCTAGAGATAACATTGCATACTTCCATACTAAAAGTAAGTCAAGGGCAAGAATCAGAAGATAATGCCCCTTTACCCAGAACTGTTACATTTTGGCAGAACTACTGACATGGAATTAATATTTTGTGACAATAAAAGCATCTCCCCAAAAGCCAAACCGTGAGGCCAGCAGGCTGTGGTGAGGTGAGCTAGAGCCACTTCACTGGGAAAGACACTAGGAAAACACCTGTAAAATTACAGTCATTTCTCCTTTTAGATATCACAAACAGCTACAAACAACAATAAATAGAAATAACTTCCAAAACGAATGCTATGAGCTAATACTTCAAAAGCTGCTAAAAGACATTAAAAAAACAAAATGACACAAGAAGTCAAAGAGCATAAATTATAACAACTCATAAATGATGTGACAGAAGAGAAAAAAGAATCAAAAGTAACAGAACACATCATTTCATAAACAAAGACTAACTAATTAAAGGGAACAGAGCTGTGAATATAAACACAACAGATGATGCCTTAAGAGAAAAAGGACATTTTTAAAATAAAAAAGAAATAAAGAAAGACCAGTAGGCAATGAAAATCTAACACATATGTGTAACAGAAGGCCCCAGCAGAAGGACAGTAAACCAAGCAAGGGAACAGAATAAATGCCAACAAGTATAATTCAACAAAATTTTTTCTTTGAAAGAAAGGAAAAAATGCCTGAAATCACATAATGAAATAGCACACTCTGCCCCTGGACAAACTGACCCAGAATGACTAGCGTAGACACATTTCAGAACAACCAAGGGGATCTAAAGAAAAAAAATCCTTTGGGTAAAAGAATAACTAATAAAAGAAATAGAGTAAGATGTGCCTTTGTGACAGGAACATGCCAGAAGGAAATGGATAGTACTGTCAAGTTGCTCAAAAAGCAAACGTGAGCCAAAGATTTTATATTCTGCCAAACAGACTCATCAGCATCAAGCCCACAGAGGTACTGTCATCAACACACAAGAAACTGGGACCAGAGCACCCATCCTCAGGATCCTCTGAGTGTGAGCTACACAGAGAGCAACTAGAGAGATTCAATGACAGATGCATATCTACACAAAAGGGACTTAAGAGAGACTAAAACATACAGTAAACTCTGATGATGGAGGTAAAACACAACTTGAGAAAAAACGGATGAGAGAAAACATTTTAAACTGTTTTCAGTAGTTATTTTAGTGATGGACTTGATTGTGGTACTACAAGTACTTTCTGTGTGCAATATGGGACAGAGTAAATGAATAAAAGACATTCAACATCACTAGTGTCTCTGAGAACCAGAAATCATGGTGAATCAATCCGATAGTCCTAAATTTTAATATCAGTATCCAATATCAAAATATCAATACCAAAAAAAGAGAGAAAGAAGCATCAGTTTCAGTACGAACAGTAGTGTTATCTTAACATACAAACATAATTTTCCTTAACTCTGTTCACTGAAAAGACCAACCCATAGTAAGAACAAAGATTACTATTTTTGCTGTGATCTTGAAATACTGCTGCTCACCAAAAGAAACCAAAGCTTCTTAAAGAAACAGCTGATTCGCGTAGGAAAGCATAAGATAAGCCTGCAACATGGAGTCCTTCCAGACATCAAGGGAGCTAGTAAGACTCTTCGGTTATTGTTAAAAGAACTCAGGGCCCAACCTGAAAAGCTTCCTCTGGCCAATGAAGGGACAATTTGACTACAAGTAAGACTAACAACAGCCTTCCCAAGTGGCTCAGTGGTAAAGAATCCGTCTGCCAAGCAGGAGGCGCCCATTCGATCCCTGCATCAATTCCTCAAGATCCCCTGAGGAAGGCATGGCAACCCAGTCCAGTATTCTTGCCTGGGAAATCCCATGGACAGGGGAGCCTGGCAGGCTACAGAACATGGTGTCGCAAAAGAGTTGGACACGACTTTAGTGACTAAACAACAACAAGGATAATAACTGCCATGGAGTGAACTGAATCAAGGTGTTTAATAAACTCATGACGTCACAGCATTGATCTCCTCCCGCCCCCACACCAACAAAACCTAAGTGGTCACATGTTGAGGATATGTGGGAATCAACTTCTTTTGAAAACTGCTTTTCCTGCATCAAGGTGGTAGGTAACTAGAGTGGGAGCCTTTTTTTTTTTTTCAATAGAAGTATTTCAACCAAAACTCAAGAAGAAACAGTAAAGCTGGAATATCACTATAACCCTAGTTAATTAAGGAAGTAAACACTGACCAGCAGCGGCTGCTGACAAACAGGGTATCACCAGACACGAGGCGATCTCAACAATCAAAACTGACTCTTATTCAACATCTGGATGAAGCTGATTTCTGACTGCTGGTGGCCATCTTCTCTTTTTATTACAGTACTTATCCTGCAGAATGAGATGAAACCAATAATCCTCTAGCTGACAAGGATACTCAAATGTCCCAACCAACAGCACCCGCATCACTCGGGTCTGTGGGTCACCGTGGAAGCATGAAAACCACTGCAGAGACTGTGCTAACATTGCAGGACACCCTGGTGTGGCAACAACACTGCAGATTGAAACAGACTAGAAGCACCTTCACTACCACTGAAAACTGGCAGCTATTAATTCAGAAAAAAGGAAGAATTTGGGATCTGAAGGAGCAGAACAGCCTGAGACCTCAGGGCTGGAAGAGATCTGACAGATAACACTTGCTAATTTGCATGTCTGATAGAAGAGGACCCTCAAGCCACAGAAGCTGAAGACTTAACCACCATCACACAACTAATTAGCACTGGATTTTAAACTGCACCTCAAATGTCAATAAATCTATACATATCAATACTCACTACCTCCTGACATAAGAGCCAATGGTAGTTTATAAAGGTTTTAGAAACCTGTCACTTCAATTCTTCATAAAATTTCCAGGATTCTGTTAATAATAAATTATTAAGATTCTGATAAAGCCTAGGAATTCCAAAGATCTAAGTACCACAACTGGCCAGTACTCACTCAATTATACTTATGTTTGGAGGGCCGTGGTCCACAGATGTTATTTAAATATTTAAGGTAATAAAGGAAAATGATAGGTTAGTTCTGGTCAGAATCACCCTGACTAGTTTTTAGCAATTAAAAGCCAAAACTAATGAATGACTATCCCAAAAGAAATAAGAAAATATTTGTAAGTTAACAATCACAGACTGTACAGTAAGTTGTAAATACCAAGTATTACTCACCGATTCTTTCTCCACAATTCGGTTTAGCATGACAACTGCTTTGGTCTTTTGCTGCCAAACCATGAGCCAGAAATGACAACCTGTATTAGGAAGCGGACCCTGTAAGACAGAGAAGAAACAGCAGGTGAGAGGAGGGAGGAACTGAGGCTCCAAGGACATGCCTTCCAGGAAGCTTCTCATCTGAGAACAGGAGATCGGATCACAGTGTCAATCCAGACTCTAAACCCACCTGAACTAAAAACAGGTCTCTGTTAGTTGGATTACTGATTATCAACAATCAAAATGGACTTTTATTTACTTAGGCAGAAAAGAAAAATTTCCAGGCTGTCAGGTGGCTCTCTGAATTGAGGGATAGAAAACCAGGCTTGGGCAGGAAAAAAGGTCAAGACAAGATTTTGTTCCAAGGGGTATGCGCTTGGGGCAGCACTCCCGACCAGTCAACACTGTCACCCTTTGAGGGCACTGCCATCCTCAGGTGGCTGCAGTGTGTGCAGGTTAACAGGTTTGACTGTACCTTGAGTAACTCAATAAGCACTTACCTGCGGGATGCCGGGGGCTGGGTCTGCCTGGAGCCTCAGCTCCACACAGAAGATAAGGCCATTCAAATGGTGCTGCACTAAAAGCAGCTTCAGGGCCATTGTATCCCGGCTCTGTAGTGGATGTTCTGGAAATATTACGTGAGCTAATAAACTCCACACTTTCAGTTATACCAATGCTAGAAGGGACTGAGAACCCTGAAGAGCTGCACTCTCAGATTTGAGGAGCCGTTCCCATTACTGAGTGCATGTTATTCAAAGTGAGCTACTTCCAAAACCACACAGTGCAAAGATAAAAACAGCCATGAGAAGACCCCCAGTAAAACGAACGCTTTCTCTTTCATCTAAAAAATTGGATGGATCAGGTCTCCAACTGGAGAAGGCAATGGCACCCCACTCCAGTACTCTTGCCTAGAAAATCCATAGACGGAGGAGCCTGGTAGGCTGCAGTCCATGGGGTCACTAAGGGTCAGACACTACTGAGCAACTTCACTTTCACTTTTCAAATGCATAGGAAAAGGAAATGGCAACCACTCCAGTGTTCTTGCCTGGAGAATCCCAGGGACGGAGGAGCCTGGTGGGCCGCCGTCTATGGGGTTGCAGAGAGTCAGACACGACTGAAGTGACTTAGCAGCAGCAGCAGGTCTCCAATGAAGTCACTGCTTAGTGTGTGTGCACACACACACACACACACACACACACACACATTCTAGAGGGGTTCTCAGCTCTTCTACTTACCAGCAATACAACCTATTATCTTCTACAAAACAGAGATCTATACCAAGGGATCAGCAGGTATACATTTTTAATTTTCATAAAACTCAGAGGAAAAGGATGACAAAAATTATAAGCAACAAAGGACAAGCAGAACAACTGCAGTTTCAATAAACATTTAGTGTCTCCAGTTTTTGCTGTCATTTGAAATATTTTCTGTGCATGTTCTCTGTCCCAATGTACTAGGGACAAAGGCAAGAGCAGTCCCAGCTGTCACAGAGCTTACGTTGAAGGTGAGGAACGGAAACACACTCAGCCCCACCAGAGTGAGGGCTGAGCCACTGGGTATGCAGGAACAGGAAGGGTACCAGGGCAGAGCCTTAAAAAACAAGGAGGTGCTGACACAGCGAGGGGAGAGGGGAGGGATCAGGTCCATTCCCAGCGTCAGGGCACTTCTGGGAAAGAAGGTGACACAGAGAACCCACAGGAAACCACACCTGCAAGTGGGAGGGGCTCAACCCGAGGAAAGAGTCAACTATCTCTTCTCTACAAAATGAAGGGATATGACCAGATTGGTACATCGCAAAAACTTCTCTAGAGGAATTGTTAAAGATGGACTAGAAAAGAGGGATTGGTGGCAAAGAAATAAGTTGAGAAGCTACTACATTGGTGTAGATCAAAGAGAGCTCCAGAGAAGAGCAGGGCAGCAGAAAACAGGAGAGAATTCGACAGATGAGAAGAACAGCTTTAACTAAGATGACAAAAACAGGACGGGAGAAGAACAGCTTTAACTAAGATGACAAAAACAGGACGGGGGCTAGCTCAGTGTAAAAAAAAGAGGAGAAAGAAAAAAAGAGTTTGACACAGAAAAGGAAGAATTTGTGACATCAAGTGGTCCTGTGGGTAGATGCTGGAAGCTCTGGGTAGGGGGAACTCAGGGAATAATCCAAAGCTGAAGACAGGCTTGTGAGTCCACTAGAATGAGGGCAGAGGGCCTGGATCAGGACACAAACGAATGCCCAAATAGACAGGAGAGTTAAATTAGGGTATTATTCGGGTATTTTCTTTTTCATGAATGGATTTACAATGTTTTATAAAAGGATTATTACTATCATTACTACTATATTAAAAAGCAATAACAATGCCACAATGAACACTCCATGGAGTACGCACCATAGTACCTGGCACTACATGAGTTTTTATTAGCACTATTCTATAGATCACAGAGATACATATTGATAACATACACACTTGGGACTCCTGAACAACAGGGGTTTGAACTACAGGGGTCCAGATACAGACAGATTTTTCAATAAACACACAGTCAGCCCTTTTAGCCATGGTTCTGCATCCTCAGGATTAACAACCTCAGATGGCAAACTTAATACATGATTGTGACTCACTGAATCTGTGTATATGGGGCCAGGACAGAAGGACAATGATGGGACATGAGCACCCGTGGGCTTTGGCATTGCAGAGGGTCCTGGAAGCAAACCCCACCATGCTGAAGGATGACGCTGCACCTCGGGCAACTGAGGAACGAATCCAAGGGCATATCACAATTTCAGGGCAGCAGATCTACATAATTAAAAGCAGAACCATGCAGCCTATGGAGACCGTGTGGCCTCTCCCTACTTGTTGCATGACCTTGGTAAAGTTATTTGATGTTCCTTTGTCTCTTTAGATGACTCCTTGTGTTAACATAAGGATAAATAAGAGTATTTACCACAAAGGGTTATCCTGAGGCTTAAGTTATGCAAAATATAGAAAAATGTTAAAAACTGCAAGCTGTTACTATTTACAACAGTCAAGACATGGAAGCCATCAAAGTGTCCATCCACAGAGGAATGATTAAAGAAGATGTGGTACATATATACAATGGAATATTGGTCAGCCGTAAGCAAATAATGAAATAATGTCATTTGCAGCAATGTGGATGGACCTAGAGATTATCAGTCTAAGTCATTCAAAGACAAATATATGATATCACTTATATGTGGATTCTAGACTATGATACAAAAGAATTTATTTACAAAACAGGAACAGACTCGCAGACATAGAAGGTAAGCATAACTTTTGGTTACCAAAGGGGAAATAGGAGGAGGGATAAAATTAGGGGTTTGGGATTAACAGATACACACTACCATATATAAAGTAAACAACAAGAATTTACTGTGTAGCTCAGGGAACTATATTTAACATCTTATAATAACCTAAATGGAAAAGAATCTGAAAAAGAATATACATAGATGTATGCGTGTATACATGTATAACTGAATCACTTTGCTGCACACTAGTATCTAACACATTTTGGTAAATCAACTGTAGTTCAGTAAAAAATAAATAAAAGATTGCTAGCTGCTGTTAATTTTACTTCCCTCTAGGATGTGAAGTTCATACTAGCAGTTTTATGAATGACTGTTTCATTCACACAACTCTGCCACAAAGCAGGCATTCAAAGCTTTGCTGGATGAATGAACAGGATTCAAGCACAGACACTATGAGTCCAGAGTCCAGTCTCTTTCTTAAGAAACAAAGGTTCAAAATATGGTTCCAGAGAGTTGAAGTGGTGAGTACAGACTGGATGGGGGCGAAACCTGAATCAGAATCTTGAGAAACAATTATGGTTTTAGAGACTAAGATGAGAAGGAGGAAAGGGTAAACAAGACTGAAAAAAAAGACAATAAGAAAGGGTATGCTAGGGTAATTATCCTTTTCTATTTTTAACATTATGGTTTTTAAAAACAGAAAGTAAAATTTTTTAACTCTAAAAATGACTATTAAAAAGATGATGAATGCACATAAGAAAAACTTCAAATGTAACAGAAAATGGCAAAGTGAAGTCTCTATTCTTTCCTAATTCCCAGAAATAATCAGTACTAATAGCATGTGTATACTTTATTTAGCCAGCTCCCTACAGGCTGTTTCCGTCCTACTATTTTTGATGCTGTGCTATTAAGTTATAACTAATATTCTCAGATTTACCTTCATGTCTTTACACATTAGACCACTGAGTATAAACTTTGAAATCTGTTGTTCTGACAGGGGAGAAGTGATAACTGACTGCTGGTCTAAATTTAGAAAAATTTAGCATCTTTTCTATATATATTGTCTACCTTTACTTCTTGGCTCTGAACTGTGAATTTATGTTCCTTGCCATTTTTTTTCATAGATCTTCTTTTTGTTTTTGACTTACAGGAGCTGCTTTACTCCAAGTAAAAAAGAGTAATTAACTTTTGTTTCCTGTGAATTATAGATAGCCTAACAGTTAATAGTTACATTCACATCTGAATATCTTACCATTTTCAACAGTTTTCACTTTCAGTAACAGGTTATTCTGATCTGAAATGGGTTCTTTAAAAATCTCAAACATTACAAGTATATAGTTTATCTTTCTTCAATTATAGTTGATTTACAATACTGTGTTAGTTACAGGTATACAACAAAGTGATTCAGTTACACACACATATATATATATATTTTCAGATTACTTTCCATTATAGGTTATCACAAGATACTTAATAATACAGTTTATCTTTGGAATAATCAAAAATCACTAACTGGGAAATGGCAGCACTGTTAATTAAATCTGTTATCTGATAAACAAACGGTAGCTGGTGTGGATAAACCCAAATCATTTCTGCTATCTCGGGGTGAAAGAACAATACCAATGGAGCACGGGTGTGGCCAGTATGTTGAGAAGGAATTGGGCATGAGACTCAAGGGGCCAGTGGGCTCTCAGGCCACCCCATCAGTGGTCCAGGCACCTGGCTCACAGCCTCACCTAACACCCAAGACTTATTGATACTGAAAATACACACCAGGCCAGAGCAGAGAAGAGTTTTCGCAGGGCCTCTGGTTCTGACTCAAGGAAGAGAAGCAGAAGGAACAAAGTATCCACCAAGGCTTTGTACCAAACTTACAGCAAGGAGGACAGCTGGTCAGAAAAGAACCAGCTGGCCAGACCTCATGAACAACTTTCCTGCAGAGAACATGTAACAGTAACAATTGCTTTTATCTTAAATATACATGTTTGACATTAAATATATAATGTCAAACATTATAACACCATTCATTACAAAACAACAGAAAAACCTGAAACAGCCATTTCATCGCCAAAAGAAGTCAGGACACACTTTCTGCTCCATCCTAAAGCAGACCCCAGGAATGGCAGTCAGGCCTCTACTCCATGTTACGCCACTTGCCTGGGTTAAGATGTAGCTCCTCTGTGCCTCCTCTATGTCAACTAAGCTGGCATTGATATAATCATTTTCAGCATTCTGCAGTTTAACACGACTGTGATCATCTGAAACAGAAAATGATAAACCATACTGTCATTTCAAACTTGCATTTCTTTTTATTTGAATATTAATTTTATGGGTATTTATAAAATGACAGAAAAAACAATGAAAAATAAATTAGCATCACAATTGAGTCAAACCCCAAATTGTTCTTTGTTTTTTTTTTAAAGTTAGTGAAAAGATGAAATCCTTTTGTCTGTTACTGTGTGTTAGAAGGAAATGTTGCTGTTGGTGGTAGATTAGCTGCTGTTTAAGTAGAAAAACTGATCAAAGAGTAAAACAGTAAAAGAAATAAAGTACCGATCTTCCTAATAGAAAAAGGATGCGTAAGACTCCTGGTGCTTAAGAACTAACAAGTTTTCCTAGAAAAATCAATGGCCTACAAAAAATAAGACCGTATAGATCCCACCATAACTACATTTCATTTTCTTCCTGCCTCAACAGATCTGCATTCAGTTATATTTCAATAATTTTCATGCTTTTGAACTGTGTTGTTGGAGAAGACTCTTCAGAGTCCCCTGGACTGCAAGGAGATCAAACCAGTCAATCCTAAAGGAAATCAGTCCTGAATATTCATTGGAAGGACTGATGCTGAAGCTGAAACTTTAATACTCTGACCACCTGATAGGAAGAACTGACTCAGTGGAAAAGATCTTGACGCTGGGAAAGATTGAAGGCAGGAGAAGAAGGGGATGACAGAGGATGAGATAGTTGGATGGCATCACTGACTTGATGGACATGAGTTTGAACAAGCTCTGGAAGTTGGTGATGCACAGCGAAGTGCTACATACAGTCCATGAGGTCACAAAGAGTCGGAGATGACTGAGCGACTGAACTGAACTAATTAGATTATGTACTAAGCTATATTTAACACACTTGGGATATTCCAATTCTGTTACAGACAAGTAAAAGTGCTTCATTACTTGGGCTGTGTCATATACGTCTAGTTTTTAAATGTGAAGATCTCACAGATTTAGAATTTGTGCTAATGTAAACAGATGGAGCACAGAACTTTACCTTCTATCACTATGGTAGGAGGGAAGATGCTGAGAGGAAGCATGCATGTAACAACAGGATTAGCATTCACTTGGAATATTAAATACACGCCCAGCAGAGTCACAGGACTGAATTACAACCTACATGCATGTTTGATGTCTAGCTGGAGAATACCTTCTGGTATAAACTGTGCCCCTCAAGGAAATACCAAATAACCATTCTATTGCCCACTCTTAAACTAAGAGTTGCTCATATTATCTCCATATGAAAGAAAATGTTAAACAGTTTTAGTTTCACACATAATTTATATGAAATGCTTCTGCTGGATTGAACCCAAGACCTCTGTAAATATCACATGTCATTGGCCAACAGGAAAAGCAAATATCTTGTTATAGTAAATCACTTATACTAGTGTTCTCGGAAAGATGATGTCAACAGTCACTTTTTTTTTAAAAAACAGTCACTTTTTTTTTAATAGTTTGATCACTCTTTAACTGTCATGTGAAAGAGTAAAAAAGTCCAGCTATATAATTAACAAAGTCCATACACCGCCCAGATAACACCAATCAGAAGAACAATGCATCCCTAAAATTCAAATTCCATTAAAATATAATCCCAAAGGTATAGTGTTTCCTCATGTTGTAATCACAACAAGAACACAGACGGAGACTAATCTTACCCTATTGCACAAGTGAAGAACCAATTTGCAAAAGAAGCAAAAATCCATAAACACCAAGTCTCCCCTCAAAGGGAGTTCCAGCAGGTCATCCAGACCCTTCCATAAGCCAGGAGAAAGACTTCAGGGGGGTTTTCAGGACATCTGATCCCTGCCTTCTGGACTCTGCACTGGATTCACTGTTCTTTTCCCTCCTGTGTTACTGTTCACCTGGTGTCACTCCAGGTCATTAAATACAAGAGTCACATACCCCGAGAAGCACAGATGGGTTCCCCAGAGCCCCGGTTCTGATTGGTGGGGAGCAGCAGGGCACTACAGAAATGGCACCCCAAAAAGGAAGGAAATCCTTGGCAAACTCTAGCCATTTAGAACTGGCTGCAAGTGTTGGCTGAACTTATGTTTTTGCCTCAGGATGAATTAAAAAAAAAAAAAAACCCTATACTTACATCATTTTAATTCTTCTGTCCCACTAAAAAAGATTTTTTAATAAAAAATGAAACTCATGTAACTTTTTGATTCAGAAGACAATCTGTACAGAGAAAAAAACATGAGTTTCTTGTGTTAACACTGTCTACAAAGTAAGTATACACATTTCAGGAAGTGAAACTATCAAAGCCTTTTTATGAGGAATTGTGACTCTATGATTTATATATTCTCTAGCAATGGTAACAAAGACAAAGCCTCTTCTGCCCTGAAGACTCACTCACCATGTAGTCTGAAACACCTGTGAGGGTGACACAGGTCCCCTTGAAGCCTGAGGTCAATGTCTCCTCTCCCTGCCCATCAGGTCTGGTCAGACCCAAATCTGTGAATAGTTCACTCCAAACCAACCTCTGACTTCTCAGGAAAAAACCAGGCAAGTGACCTTCTCTGTCCTCTCCCACAGTAACTGATTCTGCCTAGGGACTTCTGAGATGAGACTATCAAAAGCCAGAGTCCAGGGACTTCCTGGGGGTTCAGTAGCTAAGACTCCGCATTCCCAAAGCAGGGTTTGAACCAGTTTTGACTCTGGTTGAGTGATTAGATCCCACATGCAGAAACTAACACTCAGTGCAGCCAAATAAATAAACATTAAAAACAAGCAAACAAAAACTAGACATCCAAAACCATAGAGATCCACAGCTTAGAGGCATCAGCAAGGGGTAAGCCCACAGCACCTCCTCCTCATTCTAAATGTACTTAGAGGGTTACTCCCTCTCCCCAGTCACGTACAGGATCCACCAAAGGGAGAAAATAAACATGATTCAAACTGTACTGCATGAGAGCCACAAAAGCAACCAAACCACACTGCACGGAAAATCTGATTTCCCAACATCTACCACCACCAGCAGCAGGATGACCAAGAATACACACCTTCCTGCACAGCAGCACCATCGTGGGGGACGAAGAAACACGTGCCCCACATAACCACGGCCCTCAAGCTGGATTAGGCAAGCTTCCGATGAAGAGTCCCCAGGCCTCCCACCTCACAATCTGTTTTCTGAGAAATGGTTCCATCTGTCAAGAAATGACTGGCTTGAGCTGCCTGAGCTGACAATACAGATCAGCTTCCTCTTTCAATACTGCCACAGTGAGCTCTTTCTCCCACCTCACCCACCTCCCCATCCACAGTTTCACCCTTTTTCATTAGTGTAAAGACATTAGTGTCTGGAAAGTCTTCCAGGTCAAGCAGGAAGGGCTCACATTTATGCCGAGGCAGAGATCAGAAATAATTAACAGAAATTGGGCAGAAGACTCCACAAGTAAGGCTCCATTCTCAACCAGGGGTAGGGTGGAGGCCTACGTTTCCAGCAGTGATTTCCATACTGCAAGGTAATTCCCTGCAAATGAGGCAAGCATCTGACAGTGTCAGCCCCCTTCAACCCTACAAGGAGAATGCTGTGTGTTGGGCTTAGTCGCTCAGTCATGTACCACTCTTTGAAACCCCATTCCAGGCAAGAATGCTGGAACAGGTTGCCATGCCCTCTTCCAGGGGATCTTCCCAACCCTGGGATCAAATCCAGGTCTCCCTCATTGCAGGTGGATTCTTTACCGTCTGAGTCACCAGGGAAGCCCAAGAATACTGGAGTGGGTAGCCTATCCCTTCACCAGGGGAACTTCCAGGCCCAGGAATCCAACTGAGGACTCCTGCATTGCAGGCGGATTCTTTACTAGTTGAGCTACCAGGGAAGCCCACAAGGAGAATTCTGGAGGGCAAATAATATGAACTTTCCCTCATGAATCAAGCAGTAAACCAAAAGCAGTTCAGTTGTTTCCTCTGCCAAAAAAAAAAAATGCTGCTGGCTAAATGGGTTCCTTCTCTGACGATATAACCAACCACAGTCTGGGCAAGACCCACAGGATACACCTGAACAGCTCACTTCCTCCACCCCCAGCCTCCAAGCTGAGCTGTGAGCATTTCAGTCTCCACTGAACCCTAGAGAAGCGGCAGCAGAGGCCCAGAGGTGCCTTGAGCTCCTACCCCTGTGCTGCCTCCCACCCTGCTCCCTGCCTCCACCTTTCGCACACACACACAGACACCCTCCTGAACACCTGGCCTAGGACTTCTCTCATGGAACCCCCTGCCTGCATCCCCTCACCAGATGATCTGCTCCCTATACTGACCACCTTCCACACCCCTCAACACATACTCCGGAAGCCCAGAAAACCAGGACAGAGACATTACGTGTTCCACAGCCTCCACTACATGCCAGCTGCCCACACATGTCCATCTCTCCATCCACCATGACTTCACTAAAGTTGACAGAACAGTGTTAACTGAACATTCTGCCTCCACACACCCTCAAACTGAAAAGGGCTCTTGAATCCACCCCCAGAGTCTCTGGGATGGAAACAGGACTTGGGAAGTGTCCTCAGGAAATGGGTGAGATTTCCACTGCAGCTCAGGACACCTTCCCCCTCTGACATCACACCGGGGTCTGGTACAATCATGAGCAACTCACCACTTCCCTTGAAACTTGAACTTCTCCTCAGAGAAAGAGCCTAAAGGATGGAAGGGAAAGGGAGCAGGAGAACGAACATCTTCCCTTTCCACCCACAAACCCAAGGGCACCTGGCAAACCGCTCAGACCAGGCATGCACACCCCAGCCCCTGGAGCCCATCCATATTCGCCAGAGCTCACCTGCTCAGAAAGGGGACAACAATGAGCAAAACAATCAAGTAAGAATCCCTGGGAGAAAGAGCCCCATAAAAGGGAGCTGCCTTGGGGGATGGGAGGGCACTGGGATTCTGAAAAGGGTAGTCAAAGTGGGCCTCGCCATGCACTGACACTTCAGCAGAGACTTGGAGGGGGTCGGTAACATGAATATCTGGGTTGAGAGTGTGCTAAGCACAGAGACCGAAGGCTTTACAACAGGTACGGGCCTCTGTCCGCAGACACAAGAGACTGTGCCACCAGCCCCAAGAACAAGGAAGAGGAGGCCTGCAACTCAGATTCAGAGTTGAGAAATCCTGAGCTGATTCATTAGCCTCAACTCCTAAATCCAACTGTCACAGAAAGGGAGATCTACTTCCCTCTTCTTATAGAAACTACCAGCACAGTATCCGAACAATCTAGGCTGACAAGTGCTCAAGCATTCTTTATACAATAAACTTCACAAAACGTTCATATTCAAACTGTTAAGTTGTGGTTTAGTTGAGTTCAGTTGCTCAGTCGTGTCTGACTCTTCACAATCCCAAGGACTGCAGCACTTGCCTGTCCATCACCAACTCCTGAAGCTTGCTCGAACTCACGTCCATTGAATCGGTGATGCCATCCAGCCATCACATCTTCTGTTTCCCCCTTCTCCTCATGCATTCAATCTTTCCCAGCATCAGGGTCTTTTCCAGTGAGTCAGTTCTTCCCATCAGGTGGCCAAAGTACTGGAGTTTCAGCTTCAACATCAGTCCTTCCAAGGAATATTCAGGACTGATTTCCTTTAGGATGGACTGGTCTGATCTCTTTGCAGTCCAAGGACTCTGAAGAGTCTTCTCCAACACCACAGATCAAAAGCATCAATTCTTTGGTATTCAGCTTTCTTTATGGTCCAACTTTCACATCCATACATGACTATTGGGAAATCCATAGCTTTGACTACATGGATCTTTGTCGGCAAAGTAATATCTCTGCTTCTTAGTATGCTGTCTAGGTTGGTCAGAGCTTTGCTTCCAAGGAGCAAGTGTCTTTTAATTTCATGGCTGCAGTCACCATCTGCAGTGATTTTGGGGCCCAAGAAAATAAAATCTGTCACTGTTTCCACAGTTTCGCCATCTATTTGCTATGAAGGGACTGGATGCCATGATCTTAGTTTTCTGAATGCTGAGTTTTAAGCCAGATTAAAACTCTTTCACTTTCATCAAGAGACTCTTTAGTTCTTCTTTGCTTTCTGCCTTTGAGGGTGGTATCATCTGCACATCTGAGGTAACTGACATTTCTCTCTATAATCATAATTCCAATTTGTGCTTCATCTAGCCCAGCACTTCACATGATGTACCCTGCATATAAGTTAAATAAGCAGGGTGACAATATACAGCCTTGATGTAATCCTTTCCCAATCTGGAACCAATCCATTGATCCATGTCCACTTCTAACTGTTGCTTCTTGACCTGCATACAGATTTCTCAGGAGGCAGGTAAGGTGGTCAGGTAGTCACATCTCTCTAAGAATTTTCCAGAGATTCCTGTGACCCACACAGTCAAAGGCTTTGGTGTAGTCAATAAAGCATAAGTAGATGTTTTTATGGAACTCTCTTGTTTTTTCAATGATCCATCGATGCTGGCAATTTGATCTCTGGTTCCTCAGCCTTTTCTAAAACCAGCTTGAACATCTGGAAGTTCACAGTTCATGTACTGTTGAAGCGTGGCTTGGAGAATTTTTAGCATTACTTTACTAGTGTGGGAGCTGAGTGCAATTGTGTGATAGCTTGAACATTCTTTGGCATTGCCTTTCTTTGGGATTGGAATAAAAACTGACCTTTTCCAGTCAAGATCACTATTAAACATCCCTAAACATCAGCAGGTGAAACTATAACTGATTTGAGGAGTGAAGTTACTCAGCAAAAACAAGAGCTCAGAAAGCTCCAGGACCTTTTGGTAGAGGCAACTGGAACAGTGTGATCAGATGAAACAGAGTGGTCCAGAAGCGGGCGGGGGTGGGGGGCAGCACGAGGGGAGTGTTACCTGGCCTGTGGGGTCTGCTCTGTTCCCTGCCCCCACCAAAGGACAATATGAAGTGGAAGTGGTATTTGTGGACACCCTTGTCTTGTCCTCAAGTTTTAGAAAATGTTTGCAACATGTTATCATTAACAGTGATGTGGGGCCTCCACTGTGGTCTAGAGGCTAAGACTCCGAGCTCCCAATGAAGGGTGCCCAGGTTCGATCCCTGACCAGGGAACTAGATCCCACATGCCACAACTAAGACTCAGCACAGCCAAAAAACTAATTAAATAAATATTTTTTTTTTAACAAAACACAGTGATGTGACTGTTGGTGTCATATCAAGTTATAGAACTTTCCTTCTGTTCAATACCATGTTTTGTTTTTAATCAGGAGCAAGAACTGACTTTAAATAGTCTTTCTCCATTAAGATATTCATATGACTTTTCCTCCTTTACCTTGTTCAGTTCAGTTCAGTTGCTCAGTCGTGTCTGACTCTTTGCGATCCCATGAACCACAGCACACCAGGCCTCCCTGTCTATCACTAACTACTGGAATCTACCCAAACCTATGTCCCTTGAGTCAGTGAAGCGATCCAACCATCTCATCCTCTGTCATCCCCTTCTCCTCCTGCCTTCAGTCTTTCCCAGCATCAGGGTCTTTTCAAATGAGTCAGCTATGCACATCAGGTTGCCAAAGTATTGGGAGTTTCAGCTTCAACATCAGTCCTTCCAACGAACACCCAGAACTATCTTCTTTAGGATGGACTGGTTGGATTTCCTTGCAGTCCAAGGGACTCTCAAAAGTCTTTTCCAACACCACAGTTCAAAAGCATCAATTCTTCAGCACTTAGCTTTCTTCACTGTTCAACTCTCATATCTATACATGACCATCCATACAAAAACCATAGCCTTGACTAGACAGATCTTTGTTGGCAAAGTAATGTCTCTGCTTTTTAGTATGCTGTCTAGGTTGGTCATAACTTTCCTTCCAAGGAGTAAGCGTCTTTCAATTTCATGGCTGCAAACACCATCTGCAGTGATTTTGGAGCGCAGAAAAATAAAGTCTGACACTGTTTCCACTGTTTCCCCATCAATCTGCCATGAAGTGATGGGACTGCATGCCATGATCTTAGTTTTCTGAATGTTGAGCTTTAAGTCACTCTCCTCTTTCACTTTCATCAAGAGGCTCTTTAGTTTCTCTTCACTTTCTGTTATAAGGGTGGTGTCATCTGCATATCTGAGGTTATTGATATTTCTCCCTGCAATCTTGATTCCAGCTTGTGCTTCCTCCAGCCCAATGTTTCTCATGATGTACTCTGCATATAAGTTAAATAAGCAGGGTGATGATATAGAGCCTTGACATACTCCTTTTCCTATTTGGAACCAGTCTGTTGTTCCATGGCCACTTCTAACTGTTGCTTCCTGACCTGCATACAAGTTTCTCAAGAGGCAGGTATTCCCATCTCTTTCAGAATTTTCCACAGCTTGTTGTGATCCACACAGTCAAAGACTTTGGCATAGTCAATAAAGCAGAAATAGATGTTTTTCTGGAACTCTCTTGCTCTTTCGATGATCCAGCGGATGTTGGCAATTTGATCTCTGGTTCCTCTGCCTTTTCGAAAACGAGCTTGAACATCTGAAAGTTCACAATTCACATATTGCTGAAGCCTGGCTTGGAGAATTTTAAGCATTACTTTACTAGTGTGTGAGATGAGTGTAATTGTGCGGTAGTTCAAGCATTCTTTGGCATTGTTTTTCTTTGGGATTGGAATGAACACTGACCTTTTCCAGTCCTGTGGCCACTGCTGAGTTTTTCATATTTGCTGGCATATTGAGTGCAGCACTTTCACAGCGTCATCTTTCAGGATCTGAAATAGCTCAACTCGAATTCTATCACCTCTACTAACTTTGTTCGTAATGATGCTTCCTAAGGCCTACTTGACTTCACATTCCAGGATGTCTGGCTCTAGGTGAGTGATCACACCATCGTGATTATCTTTTTTGTATAGTTCTTCTGTGTATTCTTGCCACCTCTTCTTAATATCTTCTGTTTCTGTTAAGTCCCTACCATTTCTGTCCTTTATTGAGCCCATCTTTGCATGAAATGTTCCCTTGGTATCTCTAATGTTCTTGAAGAGACCTGTAGTCTTTCCCATTCTTTTGTTTTCTTCTATTTCTTTGCATTGATTGCTAAGGAAGGCTTTCTTATCTCTCCTTACTATTCTTTGGAACTCTGCATTCAAATGGGTATATCTTTCCTTTTCTCCTTTGCTGTTTGCTTCTCTTCTTTTCACAGCTATTCGTAAGGCCTCCTCAGACAGCCATTTTGCTTTTTTGCATTTCTTTTTCTTGGGGATGGTCTTGATTCCTGTCTCCTGTACAAGAACCTCCGTCCATAGTTCATCAGGCACTCTATCAGATCTAGTCCCTTAAATCTATTTCTTACTTCTATTGTATAGTCATAAGGGATTTGATTTAGGTCATACCTGAATGGTCTAGTGGTTTTCCCTACTTTCTTCAGTTTAAGTCTGACTTTACCTTGTTACTAAGATTAATTACATTTAAAGAGTATCTAATGCTAAGCCACTCTTATATTCCTAAAACTAATATAGATATTGCCATATTCAGTTTGCTACCCTTTCTTTATCCATGTCGTAGATACACCTATAACTTTTATTTCTCTTATTAAACTTTTCTGCTTTGGATATCCAAGTTATCTATCCAACAGCCTCACAAAAGCAACTGGGGAGTATTCTCTTTTTCTGTTCTCTGGAAGAGCTTTCATTATTATAAGATATGCCTGTTAAACAGCTAGTCTCAGTGAATTCTCAGTGGCAAATTGTTTACTAATTAATTTAACTTATTTAGCTGTCACAGGCCTACTTAGACTCTATTTCTGCTCTCATCTGCAATGGTAAATGCTATTTCTCCAGGAGTCTGTTCCTGGAGACTTTTCTTCTAAGTGATCACATTTATTGCCATAGCTGTTCACAGTAGTCTAGCTTTTCAAGTCCTTTTACACCTGCATTTTGTTCCCCTTTTCTCCTAATACTATTTATATGCATCTGCCTCTGTCTCTCTGGTTTTTGTATATCTGTGTTATTTTTCTTATTCAATCTTGTTAGTTGATTAGTCTTATTAAGGAATCAACATTTGATTTTATCTGGTCCTGTGTATGGCCCCATTGATTTCCATTCTGCTTTTATTTTTGTATTATTTCCTTTCAGTTTTCTTTTTTTCTTGGTGTTTATCCTGTTACTTTTACTCTTAATTAGGTCAGACACTTAGCAGTTTAATTTTCAACCTTCTGTTTTAAAATAAACATTTAAAACAGTATTTTTTTACAGTACTGTTTTTGCTGCTTTATGCAAGTTTTTTTAAGTAGATTTTACCTATTGTTCATTTAAAAAAAAAGTTTCCATCATGATTTTTATCTCGACCCATGAATCATTTAGAAATCTTCAAATAAATCTCCAAATGTATAGGAATTTTTATCTTTTTATTAATAATCTAAAATTTAATTGCATTACGGTCAAAGAACATGGCCTGTAAGGCAGTAGTTCTTAAACTGTGTCAAGATTTACTTTTACAGCCTGATCAATGGTCCATTTATTACAAGTATTCCATGCAGTCTTAGAAGAATGTGAATTCTCTAACTGCTAGACATAAGGTTATATATATTTTTCTTATTAAATTAAGCTTAACTGTGCAGTCTAAATCTTCTACGTCTTTACTACTATTTTGCTTTGAGTAATCTGTGAACACAGAATCATCAATCTCTTTCTATAATCCTAGTCATTGCCACCTTAGATATTTACCTGGAGACTATTTTATTAGGTGAATACAAATGTCACGCTGACACTAGCCTGTGCATTCAGAGTATCTATGCCATTTGTTGAGATCTTTTTGTAGGAGGTGGGGAGCACAGAAAACCTGAACCTTTTCCCTACTCCCTCCCCACCGAGTAATTTATTTAAAATGTGTGCTTATTAAGAATCTTATTTTGCGGCAGTAAGAAACCATGCATGGACTGTCTGACCTACACCTTGAATCTGAAGTCCATGTGTTACTTTAAACACTGAAGGATGAACCTTGAGGACATCATGCTGTGAGGAGTAAGCCCCATCACAAGAAAAACCACTGTATGATTCCCTTTCTGTGAAGCATCTAAAGTGATCAGAGTCTGAGAAAAGAGGAAGCAAGATGGTGACAGCCAGGGGCTGGAGGAGGGGTGGCATTTCAGCCACACAAGATGACAAGACCTGTGATACAGCAACATGCACACAGCCAACAACATGGGTGATGGACACCTAAAAACTGCTCAAAGGGTAAACTTATGGTATGTGTTTTTATCACAAAAACAACAAACAAAACACCATTCTTTCATGGCCAGCGAAAACAAAAGGCTGGTACCTCCTCTTATATCAAACAGTAAACTGGGATTTCTGTGTGCAAAGCAGAGAGGAAGATTTCAGAACCTGGCAGCTGTCTCTGACAGTACAAATACAATCCTTAATGTGATTACTACAACCTCTATTTTCTCAGTCAACCACCTTTCTGCCCATCTCTTCTACAATCACCTCATGGTTAACTGAGACAAATGAGGCATCTTTCAGTCACAGCAATTATACAAAGACTGTGGACTTTTTAAATTCTATTTCAAAACACCCCTCTTTGAACAAGCATCTCATATTCATACCTCCAAATGTAGTTTCAAGCCGGATACATAATTATTGTGTAAAGAATTTGTTTAAAAATACCTTTCCAGACTTGCTGAATCAAAATTTAGAAAAATCTAAAACTCTGAATTAAGAAAACAACCAATTCTTTTTGATTATTTGCAAACGTCATTGTCTGCTTTGCACTCAGTATTATCTTTTTTTCCACATGAGGTATTATCTATTTTTATTTCCTATATGGATATGAAAAATAAATGCTGGTTTAAAATAGACCAGTTTATTAAAAAACAAAAACTATCTTAAAAGCTGTTCCTAACTCCTCAAGCAGAACTGAGCACCTCCCAACACACATAGCACAGCAGGTACAAACCCCCACACCACACACACGATTAGCAGGCAGGACTGTGTGGACTCACAGTCCTTGCACACAGAGAAGGCACAGAGCTGGTTTTCAGTACAGGTTTTCTGAACAAGCCAACAACCATACAAGTCTATGTATGGAAATGATAGGACGACTTTCAATCAGGACAGGTTTGCCAGCACCACCTTAAGAGCTTTTAAAAAACATCTCTTTCTGGTTCATCTGGATTTAGCAGGAGTCCCCAGTCTTCCCTGGTGGCTTAGCTGGTAGAGAATGTGCCTGCAATGCAGGAGACCTGGGTTGGATCCCTGGGTTGGGAAGATCTCCTGGAGGAGGGAACAGCTACCCACTCCAGTATTCTTGGAGAATCCCATGGACAGAGGAACCTGGAGGGCTATAGCAAAGGGTCAGACACAACTTAGAGACTAAACAACAAGTCACCAACCATACATGGGAGCTGAATGGGAGAGAAGTATGAGTTTCCAGATGCAGCAAGTGTGTGGCTAGTGGTCCAGCACAAATACGGGGTATAAGGCGGAAAGAGCAGGAATAGGGCCAGGACTGAGGGATGTTGGAGGAATCCTGAGCCTGAGGTGGCCACGGGACAGCAAGACAGAGATAGGTCATGAGAAGTGGGTGAATGGGTCTGTATCCAAGGAGACACAGGCTGCAGACAAGATCTGGGGCCACAAGCAGAGACATGGCAACTGAACTCACAGAAGATGGGAGAGGGAGCAGGAGGGACAGACAGAGCCCTCAAGTCGAAGACAACTGAGGAGAGAAGCTCTGAAAAGGGGTGATCAGCCAGAGGAGTGACAGCAAAATCAAGATTGACTTGAGGAAGGCAGGCATAGCTGCCAATGTCAAAAATCACATAGGGATAAGAAAAGACAATGGCGGAAAGTCCCTTACTGCAAGAGAAAACCAGAGAGCAAATAGCACTTCAGAATAAAAGTTTCCGTAGGGAGGCTGGGGTAGAACCGGGGGCTGAAGAGTCAGTGGGTGATGAGGCTGGACAGACAGACTGTATGATGCATTCTTCCAGGACTGTATGTACATGTGTGGGCACACACGTGCCTGTGTCCACGTAGGTGACAAAGTCACAGCTGCAATGGATATGGGGGATGATGTCAGAAGACACTGGAGCACATGTGAATAATAAAGGAAGAGAGTTCTTAGAAAGAGGCTGAAGATGAGAGGAAGGGTGGTGCTGTGATGGCAGACAGTGAGGCCGGGAGACAGCCCTGGGCACAGACATGCCCAGCACCCTGGCAGCCCAGAGGATGCCGCCCACGCTTGCCCACTGAAACCAAACTCGGGGAGTCCCATGGGCAGTGAAGCCGCCTCAGACAGTATGTGAAGGAGATCTCAACCAGAGCAAAAATAAAATCACCTGAATACATTTTTAAAGCCCTGGTGTTACAACTGTTCACAAAACCATGTATCCACATGAGCACAGTGGAATCCAACCACTGACAGACTGTGCTCAGGACAGGAAACCACCACAGCCTGCGGCCTCATGGGAGGAGAGCTTGATCTGTACCCGCAGGATCCAACTGAATTTAAAACGACAATTTACACAGACAAATACCAAAAGAATATAAACCCTAGAGTTTTTGTTTTTAAGTCATGAGAGTTTTTCCTTTACACATTTTTATCTTTTAAAACTTTTCTATAGTATGCACACACTACTTTTTCATTTTAGGGAGAAAAAGCAAGTTATATGAATACATATTTAAAGTAATACTTATAAAAGCTATGGAATAATATGAAAAGTATATAGACATATGAGTACACACACACATATATGATTATGATTATTTTGAAAAAACAAGAATCAAGTGGAAGAAAAAAGGTTGGTAGCAAATACATAGAGTAAATGGTGGCTGTGCTGAAAGACAAGGTAATTAAAGGCAATTTCCCCTCCTTTCACAATTTCATGCCTCAAACGTTTTCTTTAAAGAGCATATATATATGTCAATACCAAAAAAACCCCACCATGCTCATCAACCCTGACCCCAACATTTTTCGCCGTGTATTGTGTCCT
The DNA here is from genome assembly GCA_007570785.1 of Antilocapra americana. NCBI lineage: Eukaryota > Metazoa > Chordata > Mammalia > Artiodactyla > Antilocapridae > Antilocapra > Antilocapra americana. The sequence continues at coordinate 40,212,399 of ML662445.1, forward strand.
ACAACAAACCAGCACACACACAAACATACATACGTGTACGCACACCACCCCCCTATGAGTACTTACATGGGCTCACATCTCTGTATCTGTTTCGATTTCTGTTTTCAGGGAACTTGGCCACTCTATGAGGATAGTCATGGGACTCACTGCGAATTTCCTTAAAATAACAAAAATATATTTTAACATTTGTCTTAAATTTTATATAGCAATACAGATACTTTCCCAGTCTGTATAAAATAACTTTCACTGAGCACTTAGGACACGTCAAGTGCCTCTTTCAAGTCTCACCACACCAATGGACACACCGTCTCCCTCACTGTGTTTGTATGAGGATGACAGGCTAGGGGTTGAATGATCTACCAGGTACACAGAGCTGACAGCCTGGGACCCCAGGGCTGGACACGGCTCTCCAAGCAGAAGGCTCCTCGCTCACACACATGCACTGCACTGCTCTGCTGTGCTCACACCCACAGCCACATTAAACAGCTCAGGTAACTACACTGTAAAGGAGGAATCTCAGGCCACTACACCACACTCCAATTCCAAACTAAACTCTCCGAATAGTATCTGTCTATATTCCAGAGTGTTGATCTTAAAATTGTAATCTATTTTGTTATCTTCAAGCCATATAACTGTTACTTTATTTTGAGTCCCAGAAATATTCTCAAATCTTATTTTAGAGCCACAAATGCTCATTTCAGGACCCTTCTGGCTCTCGGCATTCCGCAACGGCAGATTCTGTGCTAGGACGCCTGCACGAGGCACTGAGCTACGTGGCATGTCCATCATAACCAGCTTTTTTCTCCAAGTGGAACACAACCCTAAGAAGTCAGGTAAAAACAGGAGCACATCTCCTTTCAGAAAAGGATTACACAAATTAACAGCAAAGAACAATTTTGGTTTTTGCTCACATTACCACGTGTGGAGAAACAATATTTTAAAAATTAAGCACTAAGCAGTTTTGTAAATTAAGCATAAATAAGTTTATTCAAGATTTTCTCATGCGCCTGCCTGCCCCCACCCAACAGCCCCAAGACAAGTAACTTTCTAGACCGTCTTTTTACCCACTGGGTCTTCCAACAAGAGTTGGGAACAGAGACCAGCTCTCAGTGAAAGGAATCACAGCCTCTTTGTGTAACAGAAGAGGGGGTGCATCATATGCTGGTGCAGCCCTTTTGGAAAATGCAATCTGCCACACACACAGAAACACATACACTACAATTCTTGCCACTGACTTAGTAACGCTACTCTCGCACCCAGCAATCCTGGTGAGTTCTCTAACATTTGGTAGCTGGTTCTGAATTTCTCAATACCAGGAAACAGTAATAACTCTATCTCCTCCTTAACACTTCACATTTCTCATTTCTTTTTTAATTTTTTAATTGAATGATAATTGCTTTACAGAATTTTGTTGTTTTCTGTCAAACCTCAACATGAATCAGCCATAGGTTTAGATATATCCCCTCTCTTTTGAACCTCCCTCTCATCTCCTGCCCCATCCCACTCCTCTAGGTTGATACAGAGCCCCTGTTTGAGTTTCCTGAGACATACAGCAAATGCCCCCTTGGCTATCTATTTTACATATGGTAAAGTAAGTTTACATGTTACTTTTTCCATACATTTCACCCTCTCCTCCCCTCTCCCCATGTCCATAAGTCTATTCTCTATGTCAGTTTCTCCACTGCTGTCCTGTAAATAAATTCTTCAGTACCACTTTTCTAGATTACGTAAATATGCATTAGAATACGATATTTATCTTTCTCTTTCTGACTAACTTCACTCTGTATAATAGGTTCTAGGTTCATCCACCTCATTAGAACTGACTCAAATGTGTTCCTTTTTATGGCTGAGTAATATTCCATTGGGCAGAAGCACTGCAGCTGCACCGGTTCATGTGGAAGCGCTGCAGCTGCCCCTAAACTTCCAGAAGTTCAAGCTCATTTTAGAAAAGGCAGAGAAACCAGAGATCAAATTGCCAACATCCACTAGATCATAAAAAAAGCAAGAGAGTTCCATAAAAACATCTATTTCTGCTTTACTGACTATGCCAAACCCTTTGACTGTGTGGATCACAACAAACTGTGGAAAATTCTGAAAGAGATGGGAATACCAGACCACCTGACCTGTCTCTTGAGAAACCTGTATGCAGGTCAGGAAGCAACAGTTAAAAGTGGACATGGAATAACAGATTGGTTCCAAATAGGAAAAGGAGTACGTCAAGGCTGTATATTGTCACCCTGCTTATTTAACTTATATGCAGAGTACATCATGAGAAAAGCTGGGCTGGAGGAAGCACAAGCTGGAATCAAGATTGCTGGGAGAAATATCAATAACCTCAGATATGCAGATGACACCACCCTTATGGCAGAGAGTGAAGAGGAACTAAAAAGCCTCTTGATGAAAGTAAAAAAGAGTGAAAAAGTTGGCTTAAAGCTCAACATTCAGAAAACTAAGATCATCGCATCTGGTCCCATCACTTCATGGGAAATAGATGGGGAAACAGTGGAAAAGTGTCAGACTTCATTTTTGCAATTAAAAGACGCTTACTCCTTGGAAGGAAGGTTATGACCAACCTAGATAGTATATTGAAAAGCAGAGACATTACTTTGCCAACAAAGTTCCGTCTAGTCATGGCTATGGTTTTTCCAGTAGTCATGTATGGATGTGAGAGTTGGACGGTAAAGAAAGCTGAGCGCCGAAGAATTGATGCTTTGGAACTGTGGTGTTGGAGAAGACTCTTGAGAGTCCCTTGGACTGCAAGGAGATCCAACCAGTCTATCCTAAAAAAGATCAGTCCTGGGTGTTCATTGGAAGGACTGAGTTTAAAGCTGAAACTCCAATACTTTGGCCACCTCATGCGAAGAGCTGACTCATTGGAAAAGACCCTGATGCTGAGAAAGATTGAGGGCAGGAGGAGAAAGGGACAACAGAAGGTGAGATGGCTGGATGGCATGACCGACTCGATGGACATGGGTTTGGGTGGACTGAGGGAGTTGGTGATGGACAGGGAGGCCTGGTGTGCTGCGATTCATGGGGTCGAAAAGAGTCGGTCACGACTGAGTGACTTTCACTTTCCAGCACTTTAGAAAACAGCTGCAGAGGTATATACTAGCTGCTCGCTCCAATACATTCTTTCTTACTAAAGGTTTCTGAATGTAGTTTTTTGACTTACAACTAGCCCAACTAAAAGCTTGTATTTCCCAAACTCCAGTACAGCTAAGAACAATCATGGGGCAGTGCTCTGGCCAATCAGTGGGAATAAGCAGAAATCACTTGGTAGGCTTGCAGGCAAGTTGTGAGCAAGAGGGCTGCGTGGGCTGATTTGAGCACAGGCTCTGATGTGGGGGTGTGGAGTAGCAAAGGGCAGGAGCTGTCCTGTGACCCTCCGGTGACAGCACATTCTGAGGAAGGCTAGGGAGAACAAGGAGAGGGTCATGGATGGCATGATGGAGCCACAGGAACAGGTCTGGACTCCTATCCCAAAAGGAAGTCCCTATTTGTTAAGTCAGCTGTGGCCTGATTTTCTTCTTTCCAAGCAGCTAAAGCACAGGTCTTGTAACTAATACAGACAACAGAGCCAAATCTCAACAATAATCAGATCTGACACTGAGAACAGATTTTGAGGACCACCTAGGATGCAAAAATTTTTATGAACTTTGTGTACGCAATAAAATACTTGGTGTTTCCCAAAATGGGGAGGGGAGGGCAAGCGCTAAACCACCCCCCAGGTCTGCTATACTCAGCACAGTATCCACTGATGTCCTCCTGCTGAAACATCCCCCTCCCACTGCAGAGAGAACCATGAACTGTGCCCCTAAGTACCAATCAAGGATACTTCTGTCAGTGGTAAACCTGTTAACCTGCAGACTCCAGACCTTGGAGTGCTGACGTGGGCTGGCTGGCTCTGCTGAGGGGTCCCCTGTGCCCAGCAGGCCATCTAGCAGCAGCAGACCCTCCCTCATCTGTGACCACCGACACACCCACCAATACCAAGCTGAGAATCACTGAGCTTATCTAATATCCAGGGCCACCTTTAATCAGATGTAAATTTAAGTGGGGAAGATCTTTGTTTTAAAGAATTTAACCAAAAAAATTTTATATTCTATTGATTTCTATATGATTTTTGCACAAAAAAGCTAGGAATAATCAACTCACTCGTTATTTCTCAGTGGCAATAATCCAAAACGTATCTAACTCACTCACAAAATTTCTTTCATGGAGTTATTTATTATGTTGAAAGGCTGGAGATACCCTGAATGTCCACTGTCAGGGAAACAATATGAACCATGAACAAATCGTGGCACATCCCACGCAGGCATTCCTGCCAGCAGTCGCATAAACTCATACTCTCTTGGAATGGTAATATACAACAATAAACAAAGGCATTAACAAGTCAATAAATGGGACTGAGCTATATGGGAGAACCTTTCATTTAGCTCCTCAGCTGTATTTCAAAGTTGTCCATGTTAAGATTCCCCAACATCTCCTTTTCCAGGGATCTGATGCAAATCTGACCTGTTCTTCCGTAAAGATAACTTGTCTTGCTTTTTCTTTACCCTGAATACTTAGAAAAGTCAGCAGGATGGAGCCAAGTTTTTATGTTTTTTAAATGTATTTATTCCTGGTAAAAACTTTGACCTTGAGTTTCAAGGCTTTCTTTTGCTCAGGGATGTTCTTCACTATCTCCTCAGTTCCTGCTTCATCTGTCTCCTCTGTTCTCTCTTTCAGAACTTTAATCAGACATTTGAGAACTTCCTGTGCTTTAAATGCTCTCTTACTATTAATTTTTTTCCTTAATTCTGTGAGGTTTTTGTTTTACAAGTTAACTTCGCATTCTCCACTATCTATTCTGCTAGGGAGTCTGAATTTTTTTTACAGTCACATTTTATAACTTCAATAACTCTTTCCTGTTCTCAGTTTATTTTATTTTTACAATCTGCTCTTGTCATATTGGGGATCTGAATTCCACTTTTCTCTCTTTTTTATACTATTTCATATTCCCTAACGGACACAGTTTCATTTTCTTCAAGTGCTGAGTTTTTCATATCTCTAGCATCGTGTTTGTTCATCTCTACAGGAAGGTTCCCTTACCCAAACTTTTGTTGACGCTCACACTTTACTATCAAAATCCCCTAAGTCTCAAACACGTGGGTGGGGCCCTTCTCTAGTGTCAAATAATAATCTTTTTTTTCCCCTTATTACTGTGTTTTGGTCATTTCGATAAGAAAGAACAACAAAAAAACTTCTACTGCATGGGATTAAAGACCTAGAAAATCATATCCATTTCTCATTTTCTGACTTTTCTTGTGTCAAATTTTTTCCTTGCTGTCAATTTTTACTGCTATTTGCACAACTGTGTCTGACAACTTTCTCTTTAAAATCAGACCTCAGACTTGAAATTATCAAGGAGCAAGTCTATTAAGGGCATAAGAAAAGCATGTTCACATTTAAAGTAAACACAGAAAGAGGATTTACATTTATCTGTCTGAAGGCAAAAGAGTGCCTGTACAGGCCTAAAGATGAGCAGGCTAAAGCCAAGTCAACAAGCAGGGGAAGATGGGTCCAAGTAGACAAAACAGCTGTGCAAAGTCACAGACATGTGAACATACACAAGGAATGAATGAAGAATGACTGACCAGTGTCTTGCAAGAAGCATAAGCAACACTTGTGGTGCACGAGAGAGGGAAATCCAAAACTTAAGGATGAGCAAGTGGCAAGAGATCAGATCATGTAGGCCTCTGTTCATGCTTCAATCACCCAACACACAGACAGGACCCTGCAAATTATGCAGATGGTGTTGCAAGTGGAGGGGCAGGGACAAGGAAAGATGGATTACTCTACACACAGTATAATAAAAGCAGTTATTCAGAAAAAAATTAATTGATCAGGAACAAGACAAGGATTTCCTCCTTCATCACTTCTATTCAACACAGCACTGGATGTTCGACCTGAGAACTAGGCAAAAAAATATTAAGCAATCCAAGTTGGAAACAAAGTTGATGAATTACCTCTACTCACAAAAGATGTGATCTTGTGTGTAGAAAATCCTAAAGAATCCACAAAACAGCTGTTAGAGCTAATATAAAAATTCAGAAAAACTGCAAAACACAAAATCAACACACAAAAATCAGCTGCTTCTACACACTAGCAATGAACAATCCAAAAAAATGAAATTAAGAAAACATACCTGTTTACGATAGAATCAAAAAGAATAAAATAAGTATAAACTTAACCAAAATGGTGAAAGATCTGTACTCTAAAAACTATAAAAGATGGCTAAAAGAAATTAAATTACAACCTAAACAAAATAGAAAGCTACGTCATGCTCATCGACTGGAAGACAATACTAAGATGACAAAACTATAAGAAGTAATTTTTCAGTGTAATCCCTATCAAAATCCCTACTTGTTCAATGTAATCCCGACCAAAATTCTAATGATAATTTTACAGAAATAGAAAAACTCATCCCAAAATTTATATGAAAAGTCAAGGGACACAGAAAAACCAAACAATACTGAAAAAGGGCAATAAAGTTGAAGTAATCACACTTGCCTGATTACAAAATTTATAAAGCTACAGTCATCAACCCCATGTGGTATGCCAAAAAGACAGACACGGATGAGTGGAATAGAAGAGAGTTCAGAAATAACCCTCAGATCTGTGGTCAACTGATTTTCAACAAGGGGGCCATGATCATCCAACACAGAAGGGACAGTCTTTTCAAAAAACAGTGTTGGGAAAACTGGACAACCACATGCAAAAGAATGAAGTTGGACTTTTACACTACACCTCACACAAAAATTAGTTAAAAATGGATCAAAGACCTATTTATAAGAGCCAAACATAAGAAAATCTTAGGAGAAAACCTAAGGTTTGAAAATCTTCACAATCTTGAATTTGGCAATGGTATCCTAAATTATGACACCAAAAGCACAGGCAACAAAGCAAAAATAGATGAACTGGATGTCATCAAAACTGAAGGCTTATTTGCATAAAACAACACTCTCTAAAGAGTAAAAACCCACAGATTGGGAAAAAATTTATATATCTGATATTAATAACCAGAATATGTAAAGAACTCCTACAATTCAGCAACAAAAGGACAATTAAAAAACAGGCAACGACAAATACTAGCATGGGCAAAATCTGAAATACCAACAACACCAAATGATAACAAGAGTGTGGAGCAACAGAACTCTCATTCACTGCTGGTGGGAATACAAAATGGTTCAGCCATTCTGAAAGACAGTGTGATGCTTTCTTACAAAACCACACAAACACAAACTCTTAACACATGATCTAGCAATCAGGCTCCTCGGTATTTTACCCACAGGAGCTGAATACTTATGTCCACATAAAAAACTGCACATGGATGTTTATATCAGTTTTATTCATAATTGCCAAAACTTGGAAGCAACCAATATGTCCTTCAAAGGTTGAATGGATAAATAAACTGTGATACACCCAGATGACAAAATATTAATCAGTGTGAAAAAGAAATGAGCTATCAAACCATGAAAGACATGGACGAACTTTAAATGCATATCTCTAAGTGAAAGAAGCCAACCTGAAAAGGCTACATACTGTATGATTCCAACTATATGACATTCTGGAAAAGGCAAAACTATGGAGACAGTAAAAGATCAGTGGTTGTCAGGGGTTGGAGGGATGACAAGGTGGAGCACAGAGGCTTTCTGAAAATACGCTGCATGATGGCACAGTGATGGACAGAGGTTATATAATAATACATTAGTCCAAATACACCGAATATACAATACCAAGAGTGAACCTTAATGTTAAACTATGGATCTGGATGATTATTGTCAGTGTAGGTTCATGGATTGTAACAAATGTACCACTCTGGTGGGGAACACTGATAATGGTGTGGGGCCAGGGGGTATATAAGAAATCTCTATCTTCCTCTCAATTCTGCTGTGAACCTGAAACCATTCTAGTAAAGTCTTAATTAAAAACAAACCAAAAAAGGGCAAAAGACTTGAATCGTCATTTCTCCAAAGATACAGACAGTCAATAAGCACATAAAAAACATGTTGAATATCCTTAGTCATGAGGGAAATGCAAATCTAAACCTCAATAACATACCTACTAGGCAGAACCATAATTTTTAAAATGGAAAATAATAAGTGTTAGTTAGGATGGGAAGAAAGCAGAATCCTCAAACATTGCTGGTGGGAATGTAAAATGTTGCTGCTACTTGTGGGAAACAGTTTAGCAGCTCTTTCCATGTTAAACTTAGAACTACCATATTATCCAGCAATTCTACCTTTAGGTCCAAACCAAAAGAATTAAAAACAACGACTCCAGGACTTCTCTAGTGGCTCAGTGCATAAGAATCAGCCTGCCAATGCAGGCAACTCGGGTTTGATCGCTGATCTGGGAAGATCCCTCACACCGAGTGCACCACACTACTGAGCCTGTGCTCTGGCGCTCAGGAGCCACAACAAGAGAAGCCACTGCAATGAGTAGTTCCTGTTTAAGGCAACTAGAGAAAGCTTGTGTATACAATAAAGACCCAGAGCAGCGAAAAATAAAACAAAACAGGGATGCTAATGAATATTCGCACACCAGTGTTCACAGCAGCATTATTCACAAGAGCCAAAAAGTGGAAACAATCCAAACGTCTATTAGCAGAGAAACAAAATGTGGTATATTCATATAAAAATATTATTCAGCCATAAAAAGGAATGAGGCTGCTACAAATGACATGGTTCAACCTTAACAACATTATGTTCAGCAAAATAATTCAGATACAAAAAGAAAAGTACTACATGGGCCCATGTGTATGAGGGATGTAAAGAGGCAGATTCATAGAGCTCAAGTAAAGCAGAGGTCACTAGGGACTGGGGGAGGAGGAAATAGGGTGTTACTGCTTACTGGGGACAGTTTCTGTTCAGGGTGCTGAAAGGGTTTGGCAAATGGGGGTGATGGCTGTACAACACTGTAAATGGAATAAATGACACTGAATTGTATACATTAAAATGGTGAAAACGGCAAAATGTTACTCACATTTAACCACAGAGACAATTTGATAGGGTGTCTACCTCATTCCTCATACCAAAATTAAGCCCTAGTTGAGCAATGATTCAAACGTAAAAGAAATAAAACCATAAAATTGTTGAAAACCACTGGAGAAAGTTTTTTTGTAATCCACAGAACAGGGAAAGCCTCTCTAAGCTATGACACAATAACTTAGAAAAGGCTGATAAATCTCATTTCATTAATATTTAAATTTTCTACATGAAAAACTATCATAAATAAGGGCAAAAGATATTTTAAAAAATATTACAAATAAATGTTACAATTATGAATAAAATTTGAAAACATATTTGTAATATATGACAAAGGTTTAACTTCCTTAATATGCAAAAAGCTCTAACATACCAGAAAGGGAAAGGAAATACAATGAATTTAAAATAAGCACTGTTAAACTTCATTCATAAGAAAAGAATTGCAAAATACAACAACAGTAAGACCATTTTCCACCTCATGGACAAAGATTAAAAACGAGGCATGTAAAGATGCAGGAAACCAGGCATTTTCTTACACTACTGATGGATGTGTCCATGCTCTATGCAGCACCGCTCATAACAGCTAACAGCTAGAAATAACCTACATGTGCCCAGATGAGTGCTTAAACAATGAACGCTGTTCAACTGTTAAAATGAACACATGAGATCCATAGGGAAGGATTTTCCATATGTAAGAGAAAAAACAAGGTGTAAAACAGTATACTAACATTTGTTTTATTGGGGCTGGACAGAGAGAGGGAGGGAGAGGGGAGACAGGCAGGCAAGCAGGTAAAGATGGATGTGAATGGAAAAGCACAGTGATCGCCCACAGGAAGAAACCAGGAATGGCAGGAGCAGTGACTTGCTCTTGCATTGCATGCCCTTCTGTACTTTTCTCATTCTTGCCATATTCTTGAAACCCCAACCAAGCCATTTACTTATTCAGGTATTAAAACACGAGCTCTAGAATTCAGTACTGGATTCCTATCTGGACCTACTGGTTAACTGCAGCATACATCTGGAGAAGCTGAATCTCAGTTTTCTCCTGTGCAACCACCTGTGAGATAATCCACATGAAGTTACACAGTATCTGCCTGATACAAAGGAGGAGGTTCACCCAAGATAAGCTATTTTATTCTTATTAAACTCTTTTACTCAAAGAGGGCCTCTCAGAAAGCATGATACACAGCAGGACATACACCATGAGGAATCTGATCTCCCCAGACAGTGAAGGGCACTCTCAGAGCCATAACCAAGCCTGAACACTCTTAAGTAACAGGGGTTTGAAGGATGTGAGATACTTAGCTTCACACTTCACTGTGTCCATCCACAGGACCTTCATACAGAGTACAGGCAAAAACTTTTGACTAATAAAGAGAACACTGAGCCATCATACAATTCAGGATTCCCTTAGGGACCTTGAGTATAAAGGAAGAAATTTTGGTATTTCTCCCATAATTGCAAACAACCAATTTGGGATTATCTTAAAGTTTTTTTTTTCCTTATAAAATTAACATCTCTTTTCCCATTTCCTAAATTCTTACTTGCTGTTCCATCACAACAGCTCAAGGTAGAATATTCTACAGTACAAGGATACATTTTCTGTATACTATGTAAAAAAAATTACGTACCAAGTAGTAAAACATTATTTAATATTGTGTAATTTTCTTACCCTGATATTACAGTAATACGGATTTCAAAAACTAAAAACTTATGATTTGAATACAATTCAGGAGATCCTGTTTCTATCCCTGGGTGGGGAAGATTGTCCAAAGGAAATGACAACCCCAAGCCTGACGGGCTACAGTCCATGGGGTCACAAAGAGTCAGACACGACGGAGCAACTAACCTCACATCACATTACGTTTTGTAATTTCACTGGCTGAGACAATTGCCGCTGTCATGGAGAACCTGGACTGTCTGAGGTCCCAACCTTGACTAGGAAGAGTGGACCACGGTCCAGGAACCTTACTCCAGCCCACTTCAAGAACTTCTGGAAGCACAACTAAGCAAACTGTCAAGAGGAAATGATAGCTTTGAGAATACAAAACTGTTTGAATACAATGAAAGAAGAAACAAAGTAATTCAACATGAGACTTTCTTTAGAGTAATGCAGGCAGTGTGACACAAAGTTACCAATGATCATGACATGAGCCAAACAAAGTGACAGAACAATGAGCTTATTAAATTAGAGTACTGGAGTCAAAGAGTAGGAACACATTAAAACAAACAAACAGAACAGATGCCAGAAATCCACAGACACAAGTTTCCTGGAAGTCAGCAATCTTAATGGTCCTCAGGGCCTATGATGCCCTTGAAATTATACACCAAATCTGGGAGAATTGTACGTATGTGGTCATGTCTCTTGTTCACAAGTTTCATCTTAAAGGTGTCTAAATGTGTCCATGATCATTAAAAGCAAGGATTTCACTGTTTATACTACACCATAAATAGAACAATAAATTAGCACTATACTCAATACATTTAAAATAGCACTGTACTCATTTCAGACAACGGCCCAGCAAGGCAGAACATCATCCCAACTAAGAATGTAACAGAAAAGCTTACTATTCCACTCAAAACAGCAGAGTCAGAACTCACATGCTGTAATAGTAGCTGGCTGAACTGTATCTGTTTCTTGGCTATTAGCTGCTATGTTGTAAATTTATATGCTAAACTGAGTTAGTATATGGTTACTCACTATTATCCAAAGTAATAGTATTATCAAAGGTTCTAATAAACTGGTCGATTTAAATATTTTCTGCCCCTAACAGCTTACCAGTAAGAAATAAAAATTTTAATAGCGCAACCGACAGGGAACAGAGTGTGGAGAATCTAGGTAAGAATTTCCAGGGGAAATAAATCATAGGAATGCTGAGAAAGTAAAGAGTATTTAACTTCATTTAGCACTTAATGTAAATTTTAATTTTGCTTTCCTAGATTTTATCTGTCTACGTCTCTGGTTTACTCCCTGGACAGAGAACAGTATAAGAAAACAAAGCAATCAAGAAGGGGATCAGAACTGCAGGAGGAGACACCAAGAGCTGAGCTATGAACTTCCTCAGTGGTCTAGTGGCTAAGGCTCTGCGCCCCCAATGCAGGGTGCCCAGGTTCAATCCCTGGTCAGGGAACTAGATCCCACCGGCAGCAACCAACTGTTCATATGCCACAACTAAAACTCGGTACAGCCAAATAAATCAATAGATAAAAAAAATAAAAATTAAAAAAAAACCACTGTGACAGTTTCCCAGCAGGGAACAGCAAGTTCTGGTGGATACTAACGATCTAGGAGAAACCAAAAAGGGCTACTGGAGATTCTGTTTAAAGTCAATATCCTGAACAAGAGCAAGCTAGAAAGGGCAGGGCCAATGCAGCCATCTGGAATTTCCTGATTCTAGGTATCAGTAACCTAGAGAACAGGGCTTCTTCCCAGGTGGCTCAGTGTAAACAATCCACCTGCCAATGCAGGAGACCCAGAAGATATGGGTTAGATCCTGGGGCTGGGAAGATCCCTGGAGGAGTAAACAGCATCCACTCCAAGTATTCTTGTCTGGGAAATGCCATGGACAGAGGAGCCTGGCAGGCTACAGTCCATGAGGTCAAAAAGTCAGACACAACTTAGCACGATGAATGCAACCTACAGAATCTGTCAAAGGTGAAATAGTAGTACTGTTTCCAGTTCTATATCCTTCACCAGGGCATCATTCTCCGGGCTGCTTTTCCTTAAAATGGTGGTTCTGACCATTCCTCTCTGAGGAATCACAGAGTTCTATTTAAGAATCTGACCGGAGTCCTGGAATCCCCTAGAAACCACATCCCCTGGGGGCATTCAAACAAGTTTGCAGTTTTAGGGCACTTGGAAATCCCTTTCCAGTCTGATCCATGGATCCCAGAGGTGGTTTTCAAGGCCTCCAGTCCCACAAAGACCAACCTATTATAACACATCCCACTCTCTCCTGCCATTGAAAATGTCATAATTCTTTCAGCACCACTGTCTCAAACAGATCATAAAAGGCAGCAACAGAGGCTGCCATGCTGGCAGAGCACAGCAGGCTGCAGTGAGACTCAGGAGCATAAGCTGTGCGTTCCCAGTGGATGTGGTAACCCCACAGCAGTCACAACCTCGTGCTGGACGGGATCACCTCAGCTGCAAGTGAGGGGCTGGAAGAACCAAGGTGCTGACATCTCACAGCAGTACTTTTGTTTAGTGAATGCTAACTGAGCATCAGGCACACCTTAGGCTACAGGCAGAAGGTGGGGAAACAAAGGAAAATGAGGCAGTCCCCAAGGAGCTACAAGGACTGGCAGATAGTTGTACAACAATGGGATTCATATGCTAATAAAAGAGCGTTCAAAATCAGAGAAGGAGCAAACAGCTTTGCCACAGTGGCGAAGTGGTAAAGAATCTGCCTGGAAGATCCCTGGAGAAGGAAATGGCCACCCACTTTTCCTGCCTAGAAAATCCCATGGACAGGGGGGCCTGGTGGACTGTAGCCCACAGGATCACAAAGAGTCAGACATGACTGAGCAACTGAACAACAACAAAATGACTGATGTCTAGTCTTGAAGACATTTTCCAGACAAGTAAGGTAAGCAGAGAGTATGTCCAACTTGTTCAGTATGTCCAGACAAAGACTCCAAGGTGTGAAAAAGCAGGTGATTCTCAAAGAAATCAAGGAGTTTAATATGGCGGCAAGCCCTGAGTACTTACATTAAGGCTGGCAGAATGTGGAGCAGACACTGCAAGGGAAAAGTTTTAGAACAAGACAGCTTTGATTTTTCCTCCACACTGGCTGCCAAAGGTTAAGTACTAGAAGAATAGAGTTCATTTGATATTTTACTTCTAAAAATTAGCTGACTCACAAATGATAAAAACTGCTCTTACTCTGATAATATTTGAACCATGAGTTTCTATTGAAGAAAAATGACCAGTCAGTTAAGAGTTCCACAAACTCTGATCAATTACCCAAATTCTTCCTGAGCTACCACTTACAAGAAACATTACTCCATAACTTAGCTTTTGCCATTTCCCTACAGTTTTACTCTCTTCCCCGAAAGGCTCACAAAATTCCATTCCTTTCCTCTGCCCTTCTAATGCCCCTGCTGATTCACATGGCAATCAGCAGCAAGAAGGGAAAGGCAGAAAAAGATGGCCAACATTTCTCAAAAAGCCAGAATTAACCTCAGACTATATTAATGCTACTAGCTTGTCACTCAGATCAAATTAGACCTTTCCAGCAATCTCACTTCTGCCAACCATGCCGGTTCACAGCAAGGCTTTCCACCCTGTGCTCCTGGTCCCAACAGGCCCTGCTGCCTGAGGTTTCTGGCTCCAATATTAATCCCTTCTCTTTCTTCAATCTCCAACCTATCTCTTTAGACTCCCGGGCTCCCTCTGGATCATGTAAACCATCAAGTCACCCTTCTGTGGTAGAAAGTCAGTGTTCAGCAAACACATATTAAGTGCCCACTAGATGCATGGCCTACAGGAAGCCTGATGAGGCAGTGAACATGCACAACTAAGAGTGAGCTCCAGCCCAGTCATTCACTCCCAGAAACCTCCCATGTCACAAGTTATGTTGTTAAAAAAAAAAAAAAAGCAACTGTTCAGAGAGGGTAAAAAGGAGTAAGGGGCCAGAGTTTCAGACTAAAAATAATACATTCCCTTTTCTTACAGGATTCTGAATGATAAGGTATAAAGTAAAAGTCCTCACACACTAAAAGCAAGTCTAGCTCTTAGTTCTATTCAGTTTTTCTTTTTGCTCAAGAGCAAAGCCTTTCTTTTCCTAGCCAAATTAGTATTGCCAAAAAAAGCACAAGTGTTCTCAAACATTATCATCAACATACCCAATGCTGTGATCTACAAAGCAGAAAGTCCACTAAAACACTTTTTCCTACTCAAACAACAGTGGTTTGCTTAATGGAAACCGCTGTCTTCAAGTCCTGTGCTTCTGCATCACAGCCAATGCCCGGCCTTGAAAGGAAAGGCCATGGGTACATCCAGGGGATCTCACCTTGTCAGGGAGGGCCGAGAAATCACCACCCCTCTCCAGGGATGAGGAGGAGGTAGTTAAGCAAATGTGGGAAGAAACAGGGAAAGAAAAACTGTGCGCAGGCAAAGAGAACTGTCTCTACAAAGGCCTTAAGAGGACATACAGCACATTTCAAGGGGCAGAAGAAACCAGTGGAAAAGTGGGAAGAAAGACACATGGGGAGGCAAGACCCGTGGTCTCAGGAGCCGTGGCAGGAGTTTCCAGTTCACACAGTGAGCAAAAGGTTTTTGTCACTGAGGTTTACAGTAGGGAAGTCACACATTCATGCTTTGTTTTAGTCACCATTCCAGCTCTGTCCCCCATCTGACTTCTGTTTTCCACTCAAATTGCTCTCTTCAAGGAACCTGTTGATCTTTGAGCCATTAACTCAATGGGCCTCTGGGATTGTGACCTTGTTGGTGCCCCCTACAGCACATGCCTACTGACGATCAGCTCCCTCCACACCCACCTTCGATTTACCCCCACTAAGGCTATTCCTCGCTAGCCTTTCTTTTTGCAAACTTCCCTTTCTCTACCTGTGTCCTTAAACACTATGTCTGTCAAGATTCTGTCCTTGACCTTCCTTATTTCCAAACCATCTGCATGATTTGTACACCTAACTAAAGCACTTGTCCTTCCCATAGAAAAAAAATTAAAATGAAAAGAGCTTTGACCAACCCACTAAAGAACTCTTAGGCAGAAGACCATGAAGAAGTTTCCTGAACTCCATGCCATTGAATACAGTTTTTAGTGGATATAAATCCATTTTTCTGATAAGATGAATTATTGTTCTCATGGAATATTCAAGAGTACTAATGAAAACAAAAAAAGTCAAAAGTGCTTCATCAAAATGTCCAGGTGAATGAAGCTGTAGCAAGCACCACCTCTTCTCAAACCTGGGTTCTGAAAAACTTCCTGCAACCCAGGGACAGTCGTCTCTCCTAAAACAAATATAACTAGAAAAGACACAGCTAGCACCCTCTCACATAAACGTTCCTACAAGAATGTGCATTTAAAATTTCCTATTATTGGGAAAATCTTTACCAGTATTCTTTGCAGTTAGTACCCAATTCTAACGCACGCTGACCCACGCGGATCAAGGTATTCATTACACGTCCTGCTAACGTGCTCAAGAAGAAAACGTTACATTACGAACACAATGACAAGAGGAACTGTCATCTAATTAAACGGGAAGGGGAAAAACCCGGGAGCAATTAGATTTACAGGAAATAAATCTTTTTGTCGTCTGACTGTCCAGAGATGGACCTGAACAGCCAGAACAGCATTTACCTCACACCACTCACTGCAATCCTGGGAATAACATGCAATGATTAGCAGGAGGGAGAGGACAACTAGATGATTTTAAGACATAAAATGAAGTTCTACTCGCACAAAAAAGGTCCATGGTTGAGTCGGAAGACCGTCCCAGGGCACTTCTCCCCGAAGAGATTAAAATAACGCCAGGCGCCCGCTCCCGCGTCGCCGCCTCACGACGTGCGGAGACCCGACCCCGCCGGCCCGGGGTCGCGGCAGCCCCTCGGCGCCTCCCCTGACTCACCGAGCTCCTTCCGGAAAGCTCTGAGGGGGCGACCGCGCGCTGAGGGCGCTCAGGCAGCCGCGAGCCGGCCGCCCAGCCACAGTCCCACGACCCTCCCAGGACCCCCGACCCTCAGCCGCCCCCGGCCCTGTCCCGGCCACGCCCACATCCGCCACCGGTACCGCCCCTCGGAGCCCACTGCGCCTGCGCGCACGCGGCCTCCCCTACCCCGAGCGCTGAAGCGCAGAGGCCCCGGGCGGCGCAGGCGCGCCGCCACTTCCGCCCCTACGGGAGGCGGGGGAGGCGGCGGGCGCCTGCGGGCACGAGCCCGGTCCTCTTGGGGGGACGGCGGCGGCTCTACGAGCCCGCCACTCACCAGGTACAGCTGCTGCCAGCGATTCTGAGCATCTAACTCCTCAAACTCCCGTTCGATGGCAGCCGACATGGCGGCGGGAGCGAGCTGTCGCGAGGGAGCCTGCGCCGGCGGAGAGGCTCAGGCCCCGCACGATCCGGGCAGCGCGCAGCCGCTGCCGCGCATGCGTGCTCCACGCCTGCCCCGCCCCGCCCCCACGCCGTCCCGGCCGCGGGGAAAGTACCTGGTGCGTGACGTCAGCGCGCCGTCTGCGCTGCGCGGGGCGGGGCGCCGCGGGAGGCGTGGTCCAGGCGGTGCCCAGGTGGAGGGGGCGGGGCCAGGCGGGGCCAGGCGGCCCTAGGGGCGGAGCGGGCAGGCCGGGGAGGCTGGGCTTCAGGGAGCGGTGGAAGTTGAGCGCCCAGGGGTTTGAGTTTTATTTTGAACATCATCTAGGTCAGTTTAGCGACATGTGCCCCACTTTCTTCTCTAAGATAATGTAAACTGGGACTGATGCCTGCGCCTGGCCGCCCGCGGATTTTGTGCCAAATAAACCGCTCCTTCACTAGGAGAGGCAACGTCTCCTGGAGGTTAGAGAAGACAGCTTGTTAAGTAAACGTTATACAGCTTAACAGTTATTGTTACGTTTGTTGTTGTTCAGTCGCTCAGTCGTCTGTGGCTCCTTGCGACCCATGGACTGCAGAACGCCAGGCTTCCCTGTTCTTCCCCATATTCCTGAGTTTGCTAAAACTCAGTCCATCGAGTCAGTGATGCCACCCAACCATCGCATCCTCTGTCGTCCTCTTCTCCTGGCTTGCTTCAGTCTCTCCCAGCGTCAGGGTCTTTTTCAATGAGTCGACTCTTCTAATCAGGTGGCCAAAGTATTGGAGCTTCAGCATCAGTCCTTCGAATGAATATTCAGGGTTGATTTCCTTTAGGACTGACTTGTTTGATCTTGCAGTCCAGGGGACTCTCAAGAGTCTTCTGAAGCATCCAGTTCGAAGGTATCAGTTCTTCAGCACTCAGCCTTTTTTATTGTTCAACTCTCACATCCATACATGACTACTGGAAAAACCATAGCTTTGACTATACAGATTTTTGTTAACCTGTAAAAAGAACAAATCATCTGATAACAAACAAACATGCTGATTATGAAAATCATCTCGCTTTACAGTAAGATAATTCGTTGTAGGGAAACTTGTGTTCTTAGAATAGCTTATCATCTTCAGTAGAAATGCGACGTGTTAGAAAAATTTAGCTGTGCTATCCAACACTGAAATTTAAACTTTAAATAAAATTAAATGAAATAACAAAGATTCTCTTCTTGACCAAACTCTACTCAAGATCCTCTGAGCTCTTTTTTAGCTAGGTCTTGAGTTTTGGACTGCCCTGTTTCTCTCTGCATTGTCAAATTTTTGCAAGAATCCTGTTGAGTCAGTTAGCAAGAAGCCCCCATTCTCAGTATCTGATCACTCTTGATATTTAGTCAGGCCTCTCATCTTTGCATCCCTCGAGTGACATCTGATCTCCCTGCCCTGCCTTTACCTAGAATCCTATTAGGTCTGCTCATCCAGAACCCCCTGTACTGCCTCTGTTAAAAACAAGATTACAGGCCAAAAGGAAGTCGATGGAAAGCCCCATGTCACCAATCTAGATTTGATAATAGATTCAGCTCTCCCAGAAATGGGATTTAAAGGAGTAAATCAAGATTCACTAATCACTACCAGGTAGGTGATCTGCTAGGTAGACTTCCCTCTACCTTGTAAGTAACCAGTTGCTTCTCTTCCTGGAATAACTCCCTTGTTCCAGCTCCCTCCTGCCTGTTAAGACGATTGTTTTGGGTAGCTCCTTGGAGCTTCTGTCCATCTACCCAATACATGAATCATTTAATAAAGCCAATAAAATCTTTAAACTCAGTTGAATTTTGTTTTTTAATACCTCTTAGTAATTTTCCATCCGCTGACACCCTGCTTGACTGTAAATTCCCACTTCCTATTCAGAATTTGGAGTTGAACCTCGTCCCTCCCCCACTACAAGACCCATTGCTGTGGCCCCTATACTTGTCACAGTAGTCACCCCATGCACAGCTGAAATAAAATCTTCCTTTTACCTCATCATCTTCTACAAGTGTCAGGAATACATTTTTCCTTTAACAGAAATTAAGAATTCAGTTCCTCAGTTGAACTAGCCATATTTAAAATCTCAGTAGTCACATAGGCTAGTGGCTAAAGTGTTGCAGAGCACACAAACCATCGAAATTGTGTGGAACAGAGCTACCTGAGAGGTTTAAAATGCTTCAGTATTTTAAAGCGTCCTTGGCATTGACATTTGGTTGCTCAGTTGTGTCCAACTCTTTGTGACCCTATGGGCTGTAGCCCTCCAGGCTCCTCTGTCCATGGAGATTCTCCAGGCTAGAATACTGGAGTAGGTTGCCATGCTTTCCTCCAGGGGATTTTCAGGAGTCCAAGAGCCTGACTTGTATGATGAAGTGACTTGAGGGTCCACAGATGTTAAACAATGCTGAAGCAACCTGGTGGCTCAGTGGTAAAGAACTGCCTGAGAGGTTTAAAATACTCGGGTATTTTAAAGTGTCCTTACACAAGTAAGATAATGAAAACACTGGTCAGAGAAAACCAGGAAGCTGTTGGAGCAAGAAGAAACTGGAACACCGAACATTAAGCAGCCAATAAACCTTTACAGAATATAACTGAGGAATACATACACTTTCCCTCCAGAAATGCCCCACAATGTAAGTGTCCTGGTTTCCAAAGTTCCATCCTTCAAACTGACGAAATTAAAGGCATAATATCTCCTGGGATTCCCCATGGCTGTTGGGGTCAAACAGCTCATCAAATCTTGATCTCACATCAGCAGTTCTTGTCACCAGATACACACGGTCCCTCAGGAACTCTGGCAAACACTGGCTGGGGATGCAGTGCTTGCCCTCTGTGGGTTTGCCCTCATTTGCTCTGTGCAGCTAGCACTCTAAGGCAGCAAGCAGTTCTCACACCAGCAGCATCTGAATCAATGGTGAGCGACAAAATGAACTGAGATGAGCTACATTCCCTACGTGGTTCCATCTACCTCATTCCATGTAGGAGACAGCTTGCCCTGGACCCTCAGCCTCCCTAGAGAGGCTCAGAGTGGCCTCCACTGGCTGCTGGTCCTAATGGCATCTTCAGTGGTGAGACACATGGGAGGTGTAGAGAGCAGAGGAGGAAAGGAGCAGAGAGGGGAGCATGGTGGTGGGACAATTACTGCTTAGGAGACAATTAGGTATTTTTATGACCACCCAAATTTGAGAAGGAGAAATGTTTACAAAGGATTTCAGGAGTTGTTTCTGGGGTCTATCCTGTGAAAACTCGTGGAATAAGACTTGAAGAAAACTGATAAAAAAAGATCTAAAGTATTCTTCAAAGCTAATGCAGTTGGATTTTTATTTCTTTTGAATGAAACTTCTTGTATACAGGAGTCCAGGAGCCTGACTTGTATAGTGAAGTGGCTTGAGGGTCCACAGATGTCAAATAATTTTGAAGCAACCTGGTGGCTCAATGGTAAAGAACCCACATGCAGTGCAGAAGACGTGGGTTCAACCCCTAGGTCGGAAGATCCTCTGGAGAAGGAAAAAGCAATCCACTCCAGTATTCTTGCTGGGAAAATTACATGGACAGAGGAGCCTCGCAGGCTACAGTCCATGGGGTCACAAAAGAGTCAGACATGACTTATCAATTAAACAAAAACAATCTAATAAAACTTTTCAAACTCAACCAAGTCTGGATTCAAGACCTTATTTTTGGGCTTCCCTGGTGGCTCAGTGGTAAAAGAATCTGCCTGCCAATGCACAAGACATGGGTTCAATCCCTACTCCAAGAAGATCCCACATGCTGCAGAACAACTAAACCCATGTGACAGAACCCTTGATCCTGTGCTCTAGAGTTCCTTATTAGCCTAGGAGCTGCAACTACTGAGCCTGTGCGCCTAGAGCCCATGCTCCACAACAGGAGAAGCCAGCACAATGAGAAGTGCTTGCACTACAGCTAGAGAAAAGCCTGCACAGCAACAAAGACCCAGCACAGCTAAAAATAAGTAAATAAATGAAAAAACCTTATTGTTGAGATATGGTTTTTTTACCTACATTCTGTCCCCTGTCTCCCATTCACTGAAGCCAGAAACCTGGACTCAGATAGACATGGACTTTGTAGACATTGCTCCTTCTTCTCAAATTTCAGTGGTCATAAAAATACCTCCTAATTGTCTCCTAAGCAGTAATTGTCCCACCACCATGCTTCCCATCACCCTCACTGTCTCCCCATCCTTTCTCTTCTGTGTCTAATGGGTCACCTGCTTCTGTTGATTCTTCCTTAAGAAACCTCTCTGTGCTCCAGTCTGTCCCCACTGCCACTGCCTTAGTTCAGGTTTCATCATCTTCCTGCCTTGTCTCTTGTCCCATCCAACTGTGGGACGTTCTATTTTGGAATCCCAAATTCAGCATGGTACCTGGTGCACAGTAGATGACAAATAAATGTGACCGAATGGATCTTTGTTGGATATTTAGATTGTTTCCAATTTTCCCATCATATGAAAATGCTGCAATATCCTTTTTGGATACAACTACCCCCCCTCCTTTTTAAGGAGTATTTCCTTTGGATAAATACTTGGAATTATTGGGCAAAAAGGAATGACTCTTCCTTCATTAGATTTTCCCAGAAGCAAGCCCTAGGAGGGAAATTTGAGTGTGAGTATGTTCCATGGTGGGTGATGCCAGGAACCCTGGTGAAGGACACTGGAAGGGAGGCAAGAGCAGGAAGGAAGGAAGCAGTGAAAGGTTTGTTGATAAACCATCACCACTATAGGCAACCGGACCTGGTCCCACTAGAGAACTCCGAGAGGAAGTCCAGAGCTACTGCTGAGTTATCCAGACTGAACAGTGAGGAGGTTGGGGTGTTAACTGCCAACTCCTCATGTGTCATGTGCTGAAGAAGCTTCTAGAGGTTCTCAGCAGAGTGCACATGGCTCTGCTGTGGACCACATAGGCGTCTTCTTCACCTGCATCTGTATGTTGAGATGGAGGTGGGGCCCTTGGGCAATGATTCATCATGATGGTGAAGCCTCATTAGAAGAATCCCCAACAGGTTCTGCCTTTCTTCACATGGTGGGGGGCCGGGGACCAGCAAGAAGACAAAAGACGCATGGCCATGCACCAGGACGCTGGTTCTCATCAGACTCTGTATCTACTGGCATTTGCTCTTGAACTTCTCAGCCTCTAGAACTGTGAGAAATAAACATTTGGGCTACCAAATGGTATTTTGGTTCTGGCAGCCCAAATGGATAGTTCCCAAATAGGATCTGAGAGGTCAGGTTCTTTGGTACCTCTCTATGCATGCCCCCTGGAGTGCTAAACTTCTTGCTAGACTCATCTGAAGCGCTGTCCCACGATGATGCTTCTACTTCTTCAGATTCCCCACCACCACCATGTGTTACCTCCTGACCACTCTCAGTGCCACTTTAGTTGGGAAAGCAGGTCATGCTCCAGGAAGAAAGCTTATGCAATCAAAAGAATCATAGGGCTTGGCTCACAGGCACTGATGGGAAGGAGAAGGAAATTGGCAATTATAAATCTTAAGGTATTGCGTAGAGAAGGACGGATCTTTGAGGACGAGGAGAGGAGAATATATCAATACAGAAATGCACTCTGCTGACGTGGGAGCCCTGGCAGGGCACGTGCATCCCTTTTTGTTCACTGCCAGGAGAACTTCCTGAAGTACAGACAGAACTATGATCCACAGTGAATGGGGTGAGGTTTGAACTTCCTTGCAGAGCCACTGGAAAAGCTCAGGGAGCACGGACTTCAGAATGGAACCCTCTGTGTAAGCGGAGACCCCACTTCCTGGCCCCGCTCCTTCAGAGAACTCAGTGGATGTTCCCTTCATAAAGCACAAGGAGCGCGCTGGGGAGGGGTGGCATGGTGTCTCTGAGAGATGGGCGGGACATGTCCTGTGTGGGCCAGAGCTGACCAGAGGGAGGTGCTGGAGATGGGGGTGGTGGGGTCCTGAAAGAGGTTGGGTTGTGGGGGCACAGGGGCAGCAGCACTAGAGGAAATTCCTGCATCTTCGAAGTCACGTGCTGAGGACCAATAGATTCAGGTGCTCCACTCTGGGGTGAGAGAGATGGCAGCTGACCAAGTGGGGTCCAAGTATTGGAAGACTGAAGTTTGAAATGAGCTGTGGCAATGGAAAATCACAGTGTCTCATTCACTGTCCAAAGCCAAATCAGTTGACAGAAGTGAAAGTTCACTGACTGAAGGGAATGTGCCAGTTCCCTTTGATGAAGGATGTTACAACCCCACTACAGGGTAGATGATAACTATGACCCCAGCCCTTCCCTGAAGGGACCTACGGCCACATGTCAGGATAATGGTGCCCAGGGAAATGGGTAGAAGGGCTTATGAAGGCAGGTGACAATTGGAGTTCTAGCCAAGAACACCCTGTAGCGCTGCTGGGTCCTGGCCTGCCTGTGGTTATTTCCCAGCTCCCATGTGCATAGTTGGGGTTTTACAAAGTAGTTGGCAGAACTCTTAAAAGGATTTCCTAAAGTATAGAATAAGAGCCATGGGGAGAAGTCTCTGAAACTGCCCCAACCCATCAAGAAAAAAGTTAGGAGCAATCCTAGGAGGAGTTGTGCAGAGTGGCACCATCAGAAGGGGCATCAGGGATAGAGCGTGGTGGTCTTCATCAAAAACCAGCAGGATATTGGCAGGGAAAGGTGGACAAGTATGAGGTGAACTTACTTAGGAACCCAACCATAGGCACCTCACCCAACAAAGGGAGGACTGAGCGATGGATGGTTTGCAGTGCTTGTTACCTGGCTGTTCCCCTGCACATTGGCCAAGAAAGGGTTTGGAAGTGAGCTCTCACTGTGCTTCCCAGGCTCTTGCCTTCCCTTCACAGTACAGCTCTCTGGGATCTCAATCTTCATGGCCCCTGTACTCACTTGCTGTCTGAGCTGCTCATCCAAGTGAATCAAAGTACTTCTGATCCTGTCTGTGGGTCCTCCTTCTCTGACTTCAGGATGTAGGATTTACTTGCATATATATTTTTTCTTGGGCCATAACTGAAATTAAGACTTCTGTGTCACTTTTTAAATTTTTACTTACTTATTTATTCATTTATTTTGGGTGTGCTGGGTCTTTGCTGCTGCTCGGGCTTTTCTCTAATTGTGGCTAGCAGAGGCTACTGTCTAGTTGTGGTGCTCAGGCTTCTCATTGCTATGGTTTCTCTTGTTGTGGTGCACGGACTCTAGGGCTCTCAAGCTTCTGGAATTTTGGCTCCTGGGCTCCAGAGCACAAACTTGAGTTGTGGCGCACAGACTTAGTTGCTCCTTGGAATGAGGGATCTCCCCAGACCAGTGATAGAACTGGTGTCCTTTGCATTGCAAGGCAGATTCCTTGCCACTGAGCCACAAGGGAAGCCTTATGTCACTTTTTAAATTGGTAACATTTTACTTTTAAAACTTAGGTTGAGTAAAATATAACACAATACATCTATATTTGTTTATTCCGGGTGATAGGTACAGGGGTATTTGTCTTATTGGTCTGGGGGGTTTTCTGTTATCTTTTCTACTGTGGTAAAATAGGCCCAACACCACCCCTCCTCCCTTCAATCCGCTGAATGGGCAGCCTTGTAGTGGAGGGCAGGGAAGGATATACGTTCTTCTGCTGATGCCAGAAGGAACATTCAGATGATCACCAAGGTGCCTTATGCTGAGTCTCGTGAAAACAAAGTAAACCCCCTTAATTTCAAGGTCAGATAGAATGGCTGACCTTCAGCTTCATTTTCATAGTTCTGTCAACTTAAAAAAAAGACTGTATAACGTGAAAGTTGTGAATTAAGTTTTATTTGGGGCAAAATGAAGATTGTAGATAGCCTGGAGATAGCCCCTCACAGTAGCTCAGAGGAATTGCTCCAAAGAAGCAGGGGGGAAGGTCAGCATAGATGTGATTCTGATGAAGGGGGAATACATGCAATCAAGCAAATATTTTTCCAGAAGGTTTCTCTTAGTCTTGTGAAGACTGCTAGTCACAAGGAACACTTGTCACCTTGAAGGACTTTAGTGCTTTTCTAGATATGAGGCGATACAAGAATTGGACTCATAAAGTCGGCTCTTCAAAAATCTATCTGAGGACCAGTCCTGCCAGTTTATTCCCCTTTGAGACAGAGTGCCTCATTTCTGCTCTCCACCCTCAACTCCTTTCAGTGGGTATTGAAGGTCAGCAGCTACAGCAGCACATGATTTAATCCTTGTTGAGGTAGATGGCAAGTGCCAATTTGTGGTTGACAGTTCCATTGAAATGTCCCACTACAATTTATTGAACCAGTCCTCTACTATTAGGCATTTAGACTGTCTCCATCTTTCCACTGTTGCAAACTAGCAGTAAAACAATGCGTGTTATCACAGAGATGTGGTCCTAATTCCCTTCCCTCTGTGACTGAGGTCTAGAAACCTGGAAATACAAACTGGCCATGAAAATCCAGGACCTGTGGCACCCTAGACAAATGGACACAACTTGTCTGAAAACAAATGTATGCACAGCTTGCTTTAGGAATATATCACAAAATTCACAGGCCTGTGTGATGTAAATGGATGTATTGATAAAGCTTTGGAATAGTGGCCAGAGAAGAGATGCAATGCACATCTGTTCACCATCCATTAGTGCACATGGAGGTTCTCTGTGGACACCCGACTCCCATTTGAGAGAGAGCACCCTCGTGGCAGGGGCTTCCCTGATAGCTCGGTTGGTAAAGAATCTGCCTGCAATGCAGGAGACCCCCAGTTTGATTCCTGGGTTGGGAAGATCCCCTGGAGAAGGGAAAACCTACCCACTCCAGTATTCTGGCCTGGAGAATTCCATGGAGTGTATATAGTCCTTGGAGTCATAAAGAGCTGGACACAACTGAGCGACTTTCACTGACCCTCGTGGTGACCATGTGCAGTGCCAGGGGCCTGTCCATGCTGCCAGGTGGGGTCTGCTCAGGGGGTCTGCACCCTGGCTTCTGTGGAGCCCCTGCGCTCTGCTGATGTTCACCCCACACACATACTCTAAGCAGGTTCCTCAGGGTGCACAGGAGGATTCAGGTGAAGCTTCATCTTCTAGAGGTGAAGATACTCTTTGGAATCTTATACCACAAACCAAGACAACCCCCAGCCCTGTCTTTTCTTGTTCTCTAAGCTATAATCGCGGCCCTCTCAGAATGGGATCTGCTTCACTGTGGACCCTACCCTGGCCTCCCCACCAGCTGGTGTGTGTGTGTGGCCGGGGGGTAGGAGGTGAGTGACATGGAGAAGCTCCTGCTGAAGGACTTGAAACTGATCAGGTAAAGCGAGAATCCTCACAGTGAGTGGAGAAGAGAGGCTGGCAGTCAGTGGAGGTCACACCAGGGTTGGGGAACAGAGGCCCCCAGAGAAGCACGGAGCCTGCAGTGGGGCGGAGGCCACCACTTTAGGGGTCAGCCCTCTGCCCTCAGGGCTGTGACCAAAGTAGCATTCATCCCAGATGGGCCATGTGAGGCCACGCACATGGACCGAGGTGATGCAGAGTCACGTGGACCCGTGTTGGCACCACTGTGGACCTCAGCCCTCCAGCCTCCTCGGAGACGTGCTGTGCTAGCAGAGAAGGGCTGTGATCTCCGATCCCCCAACCACCCCACCCCCATCACCACCCCTTAGACAGAGTGCTGTCCTGGGTCCCTCACTCCTCCCCACCATTCCCCATCCCAGGGCCAGATACTCAGTATGTGCCCTGAAGGACAGGGCTGGGCTGGGTGAAGGGCACCTACTGGGGTGGCCCAGTCTCAAGGGGAGGCAGAAGATGTTGGAAAAAGCAGGATGCAAGGAGCTTTTGGCCTTTGATCCCGGATCCAAAGGCAGAGTCCAGACAACCACTCACAGCAAAAGCTGGTGATGGCTTCTGCAGTGTATCCACTGAGAGTGAGCCATTATATTTACTCCCCACTGTCAGTGGTGAGTTTAATAGCAGCTGAGCAAACGTGGGAAATCTCATGCTCTCCAGTCAGAGGCACTAGATTGACCAAATTGTTGGAAAATGCACAGAAATGGCTAATGATGGAAGGGAAGCGAGTGTGGGGGACACATAATTCTCACTGACTAAAGATAACTTTTCATGTTGATTTTTTTTTTTTAGTAATCCTCTTTTAGCTAGGAATCTGTTTCCTAGGCTATGGATGATTTACTCTCTTTAGCTAGGCTTTCAGGCTAACTTTCGTCAAAGTGTTGTTGCAAGGAAGGGTAATGTTTTCACAGAGCCTGCCAAAACAGATAAGAATGACTCAAAAAAAAAAAAAACCAAAACACCAGGGTTCCCAGAAACAAATAATGACCTTTTTCAAACAAAGATTCAGAATCCAAACTTGTGAAAAATGCTGTCTCAATGCTTTCTATAATATTCTGGGGATTGCTTTAAAGCAAAAATAATGGTTTAATTAACAAAAATATGTGGTTTAAAAGACTGAGGGTTTATAAATTTTTTAACTGATTTTTAATCTTTTATAGGCTGGTAAGAACTTTTCCTTATAGTGTGAGAGAGAATGATAAGTGTTTCTTTGTTGCATAGATTTTAAATGTGGTGAAAGTTTTTGTCTTTAATCATCCTGCATCCTTCAGCATGTAGCATTAGCTTTGAAATGAAAACTTTACATAAGCAGTTCTGCCTGTCTGATTTTCCGGGGAAGAAAGAAAAGAAGAAAGGGAGGGAGGGAGGAAGGAGAGAAAAGGAGGAAGTGGAGGGAAAGAGAGAGAGAAAGGGAGGGAGGGAGGAAGAGAGAAAGAGAGGGAAGATAGAAACTTCCGGGTTCACAGTTAATGGGCCGTCCATCTAATGACATCCATTTGTGTCTGTGCTTGGAGGTCATTACCGGAGGACGGTCCCTGCCCCAGAGTTCTCAGCAGTGCCCCTTGCAAAGCCTGCCTGTTGTATTCCTCTCTGGTCTACTGGACTAGGTTCTTTGGGGGCAGGGGCTGATGAAAATGATTTTGGAAAACTGACTTCTCTCATTCAGACATAGCTTTTCCGGAGCAGAGTATTTTCAGAACACTTACTGGCAGCACAACATAGATGACATCACAGAAGTAATTCCCGCACTGCTGAGCTGCTCAATTCCCCAGTTAAACATGGCTCTGATGTCACCCTTATCCCGGCAGGAGGGCTGCTAACGTCGTGTGCACTCAAAAAGCCTTCTCATGACCTCAGGAAGGCTGCTGTGGACTAATATTAATTCCAAATAGCAAGTAATTATTTTTCCTAGTCAATAGTTTCTTTTAAGTATATGAATTTAAAAACACTTAAGCTATTGTGAAGATTTGAAATTTTGAACCAAAGTTTAAAAATTTCAAGTGATTGAGCCTGATCCTTGAACTGTACCAGCATCAGAGTCAGGGATACGCAAAGATGAGAAGTTGTGGTTTCTGCATGCTTGTTACATCTTTGTCCCAGGCGGTATGTTGAGAAGAACCGAGACTATTGGCATTGTTTGTTGTTCATCGTTCAGTTGCCAGTTGTATCCAACTCTGCGACCCTGGGGACTGCAGCACTCCAGGCTTCCCTATCCTTCACTCTCCCTGAGTTTCCTCAAACTCATGTCCATTGAGTCAATGATGCCATTCAACCATATCATCCTCAGTCATCCCCTTCTCCTGCCTTCAATCTTTCCCAGCAGCAGAGTCTTTCCCAGTGAGTCAGTTCTTTGCTTTAGGTGGTCAAAGTATTGGAGCTTCAGCTTCAGCATCAGTCCTGCCAATGAATATTCAGAGTTGGCATTATACAGAAATACGTGTTCTCTCTCCACAGAAAGGTGTCTGTGGAAGATGTGTAATCCTCTTAGGTTCCTGGCCAGAGTCTGGACATCTGCAGGATGTTGAAACATTGGTTATGTGATGACCCACCCACCCCTTTAGCTCTGTTATTCTGAGAACTCATCACTCTGCCAAAGCAGAGAAAGATTTCTGCTCCTGGGAAGGAGGGAGCTGAGCAGCCAGGGAAGGCCTTGTGCCCTAGAAGCCTGGCTCCTGTCTGCTCTGTGCCCCCAGGGATGGTGGGGCTGTGAGGACTATGTGGTCACCAGGTTGAATAGGACCAGCCCCAGATCAGTTAACCAACCCCAGCAAATGTCACAGGCACGTCCCTATGAATCATTAAGCAGAGGCACCCAGGCTGGGATCCCCAAGGACTGTTTTCAGAGCCACAAACCCCAGACTTGACCACACTGCCCGCCAGGGGAACCAGGCCAGCAGCTCAGTAAAACCAGCCAGATATTCCTTCTCAAAAAATGAGACTTGGTGGCTGGAGACCAAGCCAGTCAACAGAGGGTAACCTGCAGCTCTAAGACCCTGGGGAGATGCAGCCAGCTGAGGACAGAAGCTCAGTGCATCAAGGAGAAATGTGGTCTGGAGAGAGAAGCGGGTCTACACAAAGGCCGTGGAAACTGAACACCTCCTGGCCCCAGAAACAGAGACAGGAGGCCTCTCTGATGGCTTGGAACCCCCACTGTGGCCTAGGTGAGTTCTTTCCAGTCCTTAGTCATCACGGACTTAGGGCGCTTGCATCACCTGGTTAGTCCCCTTTAGAGTGACTAAAAGCTTCTTGAGACACCACTAAATATTCAGCTAGTTGGTAAAGGCTGCAACTTGTCTCATTTTATGAACTAAACCAAGTATAACTTAGCAATGAACAACAACAGTAGTCAAAGCTATGGCTTTTCCAGTAGTCATATACGGATGTGACAATTGGACCATAAAGAAGGCTGAGGGCCAAAAAATTGATGCTTTCGAGCTGTGGTGCTGAAGGAGACTCTTGAGAGTCCTTGGACAGC
Source organism: Antilocapra americana (assembly GCA_007570785.1). NCBI lineage: Eukaryota > Metazoa > Chordata > Mammalia > Artiodactyla > Antilocapridae > Antilocapra > Antilocapra americana. Next base: position 40,242,227 of record ML662445.1, read on the forward strand.
AAGGATATCAAACCAGTCAATTCTAAAGGAAATCAACCCTGAATATTCATTAGAAAGACTGATGCTGAAGCTGAAGCTCCAATACTTTGGCCATGTGACGTGAAGAACTGACTCACTGGAAAAGACCCTGATGCTAGGAAAGGCTGAAGGCAGGAGGAGAAGGGGACGACAGAGGATGAGATGGTTGGATGGTATCAGCAATTCAATGAACATGAATCTGAGCAAACTCTGGAGATAGTGAAGGACAGGGAAGCCTGGTGTCCATGGAGTCGCAAAGAGTCGAGCAGGACTTAGTGACTGAACAACAAAAACAAGCAAGGTTTATTTATAAATCCACCATTGTTTCCAATATTTGACATTATAAGCATCCTTGTAGTCATATCTCTAAGTGAATCCACAGTTTTTTTCTAGAGCTGAATTCCGAGAAATGAAATTGCTAGGCTGTGTGGATATTTTAATGTGTATTGCTATTGCCTTCAATTAACTTATACTTGGAGGAGCAATATTTGACAGCCCCTGTTTAAATCTGTCCTCCAAAACTTACTATTTGTTGTCAGTCTTATTTTTTTTTCCATGACAGTATGCTAGGTTGAAAACAAGACCTTCATTTCAATTTTTCACTTTATTGATTGAACTTTTTATGAGATATTGATGGGCACTTATAATATTTGTGTCTTTGTATACGGGCATGCCTGTGTACTTGTCTTAAGTTCATGACCTTTGCTTATTTTCCATTGCTGTGGTCAACATTTTCTTATTGATCTGTAAGAAATTTTCAAATTAACCCATTATCTGTCACATAGCTTAGATATTTTTTCTAATTTTAAAATTTTGTTTGTTTTTTGACACAGAGTTTTGTAATATTTTCTCTTATTCTATTTGAAATTAGGAAAATAATATCTGATCATTAAAAATAACAACAAAAATAGGTAAAGTAAAAATGTGAAAATCCCCCCCCAACCATTTACCCCGTTATATCCCAATCCTAATCTGAGGGGTGGGTCTATTTGGGGTCTCCCTTTTAATCTCTGTCAACAGTTAACCCCTTAATGATTCAGATACTGTTTACACTGCTAACACATATACTGCCCTCTGAACTCACCTCTGATATCCAACAGCCTGGTTGACACCTCCACTCAGATAACCTGAAGGCATCTTAAACCTGCTGTGTCTGTGTCAAGTAGAATGGTCTGAGCTATCTGTAATGTAACTTGAACTTCACGATCCGCTGGGAAAGTCCTGATGCAGACAGTGCATCAGCAGTAGCTCCAGGAGTCATGTGCCTGCTCTGAGCTCTGTGCTGGGGTGAGGCCAGCTCCCTCTCATGCTGGATCGAGACAGTTGTCAGGGTACCAGCCTCACCCCTTCATACCACAGTGTCCAGAGGAAGAAGTGACATTGTTTTCAGATGCATTTCTCTAAGGGAAGAATATACTTTGTTCTCATAAGTCCCCACAACACTTCTCCCCTAAAGGGCAGAAATGGTATGGACCTAACAGAATTAGAAGATATTAAGAAGAGGTGGCAAGAATACACAGAAGAACTGTACAAAAAAGATCTTCACGACCCAGATAATCATGATGGTGTGATCACTCACCTAGAGCCAGATATCTTGGAATGTGAAGTAAAGTGGGCCTTAGGAAGCATCACTACGAACAAAGGTAGTGGAGGTGATGGAATTCCAGTTGAGCTATTTCAAATCCTGAAAGATGATGCTGTGAAGCTGTTGCACTCAATATGCCAGCAAATTTAGAAAACTCAGCAATGGCCACAGGACTGGAAAAGGTCAGTTTTCATCCCAATCCCAAAGAAAGGCAATGCCAAAGAATGCTCGAACTACCGCACAATTGCACTCATCTCACATGCTAGTAAAGTGATGCTCAAATTTCTCCAAGCCAGGCTTCAGCAATACGTAACTGTGAACTTCCAGATGTGCAAGCTGGTTTTAGAAAAGGCAGAGGAACCAGAGACCAAATTGCCAACATCTGCTGGATCATTGAAAAAGCAAGAGAGTTCCAGAAAAACATCTATTTCTGCTTTATTGACTATGCCAAAGACTTTGACTGTGTGGATCACAATAAACTGTGGAAAATTCTGAAAGAGATGGGAATACCAGACCATCTGATCTGTCTCTTGAGAAACCTGTACGTAGGTCAGGAAGCAACAGTTAGAACTGGACATGGAACAACAGACTGGTTCCAAATAGGAAAAGAAGCACATCAAGGCTATATATTGTCACCCTGCTTATTTAACTTATATGCAGAGTACATCATGAGAAATGCTGGGCTGGAGGAAGCACAGGCTGGAATCAAGATTGCCGGGAGAAATATCAATAACCTCAAATATGCAGATGACACCACCCTTATGGCAGAGAGTGAAGAGGAATTAAAAAGCCTCTTGATGAAAGTGAAAGAGGAGAGTGAAAAAGTTGGCTTAAAGCTCAACATTCAGAAAACTAAGACCATGGCATCTGGTCCCATCACTTCATGGCAAGTAGATGGGGAAACAGTGTAAACAGTGTCAAACTTTATTTTTCTGCGCTCCAAAATTACTGCAGATGGTGACTGCAGCCATGAAATTAAAAGACGCTTACTCCTTGGAAGGAAGGTTATGACCAACCTAGTTAGCATATTAAAAAGCAGAGACATTACTTTGCCAACAAAGGTCCGTCTAGTCAAGGCTATGGTTTTTCCAGTAGTCATGTATGGATGTGAGAGTTGGACGGTGAAGAAAGCTGAGCGCCGAAGAATTGATGCTTTTAAACTGTGGTGTTGGAGAAGACTCTTGAGAGTCCCTTGGACTGCAAGGAGATCCAACCTGTCCATCCTAAGGGAGATCGGTCCTGGGTGTTCATGGGAAGGACTGATGTTGAAACTGAAACTCCAGTACTTTGGCCACCTCATGCGAAGAGCTGACTCATTGGAAAAGACCCTAATGCTGGGAAGGATTGTGGACAGGAGGAAAAGGGGAAGACAGAGGATGAGGTGGCTGGATGGTATCACCGATTCGATGGACATGGGTTTGGGTAGACTCTGGGAGTTGGTGATGGACAGGGAGGCCTGGTGTGCTGCGATTCATGGGGTCGCAAAGAGTTGGACACGACTGAGTGACTGAACTGAAGTGAACCCATTCCTAAACCCGCCCTCTGGCGTGGAATGCCCTGCACTGGTTGCCTCAGGCCAGGTTTCCCCAACTAACCATTAACCAGGAGAGATGCACTGACCCTTAGCTTCATTCGGCCAGCTCTTGAGAAGAAGGTGAAGCCAGCTTTTCCTGAATCATTTGGAGTAGAGGAAAGTCTGGTAAATATAGATACAAGGAAGAATTTAGAATGCTGTTAGGCCAGGTGAAACAGATGTAGACTAGGAAGTCATCAGTGTTCAAGGAGAAGTGTTTTACTTTTCTCCCCTGCTGTATCTTCCCTTAGTTCTCCCAGCCTTAGGGAAACAGCAGGACCATTGTTGTTGTTGTTCAGTCACTAAGTTGTGTCCAACTCTCTGCGACCCCATGGACTGCAGGATGACAGGCTTCCCTGTCCTACACCACCTCCCGGAGTTTGCTCAAACTCATGTTCATTGAGTCAGTGATGCCATCCAACCATCTCATTTTATGGCATGCCCATAACCACAGTCATGAAACCCATAAGTCATATTTAAATCTTCCAGTCACCCACCCCTCTTGATGTACTATTTATGTCCTTAAGCAGCAAATTGACTTTAAAGAAATTAAGAAAAGAGAACTATATGTATTTTACATTTATCCATTTTTTACCTTTTCCTGACACTTTGGATCTTTGTTTAGATCCAGGTTTCGATCTGGTATAACTTCCCCCACCTTTTGTTTCACTGAAAAGATCACTATTTTAACACCTTTGCTTTTTGAAGCCTGTTCTCACAGTGATAGTAAATTCTAAGTTGACTCTCTCTGCCCCCCCACCCCACCCCCATCTCAAAAATGTCATTTCATTATGTTTTGGTTTAAATTATTTCTAATGACAAATCAGCTGTCATTCTTATTATTTTTCCTTGTGTGAACTTTTTTTCTCTGCCTCTACTTAAGATTTTCTCTTTATCTTTCACTTTTAGCAATTGAACTATGATATGCCAGGATGTGGTTTTATTTATATTTTTCTGTTTGTGCATGCTACATTTCTTCAGTCCTGTCCAACTCTTTGTGGTCTTGTCAGAATCTGATACGTAAGGGAGTTGGACTACAGTTTTACATGTTTTTGACTTACCTCTGGATTCCATTGCATTAAGATTCCAGAATCCACAACCTTAAATGGATTAAACCAGCCATGAAAAAGAAACTACTGTATGAATTCACTTTGTGAAACACGTAGTCAAAATCATAAAAACAGAAAGTTTAACTGATGGGGTTTTCCCTTGTGGCTCAGCTGGTAAAGAATCCAGCTGCAATGCAGGAGACCTGGGTTAGATCCCTGGGTTGGGAAGATCCCCTGGAGAAGGGAAAGGCTACCCACTCCAGTCCTGACCTGGAGAATTCCATGGACGGTACAGTCCACAGGGTCGAAAGGAGTCGGACATGACTGAGCGACTTTCACTACAACAGTGGTTGCCAAAGGCTGAGGGGAGAGCAGATGGAGAATTAATGCTAAATAGATACAGAGTTTCAGATTTACAAGGTAAAAGTCTAATGGGACTGGGTGGCACTGATGACTGCCCAGCCTGTGAATATCACTGAACTGTGTGCTTAAACATGGTTAAGATGGTAAACTTTGTTATGTGTATTTTAACACATTACAAAAATCAGAATTAAATTAAAAAAAAATTAGAGTCTACCAGTCACACAAGTTATTTGACTTTATACAGACACACAGGAAAGGTTGATCTTACTGAATTCAGGCAGGCTATTCTGTGTGCATAGAAAGCCTGAGTGTAGAGGCTTTCCTTGCGACTCAGTAGTAAAGAATCTGCCTGCCAATGCAGGGGACAGGGGTTCGATCCCCGATCCAGAAAGATCTCACATGCAGAGAGGCAGCTAAACTTGTGTGCCACAACTACTGAGCCTGTGCCCTAGAATCCAGGAACCACAACTACTGAAGCCTGAGCAACCTAGAATCTGTGCTCTGCAACGAGAGAAGCTACTGTGATGAGAAGCCTGAGCACCCCAACTAGAGAGTAGTCCCTGTTAGCTACAACTAGAGAAAAGCCCACACAGCAACAAAAACACAGCATATTTATAAATAAATAAATAAAATTATATATATAAGAAAGCCTGAGTGCAGCCAATGGTATTTCCAATCCACGTCTGTTGAGAATAACTTGGTAGCCTTCAGCTTAGTATATGCTGCTAGTTTGTAAATTTAGATAAAGAAATTTAACTCTTTGGGTTGGGAAATTCACACCACACACACTACTACTGTAGAGAAAGGGGCAGTGATCTATGATAATATAAAATGTTACAGTAAAGAATCATTATTTTTATAAATTTAATGGCTTTTAGTAAAAGCATCTGAAATCGCTCAGACTCCTCCATAATGAAAGAGGTGATGTGTCCCTTGGGCCCATTTGTGATCTTTGTGCCAAACTAAATGTTAACAAGAATCATAAAGAAAAGTTCTGCTGCCAAACCACCAACTGTGCTGTGAAAATGCAAAACAGCAAAGAAATGAAAAAGTCAAACAGAAACAAACAAGCTTAGGACTTTGTGAAGCCAGAATAAACAAGGGAAGTGTGTTTACTAATATCCAGAAACATTTCAAAATATAACAATCTGTATCTACATACATTAAACTTTCAAAGTGGAGCTTTTCAATTCCACTTGATCATCATGAAAATTATGTTAGTCTTCACCATTTTCTTATCTATGACCTCTAACTTCAACATTGAGAACCCTGGTTCCCACCAAATAGCTTCCATTTACTAAATTGTTCAATTATATGGTAGTAGCTTCACAACTGTTGACCCACATCCCTTAAGACCAGCTTTGAGGTGGGGTAGAACAACTAGAGAACAAAGAGACGGTTGGGGAGGAGCCAGAGGGGCTGACTGTCCAATGGGACTGGGGCATAAGGGGCCCAGGGGAAGGTTTCTGATGACAGAGTTCCAGCCTTACAAGAACAGAGTCTCCAGCATCTGTGGACAGATGCGTGTCTTCACTTGTTAAGAGAGAAATGCAGAGTCAAACAGTAAGGTGACTGTTTCTACTACATGGGAAAAATGGAAACACCTGACAGTCCCCCAGTACTTCTGCAGGGTGTAGGAATGCTGCTGGTGAGACTGACTCAAGCAGGTTGCAAAAGGTCCCCAGATTCCACCAGAGCTCACAGTGCACTGCTCTGACACAGCACATCTGCTGCTTCACAAGGACGTTCATTAGTATGCTGTGTTCAAAGCAGCACAATGGACCAAACTGTCCATCCATGGGAAGCTGGTCCCAATGCCTGGCATGTACAAATGCTCACTAATGCCTATTGAATGAATGAATGAATGTGTATGCACTTATATAAGATGAAGCATCTATAGCAGTTTACATATACATACATATGCACGTACATATTCACATACCTATAGAGAGGGTCAACATATAATGTCGAGTGAAAGAAACAAATTACAGAATTATTTTATTTATAATAGAATCTTTTTTGAAATGATGTATATGTGTAATACATTTCTGGAAGAGTACATTTTTTAAAAAAAAACCCCATAATTCTGGCTGTTTCTGGCAAGCAGAAATGGATGACAGAGGAGAAAGTGCTAAAGCAATATTTAGCTTTTCATTCGCTTTTTGAATTTTAAAATCATAAGTGTTTATTACTTTTGTATAATAAAAAGAGTAAACAATCTCACTTTCACATCACTTCTTTTGTGTTTATATAGTTTTTTGTCTGTGGTGTTATTTAGAGTAAACTGTTTATGTAAAGGTTAAACAAAACCAAAGGACAAACATGTCTGCTATTCAATTTTAGGCAGTATTTGTGTGATACAAATGTCCTTAGGAACCCCAACCCTTCACTGAACTCTGCCCCTCACTTAAATGTTTTGCATGCATGTATTTTAGGGAACTTGATTGACACACCAAATGAAGCTAGGTGGGAGGGAGGCTGAGGATTCATGGTAGCCAAGCTTGGAAGCCAAGTGACTGGGAGGGATGTCAGGCCCCAATGAACACTGAGACATTGGGGGGTCCCTCAGGATAGCCTTGTCAACAGTCCTAGAGGGATCTTGGTTTGAGACTTATTTTGTCTACGTTTTTTTTTTTTAAAGGTTTTTAATTCATTTATTTTCCCACCCCACACAGCATGTGGGATCTTAATTCACTAACCAGGGATCAAACCCATACCCTCTGCATTGGAAGAGCAGAGTCACAATCACTGGACCCCCAGGGAAGTTCCTATTTTATTTATCTTTGAAAGAAAGGGTGACCCACTGAGACTTAGGTTGAAAATTAAAGACCATAGACTGTGAACCAGGTTTCTGGGAACATGGAGAAGTGAGTGGCCATCACTCTGTCCTTGTAGCTGGGAGCTTCACAAAGGACAGGATGCTCAGGCTGGACAGTGAAGTGAGCAGGAAAGTTTGCTGGGAGGAGGAGGGGTGGCAGATGAGCACCCTGGGAACAGGACAAACAGCGTGGGGGGGACACTGACAGCGCTCACTGACTTCCACTGATTATCCTTCTGGCAGCCTTGCAGTTACCCAGTGTCAGTTCTGCCTGTTGAGGAAACATTCATCAGTAATCAATCTAAGAAAGAAATGGAAATTTTTATGCTTCTTGCTGTGTAGCATGACAGGGGTACCTTGTGTGCACCAAAGCGCTCCTATGGCTCAGCTTTGCTTCAGTTTCTCTTGCCCCCAAGGCTCCACTCGTCCTTCCTCTTCTCCACATCAGATCCTCTAGATCCTGTAGGTTCCGTGGGCGCCAATATCTCTCCAATAAGTGTCGCCTGTGTTTGAGATGGCATCCAAGAAACCTGATGGACAGACACTCAATATGGTTAAAAAAAAAAAGTTTTTTTTCCTTATATAGCATCAGTACAGTATTTGAATTCCAGCACAACTATAAAAGATAGAACTTTTGAATTACTTTGGTCGTTTGCTGATATACCAAATCCCACTTCAGTCCATAAATGCTTTGGAAATACAATGAGATCCCTTCACTTGACTTCGATGTCCTGCGCAGCACAGGAATTTGGAACAAAGCCTTCTGGAAGATCATGAGTTTCCCATGTGAACAAAGGTGCATGGTGGCAACAGGTGAGGTGTGCAAGGCTGGGTGCAGCGTGTGGGTCAGCCGAGCTGGACCACAGAGAAAACTGCATGAACACAGGGATGGAGGCAAGCAGCTATAGGTCATTACTTTGGGGCTCAGGGTGTCTCAGGTAGGAGGGAAACCCCAGAACGTTCTTAGTAGAGAACAGGTATACCAGGAACACAACTTGCTGCAAAACACTGTCATCTAAGTAATCCCATATTAAATCTTTGAAGAATCCACTAAGGGAGGAATATTACCCCATTTTCAAGATGGGGAAACCAAGCCTCAAGCAAAGAAATGTATCTGTTTTTGCCTGGAAGGCTCAGAAGGCAAAACCTGCGACAAGGTCAAGGACTCTATCTTTCAGAAGTGCAGCTGCAGAGAGCAGAGGTCAAGGCCAGGAAACAAACTGGAAGGAAGTAGAGCACAATGTAAAATTTTAGCATGAAAGAATACAGGAAGCTGAGTTTCATTCACTTTATGATTTAAACAAACACATTGCATCTGCCAATATATTAATCATTCCTTCCAGATGGACAAAGCTATGATCTAGCTACAGGGAGGAATGGAATACCTTGGCAGTCAGTGCTCTGTTGTCTCCCAGAGGTGAAAACATTGTGTCTAGGTGAGAGTTCCTGATTTCACAGCTTACCTAGAAGTAAACTTCAGTGGGTGTAAAATCTCCCATCTCACTGCTGTCTTCCACCCGCAGTATAAATGGGGCTCTGACAATAAAAAACATTGTGGCTGTAATAGGAGAAACAGAATCAATATGGTGATGGATCAGTCGCAAACATTTATGTAGACTGAGGTTTGTTTTTGAATTGAATTTTATTGCCATTGCAGATTATTCAATTTTTACTGAGTTATTATTAGCAAGTTTCGTCAGCTATTACCAGGCGGTGCAGCGACTGACCAGCGGGAATAGATGCAGAAGAACCAGGATGCCATCCTCAGCGTCTCCAGAGAAAAATAAATGACCATCTGCTAACGCACGGCAAAGGCCTGTGCTCTACAAGGACTTTATAAACAACGTCAGCATATCCATTCATCACATATAGTGGCTAATACGTACTTTTCATGTTACTTTCTAAGAATCAAAATTTACTCAGAAAGCTGTCGTTTATCCTTGTTGAAGTTCTCATTTAATATCATAAAAATCAATAATTGAATTTATTTGCTCTTCTTACCATCATCTAAATAATTACTAAATGAAACCAAATGATAAGCTTTTTCTCTGTAAGTGGAAGTTCACATTCAATCTGAGACATTTTGCAAAGCAGCATCACTTTCTGAAAACAATAATTGCCTGGCAAATTATTCTCTGATGGCCCAGTGCTATTCTTGTCACATCAGGAGTGTTTGACGCAGGAGAGCCTCAGGGGAGGGAAGAAGCAATGTCTTCATCTCTCTAAAGTTGGGCGGAAGGGAAAGAGCCCCAGACACCTTACTCTCTCCCAAGCTGAGAGGTTCAGTGAGCTTGGTTCCTGGCACTCTGTCTGCCCTTCTGCTCTGAACACACCTGTGGCACAGACACTACACAAGAAGCAGGTGGCAGTAGGAGGGCCAGGTACAAGTGAAGGAGGAAAGAGAACAGGCTCCATCTTGAAAGCAGGACTCCGTCTTGGGCAGAACTGTGGACTTTGAGCCATATGCCCAGTATCTGTGGAAACAACTTACCAATTGGGAAACCAGGCCTCTGGAAGGAAGAGCCCCAGGTAGCCTAAAAGAATACCTTAATTATCTGTGTAACCGAATAGAATCAAACATTCTATTATGCTTATTGGGGTTTGACCACAGGCCTATTGATAATTGTCCACTGGTAACTACCTAGGCTAAGGCAAATGAATCAGGGGTTAACTTTGATTGTATCTTTCTTTTTCCTTTGTTCAGACTAGTTTCAGGGAGGAGCCTGGTAAGCTACAGTCCATGGGGTCACAAAGAGTCGGACAGGACTGAGTGACTTCACTTTCACTTCACGTACACTTAGGGTATGTAAGGTTTTCACAAAAACTAGTCGGGGTCCTTGGCTAAGAGGAGACTCTTCCTTGGGCCCGCCAGTGTAATAAACTGCATTCCACTATCTGCATTGTCCTTCTGAGTGAGTTTGTTTCCCAGAATGCATAGCTATAACACAGGTACAGCTCTGTCCACAAAGCCTGTGCTCAGCTCCACCCTCCCTGGTCCCTCTTGGGAGCTGCTCGTGCTTTGGCATTGCCAGGCCCAGAGGAGGAGGCATCAGAAATGTGGAAGGGCCTGGAGAGACACCCATCAGCTGGCTGAATGACGGCAGGGGGTTGGGGAGAGGGGGAGCTTGTCAGCTAAGGTCTGCCCTGCTTGAGCCCCGCCCTCCTCTCAGCCCTCCAGCCACCTGGCCCCAGGATTTCTCCAGGGAAGAGTAGTCAGGACACTTGAGATCTCAGGAAAGAGATGTGGGAACTGTGTTCTGAACCAAACCAGGGCAGCAGAGAGGTCGAGCCCAAGTCTGAGCTCCTGACCCACAGTGAGGCCTAACGGACCCAACGTCGTGGTTTGAAGCAGAAAACGCTCATTACAGGACCAATAGGAAGAATGGGCAGCTCATGCCCAACAGGCCTGAACTCCCTGATACTTTTAAGGGAAGATTGTTTTGTTTTTTAATTATTTATTTATCTATTTTCAGTTGTGCTGGGTTTTCATTGCCACACGCAGGCTTGTCATTCCAGTGGCTTCCCTTGTTGTGGAGCACATTGTTTTCAAAGATTTTCTTCTATATCTCAAGTGTTACAACCATCTGCTCCCCTCACACCAGGCTTTCTTGCAGGGCAAATATTCGGTGACCTGGAAATTTTGCCTAAGACAGAAGATTCTGTGTAAATATGAGAAAACCTGATTTGAAGTCCTGACACTATCTGGAAAGATCATAATCCATGCATAGAATGCCAGTCAGCACCAAGGGCTCTGCACTTGGTTCCTTTAATTATTGCACATTCTTACTAGTACTGTTACTAACTCCATCAGATGGGTGAGAAGAGGAGGCACAGAGCTATTAATTGACTGGTAAAGTGATTATTAATCAATGAGGAGGCCAGCAGATCTGGCGGCTGTAATGCCCAGGCAGCCTGCATGAGCAAACCCACACGGAAGCCAGAGCCAGGTCACCTACATGCCAGAGAAAGGAGCGACGGGACAACCACAGCTCAACCCCAAATGGAGCCCCTGTAAAGCTGCAGCCAAGCAAATACTGCCCTCGGGTTGCTTCTGTGTCTTTACAAGAACTTCCCCTTGTCCCGCTGTGGCACACTCCTAACCACATTCCAAGTGACATGTACTCAGGTCAACTCATGAGGTGTGTACTGTGCCTCATTGCATCATTTAACAGGATTCACTGAAGTTCACGAGGCTTGCCAGGGTCGGAGCTACATCAGCATCAAGCTGTCTGACTACAAACCTGCCTGGTAGACAATCAGATCTCATCCTCTAGGAAATGAAGGGAACAAGCACCAGGTGAGTGGTCTCAACCTTGGCATCCCCAGGGTACCGCCTAGGGAGCTTGGAGAGAAAGAATGTCTCACATCACTGGGAAAAAAATATCCACAGTTCATTTATCTGACAAAAGCCTTGCATCCGGAATATTTAAGGGCGTCTCACAAATGAACAACAAAACGACAGGGACACTTTGTTGTCATGTAGACTACTTCTCTATTTACAAAAAAAAGTGCTGCTGCCACGGCCTGGGTGCTGATACTGCCAGAAAGTGTGGCTCAGTTAACCTGGGGTGTGATCTGGGCAAGAGGAGCTTCAAAAGTTCCCCGTGTGATTCCAGTGTAAAAGTGAAGGTGGGGGCATCTGTGTCAGGCCAGGGCCAGTCCTAGGAGGGGCAGGGCGGGCTGTGTAATTTCCTTGTAGAACCCAGTGCTCACTGTGTTTCCTATGGCTGCTGAGCAAATGACCACCAATGTGTTACTTAAAACAACCCAAACTTATTCCCTTTACAGCTCTGGAGGCCAGTGGTTCAAAACAAGTCTTAAGGGGCTAAAATCAAGGTGTTGAGATGTCTTGTTCATCCTGGAGGGTCCAGAAGAGCCTCTGTTCCTCACCTCCTCCTGCTTCTGGAGGTGCCCACGTTCCTGGGCTCACGGCCACTTCGCGCCAACTTCTGCCTCTCATCAGGTCACCTTTGCCCTTGATGCTGACCCTCCTGCAACTCCTAAAGGACTCTCTGACCTGAATAGTCCAGGGTGCTCGCCCATCCCAGGGCTGTTAACTTAATCACACCTGAGCAGTTTCTTCACCATGGAAGGTAACCTCTTCACAGGTCCTGGGGATTAGGACATGGACAGACCAGAGGGGCCTTGAATCCACTGTTCAAGTGCAGTTTTTCAGATGGCAGAGGGAGAACTGACTCCTCTCCTGGAACCCTGGAACACAAAGGGCTTGGGAAGTTTCCACGGCTGTCTCCAGCTACTCAGCTAAGTGACCTGCAAAAGATTCCCCTCTCCCTAGACACCACAGCATCGCATGTCAGTGCCCCAGATAACTGCTCCGGGCAGTGATCACAGTAACAGAAAACTCCATTTTTCCCCTCAGATCCCAGGACAACAAGCCCCATGACAACATGAGGCCTAGAGGACAGTCAGGCCCTGCCTCTCCCTCAGCCCCAGAACTGAGTGGAGATCCCCGCCACCCCACCACTCTTTTCCCTCCTCACACCCAACCTCTCCCTCCCTCTCTGTTTAGTTGCCTGAATTCCTGACAAGGAACATCAGGAATGTCCTGCCCTCATGTTCCAAAGTCACTGGGTTCCAACCATACCGACTCTTTCCTTTGGCTCCATGCCTCCACCTCCTGCCTGGCCAGGCCTCACCAACCTCCTCCCACCCAGACCTCCCAGACCCAGGTGTTCTGCTTCATCCTCAACAAATGACAAACATCCTGAGGGTCAAGTGGGTCTGCTGGGAGGCAGCTGGGCCTCTGGAGCCCAGCCAAGCACACCAGTTAGGAAACTCCCAGACTGGGCCTCTCTGCAGTCCTTAATACCAGTAAAAGTCCATTATCTTGTAATTTTACTTCTACCATGTGCTTTTTTTAGAAAAAAAATTATTTATGACTGTGCTGGGTCTTCATTGCTGCACAGGCTTTACTCTAGTTGCAACAAGCAGGGGCTACTCTCTAGTTGCAGTGTGCAGGCTTCTCAGTGCAGTGACCTCTTGTTACAGAGCACAGGCTCTGGGGCATGTGGGCCTCAGTAGTTGTGGCATACAGGCATTTGAGATCTTCCCGGATCAGGGATCGAACCTGTGTCTCCTGCATTGGCAGGCAGAGCCTTTAGCACTGAGCCACCAGGGAAGCCTTACCATGTGTTTTTAACATGTAATTCAAATGAGAGTGGGAAGGACAGATCCGAGGCTGTGCTTTCCTTAGACCCAGTAGCCACAGCCACCTGAGTCCTGAAACAGAGTCTTCCTGGCAGTTCAGTTCACAGCTGTCTTCTGAACCTGTGCAGGAGAGAGGTCGAGTCTTTCATCCTAGTGCCAGCTGTTGCCTCTACGCCAGGAGGGAGGCTCGAATGACAAGGTGAACCCTGGCTGGTGTTCCAGAAGCAGCCTCCCCTCTCACCAGGCCTCAGCTGGGTCCCTGTGGATGGTGCCCTCCTTGCCAGCTTCCTCTGCCTTTCCCAGCATGGCTTCTTCTTCTGCCCAAACCCAAAGGAAGACTTGCCCTGGGCTCTCTGCACCTGGATTAGATGGGCAGTGGAGCAGAGGGCACCTGTCTGCAGGACTGCTTTCTCCCTAAGGTGCTGTGGGAAGAGGGAAGGAGAAAGCTGCCTCTCGGATGCTCAGAAAGGGGTCACAGACGCCTTGCCCAGCCAGCCCCTCTCTTTCCAGATGGTCACCTGTCAGTCTGGAGGTACCCCTCTTTCTCCCTTGGGAGGGGCCCTCTCTCGCCCCCACACTCCTCCTCTTGGAATGGATCTTCCATGGATCTCACTCTTCTGTGTGTCTTGCACACAAGGCACTGACTTCCCTTTGTTCTGCTTAATCGTTTCAAGAACATCTCTGTCCAATGAGCAGCCTTTTTTCACAGAAAAGGCAGCGTTCCCACACCTTTAGAAGGTAGAGAAAAAGTGAACTCCTACTCGTCATCAGATATTGGGGGTCCCCCAGCTCAGAGATCCTTCTGAACTAGGACTCTCTGTGCGGTGTTGTCCCCAGTAGTGTCTGGGCTCTGGGAGTGATGCAGGAAGTTGCGGGTGCTCTGACTGCTGCGATTGTTGTGCCTAATAACAGGTTCCTGCCAGCCCAAGCCCCGCTGAACCCAAGAGCCTGCACGACCCTTCCCAGTTGGGTCCCCTCCCAGGGTCTGGACTCAGGGCATCTGCAGGCTCAGTCTTGGAGTTCTGAGCTCAAGTGTACTGAGCCAACAAGCACTGAATTTAGAAACGGGAAGACTTCATTTCCAATTTGATGATACGTTGTCTGCTCTTTTATAAATCATGGAAATTTTCAGATGTTGCCTTGCCCACAGCTAGGAATCTGCACAGTTGCTGTGCATTTCAAAGTTCTGCATGAGATGTTTTAGTGCCACCTACAGGTCGCTGTCTCTGGGGGAGCTGTGGACAGGTGGTATACCCCATAGCCCACCCAATGGGGTGGGGGACCATGCACGGGTGAAGCTTAGCAAATGGAATTCAGAGCTAAACAAGCTAAAAGGAAAAAGTACATATTGTACAATTTATGAAAGTACAAAAACAGGTGAAACTAATTGTATCAGGGTGTTGCAGAGAAACAAGCCCTTAGTATATTCTTTAAATCCCTTAAAATAAATCCCTTTCATATAAAATAATAATATAGAATAAGTACCTATGTAAATGCACAGAGAATGCCAATATATATTTATATATGGTTTATATTTAAAAAGATTTATTTTGAGGAATCAGCTCATGTGACTGTGGGTGCTGGCAAGCTGAGGTCTGTAGGACCAGCTGTAGGGCTGAAGACTCCAGCAGGACTTCTGTGCTACAGTCTTGAGGCAGATTTCCTCTGTGGGAAACCTCCGTCTTTGCTCTTGAGGCTTTAAATGGAATGGATGAGACCAATTCAATGCTCTGCATCTGCCTAACATGATACAACTGTCTTGTGCACAGTTCTCCCTTAGATCCAATCAGTGCAGTGTCATGAAGGGGTGACTGTGGTAGCTCATAGAAGAGAACAGCAATTGAGACCCCTGTGGACTAAATTATGGCACAGGACTGAAGAGTGACACACCCCTGAGATAGGTCAGTGATGGGGTGGTGCTGGCCTTACCAGATGAAAGCCAACTGCTCCTGGGGGTCTTTACTGACAGGGGAGGGAGAGAATGGCATCTGTCAGATCAACATCCGCAAACCAGGTGCCAGGGGATGTGTAAGTTCTCAAGCACTGAAGCCACATCAGACATCAGTGAAACGTCCGAGAGCTCTCCCTACTCACAGAGAAAGGCCATATGAGGACACAGTAAGAAGGTGGATGTCTGCCAGTCAGGAAGAGCACTCTCATCTTGAAATGAAGTCTGCTGGCACCTTGATCCGGGACTTCCAGACTCCAGGCCTGTGAGAGAACACATTTCTGTTGGTTAAGCCACCCAGTCTGCGGTATCTTACTGTGGTACCCAAGCAGACCAGGACAACTGTGAAAGTGCATTGCTGGCCAAACCTGCTAAAAGCAAACTGTTTCTGGTGGAAATCTTAATTAGCAAGTATTGAAGGAAATGCATCTGTCAGACCCAACAGCTGTGGACCAGCTCCCATGGGATGAGTTAATCAGCATGAGCAATAAAACAACATGTAATAGCAAGGACAGTTGCAGTGAATGCCTGTATAAGCATACAATAACCCACCATTATTCTCCAAGACCCACCTGCCTTCTGCACAGGCCAGATTGGTATAGCAGCACTGGGATGTGGTGGGTGCCACTAGCCCTGCATCCTTCAAGCTGTTACTGGTGGCACTAAGCTCTGCAGTATTGTTTCTTTTTTAAAAAAATTTTTATTGTAACAAATTCAATAGACTTTTTGCTTTACAGCATTGTGTTGGTTTTGCCGTACATTGGGATGAATCCACCATATGTGTACATGTGTTCCTCTTCCAGAACCTCCCTCCCACCTCCATCCTGATTCCATCCCTCTGGGTCATCCTGGGGCACCAGCCCTGAGCACCCTGTATCATGCATTGAACCTGGGCTGGTGATGCAGTATTGTTTCTGTCTCCCTACTCTCCTCAGCAGGGACAGCTCTAGTGGTGTCGACTTGACCTTTCCCAGCATATAGCCCTCCTTCCACAGGTCAGGTAACCAACTCGAGGATTTTGCCTGTTGCCAAGTATGCCTTTGCCAACCACATTCCAGAACCAGGGAAATAACCACAGGATGGCTTTGAGGACCCACTGTGAGACACACCTGAGCCAGAAATCCTCTGGTCAGCTGACCTCCTCAAAGCCTGCTCTGACTGGTGGATCAGTGATGTTTTGGGTCTCCTGAAATCAGGGTCAGTTTGGAGCTAGTGTTCAGAATTCTTGAAAAGTCTAATTATTTCCTTTTCCCCAAAGCATAATCACCGTGGTAAAAGGCCCCAGGCCCCCCCGAGGGAAGGCTGGAAGATTCAGTGTGTATTTTTGGCAGCACAGCAGGGTCTTTCCTCAAGGTGATCTGGCCTCCTCTTTATTCAAGGGTTTTTGGGTCTGTAAACTGGGTCAAGTGTGACGTTGACTGTAAGGCTGTCACTCTGCTTCTACGACTTTTCTGAGTACTTTCTCTGGCAATGAGTGTCTTTGACCTTAGAGCAGTTACAGTAGTTCTTAGCTATAATACCGGCAACTCACGGATTTGGGGGGTATGCCCTCGACGTATCGGGCTACAGTCCACACTGTCATATGTGTGTGTCCTCTTAAAGTACCAATAAAAGCTTAACGATTTTTAGTGGGAGGGGAAAGGCAAGTGAAGGCGTTTCCAGCAAGGCCAAGCCTTTTCTGCATCTCCTGGAAAGACCGGGACTGCCGGGGCCACCGCCCGCCCCCGCCACACCGCACAGCCCTGGACACATGCTCCGTACGCACCGCCACTCTGAGCCCACTCCCGGAGCCTGCCCGTCTCCCGGGGCCACAGGTCCCAACGCGATGAGACTGATTCAGGGCAGAGGCATGCAGACTATAGTCTTAACCTTCACATTCCCCTAATCTCCACACTTCGATAGAGAGCTCTTTAACTCCCCTTACAGCACAAACAGGCTTCCCTTGTGGCTCAGCTGGTAAAGAATCCGCCCGCAACGCGGGGAGACCTGGGTTCGATCCCTGGATTGGGAAGATCCCTTGAAAAAGAGAAAGGCTACCAACTCCAGTATTCTGGCCTGGAGAATTCCATGGACTGTATAGTGCATGGGGTCGCAGAGTCGGACACGACTGAGCGACTTTAACTTCACTTCAGGGCGCAGAGTGCGCCGCAGCCTAACCGGTAGCCGACGACCGAGTAACCACCGTGGCCCCTGCCGCTCGGTGTTTGACCGGGGGCGGAGCCTTGGGGGGGTACGACGGGCCGGAGGCGGAACCTCGGGGTAGGACGGGCCGGGGGCGGGGTCCCGCGGGGTATGACGGTCCGGGGGCGGGGCCCCGCGGGGTATGACGGGCCGGGGGCGGGGTCCCGCGGGGTATGACGGGCCGGGGGGCGGGACGGGCGCAGCCCGGGGCGCGCGAGCAGCACGCGGGAAGCACCGCCGTGCGCGCCCCGGCGCCGGGTCCGGGTGGGCTGCGGTCAGCGCGCCGCCGCGCCGCAGTGTCGGAGGCGGGAGGGGCCCGGCGCAGCCATGTTCGTGGCGCGCAGTATCGCGGCGGACCACAAGGATCTCATCCATGATGTGTCTTTCGACTTCCACGGGCGGCGGATGGCCACCTGCTCCAGCGATCAGAGCGTCAAGGTGCGGGCCGAGCCCGGAAGCGGGCGGGATCTTGCGCAGCCCGCTGTCCGAGCGAGGGGCGCGTGGAGAAGGGACTGCTCCCGACTTGAGGCCCCTTGCGGGGCGCGAGGCCCGGCGGGCGGCACCCTCCTCCCGGGTATTGTGGGGTCACTGCCGCCCGGGCCGTCTCTCCGCCGCCGCGGGTTGTCTGCGTGCGTGCGTGCGTCACGGCGGCGGGCGCGCTCCCGCTACGGGGAGAGCGGGGCGCGCCGGTCGGCCCGGCTTGCCCTGGGCTCCGGGCTGGGTCCGGAGCGCCTGGGGGGTCCCGCTCGGTGGTGGTCGGCGGGACCCAGGACCGGGGGCGCCGGCCCCCCGCGCTCCGCGGCCGCCCGTCGGATCGGGCTCCCTCCCTCCATGTTCTCACAGCCGGGCCGCGGCGGCGCGGCCCTCTCTTTCGGGTCTGTGGCGAGGCCCAGGTTTTCTCCTCGCCCCTCCGTCCGCCGCGGCCGCGTGACCGTCGCGATAATTGGCGTCCGTTAACCGAGTAGGTTTCCTTATCCGCTTAGAGCTGTGTTCTAAAGAATCGTCCTGTGTACGGAGTTGAGAAACTGTGTTGCAGTGAGAAATCTTCGTTAATCTCGCTTTTTATGTCTTTTGGAAATTTTGCTTAGGCTCATTCCAGTAGAGAAATTAATAAGCATTTTAAAAGCTCTTGAGAGTGCTTGGTAGATTGTCTTTTTGAAGGTTGTACTGTTTTACAGCTGCCAGTGAAGAGTATCGGTGTGATAGTTGTCCGTGTCGGCATTATCATTGCAGTTTTTTCTTTAGTGTTCGTTATTGCAGTGAACTACAGGTAACAAAATGTACCACCTTAACCATTTTTATTAAGTATGTATCTTTGCATCGGTCACCGCCATCGTTACTTTGCACTGTCCGCGTTAAGCATGACTCACCGATCCCTGAAGAGTCTAACGCTGGTCCCCTCCCTTGTAGTTTCTGTCTTTGAATTTGGCTACTCCAGCGGCGTCATACAAGTGGGATCATACAGGATTTGTCTTTTTTCGTGACAGGCTGGTTTCACTTAGCATAATGTTTTGACGTTCATACGTGTTGTAGCATTTGTCATAATTTCCTTCCTGAGAAAGGAAGCATTTAAATTAAGTAATCTAAAAACTTAAAAGGCTAAGTATATGTATCTCTATATAGTATATTTTACATATCACTCATCTGTTGGTGGAGTTTGGTTTCTTCAACATTTTAGTTGTGAACAATGCTGCTATGAATGTGAGTGAACAAGTATAGCTTTGAGACCCTGCTTGCAACTCTTCTGGGTGCAGACCCAGAAGTGGAATTGCTAAATCACGTGGCAATTCTATTTTTATTTGAAAAAGTTTTAATAATTTTTATATGTGTGTTGCTGTTCTTGGGCTTTCTCTAGTTGAGGAGAGCCGGGGCTCCTCTTCGTTGCAGTTCTCGAGGCTTCTCATTAGCGGCGCTTCTCCTTGTGGAAGATGGGGTCTAGGTTACACAGGCTTCAGTACTTGGGGGTCATCAGCTCTAGAAAGTGGGCTTGGCGTTGGCAAGTGAATTACATCCACCGGGGAAGTCTTATTTGAAGTTTTTTGAGGAGCCACAATACTGTTTTATAATTACGTTTTAAAAAATTGATTTATTTGGGGGACATATCACTACATTTTTAGAAACAGGTTAAAATGTCTTATCATTGTAATGTCTGTTTTTTGTTGGTATGAATTTTCAGTGTTTTGTCTTTGATTGTTATATGTACAGTTGAGTCTCGTTATTTGCAAGTTTTGTATTTGTGAATTTGCTTATTCTATAAAGTTTATTTGTAACCCCCAAAGCAATGCTCATGGTTATTTGTTGACATGACCAGGTGGCAGAAAAATTGGAGTTGTCCACGTTGTGTTCCCAGCTGAGGTTGGGTAGGTGACACTCTGCCTTTAATTCAGGCTTTCATAGTGTGAACAAGTGTCCTTCTGAGTGTGTTTTTGGTGCCACATTTTTCACATTTTCCTTCTTGTTGTTGGTGAATTTCACTGGCTGAAGTGGTCCTCAAGTGTAGTGCTGCATAATGTCGCACAGCAAGAAGGCTGTGAGTGCCTTCCAGAGTAAGTGTGTGTTAGGGAATTACAGTGTTGGTGTGATTTCAGTTCAGTTCAGTCGATCAGTTTCGTCTGACTCTTTGTAACCCCATGGACTGCAGCACACCAGGCTTCCCTGTCCTTCACCAACTCCTGGGGCTTGCTCAAACTCATGTCCATTGAGTCGGTGATGCCATCCAAACATCTCGTCCCCTTGTCGTCCCCTTCTCCTACCTTCAGTCTTTTGCCAGCATTAGGGTCTTTTCCAGTGTTCGGTTAGTGAATCAATAATGTATATAAAATAAGACATTTGCAAACATACACAGGTAAAACCAGGTTATTTATAGGTTGGTTGATAAATACATTGTGACCAAAGGCTCCTGTGAATTGTACCTGTTCCCCTGGGGAGGAATGGTCAGTACTGGCCCAGTGACTTTCTAGGGCAGCAGCATGGTAAGTGCCCGACTTGAGTGGCACTGTTATCATCTCCATTAACTATTGGAGCGAAGGTTCCTTGACTGACACGTCCTCAGTCCTCAGTAAATATTTGGTTGAATGAATGAATGTTTACTTACTGATTTTATCTTTTGTGAATTTATGTTTCCCTCCTTTGTTCCCACTGACTCAATTAATTTGTAGGAATGCTTGTTACAAAATATCTTTTTTCTTACAGGTCTGGGATAAAAGTGAAAGTGGGGAATGGCATTGCACTGCTAGCTGGAAGGTTAGTATTTGTTTTTACGGTGAATTTAAAAAATTGAAACTTTTACTATTGAGTAGTATTAGTGATTTTCTGTTCAGTTTTGAGAAAAACAAAATTTATACCTTTTACTTTTTTTCACTATAGCAGATGCACTTCAGAAAAATTGAAAGTAAGAGTTTGAAATTCTGTAGCATTTTAACCTAATTGTTTTTAGTGTCTCAGTGTGTCTTACCTTTTTCCTTTACATATTTTTTAATAATTGTGATGTTTTGTACATAGCTTTATTTTTTGCTTTAAAAAATAGCTTTACTCAGGTAGAATTTTACATATCTTGAGAATCATCAATTTTAAATGTACAGTTCAATGAGTGTTAGTAAGTTTACACAGTTGTGCAGCTCTGCCACAGTCTAGTTTTAGAACACTTACCATCAACCCTGAAATTTCCCTTGTGCCAGCTTAGGAGTTAATCGTCTTTCCCTTTTATATGCCCCAGGTAACCACTGAACTGTTTTCTGTTTCTCAAGTTTTACTTTCTCTAGACATTTCATATAAATGGAATTCTACAGTATGTAGTTATTTGTTTCTACTTGCTTTTCTTAGCTTGTTTTTGAGGTTCATCCATGTTGTGTGTATCAGTGGTTTGATCCTTTGTAAAACTGAGTAGTAGTCCATTGTGTAGATAAAGCCACATTCTACTTAGTCATTCACTATTTGATGGATGTTTGTTTGCTTTTAGTTTTTTGACCATTATGAATGCTGTTATAAACATGCCATACAAGTCTTTGTGTGGACATTTTTGATTCTTTTAGATATCTAGGAGTAGAATTGCTGGACTGTGTATAGTTTTGACTTTTTTGAAACCTGCCAGACCATTTTCCAAAGTGCCTAAACCATTGTATGTTCCCACCAGCAATGTATGAGGGTTCCAGTCTGTCTTTTTGATTATATTAGTAGCCATCTTAGTGGGTGTAAAATGTGTCTCAGTGGATCTCGGTTTCTGTCTTTAATAACTGATGGTGTTGATAGCATTTTCATATGCATGTTTGTCATTTATTTACCTTCTATGGTGAAGTGTCTATTGAAATCTTTTGTCCTCCCCTCCCATTTTTTAAATTGTGGTGAGAGTTAACCATTCCAAGTAAATAAATAAATGTAAATGCATTTGCAATATTGTACAATTGCTACCTCTGTCTAGTTCTAAAACTTATTTTTATCACTTCGAAAGGAGGCTTGTATTTTTGCTTTATAATTAACAGGTTTCATGCATATTTTGGTATGTTTTTAAACATAAATATAGCAACAACAAATATGACAAAAGATATACCCTATTTTGTTTACTAACTGATATTTGTTTGCTTTTTATTGTGATGAATCCTTTGTGTAGTCCTTATTCTTTAGTTAGATCTTGCTTTACCAGGAAGCTAACATTTAGTGAATCTCACTGCACTAGTGCACCTTTGACTTAACAGACTTAATAGCCTGTATAAGTAAGAAAAGTGAAATAAAAAGATTGGACAGAACAGAGGATAAAAATAAGAGTGCAGGGACTTCCCTGGCGGTCCAGTGGTTAAGACTCTGGTTCCACTGAAGGGGACACAGTTTCAGTCCCTCGTCAGGGAATGAAAATCCCACATGCCAGCAGCCAAAAAAAAAAAAGATGCAGAGTTTATCGTTGGATGATGACATTGTTACCATGTAGAAATTACTGGATTATGAAAGTGTTCTGAGATTGAGTGTACAAAAAGTGTTAGATACACGGAAGCCTGAAACAGATTTTGTGAGCATCATGGGTGGACTGGTGCTTGAGGTCATATAATACTTTTATTGGAAAGCACAGACAATTCTATTGATGTGAAATGCTTTTAAGACTTTTCTGCCTTTTTTTTCTTGGTCAACATAAAGAGTTGAATAATAGTAATTTGATGTTTTTCATATATAAATATAGTGCTATCGAACTTTAAATTATTCCCTCAGAGTATGGAGATTTGGGCTTCTCTGTATTTGTTCTCTCATTGCCTCTTTTCCTAGCCAGACCTCAGAATCATTTTACGCATTTTGTTGCTACGGTTTCTTACACTGTCAGGCTTTTGAAGCATATAATTTTGATTAATGGGGTGTTCCCTATAGAAGCAATTTGCAAGTGAAAAAAGATAATGGACTGATAGAATCTCTGTTTAAAAGCTTTGTTAGGTTAAACTCTGAACCAGGTCTCTGTTAGTAGCACTGGAAAAGGTCAACTTTATCCAGCAGGGTTTTTTTTTTTATTCGTAAAATGTTAGAAGAATTTGACTCCAGAAGAGCTGCAATCCTAAATATGAAGTATCTTCTAAAAGTTAAAAGTTCTAGAATTTAGCTTGTTTTATTTTTGGCATGCTGCATGGCATGCAAGGTCTTAGTTTCTCAACCAGAGATTGAACCATGCTCCCTGCGGTGGAAGTGTGGCATTCTAACCACTGGACCACCAGGAAATTCCCTAGAAGTTAAATTTTTAAATGTTAAATTGAGTAGCTTTTTCCACTTGTTGAGGTAAAAATATCTGTATTCATTTCTTCAAGTGATACCTTATATGTGTGAAAAATGAGTAAATTCCTCTTTTTTCATTTTTTTCTTTTTTTGATTTCTCAGACACATAGTGGATCTGTGTGGCGTGTGACATGGGCCCATCCTGAGTTTGGACAGGTTTTGGCTTCCTGTTCTTTTGACCGAACAGCTGCTGTCTGGGAAGAAATAGTAGGAGAATCAAATGATAAACTTCGTGGACAGAGCCACTGGGTGAGACATTTGTTAGCGGTGGGTGGGCGGGTGGAGGCAAGAGCACCAGAAGAGCAGTGATCTTTCTAAGGACACTTTGGGGAGGTGAGACTTTCAGTCCCACCCCTCTGACCTACAGGGAGGGGAGAGGGCTGCGGATTGACTGATGACCAGTAGCCAGTGAGTTAGTCATTCATGCCTATGTAATGAGGCCTCCATAAAAACCCTAAAGGATGGGGTTTGGAGGCTCCTGGGCTGGTGAAGATATGGGGACCTGGCGCTGGCAGAGTGTGGGGGCTCCGAACCTGTCCCTGACCGTACGCCATGGGTCTCCTCCATGTGACTGTTCCTGAGATACAGCAGGCAGTGAGAAGCACAGGTAACACCCAGGTTTTGGACTGGCACCTGAAGAAAGACGGTCCTGTGGGACTGAACTCTGAACTCCAGAATCTGATGCTGTCTCCAGGTAGTTAGTGTCAAAACTGAGTTGAATTCTCCTTGGACACCCTTCTAGTGTCACAATTGTCTGTGAGTGTGAGGATTAGCCACCAACCCCACTCTCCAGAATTGAAATTGTTACCAGAACACTTTTACTTCTCTAGGGAAACGTCTAATCAAGTCCTTTGCGCACTTTTTTGCTGTTGAGTTGTAGGTAGGAATTCTTTATGTACTTTATTTCCTTAACAGATATGTGATTTCCAAATCTTCTTTCTCATTCTGTTAAGTGGCCTCTCCAGTCTCTTGATAGAGTGTGCAAGGACTGTGTGCAAGGATTTCATGAAGTATAGTTTATTTTTTCTTCTGTTTCCTTATGTTTCTGGTATCATAAGTCATTGCCAAATCCACTGTCATGGAGACTCTGGCCAGAATTTTCTTTTAAGAGTTTTGTAGTTCAGTGCTTATGTTTAGGCCTTTGACTCATAGAGTTAATGTTTGTATGTGACATAAGGCAAGTATCTGTCATCATTCCTTTGCATTTCAGTGTCCAGTTCTCTGAGCACCTTTCATTGGGAAGATTATCTTTTCCCTGTAGAATGGTCTTTGTCATCCTTGTCTAAAATCAAGTGACTGTATTTGGAGAGTGGTGGCAATATGAAGGATTTTTTTTTTTCAAACTTAATGAATTGTATTTAGTGTTTCAGCATTTGTGTTTTATTATTTATATTATAATCCTGTAATTGCTACCACTCCTAAACCCAGCTTATAGTAGGTTAAAAACTACAGACAGTAAGCTGTTGATTTCTAAATTTCATTGACAGTTTCAGTCAAAAGTCAGCTCATGTAGGAGTCAGGCAGTAGCTGGTATCAACCATGCTGGGGTTCCCTAATTTCCAGAACACCAGTTTCCTACCATTCTCATGGTCTCTGCTGCATGCCGCCTTTTTAAAGTGGATACTAGAGGTCTGAGCAGGATTAACCAGCATTTACACTTGACAGGAGAAGTTGTACTCCCTCCCTTTTGCTGTTAAAGGATCTTAAGGCTGTTTGCAGCCTGCTTTGCATGACAAAACTGCCCTTATTGAAAATTCTAACATTTTCTACTTTTCTCCTATTAGCCTAAGGGTTTCCCAGGTGGTGCTAGTAGTAAAGAACCCACCTGCCAATGCAGGAGACATAAGAGACTTGGGTTCTATCCAGAGTTGGGAAGATCCCTTGGAAGAGGACATGGCAAACCTATTCCAGTATTCTTGCCTAGAGAATCCCATGGACAGAGGAGCCTGGCGGGCTATAATTCATAGGATCAGAAAGAGTCAGACACAACTGATTTAGCACACACACGCTGCTTAAGAAGAAAGAATTTATCTAATTTAATCAAGTTAGGCTTCACAACATCTTCTGCATTAAAGGAGCTGCTGATTATAGGTCACTGATGGTGACCTTGTGTACATGGTGTTTTGCCAAGTGCTTTGGAGAAAATTGAGGCCTCCCCAGTTTTTGAGTGCCTTTTCAAGGTTGTACAGTTTTCTGAGGAAGTGGCAGCAGATCTCTGTGATTCAGAACCTGTGCTCTTTGACCCTGACATCCTTTCTTTTTGTGTATAATTAATTTTTTTTTTTCCTCCAGGTCAAGAGGACAACGCTGGTGGACAGTAGAACATCCGTTACCGATGTGAAATTTGCTCCTAAGCATATGGGTCTCATGTTAGCAACATGTTCAGCAGATGGTATAGTTAGAATCTACGAGGCTCCAGACGTCATGAATCTCAGCCAGTGGTCTCTGCAGCATGAGATCTCATGCAAGCTCAGCTGTAGTTGTATTTCTTGGAACCCTTCAAGGTAGGTGATATAAGCCTAGTAATCATTACACTTAGCATCAGATACTTTATTTTTTTGAAAATGCTTTTCTTAAGTGGTCATGTTTATCTGTTTTTTAAAATGTATATTATATAGAATAATAATTCTCTCTTCTCCACCCTGTCATGTCTCTTATTCCTCTGTTTCTGCTAGAAGAAGCTAGCCACTGTAAACATTCTGGTGCACTTTCTGAACTTCTCCCTTGCATATACAAGTCAATATTTACTGCCTTTATAAACACACACATATATATATATACAAACACATCTAGGTATATGCTGTCATGTACAAGTGGACCCAAAACACACAGACATGTATAGACCTAACAGTTTCCTTTTTTGCAGTTTGCTTCTTACACTTACAAATATATCGTGGCCTTTTTTGTTTTTAATTTCTAGTTTAAAATTTTTTTTGATTGTGTCGGATCTTAGTTGCAGCACAAGAGATCTTTCGTTTCAGTTCATGGGCTTCTCTCTAGTTGTGACGTGTGGGCTCCAGAGCACAGGAGCTCTGCAGTTGAGGTGCTTGTAGTTGAGGTACAAGGGCTCAGTACTTGTGGTGTCCAGGCTTAGTTCCCACATGGCATGTGAGATTTTAGTTTCCCGACTGGGGATCAAACCCACTTCACCTGCTTTTGACAGTAGATTCTTAACCACTTGACCAGCAGGGAGGTCCCCCACATGATGGGTGTTTTCCTGTGTCTTGGTCAAGTCCTGTCTTACTCCTTTCCTTGCTGCGCAGAGTGTAATTCTAAGACTATCACTATTTTATTTTAAGTGGTTTCCTTATGCCTCTGGTTCTTGCCATGTTTTATCTGTAAACAGAATTTATACTCTGTGAAAGATGACTTTAGCACATTAAGAAAGCTTTCTACTTGTGAAAGTGTGACAAGATATTTTATTTGTGGAAATGTTGATAATTGTTCAGTTATATGTAATTGTCATAATTCAAATACTTCTCTATTTAGTGATTTATCAATTTTCAGACTATATGTTGACTCACCTATCTTTTAAAAAAAGAGGAAATTAGCTCTTTTTTGCTTCTGTCACACATTCACGCTCTCATTTCCTAATGTTTGTTACATTGTATAGTGAAAAGATTTATAGTATTTGTTTTTATGTTTTGTAAACATTTAATACACATAAAAGTACTTTATCTTTTGATTGTAAGTTGATTCAAAATACTAAATAGCAACCGAATTTGTAAGACTAGATAGTATTCATTCTGCTGCTGCTGCTGCTAAGTCGCTTCAGTCGTTTCCAGCTGTATGTGATCCCATAGATGGCGACTGACCAGGCTCCCCCATCCCTGGGACTCTCCAGGCAAGAACACCGGAGTGGGTTGCCAGTTCCTTCTCCAATGCATAAAAATGAAAAGTGAAAGTGAAATTGCTCAGTTGTGTCAGACTCTAGGCGACCCCATGGACTGCAGCCTACTAGGCTCCTCCATCCATGGGATTTTCCAGGGAAGAGTACTGGAGGGGGTGCCATTGCCTTCTCCCAAGTATTCATTCTAGACATAAATTAATCTGTTTTTGTAGCTGTAGTTCACAGAATAATGTGGCATTGACTTTCACAGGTGCTCTTTTCTCGTTTGTGATTCTTTTACTTCAGGTTATATTTAGGTGTCACAGTTTTCATATCATGAGTTGTCTTTGGATTTTTTTGTTTTCCTTTGGTCATTCAACTCTTAAAGAAACTTTTTTTTTTTCCTCCACAGGGGGTTGATGGCAAGCTATAAATTCTAGAACACCTGAAAATGTCTTAGTTTTACTCCATGCTTAGTTGTAGTTTGGCTAGCTCTAGAACTTTGGCGAAGTTCAAAATGTAAGAATTTCAGAAGTTTTAGAAGGTTATTGAATCTTTTAAATTTTAGTTGGTGAGAAGTGTGCGATCAGTCTGATACTGGATCTTTTTGTAGGGAGTCTATGCTTTCTGGAAAGTTTTAGGATTTTATCTTACTATTGCTTTGAGACACAAGTATATTCTGTGAGTTTGTGGTTTGTCCATTTTAACAGTATGATGACTTGATTGCAGAAAGTTCTGAATTTTAATATGGCCACATTTAAGTCTTTTATGTAGTTGGGTTTTTTTTTTTTTTTTTTTTTCATTTGAGAAATTCTTCCTCACCTTGATGTTATCAAGTGTATTCTGAAAGGTTTTTGGTTTTGCCTTCCCTTCTGGCTCAGCTGGTAAAGAATTCGCCTGCAATGCAGGAGACCTGGGAAGATCCCTTGGAGAAGGGAAAGGCTACCCACTCCAGTATTCTGGCCTGGAAAATTCCATGAACTGTATAGTCCATGGGGGTTGTAAAGAGTTGGACACAACTGAGCCACTTGCACTTTCACTCTTAGATCATTAAACCTCCTGGAATTGCTTTGTATGGTTTAAGATAGTGGAATTCTAAAATTTAACCTGGGTGTTTCCAGGTATTGTGTCTTCTAAGACATTTTTTTATTAGGAAAGATTTCAAATATAGTAATAATACAACAGCCCCTCATATATCCATCACCCTGCTACAGTAATAAAAAGGCACTCTTGTTTTTGTTCATGAGTGCCCCATGACTCATTATAATTGGTTGGTTGATTGATTTGCTATTTATTTGTTTATTCATTAAAGGTTGTAGCTTCTAGAATTCTGCTCCCTGGAATTTCTCCAGATTTCTTGATTTCTGATGGCATATTTTGATTTCTTTCATCATTTCATGGAGGTATAGAAAGAGCTGCAGGTGATCAGTCACCCATATTCAGAGAGTTGGATGGTTCTGCTCACTGTTTAGCTATGAGCCATATTTGGAAGATGGTTTAAGTGTGGTCTTTTTTTTTCTGAATATACAAATGAGGTAATCCTCAATTCAGGTTGTTATCTAGATGTTTTATAATTTATTTTTTAGGATATTTAACAAACGATTTATATTTTCAGTGATTTTAGAATGTATTATCATAAATGTACTTGTCCTTGCTCAGATATTTAACATTGTGAAAGAATAATCTGTGGAACACTGAAAGAAGAAATCTTGTGAGATATAGAAACTACTGTAATTTACATCCCTTCGAATAGCCAAGAATTACAGTATATGACTTGTAACTTTATTTTATCACTATAGTACTTTACAGTTTACTTGGTGTTTTTCTTATATTAGGTGATTTGATCTCATTATCAGAAGCTTTAGTAATAAAGACCTAAACGTTTTTTTTTTAATTACATTTTGTTTTCAGCTCTATGAGATTGGCAAATCACAACCTCAAGACCAAAGGTTAAACAGTACCTCTCTATCACTTTGATAGAGGTATTACTTAATCTGAATTTGGGAGGCAAGGGAAATCAATATCTAGGTAATTAGATATAGAAATGGGAAAAAAATATTAACCTAGAGTTCACCTCAGTAGAGTTCATTTTCTTATTGCTTATCTTTTGCCTTTCTAAAAATGTAGTTGGCTACGAATGAGTGTGGAGACTGAATGACAGGCATGCCTTCCGAAGGATGGTCTTTTCTACTTTCCTCCTCCATTGGGATGGGATTCTTTTTGTTCAGAGCTTGTAAAAATTTTTTTTGCCGTGGATTTGGTCACCATAAAGTTACTTTTCATGCAATAGTTAATGACCAGATTTTTTTAAGAAGAAAAATTCTAAGATCGCTTAGGTGTTTTGTTTTTTAATCAATTGAATGCTTGAAGCCTTTCTTTTGGGAAAAGGACTACTTTCTATCTCAGCCATAAGAAAATGTGTTAGAAATAAGGTGAAAGGCTGGTGTCCTTGGTCCCCAGGTGAGACCTCCGGGGTACCCCTTCCTGGGCGTGTGGCACTGGACATGGCGGGGGTCTAGTCCACAGCTGATCAGTGGGTTGCACAGCTTCTGGGTGAGTTTTTAATTCTCTGAACTAAATGTGTGTTGATGTTATAATTGGGAAAATATATTTTTCTCTTCCTTTCCAGCTCTCGTGCTCATGCTCCAATGATTGCTGTAGGAAGTGATGACAGTAGTCCAAATGCAATGGCCAAGGTTCAGATTTTCGAATATAATGAAAACACCAGGTGAGTACTGCTTTGGTTTAGTTACTGTTCTGACTTGCATCTTTTAAAATGTCATTTCTTTATTTGTTAATTTAATTATGTGTTATTTGTCATGTTTACTAATTTCCTATGATATGCTAAGTTCACTGTCCTGGTAATAACTAAATTGAGTGATGTAAAGGAAAAGGTAATTTGTCTCCTAGTATGTAGGGAAAAGGTAATTGGTCTCCCAGTATGCAGGGAAAACAAAAAATGCAAAATGGTGATGAATTTTATAAACTGGAAGATTCATGCTAGAGAAAACTGTAGAATGAATAGAAGTTAGCCAGACAGAGACAGTGCAGCTTTCCAGGTGGAGAGACTGAGCCAGTGTAATCTCACTGGGGTTGGAACATAACGGGTCAGAGGGAGACCATGTGGTGGGAAACCCCCAGAGCTGTGTCTTCAAGACCTCCTGCTTAGTGTCCAGTCTTTATCTTAAGGTTATTCTGAAGCTGTTAAAAGACTTCCTAATTGGAGAGTAACAGGATCACATGGTTGTTTAACTCTTCCTGAGATGTGGAAATAGACTTTGGTATAGCTTCGGGTTTTTTTAGATTTTTTTCCCCCTTAATTTAATTTATTTATTTATTGCTTTTGGTTGTGCTGGATCTTTGTTGCTGCTCAGGCTTTTCTCTAGTTGCAACAAGTGGGGGCTACTGTCTAGTTGCAGTGCGTGGACTTCTCATTGCAGTGGCTTTTCTCCTTTTGTGTAGTCCTGAGCTGTAGGGTAAGCAGGCTTCAGTAGTTGTGGCTCTCAGGCTCTAGAGCACAAGTTCAGTAGTTGTGATGCATGGGCTCAGTTGCTCCATGGCATGTGAGACTTGTCCTGGATCAGAGGTTGTATCCTGTATCCTGCATTGGCAGGCGGATTCTTTAAGACTTAGCCACCAGGGTAGCCCTGGTATAGCTTCCTTTATCATCACTTAAAAAATTCAGTTCTTGCTGTTATTAGCTCAGCTTTTTTCTTTATACTCAAATCTTAGGAAATTCAGGTATCCTTTTTCTTAAAAAAGATATTAATAGCTAACAAAGCAAGATCTCATTCTAATTTTTCATTAACTCTGTTTTAAGCTAAACTTAAGAAAATTGAAGGAAGAAACCTGGGAGGTTATATTACTTTCCTAGGGCTGCTGAAACAAATCACTACAAACTGATGGCTTAAATCAGAAGTATTCTCATACTTCTGAGGCTGGAAATCTGAGATCAAGGTATTGGCAGGGCTTGCTGCCTTCATACTCTTTCCTCGTCTCTTCCAGCTTCTGGAGGCTCCAGGAGTTCCTTGGCTGAGCAGCATAACTCCAGTCTCTGCCTGGTCTTCACATGGCTTCTCCTCTAATGTCTGTTTTTTGTCACCCTGAGGTCTTTAATTACATCTGCAAAAGCCCCTTTCCCTAGGTCACAGTCTCAGTTCTTAGAGGTAGGTGCTGGGACGTACTACACACAGCAGAGGTGAACACTACTGCGTATGAGCAAGATGGAATAATGTAGATACCTAGACATGTGGCTTTTTAGAATTTTCATTTATGATAATTATAAGGTAAATTGTTGTTTCACTAGGAAATATGCAAAAGCTGAAACTCTCCTGACTGTCACAGACCCTGTCCACGATATCGCCTTTGCTCCGAACTTGGGACGATCTTTCCACATTCTCGCCATAGCTACCAAAGATGTGAGAATTTTTACTTTAAAGCCTGTGAGGTGAGTTTTTGAAACAACTAATTTGAAAATTCTCTTACCTTTTGCTTATTTTCATTTGTGAAGGAGAGTGTAGAGCCAAGAATGATCTGAAGAATAGATTCTTAATGAACATTTTATTTATAAATATATGACTTTAGGGAATGGGGGATTGAGTAAAGAGAGATATATGTTTTCTTAGTTGTGTTTTATTTTAGGAAGATACTAAAAATGAATTAGATCCTCTGAATATAATTGGACACTATACATGTTTGAAGAAATGAGAGGTGATAGTCTACTTAGGGAAAATTTGTGCTGAGACATTCTTGTGAATAATCTATTTAGCTTTAATTTTGGAATTCTGAACCTCAGTTCTTTTTTTTTCTTTCCCTTCTTCCTTCCCTTTTCTTATTCTTTGCTACTTTTCTTTTGAAAAAGTAATCATTTTCATCTCTCTTATTCGTCAGTGTTTTGTGGGGAACAAAATCCTCTTTAGTTGCCGAGTATCTTTTATGTGATGGGATCATGCCAGGTACTGGGGAGTCAAATGAAAGTGACTTGGCCCAACTCTCAGTAAGCTGTTACAGAGGTTGGGGGTGGATATGGATATGACCTTCTGGTGGCATGTGTGTGAGACCATTGTTATTATTTACAGCAGTGATAGTGTATGAGTGTATGTGTTTGTCCATACTCAGAATTCCTTAGGAATTTTTTTTTTTTTTTAATAGGAAAGAACTTACTTCCTCTGGTGGGCCAACAAAATTTGAAATCCATATCGTGGCTCAGTTTGATAATCATAATTCTCAGGTCTGGCGAGTGAGTTGGAACATAACAGGAACAGTGCTGGCATCTTCAGGAGACGATGGCTGTGTGAGGTTGTGGAAAGGTATTATTCCAGTGGAAGAATTGTTGCTCTATGTGGCTGCTTTAGAAATGTAAACTATGAAATATTTTGAAAAAATGTCTATGGTTACTTTTAAATTAATGCCTCCATAGCAGTGATTGACTAATTAAATACACTGACTGTGGGTGCTGTGGTCTGCTCTTTTCCATGGATGTTTATCCACTGGGCAGGGGTGACATGGTCTGTGCCCCACTCTAGTTGGCAGCATCCCTTTCTGAGGATGTGATACCAGCCCAGTTCACTTCCCCTGAGAAGTGGCACTTTCCAAAATGCAGTTTGAGTCTCCTTGGGTCAGCTTTCGACTGTGGTAGAACCAGCCAGGCCTCAGAGTCTCTGCTGCCCTGTCTACCTCTGGGCTTTAGTCAGCACAGCCCCACTCTACCCAGCAGGCTCCCTACTTGGATTTCCTGGGCTTGGTGTCTTTAGTGACAGTTTTGCATCCAAACCATTAGGCCAAGCTGGATAAGTCACTCAGACCCCAGAGGTTCTGTTACCTACATCCATGGGAACATTAGATACCCACGTGACTTAAACCTGCTTAACTGAGAATGTGACTCTGTTACCCACACATCATACCTGAAATTCATTGTAATGAAGACAATTTATTTTGATATTAATGTGATAATGTAGTAGCTTACATCTGTCAATTTGTATCTTGTAAGGAAAGGAGTGGTAAAAGTTTTGTTTTTTAAATGAGTAATTCTTTAAAAAACTTCAAAAAATAATTGTTAAAATTGAGATATATATGTGTTTCATTTAAAGAATGCCTCTGCCGTTAATCCTAAGAGATGCATAGCCCGTAGGTCTCTCTTACTTCTGTAATTGTAGATTTGTGCACTGGAACATAGTTGTTAGTCATGTTGATTTGTTGACCACTTTCCTTGCAGCTAACTATATGGACAACTGGAAGTGTACTGGCATTCTGAAAGGTAATGGGAGCCCTGTCAATGGGAGTTCTCAGCAGGGAAACTCAAATCCGTCTGTAGGTTCAAATATTCCAAGTCTTCAGAATTCACTAAATGGATCTTCTACTGGCAGGTAGGCTGTTTTGTGAGAAAACTAGCAATTATCTTCTTTTTAAATCATTCAGGTAGCCATACTGAAGATGTGCTGTTTTGTGAATTTTTAAATTGAATCAAGAAATTTGCACATAATTGTGACACTAGAAGAGAAAGCACTTTAGTATCTCTGTATTTGGTTTATTACTTGGTCATGATATTTACAGGTAGGTTATGATACTGTGATACTTAGTGGTCTACCAGAGGCATGTGTAACTGTGTAAGAGGAAGTGTGAGACAGCACTGGGGCTTGTAATCCAGAGGAGTCAGTGTCACTAGTGCTGGGAGGGTAGCCTTTAAGTCAGGTTAAACTAAAATTGTAAATAAAACACGTGAACTAAGGCTTTGTAGAAGAGAGTGAGTTAAGTGTTTTTTTGTGTGTGTGTTTAAAACTGTCATGGAGATTATAAGAGGAAATGGTAAATTGATTTTTAGAATTTTTAGTATATTTTAGATTCTCAAAGCATGTTTGATGTCATTAGAGTCATCCTTTGTTTTCATATTCAAATTTCAAGTATGAATTTGTAAGGTAAAATTAGTATGCCTTTGTGAATAATATGGAATACTATTAAGGAAAATTTAAAGCACAGCCTTAACAGACTATCTTGTAATGGTTCTTTTGTTAAGAGAACTGTATTTTAAACTTCCTATTTTACATTGTTATATTTTTATAAAGAAGTCCTGCTTTTTTAAGTATTTGTATAAAAACAACCTCAGGTACCACAGGAGATATAAGATTATAAAGATTATTTCATGAAGCAAAGGATACTAGTGTTAATTCTTTTTTTTTTTAAAAAAGTCTAGTGTTTGGTTGCTGCCTGTACTGCATATTTTCTTTCGTAAAGAGCTTTGAAGTATTGATCTGTGTTCTTATTGTGCCAATAACCATGTGTGTTAGATCTGTGATGCATTTTCCCTTCTCCATTTGTATTATGTCCTTTAACAGAAAGCACAGCTGAGTACCAGCTAACTGGAGTAACTTTGCTGTTTTGCTGCTTGTTGCATGCACACAGGAATGGAAAGCGAGCTCCTTTTCCCCTTCCCCAGCGCCGTTTGACCTCTCCCAAGATACACCAGCAGCCTGCTTACTACTAAACGCAATCCAAAAGGCCTTTAAAAATGCAGTGTATTATCATTTTTTTTGTACTAGCCAGTTTATTGACACTTATTTAAAATTTTTGAAATATAAATGGAGAGGCTTTTTGTTGAGACACTGTCACCAAAACAATTTTTTGAAATGTTTCTGAAACTCATGGGTTTTAAAATTAAAAGATTGTTACCATCCTCAGTAGTTGGGAGGAGGGAAAATATCACTATTCCATCTGGAGAATGTATATAGACTTTTGTCTTTTATTTTCTAAAACAGTAGGCTAAAATGAATTTTTATAATTTCAATTTGAGGATTGAATAAGTATTTTTCATAAAGATTGTTTTGAGTGCTAATTTGTTTACTTTTTGTAGAATTGGTTTATACATGATACTATTCAGAGTAACTGTTATTTCTTTGAAATGTTTAAACTATTATTAGTGAAAGAGTGAGAGAAATAGTAGTGACAGTAACTTGACTGTACAGTTTGTAGCCAGACAACATTTGGTATTGCTTCATTTATAATTTGATAGTAAAATGAAAACATCGTTGTAAGTTTTCAGTTTATATTCACTAAAGAGGTAAATATTTCTAATATGTGCTTGTGTATTTTTATGGTGTGATTTCATGGCTTAAGGTTTCCTTCAAGTCAAAATTTGGAAACATACTATAAGAAGCAGATAAAGCTTTGCTAAAATTGTGCATGCATGTTAAACCTCCAGGTTCCATGTCCCAGGATTTTCTTAATTTTGTTGGCTGCTTCATTTAGTTCATATCCTCTGATGACAGAGCTATAAATCTTTTTTTGAGAAAATGCTAAAGTATTACGGGTAAGTTATAAAATAGTAGGCTAACAGTAGGACATATTTTTGAGCCCTTTTATTTATCAACATTTTGTACTAATCTAAGGTTTTTGCAGAAAAACATCTAAGTGTATTCAAAGACTGTGTTTCTTGGGAAGTATGGTTGCAGTAGCTGGCCATACTATGTGATCGTCTCTATGAATTGGTCCCGAGTGTCATGTGTGCACTAAACTGCTGTTGCTACAGGAGAAGCGTTGCTTAAAGAAAAAGCTTACGTGATATGTAAATTTCAGGATAGCATCAGTATGTTTCTGAGAGATTAGAAAATGTTTTAAATTATAAAATTAATGTCTTCTTTTGTAACATTCATACTGAAGATTTTTTTTTTTAAACATTTTAAGTTTAACAGATTCTATTTCTTTTTTCCAAGTTTCTATACTTGCTTAAGCAAGCCTGATTTGAGTAAGGGTCTTGATTTTGCTGTTACGTTCTGTTAGTTTTGGCATGAATATACTAAAGCTTTTTTTTCTAGCATGTGTTTTCCCCTCTTTGGTTCTCTTTGTATTTACTACTTTTCTCTTTTTCTTCTGTTTTTTTTTTTCTCTGTTGTTTTTGTTTTGTTTTGGTGTTTTGTTCCTGTCTTCATTGTTTCAGGTATTTCTTTCCCCCTCTGGATTCCCCACGGGCTGGATCGAGATGGTCCAGTTATGCCCAGCTCCTTCCTCCTCCTCCTCCTCCTCCTCCTCTGGTAGAGCACTCTTGCGATGCTGACACTGCCAGTCTCCAGTATCCTCACCCTCGCAGACGATCTCTCTCTCGGCCTCTTAATCCCTTACCTGAGAATGAAGGGGTTTAAAAAACACTGATTTAACATTTAAAGGCCTTATTCAAGTGCTTGTAAATGCTTTCATTCCTGGCTTTTTGTTTTTCTTTCAGAAGATTTTTCTAATTTAGGGTGTGTCTTGCATGTATTACAACCAGAACATGGTGTTTGGAACCTAAATGTGCTTGTGCTTTTGCATCAAAGGAATATTTTCTTCATTGGTTGATAACCTTTGATGAAATAATGAGACGTGTACACATAACATTAACTGTGAGTTACACACAAATGGTTGACTTCAAAGTGCCTGTTCTGTACATTTTATTTTGAACTGTTATGGTGTTAAGTTTCTTATGGTTTGTCATACTGGTTAATGTGAAAGCATATCATTATAAAGTTCACCTTGCCTTTGAGACATATTAAGAACTGTTTTTGATTTTTCAGGCTAATGTTGCAACTGACTGGTTTGTAAAATAAATCATTCCTGTGTATAAAGCAGCAAAACATAATAAAGACTGTTTGGTCTTTTTTTTCTTTTAAAGAAAACTGCCTTTCACTACTTGGAATTACTGTTTAAAGCTTTTGTAATTATTCTCCAAGTAGATTATTTAATAAAATATATTTTTAAAGATATGAATCTGTTGCCTTATAAAAACAGAATGTATTCTATTTGATAGTTTGTAAAGCTTATATCTCCCAAAATATCACATTGCTAAAAAAAAAATCCAAACAATCAGAAACTGAGGGATGATCATAGCATTAATTTAGAAGGTAGAAAGTTAGTATGTAGATTAACATCTAGATTCAACAGATGTCTACTTAGACTATTTGAACAGCATTTCATGTGCCTGTCAGCTAATTACACATTGATGGTAGAGCTGTTACAAATGTATAACTTAAAATCTAATTTTCAAAGACACTTTCCTGTCAATAGACACTCTCCTCCCAAACCCCTAGAGCTTGACATGCAAGGATAAATAAGGTCTATTATGCTTTAATTTAAGATGAGGTCTTCCTTCTGTTAAAGGACTTATTTTAGACTAATTGACTTATCTATTTTTCAAAGCAAGAGGTCTCAATTTAAGTTTGGATCTAACTCAGAATTAAGAATTCAAGTTAGATTTCAATCATTATAGAGGTACCTGGGGTGAAAAGTTAAAGTGTTAGTCGCTTAGTCGTGTCCAACTCTTTGTGACCCATGGCTGGGCCTCCCAGGTTCCTCTATCCAAGTGATTCTCCAGGCAAGAATGCTGGAGTGGGTTGCCATTCCCTTCCCCAGGGGATCTTCCCAACCCTGGGATTGAACCCAGGTTTCCTGCATTGCAGGTGGATTCCAAACCATCTGAGCCACCAGGGAAGCAGTCTGGGGTGATTTAGTGAATATTGGGCATCTTCTGTGTGCAAGACACTGCTAACACTTTGGGATATGTTAAAAAAGAGGTAGTCTGTACACATTCATTCTAGTGGGAGAAGGCATGTACAGAATTTACAAAGAGTAATAAAGATTTAGCTTCACAGTAAAGGTTGAATTGGTACAGGAAGCATTAAAGAAAGGGGTTTATGTGAGTCAGCAGGATTTGGAAGGGATGTGGAATTTTGACAGGT
Source organism: Antilocapra americana (assembly GCA_007570785.1). Lineage (NCBI taxonomy): Eukaryota > Metazoa > Chordata > Mammalia > Artiodactyla > Antilocapridae > Antilocapra > Antilocapra americana. The sequence goes on from ML662445.1 coordinate 40,280,204, forward strand.
TGGAATACTTAAAGTGGAGGAGGGGTGGAGTCCAGAGTGATGGCCCAAATAGAAGAGGTAAAAGGATTACGTGTTAATCCACTGAAAGAATAAGGTGCGTTTGGGGAGCTAGTGGGAGATGAATCTGCACACATACCTTGTGTTCACACTGTAGAAGGTGCTGGATCTTGGTGTTGAGGTGTTAGCACTCAGAGCAGTTGGTAAAGGGTGTGTGAGACATCCACCTTTCCTAACTGAATCCCTGCCATGGGGCCACTTCAAGCTCTACCTGCAATTACAGCTTTGAAATTCACTGCGGGGTCTACTCTCCCATGACAGCTAATGTTGCTTGAGTGCTTTCCATGTGCCAGGGCTCTTCTGGATGCAAGTTAAGTGAATTTATCCTCACAGCAGTCCTCTGAGGCAAGTGCTCTGATGATCCCCATTTCACAGATGAGGCCACCTGCAGGCTTTACAGCTAGGAAGTGAGAGCACTGAGATTTAGGCAGTTTGGCATCAGAGTCTAGGCTCTTTTCCTGCACATACTTTGAGTATAGCTCTTTGTTATGGTCAGGTTGCTCGGTGGCATGGAGGAGAGCTCTGGTCACTTGATCTTTATGATGGAAGGATAGCGAGTTGGGTCTGGGGGAATCCTCAGACTGTCACGGTAGGTGACAGTCTGTCACATGGACACAGTCCAGCAGTTCACTGCTAGTGTGTGGCATAGACAAAGTCGCTTTTTACTCTCAGGTAGCATCCTTTCAGCTCTTAGAGCTAAGTCTTTGGTTTATTTTTCCAAGATTGAGAAACTCTTGACATTTTTGTACATTTAAACTTTGTTCATTGAGTGTGAACACAGGTAGAATTAGGGGTAGTTGGTTGCCAAGGATAGAAGGTTTGAAGGAGAGATGGCAAGAGAACTGCGGAGACATCACTGAATTTGACAGGCCAGTACTGATAAACTAAAACAAATGTGCAAGTAGTGTTCAGGGCCAAGCCAGAAAACATGGAATGAGTGACAATAAGGTGTGCAAGGAGGTAATTAAGTGTAGGAGAGACAGTGGTCTTTGTTTGATAAACAGAATCAAGGAAGGGTGGGTGTTTTATTCTCTGCACAGAGAGAGCGTTTCCAAAGATGAAGAGAGCATCCATGGAGGATCACTGAGCAGTACTTTAGAGGAGGTAGAAGGTCAAGTTGTAAGCCGATGTCTTTTTCCCACCAGGCTAAAAGTAGGAGTAGAGGCTGTTAAAGTCCCAAGTGTGCCGTGCCTGTCAGCTTCAACAACCGTTGACTGGATGAAGTTAAGGAGTTAAAACTGTTAAGACGAACTGTATGCAAGACATTCTGGGATACAAGAAAGTGAAAGGAGTGGTTTCTGTAAAACAATAGGGCCTTATGCTGAGCAGGCTTTGGTGATGCGATTCGTGACCTGAGAACGGAGACGGAGGAAGGCAATTAGGGACCGACGGTCTCATCTCGCCCCTCTCCACCCGGGGCCAACCTTACTGCACCACATAGGCGACTCGGTGTAGCGAGCGCCCATGGTAAGACTTCTAACGGGAGCGCTCTAGGTGTAAACGTGCGGCAGGTGACCACACACGTCAGTGTCTGCTCCCGTAGGGACAATACGAACACTTCCGACCCGAATTCGGGGTGTGTCAGCTGTCCTGTCCACCCGAAGTAGGTCTCTGTGCCCGGTGCGGTAATCGGGCTACAGGCAAGGCAAGCCCCGCGCCTCTGGGCCGGGCGCGGCTTCCCGCTTCAAATCCGGACGCTCGCCCTCACCGAATCAGCGGGCTCGCCCCTTCGCGCCACCCAATCCAAAGCCGGCTCGAAGTCCCCGCCCCTCTGCCCGTGCCGCGAACCGACGTAAATCCGAGGGGAGCGCGGTACGGCCGGCAGCCGTGAGGGGACGCGCGCACGCGCGTTTTCGGAACCCACCCCACCCCCCCACCCCCCCACGGATGCCTGACTCCTTTCTCAGCGGACCTTCCGCCGGCTGGGCTGCAGCGGCTGGCGTCGCGCGCTCGGTGAGGGGTAGCTGGGTCGGGGAGGGCGATTCGGGCTGCCATAAGAGCGGGGCCTCCGGAACGAGGTTATCTTGTTCAGGGACTGGTCCCGCCCCCTCTGTCCACCCGACGCCCCCCGCTCACTGGCGGGGCCAGGCGCGGGTGACGCTCTGCGATTCGGCGGGTGCGGCCGTGTCCCCGTGGCTCCCGGCTTCGTGCAAGTCGTTTCACGGAAAAACGGGGAAGGAGACGGTGTTTGAGGTCGCTCTGCTTTTGTTTTCTCCCTACGGCAGACTTTGTTCCCTGAAGCATGAGGTCCCTTTCGAGGTAGTCGCCTGGAGGACAGCTGTTTTCATGACTGTGTTTTCACTCGCTGTTACCATTTTGAGGTCCCTCGACTGGAGCTTTTCGTGCTGCAAGATCAGCTTTTTCTCCGGACTTCAGTTTTTAGGGCAAACTTTACGGTAAGCTTTGAAAACTGCTATGCTAAAGCGCCTACCTAATGATAAAGAGTATCTTAGAACTTTGGGAGAGTTTGACTTTGCTTTTTCCCCACAGCTGATACTTTTTTGCTGGTAGATACCTGGTCCACAGCTGCAGCCCATGACATTTTATGTATCTAAGCCTGAAAGCAATTAAGTATTAGTAAACTCGAGCAAGAAATTTCGAAGTTATTGCTTTAGGGAAATACCCAGAGAAATCTCACAGGTGACTGGTTAGTTCAAATGTAGTGAAAGGAAAGGCAACATCCTACTGTTTTGGTTTAAGGTGAGACAGGGGGCTTGGTAACGCAGTACAGAAGGATCTTCTCTTCTAGGAAAGCTTTAGGATGGCTTAGAGTAAGTAATCCCGTTCTGGAAAAGAGAGACTGGGCATTAGATTACATCTGGAGGAATCTTCCTCTGGATGGTGTTACTCTTGCACTGGCAGCAAAGCTCTTCTTCTGCACTTAACACTGTATCATATTGGAGTGGACGGTCATCTTCCTGAGGGCAACCACTTCTGTTGCTTTGCTTCATGCAGCTAAACAGAGTTGTCTTTCATGGTTTCTGTTTGATAATGATTGTTGCATGAATGATCTTTGCTTAATATCTCAATTTTCTTGGATTTGTTTTCTTCTAAGCTGAGATCACTCTTAAAGAGTTAACGTATATTTTGATGTGTTCTGTATGTTTGTAAATGCTTAACTTAGTAGCTACAAGACTGGATGTGAGGAGCCTATCTGGATGGCTTAACTTAGTAGCTACAAGACTGGATGTGAGGAGCCTATCTGGATGACTTGGTCAGGATTTTAAAGTGTGATGGATGGATAGGCAAGGCTTCTGCTCTTAGGAGAAATCTTTTTAGTGGAAGAAGACAGACAAATACAAAAAGGCAGTCATCAACCTAGCAGAAAGTAAAATGACTTTGATGGACCATGAGGCTAGGTTTCACTTAATGATAAGGGATCGCCTCTTTTAGAAAGTGACATTTGAATTGAGGTGAATGTTGGGAAGGAGCTAGCTGTGCAGACATCTCTAGGAATATTCTAGGCCCCAGGGCAGGGATGGGCTTGGGTGTTACAGGAACGGGGCAGGAGGCTGACATGTGGAAGATGAGGTGGCTCATTGAAGTTTTCAGTAAGGGTATGGTACCTGGCTTATATTTAATGGTCCCTTTGATTGCCATGCAGAGAATTAATTGTAGGGTGGTGAGAACTGAAGCATTGAGACTGGTCAGGAGGCCTTTCTGTTGGGTAGAGTGGTCGTAGCAGAGTCAGAAAGATGGAGAGTAATTCTTGGTTTGTTTTAGACAAGCCCTGTTTTTCCCTCAGAAATAAGGTTCACTAGGTGTGTTTTGATTGGCTGTGGTGTTTTCACTGCATTTAAATTGGTTCCAGTGGAGTCTAGTTTCTAGTCGATCTCAGTTCTTAGAGGCCTCTTGTCTGACAGTGTGTGTTGTTGAAGGCATTTGAGTTTGAGATTCAATGTGTGCACTGTATTACGTAGCTGAGGTCAGGGTCCTGGGTGTCCCTAACATGGAAGGGAAGGCTGTCAGATGAGACGCTTGGCTGTTGGGGAGTGGGTAGGGGTGGGTAAAATGCAGAGGAAGGATGGGACAGGTTTCCTACCTCCAGCATCCTAATGTGGGAGAGTTTGAACGTCTTTATAGGAATCAAGAACAGGAATTAGACCTGTCCAAGAGAGGAAAACACTGGGGCGTGATCTGAGAGGTGGTGGATGCTTATGAGATAGGTGGTGGTGAATTTGCTTGTATTAACTCAGTTTGAAAACCTTCAGCAGATTTATTAAGGGTCTACTTTGTAGGGCACTGCTTTAGATAGGAATTCACTGTGACACAGGCCCAGTCTCTGCCCTCATGGTGCTCACATTCTGGTGTGGGAGAGGGTAGTTAAGCAGGTGAACTGTAAAGAGAAAAGTAAGCAGTGCTAGGAAACAGGCATGCCGTGCCGGTGGGGACGTGGACCTTTACATAAAGACCTTAAAGGAGGGAAGGAGCAGGAGCCTTCATGGCGGCAGTGAAGTGACGATGGCTGGGATGAAGGTCACAGATCACTCAGTCATGTTGCCAGCATGACTGACTTTCTCAGATGGGAAGCTGAGGAGGGTCTGACTACGCTGTGACAGTGGCGTTTTTGGATAACTTGTGTGTATGGAGCATTAGTCTGGGAAGGAAGATAAAGGTGTGGAGACAGAAGGCTCTTGCAGAGAGAATCTTGGCGAGTGTGTGAGTTGACCATGGCAGTGGCAGGTTCTGGTTAGCCACTGGGGTTTGCTGAAGGATTGCACATAGGGTGTGTGTGTGGTAGTGGGAACCCTGAAGGTTTGGTCTGAGCAGTGGGAGAATGGAGTTGTCGTTTTCTCTGTGGGGAAGATTGAAGAGTGGTTTTTCTTGAGGGGGTTGCCATGAAGTGGAGTCAAGGTTGAGGTTTCAGGTGCCTGCTGGATATCTGTGTGAAAGTGTTAGGTAAGTAGTTGAACATCTGAGGTTCAGGGGAGGGGCCCAAGCTGGGATATAAAACTTCCAAAGTGAGGGCAGTCATCCAGTGAGGCTGGATAGATGGGGGAACCTGGAGCCAGCCGTGGAACCTTGCTGTGTGCAGGTCCAGGAGAGGAGGAGGGCCCTGGTGAATCTAGGGGTCAGACAGAGGTGCTTTAGAAGCCAGGTGAAAAAAGTATTTCTCTGAGGAAGGAGTGTGAATTTCATTCTGTCATGTCCAAGATGAGGACTGAAACTTGACTAGGGGATTATGGGATAGGCAACAGAGAGGTCAGTGGTGATGTTGACAAGTGTTCGGTGAGGCCCTGGGACGAAAGCCAACTGGGAGTGTGTTCCAGTGAGGACTGGAGCTGGGTGGACAGTAGTGACTCCTGCTGGAGATCTGAGAGGCAGAGGGAGCATGGACAGAGGTGGTGGTAGCTCTGAGGGATAGCTGGGCTGAGGTTGAGGAAGGCTTTTTTGGGTAGGGGCACTGTACCAGGAGATGGGGCAGTGTTGAGGAGGGACTGGTGTTGCATTGGGAGTGATGGGCTTCTGCCAGGAGTGTGGATAATTTCATCTGTGCTCAAGTAAGTTTAGTAGGTTTCTACTGATCTTAAGACTTTTCCTACTTTGTTGAGTAATTGAATTAGTCTGTAAAACCTAAACTCACACATCAGTGATTTGTCACTGAACCTAGCACAGACCTGCATTCTTAGCCATCTTACCAGTTGTGGCAGTGCTTAGAATATCCTTTCAGGCTCTAAGCCCTCTTTCTTCCCCCTCTTTCAGCTGAAGGGATTAGGCCAGACTTCCTAATATTCCATTTAAGGCTTGTGGGACCTGCTCCATGGTTTTGCTTACCTGTTGCCTGAATACAGTGGAGCACCTCCTATGGTCACCATACTTTTAGTGTTTAGAACAGTTTGGAATTAGTCCTGGGCATGAATCTTACTAATTGCACAACCTTGGATAAATTTAGCTAGTTTAGTCTCTGAGTTTGTTTTTAAATTGAGGATAAGTGAGTTAAGGTAGTGGGTATGCAATAAATCTTAATTCTCTCCCGCCACTGCTTATGTCTGTCTTTAAAAGCTCCCTTATTTCATACTTTGCCTATAAAAGTCCTTGACATTCCTCAGAGTATAAGGCCAGTATCCTCTCATTTTGGCTTTCCTAATTTAATTATTTTCTTTGCTGAATTCCACACAACCCTTACATGAGAAGCACTTTGAAGTATTTTTGAAATTAAGTGACATCTCCTGAGTACTGAGCTCGAGGTCCATGGAGCCCATGGCCAGCATGCAGTGGAGGTTCTCCATCAGAACAGAGTGTGCCAGGGCTCCCCAGACCTAGCCTTTGTGTGCCACTTTTACCATTTCTGTCTTGTCCATGTGCCAGATATACTTTATTTAACTTGAACATTTTTCTTTGAATAGACTCACTTTTTAAACCGTTTACTCATCCTTAATCTCTGAAATGAGGGGCTAGATTTTGCTAGTTCTATTTTTTCTATTCCGTGTTAGGATGTGTATTCAGCTGGTATACTTTTAAGTAAACAAGTAATATGCTGAAATCATCTGTATGTGCCATTGATGTCATGTTGTCTTTGATTCTTTATTAGTAAATTCAAAATTCAAGAGTAATTAAGCTGTTGTATATCATTGTTTTGTTAATTGTAAGAAGATAGTTTGAGGTTTATATTCGCAGCTACAGTATCCCCTTAGTGCTGTTCCTAAAAAAGAATTTTATCAGTTTTCTAAGATTTAGGAGACTTCAAAATCATTTAAAAATTTTTATAGTAATTTTTAATATATAAGAATACTTTTATTGTTTCAGTGAGATGGAAGATTTTCGAGGTATAGCCGAGGAGTCATTTCCAAGCTTTTTAACCAATTCATTACTTGGTAATAGTGGGATTTTGGAAAATGTCACTCTTTCTTCAAATCTTGGCCTGCCTGTTGCTGTTTCCACACTTGCTAGAAATAGATCCAGCTCTGAAAACAGGTACGAATTGTTTTAACAGATGATTTTTTTTATAAATCCTTCCTGTGTGGTGTATTTATACTTCTGTGAAATTTCTCAGCCAAGCTTGAGCTTTTGCTTTATCTGACATTTATGTAAAGTCAACACAGAAGATAAAACCCTCTTTCCTATTCCATCACCTTATCAGTGGTGGGTGAGTAGGTTTGGGATTGAGCACCGTTGACTGTTTGACCTACCAGTGGCTTTTCTGTTCATGATGTTTTGGCTTTTTCTTAGTTCAGCCCCCTGGCAGCTGGTGATTTGAGCTGCATCCTCAAATGTGATGTTTATAGTTCACCTATTCTGTGTAATGTGTGAAGTTTGCCTTTGCTTAAAAATCTAACTTCTGGGTTTTCCTGATGGCTCAGTGATAAAGATTCTGCCTGCCAATGCAGGAGACACAGGTTCAGTCCCTAATCTGGGAAGATCTGACATGCCACGGAGCATCTAAGCCTGTGTACCACAACTATTGAGCCTGTGCTCTAGAGCCTGAGAGCTGCAACCACTGAGCCCGCATGCTGCAGTTGCTGAAGCCTGCACGCCCTAGAGCCTGTGCTCCACAACAAGGAAAGCCACCTCAGTGAGAAGCTGGTGCACCACAGCTAGAGTAGTCCCTGCTCGCTGCAACTAGAGAAAAGCCCATGTAGCAGCAAAGACCCAGTACAACTAAAATAAATACTTTTTTTTAAAAAAGTCTTTGCATGCTACAGAGAAATCTTTAATTAAAAAAACAAAAACTCTAACCTCTTTCCCATTCTCTGCCCAACCTAAACATTCTGTATGGAGCACCATCTTTACTTTTGGAGTGGAGGGGTTGGATTAACTCTCTAAAAACTTTTAGCTTTACAATTTCCATGACTGACTTGTTGAAAATATATGTACTGGTGCTACAGTTTTTCAGTGCTTTGCAGGTAGGGTGATGGTTTTCAACACTGTGGGCCCTGTCTGTTTTTACCCCTGGTGGTTGATTTTATAGTTATACAGTCCTATGTCATGTGAATTTTAAATATGTATAATTATTAACAATTACAACAAAACTTTTGTGTGTAGATATTCTGATGTCCAGACCTCTTATTTGGTGGAAGGGAAGTTTTCAGTTCCATCGGAGACATCGCCCAGTAGCGAGAGTGAAGCTGAGCCGAGAGAGAGGTTACGGCTTGTCTTTTCGGATGATGAGTGAGTTCTTACTTCATCTTGCTTTCACTGTGTTAAGAGCGAGTCTCACTCAGTCTTATGGAAGAGGAACATTGATTGTGTCTCTGATCAATTCTAAGAATCTTTAGCTGTTTTCCTTATATTATATTAATAACATTTTTAGTCTTTCAAAATTTTTTTCTAAGAGTAATACATGCTTATTAGGAAAAAATCGTAAAATACAGACAGTTGTTAAGGAAGACAGTAAAGACCTGTCACCCCAGTTGGAAAAATGATTTTCTATGCACATGTTTTTGGGGCTTCCTCGGTGGCTAGCGGCATCCACCTGCACTGCAGGAGCCGCAGGAAACATGGGTTCGATACCTGGGTTGGGAACATCCCTTGGAGGAGGGCATGGCAACCCACTCCAGTATTCTTGCCTGGAGAATCCTCATGGACAGAGGAAGGAGCCTGGTGGGTTATAGTCCATAGGGTAGCAGAGAGTTGGACATGACTGAAATGACTTAGCACACTTGCATAAATACTTTATAAAAATTGTTAGCTCTGTATATTCATTCTAGGTTTGTTTTGAATCAAAAGATTTCATTTTTATGGCTGAGTACTATACACAAATACATTTTCTTTATCCATTTATCTGTCGATGGGCACTTAGGTTGCTTCCATATCTTGGCTATTGTAAATAGTGCTGTAGTGAACATAGGGGTGCATGTATCTTTTCCAGTTAGTGTTTTTATTTTCTTTGCATAAATACCCAAGAGTGGAATTTCTAGATCATATAGTAATTCTATTTTCAATTTTTTAAAATTGGTTAATTTAAATTGGAGGATAATTACAATATCGTGATGGTTTTTGCCATATATCAGCCACATGTATACATGTGTTCCCTACCCATCCTAAACACCTTCCCACCTACCTCCCCTCCCTGGGTTGTTCAGGAGCACTGGCTTTGAGTGCCCGGCTTCATGTATCGAATTTGGACTGGTCATCTCTTTGAGGAGCCTTCATGCTGTTCTCCACAGTGACTGTACCAGTCCCATAGCAGTGTAGGAGGGTTCCCTTTTCTCCACATTCTCTTCATTTGCTGTTTGTTGTCTTTTTTGAGGCTAGCCATTCTGACAGTATAAGGGCCATACCACTTGGTGGTTTTGAGTTGCATTTCCCTGGTGATGATCAGTGTTGAGCATCTTTCATGTACCTGTTGGCCATCTATATGTCTTTGGGAAAATGTCTATTCAGGTCTTCTGCCCACTTTTTAATCAGGTTGATTGTTTTTTGATTCAGCTATCTACTGCAGCTGTAATAAAAAGGTGGAGAAACTAGGACAGAGGGTTAGAATTTGGAATTGATGAGAAAACAATTTTATTTTCATTCATCGTGGCCTGATATTAGCCTGGCCCGGGGTATCCATTTGTCACATAATAAATTTGTTACATTTAGCAGCTTTTTCCTGAAGTTCCATTCATCCCCCTCCCTTTGCTGGTGAAATGACTGTGGGGAGTGGTGAGAGAAACGAGCTTTTGTAGTAGGTTGGGTGGAAAATTGCCTTTAAGGAAGAACCTTTTTATCCGTATATGAAACAACAGAGGCAGAAGGAAGACAGGGATGAGAACAGTGGCAGGGACTGAAGTATGACTTAAAAGCATTTGTAATTCAGAGAAGTAGCTATTTGGCAAGTATCCCAGTATCCTTTAAATCTGTCTTGTTTTTTAAAAAGCTGAGCTTTCCTCTAAATGTGATAGATTCATAGATCTGGGAAAGAAGGAAAAAATAACCACCACCACCACCTCACTTTATCACTTGAGAGGCAGAGTAACAATGTTTTTGGTTTTGGTAGATGTACATCGCTGGACCAAAATAATGGTGTAGTCCCCTCGACATGGCTACTTTTTCTTTTTGTGAAATAACTTGATTATTGGGTATTTTATAGATATATGCAAGGTAACTAATATTTCGTTATTATTCTGTTCCCTAATTTAAAAGTTCTGTTGCTAAGAAAAAGACCCAGACAGAAAGTCAGTGTGTGCCGGATGCTGTCCTCAGAGAGTCTGCTTTTCCCAGCGGTGGAGGAGGAGTAGAAGGGGAGCAGGCCCGAGTTGCAGAGCCCTTCCAGAGCCAGGATCCTTCCGACAGAGTCTCACCCCTGGGGCAGGAGCAAGGTACGCCACTGGGAGAAATTATCTCTTTATGTGTGTAATTTCCTTTTTAAAAATATCTTTTTAATTGAAATGTTGATGTACAGTTACGTAAGTTATAGGTGTACAATATAGTGATTCACGATTTTTAAAGCTTATACTTCATTTATAATTATTATAGAATGTTGGCTATATTCCCCATGTTGTACAGTATGTTTTTGTAGCTTTTTTTTTTTTTTTTTTACTGAAAAAGACTCAACTTTAATTGTAACTGACCAGCCTGTACCCAGGAATGTCTCTGAACAATCTAACAAAATCAACACGATAAAGCTGTCCTATTGAAGAAACCAATAGCTTCTGTTGGCCCCAGAGCTTCTGAGGACTAGGCCGAGAGCAGCCCATTCCCATTCCTGAGGCTGGTTCTGTGCCCCACAGAAGTTTCTCATCCTACAAGGAGGGTCGGGGTAGGTGAGGGACCAGTCCCCTCCTCCAAGCATGCTGGGGTGTAGCTTATTTTAGACCTACTCATTTGTTCCTCTTAATTCCCTGCTCCTATAATACCCCTCCTCCTCTCTCCCTACTGATAACCACTAGTTTATTCTCTATTTCTGTGAATCTGCTTCTTTTTTGTTATACTCACTGGTTTGTTGTATTTTTTTAGATTCCACATATAAGTGATATCACACAGTTTTAATTTCCTTTCTTGTTTCTCTGGCTTTGGACCAGTATTTATCTTAAACTATGATACTATAAAAATGCTTTGATTTGGCATTTACTTATTAATGTCTTAATACTTTTGTAAGAGAAGATCTCTTAATCAGTCTCTTCATTGTCATTTTTGATTAAGCTGAAACCTGCTTTCTTGTGGAAACCACATTGCTCTTTGGGAAGTAAAGTGGTGTGGCTGTGGAAGATAGTTTGACCTTTCCTCAACGTGAAACGTAGCATCACCACACAACCCAGCAAGTCTAGTCCTAGACATACATCCAAGAGAAGTGACAGTGTGTATCCACACAAAAAGTCATATACATGAGTGTCCATAGCTTGACTAGTCACAGTAGCTAAAAAGTGGAGACAATGCAGATAACCATCAACTAATGTATGGATAAATAAGAGTTAGTGTGTCCATTCAGTAAAGTATTATTCATCCTTAAAACTGAGTAAAGTACTGGTATGTGCTATAATAGGAAGACCCTTAAAAGCATCTGAGTGAAAGAGGACAGACTCAGAAGGCCACATAACTGCGAATCAATTTATCTGTTGGTACAGATAGGCAGATCCACTAGACAGAAAAGATTAGTGGTTGCTAGAGCCTGGGGAGCAGGGAGAAGAAGTGACTGTTAGTGGGCACAGCATTTCTTTCTGATGTGATGAAAACATTGTGGAGTTAGAGTGATAATGGTTGCACAACTTTGTAAATGTATTAAAAACCATTGAGTTGTATACTTTAAAAGGGTGATTTAAAGTTTTATATCAGTTAAAAAGAAAAAAAACCCTCCCCATATACCTCTCTCACAGTTTGATAGTATAAAGTTTTGTCACACTTGCTTCATCTTTTCTGTTTTTTATTACCTTTTGCCTTGATACTTAAGAATTCCAGACATCATTTTATTCCTATGTATACTAGTTTGCATCTCTAAAAATGTGAACATTTTCCTACATAACCACAGTGCTATTATTGATGCATATGGTACCCTGGTCCATATTTTATTGATTTATCTCGGTTGACTTGCCTGAATTGGGGTCTGAGGAAGGGTTCATTGTGTTTTGCTTCATCTGCTGTGGTGTAGGCCTGTCATCCTGGAGCTGTCCTACTATTTGCTCACTTATAGTGTCAGTCTCCTTGGTTCTGTCTTTCCCACATTCTCTGTAAAGTAGAAGTTAGCTTTAAAGACTTGATCAGATTCCTATTCAGGCGTTTTTGATATGTGTATAATTTTTTAAGTTTTTCTACCGTAACAGGTTTTTAATTTAACTGCCACTGATGGGCTTCTATACTATCATTTAAAAGTGCTCTATTCTATTTAAAGGGAAAAATTGTTAATTTGCTATTAATATCTTTGAGAGTTGTTGGGTATTTAGTTGATAAAATACCTTGGTCTGTCAGTTTTTGTTTTCTTAACAGACTCACCTATTGATGTTTGTTCCCAATCCTGGATGAATAAAGAGAAAAAGGTAATCTTTTACATGTTACCAATCTCTATTGTTGTTAGAGTGAAAGTTCCTGTTTTACAAGTATGAATGCTGAGTACCGTTAATATTAGGTAGACATCTTCTACTTGTGAACTGCTATAAGTAACCAGGAAGTGGGGAATAGGGTTGGCCTGGGAATCCCTGAGTCTCCAGGGCTGTCTGCACCACTGCTCTGCCTGGCTCCACGCTGGATCCTCTGGGGTACTGGCTTTATGGGGTAAGGGTTCCTCTTTGGTTTATTGCATTCTGAGTCCCCAGCACAGAGCTTGTACTCGATCATCTGTTGAATGGGTTGAGTGGTAGGGAGGATGAATTTGTTTGTAGGCAACCTGAGTGTACGCTATTAACATTCATGACTAAAAAGAAGAGCATCATCTTTCAGGGTAAAGTTAAAGAACTAACAAAAAATCAGTTTTAATGAGCTTACTTGGGTCTGTCCTCCCCTCTGTAAATCACTATATCAGGTGGAAGGTTGGGGTAAAACTTCATTCTGTGAGCCTCTGGACCTGATGTCTACTTCTTTGTGTGCGTGCCTCTGGGCATCAGTGCATGTTTGTATACAGATAGAGAGGTGTGACTGAACCACACCGTGTGCCCCCCAAACTGAAAAAGAGACCGACTCCTTGGAGGACAGACGCCGAGCAGATAAACAGTTTGTGTCCAGCAGTCTCATGTTGATAAATAGAAACACAGTAGTTTAAAATTTTACAAAAAGGAAAGGCAATTTTTATTTTACTTTTGTAAAATGATTGAATTTTATTTCTCACTTTGTTTTATTTCTTGCAGATTGGTGTTCCTGATGTGGGAGAACATTTTGAAGAGAGGAATCCAAACAGTGACTTAAGCCTTACTAGTTTCCTAGAAAATGAGAAACTGATGTCACTTGGCAGCTTGGAAGATTCTTCTGGTAGTGTCACGAAACTTGGCTCATCTTTTCCTCATCCTGAGCTGGTTGCTTCATGTGTTTCTGCTGCCTTGTTGCTGTAGTGATTGTGCAGCTTTCCATTTCTCTGCCTCCTTTACCGCTTATCCACCAGGACTCAAATGGCCACTTCTGTTAAGCGATGGGAATTTAAATTTTTTTTCTTTATAGCACTCCTGATAGGCTTAGTCTCATCTCTCTGTTGAGTATCATTACCGTATAAACGGATAAAGCACCATGCTAAGACACTGGGATTCAATGAAATATTTTCCCCCTGTGCTCTGAAAGTCCTGCCAAGTGGGCAGAGAGATGCATGGCTCCCCTCTCTGTGAAGTGTATCTCAATGGTCCAGACTGTGGGAGTCACAGGAGGGTGACAAGGTAATTCTGACTGAGGAAGGTATCTGTGAGGCTCCAATGAAAGAAGTGGTCATTTTTCCTCTTTGAAAAAGGAGGCCTCTGATAGGCCTTAACATAGACAACTGAGATAAACGTACATTTAAGAAGAAGGAACAGCTTTAGCAGAGATCCTAAGGTGGGGGCATAGAGACAACATTTGGAGAGTAGCCAGTGCTTTTGTGTGGCAGGTTTATAGCACCTGTGGGAAGATGAACTTGGGCATAAACCCAGAAAGTAGGCAGAGACCAAATTATCCATGGCTTTGGAGGCCAGGCTGGTGAGCTAAGTGGGATAAATTGAAACTGTAAAATCAAAACAGGTTTTGCTGCTAAGATTTTAAAAATATTTTTAGATTATGAAATTGTAGATGAGGAATTGTTGACCTGAATTTATGGAGGTTCTTATTTTAGTATGCTAGATTCTCAGAGTTTGTAGGAAAATTACCCTCTTGAAAAGGCTCATAATACTGTTACAGGTGGTTGACAGTTATAGTTTTATCCTGCCCTTGCCAGGCTGTGTGTAGAACATTGAGAAGCACTGCCACTATTGTTTTATTTGTCTGTTTGTAACTTTCTGGGTTTAGTGGAATTTGAATTTTTTATCATATCTATCAGTATTCAGCTTTGTTACATCTTTTTTTTGTTTCTTCATTTTTAAGATCAGATACTGTTTGAGGTTTCCTATTAGCATTAACTATTAATTCACTGGAATTTAGTTCTGTTTCTCCTGTGGCAGGTTCATCTGTCCTTTGTTGATAGTTGCTCATTTGCCACACAGCATTCTGAATAAATGGCGCTTTTCCCATAGCTACACTTGCTCTATCCTAACTTCTGGTGTTTGGTGGTGGCTGCTTCTTGTTGTCTTCTCAGTGAAGGTTAAGTATTTAGTTTGGTTAAATATTAGAATGCTTTTAGTGATTTATAGATGAAAACTATGGTGTTTTTCATGTCAGGATCACATGGACTGTTGATGTAAATGATTTATCAACCTTATTGATTACTTTTCCTCCATTTTACTGGTAGATGATGATATTGATGATGAAGAGTTTTATGATGATCATTTGGAGGCTTATTTTGAGCAACTGGCGATTCCAGGAATGATGTATGAAGACCTAGAAGGACAGGAACCTCCAGAAAATTATTTTAAGTTACCTACAATTGATCCTAGTCAGGTATGTTCCAATCTTTATGGTTTTTCATTAGAAAAATTAGAAAATTATTACTAATTTTAGAAGATTAGACTAAATTTAGAAATTATTACTGGACTCATTAGAAAATTATTAACATAAAACTTCTTTTGGTTTTCCTTGGGCTCTATTTTCCCAGATAACAAACTGATGAGAAATACCCTTCCTGTTCTTTCCTGCTGCTTCTTACCTTTCCCTTACCTGCAGAAAAGTTAAGAGTGATGCACTGAGCATCTGTATACTCCTGTCCAGGTCAACCAGTTGTGAACATTTCTGCCATCTTTGTGTTTTCTTCGTCCTTCCAAAAAGTAGTTTTTTTACTGAGTCATTTGAAAGTAAGTTGCAGATTTTCTACCCTAACACTTCAGTGTTTACTTCCTGTGAATGAGGACATTTTCCTACATAATCACAATTTTTCTTTGCTAATGTAACTTTGATATTGTGATATAAATGAATATATAGTCCATGTTCACGTTTATCCACTGTCTACAGATGTCCTTTATTTCTTTGGTTTTGGATCCAGGCTTTGATTGGGAGTCACACTTGTATTAGGTTGCCATGACATGGAGGTCTTTCGTGTCATGAAACTTTTTGTAAAGTTTAAGCCTGTGGTTTTGTAAAATGAGATCCATATGCTAGGTATATGTGACTGCTTTCCCCTCCCAATTAAACATTCCCCCTGTATGAACAGTTGAAACGTACCGCAGTGCTGTGTACTCTGATTACAGCCTCCAGGAAGGCCTGTCATTCCATTTGTCTCCTGTTGGTGGTGTTCTCTGACTATCTTGATGAGTGTGGTGGTAGTTTCCTCCTCCTCCTCCTTTGCTATCAGGAGGTGGTCTATGGGATTTCATGTGCTTTCTTTGCCTCCTCCTGAAACCCCACCTCCTGAGAGACCTTTGGATTGCTTTTATTTTTTCCCTTCTCACATTTCCTTACTCTGAAGTTTTGCTGGGTTACAGTGTCCAGGTATAGACAGAGACCTCTGTTTTTGTGTTTAGGTGTTCAAGCTGTCAGAGCAGCTGTAATGACCCCCTGTCCCCCCCTTTTAAAAAAAACAAAAAAAACAAAGCCTGGTGACTTTTAGCTGCAACGAGGTGCTGCTCTGCTCCGTAGGAAGCCCTGACCTGGAATGGGTTGCCAACGAGTGGCTTTGCTTCAGGTTTCCTCCCTGTGCCGTCCTGTCCTTCTCCGCCTGCCAACATCAGTCACAGTCCCACAGGTGGTAGCTTTGCCTTGTTAGCTGAAGAGTATTCTTTCTTCAGCATTGTTTTCAGGTGCTTTGTGGAGGAGTGAGCTGGTTTCCTGCGTTCTGGTTCTTTTTCATCTTTGCTAGTATCCTGTATGAAAAATAGTTGTCTGGTTTTAAATGTCAGTTCTTTGTCTCCTTTGTCTTTTTTTTTTTCCATTGGGATATTCATATTTTAACTTGTTTTTATCAACTTTCTAGGTGAGGAAATACTTTGATCATTGTGCCTTTTTTTTTTTTATTTGAACAACAGATGCATATCTCCTCACAGTTCTGGAGGTGGGGAGTCCGGATCCAGGTGTGAGCAGGGGGGGGCTCCTGTGGCTTCTTTCCTTGGAGATGGCAACTTTTCCTCTGACCTCACTGGGTATCCCTTTGCTGGTCCTCATGTATTTCAGGCTTTATGGTAGTTTTTCAGGTGTTCTTGATAGTTTCCTAGGGCTGCCAGAACAGATTACCAAAGTTTTGTAGCTTAAAACAACAGAAATTTACTTTCTCACAGTTATAAAATGTTGACAGGGCCAAGTGCCCCCCCCCGAGTCTCCTTCCTGCCTCTTGCAGCCTCTGGGGGCCTGGTGTCCTTAGTTCATGGCTGCATCGCTCCACTGTCTGTTCCATCTTCACATGGTCTGTCCCTGTGTTTCTGATCCCTCTGAAGTCTCCTCCTCCTTTCTCTTGTGAGGACACTGCTTGTGGGGTTTAAGGCCCACCCCAAATCCAGGATGTTCTCGTCTCGAGATCTTCAGCTTAGTTGCATCTGCAAAGACCCTCTTTCTGAATAAGGCCACAGTTTGCAGGTACCACCTGGGGATAAGATTTGGACACATCTTTTCCAGGAGATAAGAGTTTAACCCATGAAAATGTTACACTAAGAAGTTATTATTCACTGAAGAATATAAAACTGTCCATCTGTATTTTCTCCTAGTGTTTTTACATGTAAATCTTTCAAGTCATTTGGAGTTTGAGATAAAGTAGAGATTGTTTATTTTTTATATAAAAAATTGTTGGAAAATCACCAATAAGTGGTGTTACTAGAATTTAAATGTATGACCTTATTTCAAAGTCAGTATCTTATCTTTTATATAGAACTATCTCTGTGTAGTATCCTGACTTTGAAAAGCCTTATCTGTGAAGCTGTTTTTATTGTTATACATCTCATAGCAGAGAAGCCTGTTAAAGGCTTTGCTGGCACTTACTAGTTAGCAGTGGCTGAATATCTGAGAAGAGTGTTATGGGCACACAAGTCCCTTTCAGCAGTTGTTATTCTAGGAAAGAGTGGGGAGTGCCATTTGGAAAGGAATATTGGAGAGTGTGTTTTCGAGGCCATGGCTTAATCTGCCATGTCTGATACAGTTGTTCTTGGACTCCTGACGTTCATTTGTAGTATTTGCTGTTTTACTCCTATTAAATGTTAATCATTTGTGTTTTCAAAGTCTGTTAATCATATTAATTCTTTGAGTCTAGCCACACTGATGGGCTTCCTATCCTTTTATATAGGGTAGGGAGGTAGTTACAAGAGTTACACTTCTAAAATCCTGAACTGTAGTGAGCACCCTGGCCACACTTTTGGTATCCGAGTCTGTTGGTGTATATTTGCCATTGGTTTTGGTAAATTCTTTATGATTGGTTCACATATAGTTTAGAAGAATACTGTGTAGTCCGTTCCTTTCTAGAATAAATATTTTATGTCATCTGAGTAACTTTTTTTTTTGTAAGTTATGAAAAACAAAACTTATTTCTGGCCTGTTATTTAATTTTTAAAGGAAAGCGAAAGAGCAGAAGTTCTGGTGAAGACTCTTAGGACTCCTAATGTGAAACTTAACCCTGTTTACTCTCATGACACAAATGCCAGTAAAGATGATTTTGATTTGATGGATTCTCTAAAGCTGGAGGAAGGGTCTCCTCATCAAAATAAGCATCTGGCGTCAGACTCAGAAAGTGTTTTGCCTGTGGATAAATTTTTAGACACTGAGACGCCTCAAGTGTCCATTCAAACAAATGTGGATGTAGCATCTTTGAAGCCTGTTAGTGACAATGCATTTAATTCCACTGATGCTCTGTGGTCACCCACCAGCGAAAAGCCAACCTGTGAATGTTATGAGTCGGTTGGAAAGACCAAGGACCGTGAGTGGGCCTTTGTTTCTTTCTTTTTTCTTTTTAAATAAAAGTAAGAAATACATAAAATACACATTTTGAGTATACTGTATTTCCAAGTGGAACTTGTGTAATCTTTCATATTAAAATATATACATGTTCTGTGGATTTAAAAATGATGTACTTATTCACAGATCTGGTGGAAAAGTGCCTTTGTCAGTGTTTGTTGTCTTCTTCTTCCTCCCTCATCCTCTGTGATGAATTTTGCTGAGACTAAGGCTGGCAATTTGACCATCAGAGAGAGGCTTTTCTTTTGGGGAAATGGGTTTCCTAATTTTGGGCAGATTTCAGTACCATTGATAACTAAGATAAATCAGCTAAATGAAATCATTTAAGAATATCATATCATTTTGTTTGTTGTGTGTCATTGGATGTGTCTGGAATTCTCTTTTTTAGAAGCAGACCCACCACAGAGTGTGGTCTATCAGGATGAGGAGGGCAGATGGGTCACTGATCTCGCCTATTACACACCTTTTGATAAAGAACAAGATTTCAATGTGTCTCTCAGTAATGAACTGAATGAAGACTTCAGATCTGGTTGTAAGTGTTATGATAGCCTCTGCTTTTAACTACTTTCATTGTTTCTGACGGTCTTCTGAGGTTACTCTGTCATCCTGGTCAACCACATCAAATACCTTTTGGAGGATGTGCTTAGCTCCTCACTTGTTTCTATAGGAACAGAGGCTCACATCCATCATTGCTCATCACTGGGACTGAGCCGAGCCTTCCCTAATCTAGGACAGAGAGTCACTTCAGCACCTGTGCGTTGCAGCTAGTAGCACCTTAGGCTTTACTTTCTCACTTAATAAATTGTCTTGAACTAAAGAACTACTCTGATAAATGAGAAGTTACAAAAGCGAATCCACTTTAGAATAAAAGCTCAGTAATGTAGAAATGAGAGAAAAGTAACGAGAAAGATAAATGAGATCTCAGAGGATGAGAGCATTAGGAACCTCAGTTAGGTTTGTTAATTCTAATGCCTTAAGCAGGGTCATTTGCTGTCCAGTCTGTGTCTGTCCCCTTCCCCGTCGTGTTACACCTGGCCCTCTGCTCACTGACGTGGCCTTGTGGCCTTGGTCTAGAGATGGAGGCCCGTGTGCCATTGGTTTCCTAAGGTGAACTGAGCTGCTCAGTTGAAACGTTGAGGAACAGACACTGGGTGATCACTTGTCCCTGTTGGCCCAGGCTGTGGGGTTTGCTAGGATGTGGAAATTTTCCTTTGAAAAACTGGGGCAATCCTGGGTGTTGGAACAAATAGGTAGTTCGCACTATGATGAATTTACAGAGGGGCTTGTCAGTCTGATGGTTCCAGATGAAATTCCATGCGTATCATGGGCAGCTGCTGTAACTCTAGTGTGCCAGATTTGCAAGGTTGAAATTAATGTGAATCTTGTAAAAAGCTTACATTGTAAAGCCCTCTTAGTAAGTTAGGGCAAGTTAGTACCTGATGAAATCAGTTGCAGTAGGAGGTTCATTACGAAAAGTTCCAGAACCACATACTCTTATGTGCGTAATGCAGATGTGTCATCAGTTCTGTGATGGAAGCTTTCATGTATTTCTTTCATTTTTATTTCTTTACTATTTTGTTTTCCTAATTAGCTAAGTTGTATTTATATGCTAGTATTTAATTGGGCATTAGTACAATATAATTATGTAAACTTCTTTTTTAAGCTGATGCATTGGATTTGATTGCACAAGATGAAGAAGAATTTAATAAAGAGCATCAGTTTATACAGGTTTGTATTTTTATTGACAATTACTACAGTTTAGAATTTTTCTTGTATTTAAATGTAGGTAAAAATGTTCATTTCTTAGAATACATCGTGAGAATACATAGATACATAGTATAGAATTACATCTTGATATTCCTTATGTTTCGATGGTTTCTGCCTTTTCTTTCATACACTTAATTATTAATTGAAAAATAAATGACCTACTGAAATAATGGTTATTAATTCACTTAAAGCTGCCTTAATAGGCTTCAAAGATGTTTCTATTGTTCTTAATCATGTTTTAAACTGAGGTCGTGCTATTTGTTTTTATTTGAAGATACATTTCTTTCTAAAGGTTTGTATCAATGACAGTATTTGATTAAGCAGTGTTTGATTAAACGATGTGTATTGTAACTCAAGTATTAAAAATTTCTTCTGGGCTTCATTACATTTCTTAGCTGCTTAAGCTTGAATTTGTCCAAACTTTTTAAAAATT
This sequence comes from Antilocapra americana, assembly GCA_007570785.1. NCBI lineage: Eukaryota > Metazoa > Chordata > Mammalia > Artiodactyla > Antilocapridae > Antilocapra > Antilocapra americana. The sequence continues at coordinate 40,300,791 of ML662445.1, forward strand.
TAAGTACTTCAGTTTCCTTAGTTAAATTAATATTTTACATGTTAGAAAAACAGAAGGCTTGCTGTAGAAATGAAATGAAAACTTTTTTCCTAGGAAGAAGATATAGATGCCCAGAACATGTCAGTTGCCCTTGGAGATACATCATGGGGAACTTCTGTCAACTATGGTCTGCTGAGGAGATCACTGAGTGCATCAGATGTGGACAGAGATGACGCCAGTTACTTACGTCTGTCTTTAGGGGAGTTCTTTGCTCAAAGGTCTGAAGCTCTCGGTTGCCTTGGTGGTGGTTACGATGTGAAAAGAGTGAGTACTGTGTTTATTGGGAGTGGTTAAATGCACAAGCCCTTTTGTACTGAATATAGTGACAGTGTAGCCAGATCATAGTGTCTTTAAAGCAGAGACAGAATAGGAGTGTGGTGGGATGGTGGGAAAACGTTTTGATTTTTAGTGGTCGTACCCTTCCTCCAGTCCTAGCTCTGTCTTTTAACTAGTTCTCTGTCATGGAACAATGTATGTAACTCCTCTATGCCTTAATTTTCCGAATTCTAGGATGGAATACTATCTTACAGGGTTTGTGGGTTACTGTGCTGGTGTACCACGGTATTTAGTACAGCTTCACATGCATCAAGTACTTGATGTTTGTTGCTGTTGTTATGTCCTTGGTTGTGGGAAGAATTCATAGATTCATTAATTTTTAAACCTCTGGTCTAAAAACATGTTTTGAAATATAATAGTGTTTTGGTTTAATAAGATGTATGTGTAAAAAGTTTTAAATGCCAGTGGTAGTGGTAAGTTGTATGAGGCAAGAGGGGAAGCTCTGTCATCTCTAGGGTCAGGGCAGTGTCTGAGGAGGGGTGCTGTGATGGTGCCTGACAGGTGGGGAGGAGGTGGCATGTTCACAGCGACGGCCTGGAGGTGCCACGTGGAGCTTGAGTGGCACCTTCAAGGAGCAGAGAGCAGGCAGACAGCTCCTGTGAGTGGGGCAGCAGGCAGATGGCTGGTGAAAGTAGACAAGGGCCAGGTTGTGAGGGGCCCTCTCAGGGCCTAGGGGCATTTCACGGGGACAGGGAGGCAGGGAGCAGTTTTCAGGCCCAGATGTGAGAGTAGCAGAAGGCAGGAGTCTCCTAAGCCCCAGAGGAGGATCAGTGGGCAGAGACTGAGCCAAATAGGAGGTGCCACGAAGGCTGGGGAATAGGATGGCTGTAGGAAACAGAAGAGTCTAGGGCACGGGAGTGCCTCCAGAGAATTCCATGTTGGGACTTGGTGCTGTCATAGTGAGTATATGCTAAACCTGAACTTCATTGAGAGTGTAATTTGAAACAGCTAGGGAGTTAGAACACTGCCGATTTACAGAAAAATTTGAACTGTGGGTCCTATCTATGCAGTAAATTAAAAAATGAGAGTACTTAGGCACATATTTCTTCCTGGATTGATTGGTTTTGACATTATGAGAGAAGTTGAAGAGTAACTGAATTCCTTTCTGAACAGTTGGACGAAACACCAGGTACTGGAAGGATGCATCTATCACTTTGTGTTAGTTGTGACATGTTGCTTAGTTCAGGTTGCTGGATCAAAGGAAGAAACCCCCAAGTGAAGGTCAGTTGAAAATTGAGTGCCTTTAGTCAATTTATATTTCAGGTCTGTTCTGTGAGAGCTCTGGAAAGAAGCTGGATGGGGAATTTCCTGCCCCTGAGCAAGGTCCTTGAACACAGACCTTCTGAATGCTCATTCAAGGCAGTAGGAATATGCGTCATCTTAATACAGGTTTTCAGGGACCTATTTATTGTGTAAAACAAAATACCCTTCTAAGTACTGTAAGTTCCAGGAAGGCACAAAATTTTATCTTTTTTCTTACTGATATGTCACTGATGATTACTAACAGTGCCTAACAGATAATAGGTGCTCAGTAATAATTGCTGAAGGAACAAAGTGTTGTTTCTGGGTTGTTTTCATTTGGGTTTCTTAGTAAGGGCAAATTATTTGGCAGTATTCATTCTGATGATTACAGATAGCTAGCAGTAAGGAAATAAAAAGTCCTATCTGGACCTGCAGTGTTCATTTCTAGCAACTTATATTTAAATGAAAAATCAGAATTACTTTGTTGAAATCCATTTAACTAGGTTACCAGTATTAGGATAAAATAGTCTAGAATTTCTCAGAGCCATTGAACATAAAATAATAAACGTTTATTTTGTAGCCATCGTTTGGTTATTATATTAGATCACCAGAGAAAAGAGAACCTATTGCCCTAATAAGAAAATCAGACCTATCAAGAAGTAATTTGGAAAAAGAAGTGGCTGATCTTAACCATGGTCTTTTTTCAGGTAATGGATTAAATGAAGTTTTTAGTAAACTTTTTATTTAACCTTTAAATTAGTGGTTTTGTGATCATGTTCTTATGAGGAAGAAAGTATTTGAGTTTTTTGAGTATTAGCTACTGATTTGATTTTTATACAACTTCACATTGCATTTTCAGTTTAAAGCTGAAACAAGTCAGCCAAAATTCACCTAAATCTGTTAAAAACCAAAGTGAATGAAATATAATTTGTTCAGCTTAACTTGAGCATGTTAAACTACTGAGTTAACTAATTATAACTTACTATATGTATCATTTAGGTAGACTTTTAAAGAAGAGTTTTCAGATTTGGGCCATGGTAGTATAAATATGATAAATATCTCTGAATATTAAAAGGCAGACTTCTGTGATTAATATATAGTTAATCAAACAGCTGCTTTTTGCTATTATAATGCCTAGTGTATTATATTATGAAATGGTATAAAATGTGCTTTAGTCCTAAAAGAGCTTATATTCCAAGGGCTGGGGAGTGGGTTGGGATGGTTGGATAAAGAGGCTGTACATAGTATTAATTGACTTTCTGTTACTATAAAGAGTTATTCATTTTTAAATTCAACTTGTATATTCATGAAATGTTTCAAAGTGAAAAATATTTAATGAATTTGTCGGTATCTTGCAAGGAAGAGATTAAAATCCACAATCTTCTTCAAAATTTAGACTTTGAAGAATCCAGCAGAATGAACAATGATATGGTTCTTTGTCCTAGTGACTGTACCTTTAAACAGTTTTTATGAGGCTGACTGATATTTGGTATATAAAGATTTCTTCCTTGTTAATTATATTTAATAGTCATTATTGCATGGATTGGGCTTCCTTTGTGACTCAGCTGGTGAAGAATCTGCTTGTAATATGGGAGACCTGGATTCGATCTCTTGGTTGGGAAGATCTCCTGGAGAAGGGAAAGGCTACCTACTCCAGTATTCTGGTCTGCAGAATTCCATGGACTGTATAGTCCATGGGGTCGCAAAGGGTTGAGCACGACTGAGCAACTTTCACCTCACACTGCTTCGCGTGGATTGTCTCTTTGACATAGTTTATGGATGTAAATTGAGTATTATATATTTTCTACAGGAGATTTAAAAGCACAGCTAAGTGAAGGATCAGTTACACTTCAAGCTGAAGAACTGGAGAGTGTTTCACAAGTGGATGAAAATGATGTGACATTAACTGCCAGTAAAGGGAAAGCAGAGGTATTTTAAGCCTTTCATGAGGGAGAGCTAAAACCCATGTGTCATAATTCTTTACAAGATCAAGATAAGGTCATATGTAAAAATGTATAACTTTTTTTTTACTCAATTTTATTACAAGTATCATTTAAATATTATAAGTGTATAATAAATGTACAAAAGTTTGTAAAACATAAACTTAGTGAGTTATCAAAACTTATACACCCATGTACACCCAAGGTCAAGAAAGAGAACATTGTCTGCAGCCCAGGAGCCATGTTTTTGTCCCTCCTGAAGACTGCTTCCTCCTCTCTGACCTCTAACACTGTCATCTGTTCATCTCTTTTTGAACTTTTTATATAAGAAATCATGTAGTAGCATTTTTTTTTCACTTATGTTTGTAAGATTCAACTATGATAAGTATAGTAAATAATTTTCATTGCTGTATAGTATTCTACAGTGAATATTCTGCCATTGATATATCTACTCTACTGTTGGTGAATATTTGAAATCTTTCTTATATCAGTATGACACTGTTAAATAGTATAGTTTTATAGTAAGTCTTGATATTTAGTAGGATAAGTCTTCCCCTCTTATTTTTATTTAAAAGTCTGTTGGCTATTTTGTTGTTGTTTTGTTGAAGTCACTAAGTCATGTCCAACTCTTTGTGACCCCATGGACTGCAGCATGTGAGGCTTCCCTGTCCATTGAGTTGGGGTTTTTTGGTTTTCTCTGTCTCTTCCTTAACATTAAAGGTATCACAAAACATTCAGTTTACTTCATTCCAGTCTTAAAAGTGCCTAGTGTTTACATTTATTTCTCTTTGTAAACCCCGTAAGACATTATGATGATATTGATGGTGATTACTGTTATTATATACAACCAATGTGTATCTCTGACCTTCCATTTAAGATTAATTTTCTTTTGCCTGAAGAATACCCTTACAGTTTTGTGAGGGATATTGGTAATGAATCCTCTGTTTTTGTCAGTCTGAAAATATCTTTATTTTACCCTTTATTCTTGAAACGTATTTTTGTTTGGTATATGTTTGTTTAACAAGTATGTTAGACTTTAAAGTATCTTTTTCTTTTATATTCTTTCTGTTCTGTTGTGTTTTCTGCTATTGCATTCTGGATTATTTTTTTCAGTCTTCTCTTACAAGTCTGATTCTTTATTCAGTTGTGTCCAAGTTGTGAAAACTGTCCATTGGGTTCTTAATTTGTTACTGTGTTTTTTAATTATAGAATTTACATTTAGTTCTTTCTTGATAATTTCTCATCTTCTGTTGAGTTCTCAGTGTCGTTGTTGTTTTTCTTAAATATGTATGTATGTATTTAGTTATGGCACATGGGATCTTTTTAGTTGTAGCATGCAGGATCTAGTTGCCTAACCAGGGATCAAGCATGGGCTCCCTGCACTGGGAGTGTAGCCACTGGACCACAGGGAAGTCCCTTAATGTTACTTTTTATTTCCTTAAGTATGTTTTAGGTTTTATTAAATTTGATGTTTTAGACTCTGAGAGTCCATTGTCTGCATGCTGTGTAGTTATCTTTTTCTGGAAGGTGGCACATTGTGAAGAGTACATTTTTACAGGAAAAGTTGCTGAAATATTTGAGTCCGTGGGAGATACCTTCCAGACAGGATTTTTACTTGCTTCTGAGTGAGGAACACCACAGTCTTAGGTTGCCTTAATTCAGTTCCTGGGATCGAGCTGTTCGGAGCTAAGCCACCTTTACTCCTCGGGTGTAGCCGTGTTCTTGTCCTAAAGCATGGATGTTCACTGTGATCACCACCTCTCCCTTATCGTTGGCAGACTCTGAACCTGATTTTTGTACTCTTACTCCCTTAAGAGCAGCTTTTCTTGGCTTCTTTTTAAAAATTATTATTTTTTTAGCTTCTTAGCTTCCTGACATCTTAGTAGTAGCCCCCTCTTGACGCAGCAGAGACCCTGAGGAATAACATCCCCAGGACTGGGCTCACCTCTCTGGGATTCTGTCTTCTCTTGGATTTTGGCCCCATAGTTTTTCATTCCATTTTTTTAGCTGTCTAGTACCATCTCAGAGTTGTTTTTGGACTTGCTGTCTTGTTCTGATTGCTCTCAGCCAGAGTTGGTTTGCATTACTTAGTCCACTATTCCTGGAGGCTGAAGTCTTTTAATTTGTATTTTAAAAATATTAAACAGGTTTTTGTTGCTTTGTTGTTGCTTTCATTTCATTGTTTTACCCATGGCTTCTTCTGTCTTGCTTATAAATAATTCTAACAGTTGACTGAACTTACCAAGAATATACTTGGAATCACTGTGACTCAATGGCTTCTCAGTTTCAGTAGTTTAATTTTTTGGTTTACAGTTACTGTCTGACTCAGTTTTAATGTTTAACTCCTGAAGGTGTTTTTTGAACAGCTGATGATCGGACTTTGTAAGTGAACTAGTCCTCTGCACTTAAAGTTGATAGCAGCTGTTTTTTTTTTTCATTAGGTGATTCAACTGGTATACCATGAATTTCTTGCTGCTGTTAGATCTTATGTAGCACTTTCAAATAAATATTAAACTAATACATACATGTGCATGGAACTGATGTGAACTTTCTGATCTCTAGGACACTTTCCTTGTCAGCAGCAAACCTCAGAGACATACAGACGAGCTGCCCAGCGAGAGTGACTCTGTGCTGAGGATAAGCACCATTGCTTCTGCCATTGCGGAAGCGTCAGTGAACGCTGACCCCCTCCAGCTTGCCACCATGATCAAGGCACTTTCAAATAAAACCCGAGAGAAGACTTGTCAGGAGGATGATAAACAAAGGCACTGTTCTGCTGTGTCTCATTTCTTACCTAATGATTTGGAAAAAAGTAATGGATCCAGCACATTTGATATGGAGAGATACCTTAAAAAAACAGAAATTAGTCAATATGAAGGTGGACTGGACAACTCTTCAAGAGCTGGTGTGTCTGCTATTTGGGATTTATCTTTGTCCAAAGGACGGACTACACACGACATCCATGTGCTGGACCTGGGTGCTACTAGCATAAGCGTGAGGGAGCCAGAGGTAGACACTGCAGCCGGTTTTTATGGTGAAAGTGGAGACAGTGTGGATCAGGCATCGTTGAGAACAATTAGCTCTTCAAATTCAGTTTTTACAAATGTGGGCGAGAGAGAAGTTACAGCGGTTGATGTGAAGACACATTCCGTTGACTACAAATCCGCGGATTCCAGTGATGGTGAAAAAGCTGCCTCTGTACCCATTTCAGCCTCAGATAGTTGCTCTGTCATTGGGAACCCCAGAGTAGCATCTCTCTGGCTGTCAGAAGAGTGTAAAGGCCTACAGAAGAGCAGAGACTACCAGAGGCAAAATGAGTGCATTAGTGAGACAAGTAACAGTGAAAAGCACGTGGCCTTTGGAAACCATTCCATAATCTCACCTAAAAGTGTTGGTAAGTGTCAGAGTAATTGCTCACACTCAAGAAATTGCATGGAGTTTTTTTTTTTTTGTCTCTATCCTCATTGGAAAATATATCTTTCTGATAGATTTGAAAAGTCCCTCTCCTGAGCGTGGTGGACATGGCTCGGAGGATGGGGAGGACAGCTTTCGGCCTTCCACTTCTCCGCTGAGTCATTCTTCTCCTAGTGAAACTTCAGGAACTAGTGTATCAGGGTAGGTGCTTCCTTTTTTTTTTTTTTCAGTAATACATGTTCAGTATAGGAAAATTGGAATAAAATGTAAAGAAAACTAGTCACTATAGGTTCATCTCTCAAAGCTAACAATTATATTTTGTGAGTTTCTTTCAGGCCGTTTTTCTTTGCAAATTTTCATACTCTGCTGTTTTCACTTAAAATAACTCCCTGTATTTAAAAGAAAAGTAATGTTATAAACTGCATAATGGATCTGTCATGGTTTATTTGGTACTTTTGGTAGATAGTGGGGATACTGGATTTTTTTTTTTTTTGCCATTTTAATGATACTGAGATGAACAACTTTGCTCATAAAATTTTTCTCTGTGTTGTAACCGATTTCCTCAGAAGTAAAATTACCAAGTCAGGAATAAGAGTATTTTTAGGCTTTCCAGACTGGCAACGTGTTTTCTAAAAGGGTCTTAATGACTTGCTCTTACATCTGTGTGTTATGAAAGTGTGCGTTTCACTGTTTTCTTAGCATTTTAAATAACTTAATTTTGGATTTATTTTTTTATCTTAACAGTGTTAGTCCGTTCTCTTAATACTAATGAGATGGGTAGGTGCTTTTTCAAAGGTTAGGATAAGAATTCTAATATTTTACATGTTTGAACACAGTCTATAGATTAACTTACTCTTCAAGTTATAGGAACTTTTTAATTTTTCAAAAATGATGTAAGTCAACATTGCTTCAAAAGTTTATACATATATGGTATGTGTGTGTGTCCATGGAACTTTGAACAGTCTAAATATAGTGCTTTATCAGATGTGTCTATATGTATTTATGTATAGATCTGTAAGTGGATGTGTTACAGGATAAATTCTTAGAAATGAAATTGTTGGGACAAAGAATATATGTGTTCATGTTCCTATTTAAATTAGTGCAACCCCTCCCTAGAGGTTGTGTTGGTTTAGTTTTCCACCAGCAATTCCAGGAGGAGCCTGCTTTTCCACAACCTCACAAACAGAGTGCTTATTAAGCTTTTATTGTTAACAGTCTGATAGATGAAAAAAATACTATTTCAGTGTAACTTTAAATCATGAGTGATGATGAGCATCTTTTGTGTTCTCTTTTATATCAAATACCTGTTTGTGTTTGTTGCCCTCATGGACTATTAGTCTTTCTTGTCTCCATTTCTTGGATCCCTGGATGTATTAAAGCGAGTGAATGCCCTTTGTGACACGAATTGTACAGTTTCTAGTCTTTAGAAAGTTTTTCTTTTATACTTTTTGCTGTTGTGAATTCTTAGTTCCAGCTTACCCACACTGCCAAGATATGCAAAATCTAGAAACAGCTTGGGGCAGCACTTAGTAGGTAACTTGGTTATAAAATGTAATTTCACTTTGTTTGAAAATATCAAATATGCATGATAATTTCACTGCTGAGGTAAAATTTCCAGCTTACTAAAATCTTTTTTTAAAGAAACATAGAAAAGATCTTTTATAAAACCATCAAAGAAAGAATCCATACATTTAATAAAGTAAACTTTCTATATGGCAGCAGTTTTTGCCTCACAATTGACATGATTTTTTTGTAAGCTTTATACTAAAGGTGCTTTCGAGTCTAATAAGATCTTTTGAGTCTAGTAACTTTGTTAGGCTATGTCTCTGTGTTGACTTCCTGGCTACCTTGCAGCGCCTTGTCATGCCCTTTTAGTGTTTGGAGTTGAGCTTCCTTTTATCAGGAAGGTTTATTATTATATTTTTAGTTACTTGTTAAAGTATTGGTACTGACCAAATTTTGCTTGACTTCTGCATTTATTTTCTTTAATTTTTTCTTTCATTTTTTTCCCCCTTTCTTGAGAAACTTGTTAGAGCCACAGGAAGTTGCAAAGCCTAGTATAGAGGGACTCTGTCCCTCCCCAGCTCCTGTAGTTCTTGCATAGACTCACCACCAGGAACTTGTCCTGGGCATGGTGTGCGGCTAGAATTGTGCCATTTTATCACAGGTGTGAATGTGTGTAACCATCTCCACAGTTCAAGACACAGAGCTTTTCCATCACAATAGTAATGCTTCTTTCTTAATTTCATTTTGTTTGCATTTCATATTTCTGCTGTCTAGATTCCTTTCAGTATTCTCTTTATTGTTTAACTCCTGTGTACCTTCCGATATTCTCTTGTTTTCTACGGTTTTTATATTTTTAAATTGTATATGCAGACATTTAATAAAAACTAATTGCCAAATAAAGACATATTATGATTTTTTTCCCTTTACTGCATAATCAGAGACAAAATGCCAGGCTGGCTGCTCTTAAGACTTGGACTCACCTGTTTTTATCTTGTGCCTAAGAAAATACACTCACTGTTTAAGTGTGGGAAACATACCTTAGGGAGATGCTCAACTTTCTCCTGAACTCGTCACGTGGTCAGATACTTTGACGACGGCATTGTTGACCTTTCTCAAGTGACCATGAGATTGGTGCACTTGCTTCCTCCTCCCCGAGGGTCAGCCGCCTGCATCCCCACCGCTCAGCCAGGGCCAGATGGCAGGCTTGGTGGGAAAGAAGGTGGTCACAGCAGATTCTGAGGTTCGTTCTGCCGTCACTTGTCCTCCTTGCTGCTGCCTCGTGCTCTGCGGGTGGGCATATCACGTCCTCTTGTCCTTTCTGCTGCAGGACAGCCCTTCCTGCCAAGGCTGAACTTGTGGCTCCAGTTTATCTTCCTGCTGTTGCCCTGTGCTTTTTCTGTCATCAGTGTAAGTGTACATGTCTGCATCTTGTAGTTGCTTTTCCTGGGTTGTGCTCTGCGCACAGTGGTCTCTCTACTTGTTCAGTTCAGTCGCTCAGTCATGCGTGACTTTTTGCAACCCCACGGACTGCCACATGCCAGGCTTCCCTGTCCATCACCAACTCCTGCAGCTTGCTCAAACTCAAGTCCATCGAGTCGGTGATACCATCCAACCATCTCATCCTCTGTCGTCCCCTTCTTCTCCTGCCTTCAATCTTTTCCAGCATCAGGGTCTTTTCCAATGAGTCAGTTCTTCACATCTGGTGACCAGAGTATTGGAGCTTCAGCCTCAGTCCTTCCAGTGAGTATTCAGGATTGATTTCCTTTAGGATGGATTGGTTTGATCTCCTTGCAGTACAAGAGACTCTCGACTCTTCAACACCAGAGTTCAAAAGCATCAATTCTTCAGTGCTAAGCTTTCTTTACGGTCTAACTTTCACATCCATACATGACTGCTGGAAAAACCATAGTGACTAGGTAGAACTTTGTTGGCAAAGTAATGTCTCTGCTTTTTAATGTGCTGTCTAGATTGGTCATAGCTTTTCTTCCAAGGAGCAGACGTCTTTTAATTTCATGGCTGCATTTACTCTTCTCCTTTGAGGAGAATTCATTTCGTGTTTCCTGTGACCTGTTCCTCCTGAGATGCCCAGAGCTGGGACTGCCTCTAGGGGCATCTGCGCCTGTTTCTTTCTCATCTTCATATCTCTGCATTCTCCCTGTGTCATGCAGTAGCCTAACTGTTCAAGTGTTTACTCAGCATTACTGATTTTCTTCTGTACCAACTGTGCTTTTCATGGCTGCCAGTATGAACATTCATTTCTTTTTATTTAAATCCTACTTGTACTTTTTTATTGTAAAATGACTTTCATGTTTTTAGTCTTTTTTTTTTTTTCTTGTGTCTTCCAACTCATTCATTTTCTTAACGTTCACGGTGAAATGTCGGTAAGAACGTTGATCTGTTGAGTGGCCACATCTTTCTGGTGAGAGCGTGATGTCTGCTGACCGTGCCGCTTGCCGGCACTCCTGCCACTGGTCTTTAGTGTCCAGTCAACTTCTGGCAGGACCGGTGCTTCCTTGAGTCTCTGTGTGGCTGGCACCAGTCTGGCATCCTGAATTTCACTCCTTTTGTTTCTGTGTGTTCTTACAGTTCAGTTCTCATTGCTTGAGGTAATAACAGCCTCAGTGCTTCTGTTCCTTTTGACCAGAGGAGCTAGATTCAGCATGCGCCACAGTACCCAGAACTCTTCTTCATGCCATCCCATGTTGTCTGTATGAGTATGAGTGTGTGCGCATGTATGTGCCTGTGCATACAGAACCCACGCAGGTGCATTTCATTCAGGGCTAAAGTGAGCCTGAAGCAAGTTGGTTAGTATTTTGTTTCCATTGGTTAGAGATTCACTAGTGTTGGGTCAGTGCTGTCTTGATTTGGTCCTTGTAAAAATCCAGAATTCAAAATAGGATTTTCTCTCTGTATCCATTGTCCACCTGAGTATTCCAAACTTTGTTGGGGGAAAAGAAAGAAGGGGGAAGTAAAATTCAATCCAGTTAATTTCAGACTTGAAACTAAGTGGCGGAGCTTGCAGGGGTGCAGCAGCTGTCTGCAAAGGTCCTGTGATGGTGTTTCCCACCCAGTGTGTCTCCTACCCCTCCTCGAGAGGAAGCCTGGTCGCCCCTCTGTCAGACTGACCTGGCTCTGTGCTGGGGATGATGGGATGTGGAATGTGTGTGTGGGATCTTCCTGTTTATTGTTTACTTTTTTTTTTAAACTTAATATATCCTGAACATCTTTCTGAGCCAGTTGGTAGTATTCAACTGTACAATTTAAAACAATTGCCCAGTGTTGTATTGTATGTCTGTACCCTAATTGCCATAGCCTCCTTCTCCTATATGACATCTAAGATGCCCTGCTTTAGTACTGATAGTGATGTATGACATATCCTATTAGTGAATCTCTGTAGTTAGCCCTGATTTTTTCCTCAGGACTCATCTCTCAATGTATAGCCCCTGCGTACAGGGGTTTGGCTGTGCCTACTTGATGATCAGTCAGGAGCTGCGCCCTTTGTCTCCCCACCATGGTGCGGCTCTGCCTGTTTCTTTGTACTCGTCCACGAGATTCTTGTTTTTGCGTTGCTCTTTGGGGCAGGAGTTGCTGAGTATTCTGTTCGTTCGTCTGTACAGGTCTTCATTAACTGTTGAATGAAAAGCTAACACTGTTAAGGGATTATGTATGGAATCTATTAATGAAACTGCCACGACGCTTTTTTTTTTTCAGTAGCTTACCAGATACTTCGTTCAGTAGGACTATAATTCACAGATTTAGATAAGAGTAAGAAGGTGTAATCAAGGATAAGAAGAATGAATCCAGGGTTGAGTTGCATATGGCGACTGGGACAGACAGTTGTGAAGATTGACGGGGTTGTAGGCAAGCAGGAAGGGCTTTCTGCCATGTAGATGATGTTAAGTAAAGGGATGGACAAGTCCAGACACAGGTGTTCTCTCTCTCAGGTGTGCCCTGGAGTCTTTTGGTTCAACAGCTCATCCACAGAAGCGCCCCTGTGAGAGGGAGTCGTCCCAGCTGACGTGTCCAGAGGCCAGCGTCAGCAGGCTGACATACATGTCTGAGCAGGAGAGCATCAGTCCCCCCATGGCCTCACGTCGTGACCTTGATGACCACGAGGTAAGCACTTCTGCCACTTCTCTACTCACACTTGCCTCTGAAGTGTTACTGATGTAGGACTCAGACTTGAGTACAGGCCTGACTAATTTTGGTTCCTCTTTTTCCTTTAAGTGTGAGTGTGTGCACGCACACATATTTTGCTCTAACAGCTACTTGTGCTGGGTTGGCACTGCAGGTACACATATTTAGTGTCTTCCCTCAAAAAGCTCTCAGTCTGGTGGAGCACACGAAGACACACTGTGCAGTGAAGTGCACTGTGGGAGCTTCAGGAGGCAGGGGACAGCCTCAGCTGAGGGCGTGTCCAGCAGAGCTCGATGGGGCCTACCTGGAGTCAGGTGTGGGGGAGGAGGGAATCACAGAACACACCCTGCATTTGATTCATGGCCACACTGAACTGTGTATGTGGAGAGAGGAAGGGAGGCCAGACCACGATGTTGTAGATGTAAAATTTGGGAGTTTGAAGGCACTTAATTACTAAACAAAACTACTTGTTTCTGGTTCTGTAATTGGGAAAAATAGTGAATGTGGTGGTGGTGGTGGTTTATTTTCTAAGTTGTGTTTGACTTTTGTGACCCCATGGACTGTAGACTGCTAGGCTTCTCTGTCCATGGGATTCTCCAGGCAAGAATACTGGAGTGGGTTTGCCAAAAAACAATGAATGCAGATTTTCTAACTCTTAATCCTGTCTTTTCATAGCTACAGAAACTACTACTCTTATAGCCATGGTTTTTTTAGATTTGTGATGTCACATCTCTGCTCTTTGAGAGTGTATCAGCATGGTTTGCATTTGTAATATTCATTTTATCTGTGAATAATTTCTGAACATTTTCTGTCACACAGAGTGATATCACCAGTGAGTTGAGCACTACAATTATCCAGGCCAGTCCAGTTTCAGCTCAGGAGCCAGCTACGGATAAGTTGAGAGAAAAAAGTCCATTCCAAAGTAGAGGAAAAGGAACATTATCATATGTTATCCAGAAGAACTTGGACGCAGAAAAAGTGACTGAATCGACTTCTCTGAGCAGCAGACCTGAAAATGTAAAACTGGACTTTAGCTCCAGTAGACTGCCTTCCTCCAAGAGTGACGATCCGTCACAGACCAGCGCGACGGGTTTAACTTCAGACCGTGGTGACTTGGAGCAGATCAGCCTGGCTGTGCCGGGTGAATCCGGCCTCCACCCAGCCACACTGGCCATACCGTGCCTCCCCATGTCCCGCCAGGCACCTGTGCTCGATGGTGGGCACGTGACTCCTGGAGACACATCAGCTACTGATGGCGAATTCAGTGGCCAGGGTCCTTACCAGACGTCTGTCCCCAGCACTGAGGGCTGCGGCCCTGCACCTATGAGGCAGCACATGCCCCCCACAGGCCCTGCAGTCTCAGTGCGCTATCCCCTCCCCGCGGCTCCATGTGCCCAGCTGCACTCTGGGGCACTGCCTGCAGCCAGTGGTGCCACCCTGCCTCGCTGCCGGGCCTGTGGCGCCACTGCCTGCGGGCTGTCCTGTGGGCTCCCAGGAAGCTATCACCCTGCTGTTGGGGGAGAGCGTGTCCAGCGCTCGGTGACTGCAGGCCTCTGCCTGGGACAGGATATCGGCTCAGGGCTGATGATGTCCTCTTCCCTTTGTAACCTGTACTCCGACGCTGTCAGTCAGAACCTTCTAAATGCGGCCAGAGTGCTTCCTGTGCTCCATCCAGACTGTGGAATTGAGCCATGGGATTCAGCAGTGGTGTCAGGACTTGGTAAGCCCCTTTTACTCTGATGCTGCTTTTGTTGGTTGCTCTTATTTAAAGGTTGAATTATTTTCTCAATTGGGACCTTAAAACTGGTTTCTTTCAAGGAAGTAATGATTAGAGTGAATTTTATGTCAGCTTTTTTCTTTATCCTCAATTTGGAACACAGACCATATTTCTGTGGAAGGGTCCCTGAGTAGCCTTCAAAAAATGTAAAAATGCAGGTAAAACTCCTGTCTTTGTCCCTCTGCTTCTGTCTCACACTCTGAACTTGGAGTTCTTTTGTTATTTTAATTAGGTTGGGTGTGGTTTTGATTCTGCTTCCTCTCTTTCCAGGCAGAGTCAGTGTACCCGAGGAATTGAAGTTTCCTCATGCTTGCTGTGTTGGCATAGCTTCCCAAACCTACCTCAGTGTCCTGAACCCCACTGACCGCTGGCTGCAGGTCAGCATCGGAGTTCTCAGTGTCAGTGTGGATGGTGAGAAGGTAAGCTTCCTGTGTCTTTCTCTTGACTGAGTGGTGTGTAGACAAAGTGTAACATTAAGCCCAATTGATGCTGGACTTCTCCTTTCCCTGACCTCTCCCTTGATTCAGGGAGCTTGTCCCCGCCCTGCACTTGACACAGAGGTGTTAGAAGGTATCTTTATCTTGGTTCTCCTTTTGTTGTAGTACTTCTGGTGAAAGTGAAACCTGAGTTTGTTTCTGATATTATCAGGTGTTTGTTTATTTATTAACCATGATACTTCATTGTCACTTGTTTATAAAATCATGTAAATATGCTTTTTGTGCTATGGTTTAACCCCCTGACTGGAGCTCTGAGTTTCTGGTCTCTGCTGGTTTTGTTCAATGTGATTGAATATAAATTGCTGGCATTTATCCAAAAAAAAAACAAAACAAAACTCCCAGAAAGAACAAGTTACTGTTGGGACCTGTACCTGCCTTTGGTAAGTGAATTTATCTGATTGTGTTCTTACATGATCTTCTTTTTTTAATATCTATTTACTTGGCTGTGTCAGGTCTCCTAACTTGGAACCTTCATTGCATCATGTGGACTCAGTTTCAACACATGGGTTTAGTTCCTTCGAAGCATATGGAAGCCTAGTTCCCTGTCCAGGGATCAAACCCACATCCCCCATATTGCAAGGCAGGCACTCAGCCAGTGGACCACCAGGGAATTCCTTTACACGACCATTTGAAATACCTGGAAACACAGTTTCAGCATGAAAGTAGGAGTCTCTCACATGAACTGTCATAGCCACGGACTTCTGGACTCTAGACCCTGTGGGCTTCAGCAAGTGGGGAGGGTGGGAAGCACTGTCAGCGGCTCCTCACGGATGGGTGTTGGTGGCTGGGTTTACTCTTTCCTCTCAGCTCCTAGTGATGACCTTGATTTACCTAATTAGTAAGACTGTACCCTCTCTTTCTTTTTTCCCAGCTCTTCCCCTCTGATCCTGAGGGCAGAGGATAGCAAGTGGCTGGAGAAAGGGTTGAGGGTGAGAGGTGGTGAGATTGGAGGGGCACTTAGGAGGTAATATTATCTCTGGAAATGGGAGTAAAGAATATTCTCATTTAGGGTGAGGAGGGAGGAGTTTGAATGAGTCAGAATCATAGACTTGGAGGCCTGATGAGGAACCCTGGAGATGAGTCTGCACACAGCTGCAGAGACCAGGTCCCAGGTGACGTCCAGGGTGGGAGGCGGGTCCTAGGGTGATGTCCAGGGCTGAAAGTGCTGCCATTTCCAGCACCCTTTCAAAGAACATGGAGGTAAAAATAACTTTTCTTCAGAAGTCCTAATGGGAGTTCCTTGGCGGTTCTGTGGTTAGTATTTTCATTGCCTCAGCCCGGGTTTAGTCCTTAGTTGGAGAAGGTCCCACAAGCCATGCAACATGACCAAAAGAAGTAAAATAAGTCTTGATAAATTTGACTGATTTTATTTTTTCAGATATCAAATTATGGGACTTGGGTGCTTTTGAAGAGCAAACATATCTAGATTTGGTAGTTTGAATGTGAAAACATCTTAAGCTCATTGTTTTCTCCTCCTGATTTTCACTGTGAAGTTATTTCTTAACAGACCACATGTCTCTTCTTTTTAAGATGGATTTTTCAGCTTATCCTTGTTTAGTTTTCAAGAATAGAGTCATCATAAGACCTCATGCTACAGAAGAGATTAAAGTGCTCTTCATACCGTCTGATCCGGGGATCTTCCGATGTATATTCAGTGTTGCTTCCTGGCCATTCTCAGCCGACACAGAGACCATGGCACAGGCTGAAGCCCTGGCAAGCAGGGTCGTCCTCACCGCCATTGCTGAGACCCCCATGATCGAGGTGACTGTCTGTGAGCGGGTCTTTGTGACACCTGGTATTTTAATGAGGCTGTGGAAACCTTAGAAGTAATATTTGGGTAAAATGAATTTGTGGATGACTGTTCCAGAAAGTTATCATCAAGCTAAACTTTGGCTGTTAATATCATCTTATTCCAAAATTTAAAATTATTTCTGGGAATTCCCTGGTGGTTCAGTAGTTAGGACTCTGCACCACCACTGTCAAGGGCATGGGTTCAGTCCCTGGTCAGGGAACTCAGGTCCCACAAGCCGCAGAGCACTGCCAAAAACACACTTAAAATTATTTCTGTTGTTTTACAGAAGCACAGGTATACTTGCTAAGAAGTGTGTAAACAAAGTGTAACATTAAACCCAGTTTTCCAGCTGGTTTCCATTCTGTAGTGTGATGTGTTGGGGTAAAGCACCACATTCAGATTCTCTCTTCCATTTTTTTTTTCGTAGCTGAAAACATTCTTATTCTACAATCTTCCCTTTTCTGGAACTGAAAGAAATTAGGTCTAGCCCAGTTGGGACAGTGAAGTGCCTTCTGGATAGGAGGCTCCTTAGGACAGTGGCTCTTTACCCTGGACATTGAAATAACCGGGGTTTTTAGGTGCACCCCAGTGCCTGGTCCTACCCACAGTAGCTAAATCAGAATCATGGGATGGGGAGGACGTGGCCAAGTAGCGGACCTTGGCCTTTCTTTCTAAACCTCACCAGATGATCACGGATTGTAACATTAGTTAACACGTGTGACTGCACATGCAGTGTCTCATGAGTTATGAGTAGAGTCAGAACTAGCACACGGAACACGATTCAGGAACCAGTGAGGGGGTGGGCTGGGTGCAGAACAGGATGAGCAGAACTCTCTTCCCGGTGAGTAGAGACTGAAGGGCCTGCGGTGGAACCTGATGTGAATTTAGCCACCTTCGTTGGGGCTCTGAACTGCTCCTACCACACCCAGAGAAGCTCTAACTGTGCTTCTGTTTTGAGGTGTGGTACACCCGGGTAGGGTTCCTTGAGGAGGCTGATGAGGACCTTATGGGCCTCCTTTCCTGCGTGCACATGCTTTGCTTTGTCCTCCCTGGGGCTGTGCTTACTGCCTTGGCTTAGCAGTTTACTTGTCCATGGTGTGGAGGAGGAAGTAGAATTTGTGGAAGTTCTGTTATTACAACTTTTAGTGATCTTTACATTGTGCTTAAGTGGCATTTTATGAATTTTTCAATCCGCTGTGCCATGCTTATTCCAGGGTAGGGACTCTCAGCTTTGGCACCATTGCCATGTCTGACTGGGTGGTTGTTACGTGGTGGAGGCTGTCATGTACAGTGTGGGGAGCTTAACAGAGCCCTGGTCTCTGCTCACTGGGTGTCAGTAGCATCTGCTTTCCCCCAGTTGTGATGACTTTACCAAATTACCCCTATTGAGACAGTGTCATTGACTTTCTGAGTTTCAGTACATTCTATTGACCAGGCTTTTGAACCTGTCCTGAAACAGACTACATTTTTTTAAATTTATTTTTTATTGAAGGATGATTGCTTTACAGAATTTTACTGTTTTCTGTCAAACCTCAACATGAATCAGCCATAGGTATACATACACCCTCCTCCCTTTTGAACCTCCCTCTAGGTTGATACAGAGTCCCTGTTTGAGTTTCCTGAGCCATACAGCAAATTCCTGTTGGCTATTTTACACATGGTAATGTAAGTTTCCATGTTGCTCTTTCCATACATCTCACCCTCTCCTCCCCTCTCCCCATGTCTATAAGTCTATTCTCCATCTGTTTGTCCATTGCTGCCCTGTAAATAAATTCTTCAGTACCATTTTTCTAGATTGCATATATATGTGTTAGAATACGATATTTATCTTTCTCTTTCTGACTTATTTACTGTATAATAGGTCTTAGGTTCATCCACCTCATCAGAACTGACTCAAATGCGTTCCTTTTTATGGCTTAGTATTATTCCATTGTGTATATGTACCACAACCTCTTTATCCATTCATCTGTTGATGGACATCTAGGTTGCTTCCATGTTCTATTATAAATAGTGCTGCAATGAACAATGGGATGGATACATGTGTCTTTTTCAATTTTGTTTTCCTCAGGGTATATGCCTGGGAGTGGGATTGTTGAGTCATATGGTGGTTTTATTCCTAGTTTTTTGAGGAATCTTCATGCCATCTTCCATTAGTGGCTGTATCAATTTACATTCCCACCAACAGTGCAAGAGCTTTTCTCCACACCCTCTCCAGCATTTATTGTTGGTAGACATTTTGATGATGGCCATTCTGATTTGTGTGAGGTGATATCTCATTATAGTTCTGATTTGCATTTCTCAGTGAGTGATGTTGAGCATCTTTTCATGTGTTAGCCATCTGTATGTCTTCTTTAAGAAAACTAAGATCATGGCATCTGGTCCCATCACTTCATGAGAAATAGATGGGGAAACAGTGGAAACAGTGTCAGACTTCATTTTTTTGGGATCCAAAATCACTGCAGATGGTGATTGCAGCCATGAAATCAAAAGATGCCTACTCTTTGGAAGGAAAGTTATGGCCAACCTGTATAGCATATTGAAAAGCAGAGACATTACTTTGCCAACAAAGGTTCGTCTAGTCAAGGCTACGGTTTTTCCAGTAGTCCTCTATGGTTGTGAGAGTTGGATGGTGAAAAAGGCTAAGCGCCGAAGAATTGATGATTTTGAACTGTGGTGTTGGAGAAGACTCTTGAGAGTCCCTTGGAGTGCAAGAAGATCCAACCAGTCCATCCTGAAGGAGATCAGGCCTGGGTGTGCATTGGAAGGACTGATGTTGAAGCTGAAACTCCAGTATTTTGGCCACCTCATGCGAAGAGTTGACTCATTCCCACCTCATGCTGGGAAGGATATGGGGCAGGAGGAGAAGGGGACAACAGAGGATGAGATGATTGGATGGCATCACTGACTCGATGGACATAGGTTTGGGTGGACTCCGGGAGTCGTGATGGACAGGGAGGCCTGGCGGTTCATGGGGTTGCAGAGTCGGACATGACTGAGCAACTGAACTGATTCTGATACTCATGTTTTCTTTGGAGAAATGCCTGTTTAGGTCTTTTTCCCACTTTTTGATGGGGTTGTTTGTTTTTCTGATATTGAGTTGTATGAGTTGCTTGTATATTTTGGAAATTAATCCTTTGTCAGTTGTTTCATTTACTATTATTTTCTCCCATTCTGAGGGTTGTCTTTTCACCTTGCTTAAAGTTTTCTTTGCTGTGCAAAAGATTTTACGTTTCATTAGGTCCCACTTGTTTACATTTATTTTTATTTCCACTACTCTAGGAGTGGGTCATAGAGGATCTTGCTTTGATTTATGTCACTGAGTGTTCTGCCCATGTTTTTCTGTGAAGAGTTTTAAATTCTGGTTTTACATTCAGACTATGTTTTTGTAGCAGAAACAAAAACTAAGTAGTATTTGAGGCTGTCATGTTTTGACAGGCTCATGTAAGTCATGCTTACTGGCTTGGTCTGCTCCTTGGAGTCACGTGACTCACTTGAAGAAACAGTGATGGCTGTGTCCTCGAGACTGTGATTTCACTGGTCTGGGGTGTCATTTGAGCTCTGAGTCCAGCACACAGACCAGCCTGGGGACCTCAGTATAAGGGATGGTTCAGCCTTAGCTCAGTGGGGCAGAGCCTTCCAGGAGGAGTAGTTGGACCTGAAGGTGCAGCAGGATATGATGGGTGAGCAGTGTCCCCACGAGAGGTGATTCAGGGACTTCACACAGAGGCTGCATCTGTGAGACTGCTTAGTAACCTTCCTGACCTGTTAGGGGCTGTCCCAGGTGGCTGTAGCGAACATGACATTTTATGTATGGATGCTTTTATTCTGGCTTTCTGTGGCCGCCTGCTGACCTGTGTTCCCTGAGGAAACATGTGAGTGCCTGTTGTTGCTGACGTGTTGTCGTTACATTGTGAACTGGTTGCTTCCTTCATGGACGTGAAGTTCCAGTTGTGACTCGTGCTTGTCTGACCGTGGCGTTGAGCATTGTTTCATGTGTCTGTTATCTGTCCTGGCTTCCTCTTCTCTGAACTGCCTGTTCATATTTCTAGCCCATTTTTCTTTTGTTTTGAACGTTTTTACCAATTTTTGTAGATGTTCTTTGTATTCTGGAGTATAAATCCCTGCCAGTAGTTATGCTTTGTGATTATTTTCTCCCATTTCTTGGTTCTTCAACACTTACGGATTTTTTTCCCCCTTTGGTTGTGCCGAAATTTTCAGTATAACCTAGTTAGCCAAGAACCTATCTCCCACACATAAGGCTTGATTTTCTTCCCCCCCTAGAAAAGTAACCCTTGGAAAATTGTTTCAGATTCACTTCTTGAGAGTCAGGGTTAGCTTTCCTGTGACCATGTGAATGGGTGTCCGTGGGGAATGCTCAGTAAAGTCATTTGATAGAACTAGTTTTTTAAAAAAGTGAGGGAGACTGAGAGATTTAAGCAGATCCAGGGATTATTCCTGGTGCTTTGTAAATGTTGGATGTTATACATTCACCTTTTAGATTCTGCTCGAAGCAGCAGTGTGGTAAGTGGTTAGGTGAGAGGTCTGGAGTATCATATGCAGAATCAACCAGGGCAGCCTCCTGTGTTCTGTAAAGGAGGGCTTCTCTTGGAACCGTGCCCAGTGATAGCATCACCCGGAGATTTGAGGAGTCCTGTGGGTTCAATGTGGATGCACATGGAGACTCGGCTTTTTGGGCACGTGAAGACAGCACTACAGTATCCATGGTAGTGAAGAGCCTGAGGGCTTAGCTAGCAGTCTTCTCAAAGCAGCCGCAGCTCAGCTGTAACTTTGTTCTGTAGTATATTTGGGTACATGGACTACATTAAAATAAAGTTTTTTTTGGTAGAAAGTTGCAATTGTAAAGTAGCCCTTGGAATTTCAGGTAAGCTTACCTTTAATAATATTTGTGGCTAGAAGGACAATGATATAAACTGTCATATTTAGTAATATTGTTTCTATAAATCCCTTTTTCCCCCATAATTAGGTAGAAACAGAAAAGAAAGGTGTTCTTGATTTTGGCGACTTGACTTACGGAAGCTGGAAAGCTCTGCCTCTAAAACTGGTGAACAAGACACATGCCAACATCCCCATCAGACTGATTATCAGTGCTGTAAGTACGCTGCTCATGAGAGACCTTTCACAGAGCTTTGTGGACAGGTGTTATATGTACAGCTGGTAGCATCCTTGCCTGACTTCTGTCCAGAATGTCAGTGTTTTTGTTAAGGCTGTGTGTAGACCCCCACCAGCATGACACCACTGACTCTGCTGAAGTAGCCCTTCCCATTTCTGACAGAATGCCGTGGCCTGGCGCTGCTTCACCTTTTCCAAGGAGCCCATCCACGCAGCTCTGAGAGCATTGCCTTATGCCCACGCAATTGCGCAGCTGGCCGCCCCGTCGGTGATCAACCACATGATGCCTGCCAGTGATGATGGACAGGTAATTGGGAGGTGGAGGGACTGGTTTAGAGTTAAGGAGGAAGTTAAGTTCCAAACTACTTGTCTTTCACTATATATGCAAACATTTTTTTCATTTTACAGGATTCAGAATTTCTGGTAATTTGGGTTCTTTTCCATAGTCCAAAGAAACAGATCACTTCTTCAGGTATCACATTTATATTTTACGGTATTTGCTCAATAAGTTGAGGTTTATTTCTTCTGTCAATGAATGTGTCATATGTTCCCCATAATTTGTCAGATATTTTATGATGTTTTAAAGTTGGGCAGACAGTGTGCTATTTTGGGTCAAACCCATCCAAATGTAGGTAATCCAAGCAAGTACCACTGAAGACCTTTGGGGATCTTTTCTCTTAACTGATGTTATCTCATCCATCAGATATTTTCTTCCTTTTTCTCCTCCACTTGTTTCTGTTTCTTTCTGAGTTCTTTAAAAAGTCATTTTGGTTAAGATTTTTTTGTACCCCCAAGGGCATAGTGTTGGACCATGTGTGGCATTTAGGATTAAATAACTGTTGTCTGAACTAAAAGAAGGACCTTTTATAGAGATTCTAGACTCAGCAGAAGAATTTTTGGCCAGAGTTGATATAGAAGTTGATAGTCCAAACCCCACACCAGTCATTAAAAGCATCAGTCTTCGAGCAAGAACAGGAATTGCCCGCATCCATGCCCCGAAAGACCTCCAGGTACCCTGGGCTCCTCCCTTTGCTGTTACCATATGTCCACATTGATTCCAAGCTAAGTGTGATATTTTAAAAATGGCTGCTCTATTCCCTCCCTTAGACTCTGCACTTGTTTGCCAGTGTGGCTTCCTCGGCAAGCCAGTACTTACCACTGAAAAATGCTGGGAATATTGATGTCTATCTGGATATCAAGGTAAGAATTTACATTGGAGATGGTAGCTTATTCTCTTGGACTGAGATGGTCAGTGACCCCTCGGGTTCTGAAGGTTGCTGTCCACCAACCTTGTCTGGGGCTGGGGAGGTTGGGGGGTCAGGAGGAAGAAGCAGAGCTAGTATTGCTTGAGCATAAGGCAGATGACAAAGAACTTCAGCTGGGATGCCTCACATTGTACATACAAGAACTAAGCCCCAGATTAGTTCCTGAAGACGTGTCACCCTGTAGCTGATGGACAGGATCCACATGTGTAGATGTCACTTATGTGTTGGGTATGTGAGGGGGTGTTCACAGTCAAGAAGTAAGGATTCGTGGGGCTCTGGTGGACAAGGAGGAGGGAAGATGTATGGTATCAGTGGGAGACAAGGGCATGGATGCATGAAAGCTGTGACTTATTACATCAACATTTAGATCCCAGATCAAGGAAGTCACTTTTCAGTGGATCCAGAGAAACTGTTCCTTAAACCTGGAGAAGAGCATGAAGTTACAGTTTCATTTTCTCCAGAGGATCCCACGGGCTGTGAGGAAAGGTAATGTAAAGCTGTTCACCATGGCGAGTTTGTGCTCTTAGTCTATGGGTAGGAGGACAGAGAATATGCTTCACTTTGCGTGGCAGACAGCACAGCTGTTTCCTTTGCCTCAGATCTTTCTGTTCACTGAAAATCTCCTTGTAAACCAACTGACTAGAAAGTAAGAAATCACTATTTTCAAGTATATTTGAAAGTATTACTATGTTTCTCACCCCTCCTCTCCAAGGACACCATCTGTTGACCTTGTCAGTTGTTAAAGACACTTCCCCACTCGTTCTCCCAATCCTGAGTGAATATCACCATACAGTGGTCAGAGCATCCTTGTCAGCGGCTTGTGAACTTGCCTGGTACACATAGCTTAGCCCAGCCCCCTCCTGCCGGGGTAGAGTCTCCACCCAGAGGCTTTCCTCAGCCCTACCCGAATTCCTTGTCGGTCAACTCCTCTCCCCCGCACTCAGGCACATGCCTGTCTCCTTCCCCACTGGCTTCCTCCTCTGGGACATCAGCTCTGAGGAAGGGCGCGCGTTGTGTCCTCAGCACCCATCTCAGGCTCGTGGACAAAGGAAGTAGGTAGGACAGTAGTTGCCGAAAGAATTGAGTTCTGAACACTGAACTTAGATGGTTTTCTTTGCTAGGATTTTGAAAATATTCGTGCAGCCATTCGGCCCTCAGTATGAAGTGGTGTTAAAAGGTGAAATAGTTTCTTCGGGAAATAGGCTTCTGGCGCCTGAATCTCTCAGCTCAGATATTCCTTCGATTTTATCCAACAAGCAGTTTCTGGCCTGGGGAGGTGTCCCCCTCGGTAGAACACAGTGAGTATGCACAGCAGCTGTCATCACTGACTCCTGTTCTTCACTGTCTCCATGACGACCATGTTCACGTTCTTAGAACTGAAATAAAACTATCTTATATTCAGTATTCATCTTATCATGAATTCATATCTTTTAGTTAAATTTTTCATGTTTTTAAAATATAAGCCAAAAAAATTACGTTTCACTTTTCTTAAGCTCTTTGGTGAATTCTCTGCTGATGACCAAACTTTGGCAGCTACAAGTATCTGCCTGCACTGGGCAAAGCACTGGGGGCCAGTGGGAAGAAGGAACAGAGATGTTGCCTCTTAGAGGCCTTTACGGTCCAGCTGGCAGCTCTAATGAGAGCACTCTCAACTAGACTCCCGTGCTGTCCTGCATGGCCCTGGGTTTTAGGACCGCCCTCCCCACTGGCTCCTGTGCCCATGCAGCCAGTCCATCTCTGAACACTGCACTTGGTTTTAATTGGCTATGTTTTTATGAAAAAATTTTTTTTCTGCAAGTCTTTCCCAGGCAGAGTACTTGTGGAAGGCTTTTGGGTGTAAAATCCAAAGGTCTTTGATTTTACTCTGAGGTTAATTAAACTCAGCAGCAAAAAAAAAAAAAACACCCAGCAGCATTTCCTTTTTAATACATGGTACACAAGGCATAGACCACAGCTTAGATAATTAAACTGTTAATTTTCAAAATTTGTGTAAAATAGAGATTTATTCACGTTATTTTCTGTTCTCCAGTGAAGAGAGAATGCATGTATTTGCAGAGGCTGGAGGATTTTCATCTTGCCAGCCAGCTGCAGTGCTATTTGCGTTGTAAGTTTTTTAAAAGTTAGGTTAATTGCAGTATGCTGTTTAAAAGACTGCTTTGTACAGATGAGCCTCTTAAAGTAAAAATTTTGTGCAACGTGTTTAAGACCCTTGTTTCCGTGAAAGGTAGGTTTTGGGGCTAAGCATGGGCTTGATTAAATGAAATAGTTCATCTGTATTTTCTGATAACTGTTTTGTAAAACAGATAATTCCTACACATAGAGTGTGGATAATAAGGGCAGCTAAGGAGCTGTAACAGGAGAGACATTAAACCGAAAGTCCTCTCCAATGTGGAGAGTCTTGAGTGCACGTTCTCAGGCAGTCCGTCTGCCTCAATGCATTGCATTCAGTTTTAACTGGCTTTGTTTTTATGAGTGTAGCAGCATCCATGGAAGAAAACCGCATTTAAAATGTACCATTGTTTCTAGGCTCCAGAAACTAGCTTTAAGAAACAATTCAGCGTCTGCAGCCCAGCATTTACGCCTGCTTGTCAGAGGACAAGACCAGGACTGCTTTCAGGTTTGTGAAAGAGTACACGGCTCTCTTCTGTGTCACGTTCTTTTACGTTCAGGCCGTCTTGTGGTGTTCGTCCTTGGAGAGTCTGTGTTCCTGGCTTGTTTTGTTTGTGCTGCTGCTCTGTCTTACACAGAGGTTGTTTTTGAATTGTAGCTGCAGCACACTTTTGGCTCAGAAGCGCGATTGACCAGTAACTGTGAGATCAGGATTCATCCAAAAGAAGACATTTATATCTCCATGTTATTTGCACCAACTCGACTGTCGTGTATGTTGGCCAAACTCGAAATTAAACAACTTGGAGTTCGATCACAACCAGGTGTTAAGTTCACGGTAAAATAATTCTAACTGCTTTTTCTTCTCCCATGAAGTTTGACCTATTGTAACTATTGGTTAAATATTGGTAAATAACATGTACTCTTTTTTAAGTCAAAATATTTGATTGGTTACCTAGATTTACAGACAGATTAGAGAGTAATTATATACTTTGTAGAATTGTCCATTTTAAAAGCAGCCACTGTAGTAATCCTGTAAAATAGGTCTTGTCTATTTCATTTCTATTTGAACTTCTCAGGAACCCATTGTCTGGTTAAGTCCGGTTGAACTGTTTAAGTTGTTGATTTTCCAAGTAAATTTTCTTCCTTCAGTTCAGCAGCGTGTCTCCTGACATTACTTGTTAGACTCTGTTCTGTACACTAGGGATCCACAGTGTTGTGTTGTTTCTGTGTTGTTTTTTCCCAGCATAGTTTTAGAAGATTTCAAGTCATTTCTTTAGCTAGATTCAGGGCGTTAACAGAGAAAAGTGATAAACCGTGGAGGGGGAGGAAAGAGGGACAAGGTAGTTGGATGAAACCCAAGCTCTGTGAAAGCAGCTCAGAACCAAGCAGCTACTTGGCAGTGGAGCTGGGACTACAAAGCTGGTCTTTGCCCTGGTGTCACAGAGGAAATGTGGAAAAGTCCCAAGATTACCACCACCTAAAGGTTTTTTAAAAAGAGTAGATACTTTTGGCAAATCTAACTGTTTGATGCTGGAGGTGAACACATGCTCTGTGGAGCTCTTCACATGGCCCCACAAGCTGTGATGTGTAGAACAGCCTGCAGAGTGGTGGTTCTCAGCCACCAGGGCACACTTGGTGGTTTCTGGAGACATTTGTGGTTTTCACAGTTAGACTTTTGGTACCTGATGGGTGGAGGCCAGGGGTGTGACCAGACACCCCCCAGTGCACAGGGCGCTCCACATCAGATGGCCCAGCCCAGGATCCACTGTACCGAGGCTGAGGGGCCTGCTCTAGTTGGGTTTTTATTTTAGTTCAGTTTTGGTTGTGTAGGCTTGAGGGATCTTAGTTACCCAACCAGTGATTGAACCCGCTCCCCCAGCAGTGGCAGCACAGAGTCCTAATTACAGGACTACCAGGGAAGTCCCTGAGAAGCCTGCTCTAGAGCAGCATATTTCTGGTTGAATCTTTGGGTCTGTGAGCATTACTCAGGTTTCATTTTATTTAATCTTTCTTCATCTTAACCTTTTAGTCAGTAGTCATTTGTGACTTCTTAGACTTTGAAAACACAGGAAGAATACTGGTATTGTTTTCAAAAGCTGATTCTCCTTGTTTTTTTCTAGCTTCTTGTATAAGATTTACTGGCAAGTTTCTGTGGGAAAAGAAAAATTAGAAATATTTTTGGCTCTTGGAACCAACAGAGCTCACTGTGGATGAGGTGGACTTTGCAGGAGTTCAGATCTGAAGCCCTTTAAATGCTGTTAATGTTTACTACAGGCAGGCAATACTGAGTTTTCATCAGTCTGAGTTTTAATTTTTCAAAATGTTATTATATTTAATACATAACAGGTTGAAATAAGCTACTGATGTTTTCAAGTTTGCAAAGGATTCTTAGGAATTTAATAATTAGGAATGAAAGAGCATATTTAATGGAGTGCATTTAAAGAGTTTGAGAAGTTTGTATCCTTGCAGGGTACCTGTTTCCTGCACTCCTATTTATAGAGTCTGTTCTGTGACTCCTGTTTCCTGGTGGTGCTGCGCCCTTGGGAGCTCCATGGCTCAGGGTGCCCGTCTACCCTGGAGCCTCCACTCTGTACCCCCATGGCCAGGCTGGCTGTCCCCTGAGGCCCATTTGAGTTCTGGCTTCTCTTTGGCACACTCCTGACTCAGTTGGACCATAAGTTAACAAGATTATATGCTCATAGATTTTTCTCCCCTCAAAACTTTTCATGTTGGAAATTTAAATTTACTGGAAATTTGAAAGAATTACATGGCAAACATTCACATACCCTGCCACTTAGATTCTACACCTGACATTGTGCTGTATTTCTTCTGTCACATATTTAACCATCTATCGATTTCTTTTTCATTTCAAGATAAATTTAAATATCAGTCTTTCATGCTGAACACTTCTGAAGCAAGCATATGAATATTAATATTCTTATTGTTCCTTTGTCATCTAAGCTTGGTTTCTCTAACAGTGAAAAATAATTATTCTTGGCATATGGTAAGGTAAATAATTTTGCAGCTCTTTGGTTTGTTTTTCTCTTAAAGCAGAGTCTTTACTATAGATAGGGCTTAATTGACAGTGGGGTAACTATTAGCCAAAGTATACAAAGATGAATAATTTTAATTTCAGTAAATCTGTTTTTATTGTCTTCTCAGACTGTAATTTGATCTTCTGTTTTCTGCTTACATAAAATTAATTCCAGATGTTTGTATTCTGTTTTTAGATACCTTTGTCTGGATATGGAGGCACAAGTAACCTCATTTTAGAAGATGTTAAAAAATTATCTGACAGTTACATGGTAACAGTGAATGACTTAGTGCCTGGCCAGGAAAGTAGAACTGTTATTTCTGTCCGAAACACTGGCTCTCGAGCAGCTTTTGTTAAAGCTGTAGGTTTTAAGGATTCTCAGAAAAAAGTTTTACTGGATTCTAAAGTATTAAGGATTTTTCCAGACAAATTTGTGCTCAAGGAAAGAACACAGGAAGTAAGTATAAAAGTATCTGCACTAAAAATACGAGCTCATTTTTAGGTTAAAGTAATAATTATGTATTTTATGGCTAAAGGTAACATCTTATTTGAAAGGAATATAGGATCTTACCTGATCTTGGAGGTGCTGTTTATGTGCATCAGTGTCTGCAGCCACTGTTTGTGTTCCTGTGACATTTATTCAGAGTGAAATATTTAATATTCACTCCTGATTTTTTTCTTGGCATCAGGATGTTACTATAATATATAATCCATCAGACAGAGAGAGCAGTTGTAAAACCACCACAGAACTGTCAACTATATACTTTTTTGGTGGAGATGAAATTTCACGTCAGCAGTATCGAAGGTGGGTTATTTTACTTTAGATCATGATGGGAAGCATTAATGGAAGTAATGAAGGCTTAACACTGGTTGGGATTTGTAATTTATGGAAGATGTTTTACTACTTGTTAGTGAACTGGCAGATGAACAGTTTTGGTAAAAATTGTGTGACCGAAAAGCTACCTGTAGGAGAAATACAGGTAGAAATAGCTTGTCTCTAGGTTTCCTTGCAGTGTCCTTTTCTAGACATGTATAGTGGCCTCTGCTCCTTTGTTCAGTTAGGACCTTGAACTTCATGGTTGGACCATTTTGGTAATGATGGCAGATCAGTTTCAGAAAAGATTTAAAAACTACTGGAATTGTGTAAACACACCTGATGTGGAACATTTCTGGGAGTGTTGAGAATTATTTGAATGGATCAAGCTGTATTTTAGATGTGTAGGGTATTTAATTACTTAAAGCTTGTGCTTCTAAAAATATTTAGTACACCAATTTAAATGTAGTTTTATATGCTGGCATGTTGTCAAATTTTTATTTAGTTCTAAGTATGATTTAGACTGACTAATGAGTTGAAATCAGAGTTCTTGATGTCACAAAATCTTTTTCCTCTCCTAAAGCTGAGTATGAGGTGAGTGGAAGTCATGCCAAATCACGGTTCATGGGAAGTCACTGCCTCCAGGGAGGGTGGTGTCTGTGAAGGCCAGTCTCTACTTCTTTCAGTGCTTCGTGCTGTGCTGTGTTTTCTGATATACAGTTCAGGAAACTGTACTGTTAGTCAGTGGAGGACTATTAGAATGTTTAAAAAGAGTTTAGTGATGAGTTTAGTTTAGTACTTAATAATCACTTCAGTCGCTCAGTCGTGTCCGACTCTTTGCGACCCCAGGAATCGCAGCACACCAGGCCTCCCTGTCCACAACCAATTCCTGGAGTCCACCCAAACCCATGTCCATCGAGTCAGTGATGCCATCCACCCATCTCATCCTCTGTCGTCCCCTTCTTTTCCTGCCCCCAATCCTTCCCAGCATCAAGGTCTTTTCCAATGAGTCAACTCTTCACATGAGGTGGCCAAAGTATTGGAGTTTCAGCTTCAACATGAGTCCTTCCAATGAACACCCAGGACTGATCTCCTTTAGGATGGACTGGTTGGATCTCCTTGCAGTCCAAGGGACTCTCAAGAATCTTCTCCAACACCATAGTTCAAAAGCATCAATTCTTTGGCCCTCAGCTTTCTTCACCGTCCAACTCTCACGTCTATACATGACTACTGGAAAACCATAGCCTTGACTAGACGGACCTTTGTTGGCAAAGTAATGTCTCTGATTTTAATATGCTATATAGGTTGGTCATAACTTTCCTTCCAAGGAGTAGGTGTCTTTTGATTTCATGGCTGCAATCACCATCTGCAGTGATTTTGGAGCCCCCCAAAATAAAGTCTGACACTGTTTCCACTGTTTCCCCATCTATTTGCCATGAAGTGATGGGCCCATATGCCATGATCTTGGTTTTCTGAATGTTGAGCCTTAAGCCAACTTTTTCACTCTCCTGTTTCACTTTCATCAAGAGGCTTTTTAGTTCCTTTTCACTTTCTGCCATAAGGGTGGTGTCATCTGCATATCTGAGGTTATTGATATTTCTCCTGGTGATCTTGATTCCAGCTTGTGTTTCTTCCAGCCCATTGTTTCTCATGATGTATTCTGCATAAAGTTAAATAAGCAGGTGACAGTATACAGCCTTGACGTACTCCTTTTCCAATTTGAAACCAGTCTGTTGTTCCATGTCCAGTTCTAACTGTTGCTTCCTGACCTGCATACAGGTTTCTCAACAGACAGGTCAGATGGCCTGGTATTGCCATCTCTTTAAGAATTTTCCACAGTTTATTGTGATCCACACAGTCAAAGGCTTTGGCATAGTCAATAAAGCAGAAATAGATGTTTTTCTGGAACTCTCTTGCTTTTTTGATGATCCAGCGGATGTTAGCAATTTGATCTCTGGTTCCTCTGCCTTTTCTAAAACCAGCTTGAAAATCTGGAAGTTCACAGTTCATGTATTGCTGAAGCCTGGCTTGGAGAATTTTGAGCATCACTTTACTAGCGTGTGAGATGAGTGCAATTGTGCAGTAGTTTGAGCATTCTTTGGCATTGCCTTTCTTAGGGATTGGAATGAAAACTGACCTTTTCCAGTCCTGTGGCCACTGCTTAGTTTTCCAAATTTGCTGACATATTGAGTATAACACTTTCACAGCATCGTCTTTCAGGATTTGAAATAGCTCAACTGGAATTCCATCACCTCTAGTAGCTTTGTTCGTAGTGATGCTTCCTAAGGCCCACTTGACTTCACATTCCATGATGTCTGGCTCTAGGTGAGTGATCACACCATCGTGATTATCTGGGTCCTGAAGATATTTTTTGTACACTTTTCTGTGTATTCTTACCACTTCTTCTTAATATCTTCTAATTCTGTTAGATCCATATCATTTCTGTCCTTTATCGAGCCCATCTTTGCAGGAAATGTTTTCTTGGTATCTATAATTTTCTTGAAGTGATCTCTAATCTTTCCCATTCTATTGTTTTCTTCTATTTCTTTGCATGGATTGCTGAGGAAGGCTTTCTTTTTTTAAAAAAAAAAATGTTTATTTATTTGGCTGTGTTTGACCTTAATTGTGGCACATGGGCTTAGTTGCCCCATGGCATGTGGGATCCTAGTTGCTTGACCAGGGATAAAACCTGTGTCTTCTGCATTTCAGGGTGGATTATTAACCACTGGACCACCAGGGAATTCCCTGAGGAAGGCTTTCTTATCTCTCCTTGCTGTTCTTTGGAACTCTGCATTCAGATGGGAATATCTTTCCTTTTCTCCTTTGCTTTTTGCTTCTCTTCTTTTCACAGCTGTTTGTAAGGCCTCCTCAGACAGCCATTTTGCTTTTTTGTTTCTTTTCCATGGGGATGGTCTTAATCCCTGTCTCCTGTACAGTGTCACGAACCTCCATCCATAGTTAATCAGACACACTATCAGATCTAGTCCCTTAAATCTATTTCTTACTTCCACTGTATAATCATAAGGGATTTGATTTAGGTCATACCTGAATGATCTAGTGATTTTCCCTACTTTCTTCAATTTCAGTCTAAATTTGGCAACGAGGAGTTCATGATCTGAACCACAGTGAGAGCCCAGTCTTGTTTTTGCTATCTGTATAGAGCTTCTCCATCTTTGGCTGCAAAGAATATAATCAGTCTGATTTCAGTGTTGACCATCTGGTGATGTTCATGTGTAGAGTCTTCTCTTGTGTTGTTGAAAGAGGGTTTTTTCAGGACCAGTGCGTTCTCTTGGCATAACTCTATTAGCCTTTGCCATGCTTCATTCTGTACTCCAAGACCAAGTTTACCTATTACCCTAGGTGTTTACTGACTTCCTGCTTTTGCATTCCAGTTCCCTGTAATGAAAAGGACATCTTTAAAGTCTTGTAGGTCTTCGTAGAACCATTCAGCTTCAGCTTCTTCAGCATTACTGGTTGGGGCATAGGCTTGGATTACTGTGATATTGAATGGTTTGCCTTGGAAACTGAGATAATTCTGTCATTTTTGAGACTGCATCCAAGTACTGCATTTTGGACTCTTCTGTTGACCATGATGGCTACTCTATTTCTTCTAAGGGATTCTTGCCCACAGTAATAGATATAATGGTCATCTGAGTTAAATTCACTCATTCCAGTCCATCCTAGTTCGCTGATTCTTAGAATATCAACATTCACTCTTGCCATCTCCTGTTTGACCACTTCCAATTTGCCTTGATTCATGGACCTAGCATTCCAGGTTCCTATGCAATATTGCTCTTTACAGCATCAAACCTTGCTTCTATCACCAGTCACATCTACAACTGGGCGTTGTTTCTGCTTTGGCTCCATCCCTTCATTCTTCCTGGAGTTATTTCTCCATTGATCTCTAGTAGCATTTTGGGCACCTACAGACCTGGGGAGTTCATCTTTCAGTGTCCTATCTTTTTGCCTTTTCATACTGTTCACGGGGTTCTCAAGGCAAGAATACTGAAGTGGTTTGCCGTTCCCTTCTCCAGTGGACCACATTCTGTCAGACCTCTCCACCATGATCCGTCTGTCTTGGGTGGCCCCACACATAATAATAGCACAGACCAGATGTGAAGGGTTCAACTTGGAACGTGGTTTTGTCTCTCAGTTGAGTATTTTAGAAATAGAAACTGACATTTGGAGAAATTAGATCCTGGTTTTTTGTTTTTTTCCCTTTCTCTCTATTGGGGTGTAGAAATCAGTGTACTGCTCTATAAATCCTTTTTGCCATTGATTTATAGTAATGAGATTTCTTTTGTTTGTGAACAAATAGTAGTTTTGTAGAGAAATTCACTTTTCAGTTCTGTCACCTCAAAAGTCTCTAGAACAGGTCAGACAGACTGACAATTACATGGCAATTTAAATGTTTTCTTTTGATGCATTATTTGTATCATATTCTTGGCGTATTTTTTCCTGAGACAAATTTCTAACTTACCAAATTATCATAAATATTGTCAATGCATGACTTGAAAAGAATCTAATTTTATCTTCTTTCTGCTCTTCTGGTAGAGAATTGTTGTTTTAACGTGTTTAACTGAAAATGATGATGTATATATACCACCATGTATAGCTTTTAAGGAAATTTCCAAAACAAGTTTTCTTTCTAAAATTATATATTTGGGGAATTAAGGCATACTATTTACGTACTAATGCACCATGATGTCAGTGGGATTTGCCCATCATTGCCAGATGCATGAGTAAAATCTGATGAAGGTCTTTTGTCTCTAAAATGCCTTTGAATAAAATCTCTGCTGACAGAGCCGTGCTGCACATGCCGGGGGTGAGAGAGCGAGTCCTGCCCAGTCAGAGCGTGCTGCACAGCATCGACTTCGCAGAAGCATTTCAGGACGAGCTGCTTGTAACTGAAGGTGGGAATTTCAGTGTACAAATTGCAGAAAATTTTGTTATTTGGCATAGAAAATTTCAGAATTTTGATATTTGGCTACGTTGGGTCTTAGTTGCAGTGTGTAGGACCTTTTGTTCCAGTGTATGGGTTCTCTAGTTATGGCTCCAGAGCATGCGGGCTTAATTGCTCTACAGCATGTGGAATCTTCGTTCCCTAACCAGGTATTGAACATGCAATCCCCTGCGTTGCAAGGTGGATTCTTAACTATCAGACCATCAGGGGAGTCCCTCAATATATTTTAGATCTTCTGGGTCCAGTGATGTGATGTAAAGAGGAAGAGTGTTGGTTTAGATGTGGTGTCAGGCTGAATTAGTCACAGCTCTGCTGTATGACTTTGGACAGACTACATCACTGAAATTCAGTTTCCTTAGCTATAAAATGAGAGGAATAATATTTGTATTGTCTGCACAGAGTTCTTGTAAATGTTAGACATTAATATGTTATTGCACTTAGTGTTTGGGTGGATTTGTGGGCAGAGAATGGTCATGATTAAACTCAAGTTGTTACTGCTTAAGGTTTCATGATCTCACACTTATGCTCCTTTTGAGATTTCTCTGCTCGTGTGCTAGGTGTGCAGTTTTTGAAGGATGTGATTGTGGTTGAGTGACTCTAATCAAGATACTTAGACCTGTTTGAGCTGAACAGTTCAATTATTTAGTGGTATTTATTACTCATACAAAATATAAGAATGGAGACATGCAAATTGTGTAAAAATACATGTACAGATTTTCTCACAGTGTTCATTATAGGAAAAAGTTAGAAGTAATCTTAATGTCCAAGGATAGAGAATTGTTTGATTTTGCAAAAGAATATTTTAAAACTATTCAGATAGTATGATTCTGTATTAAATGACACGAAAAGCTCCTCATTTATTAAGAAAAAAGTTACTTTTAAATTTCACGTATAAGATCTCCATATGGTAAAAATAATGTTTATAGTTAAGTGGGTAAAATTGCAGGAGTATACACACCAAAATACTGAGAATGGTTATATTCTGGTGGTAGAATTTCAGGCAGTATTGTCTTTTCCCCCAACTTTTATTTTCTGGTTTTTTAATGATGAAGGAAATGATAAAGGAAAGGGTATTTGTTCCTGTGTAGAGGTGACAATAGAGTAGTTTCTGATGTTTCAGGCAGATTGGGAGTCTAGATCACTTGCGTCAGGGGTGGGTTAGTTACAGAGTGGAAAGATTGGAAACGGCTGAAAAGAGTCTCGGATTTGGAGCTGAACCTCACTTCATAGCCCACCTCTGCCAACTCGGCTCCTCCAAGCTTCACTTTGCATGTCCCTCCTCAGAGGAAGGAAGAAGCCATGTGGCAGGGTTAACCTGACTGTGCTCTGGGCGGCATGGTGCAGCAGCAGTGAGGCCCCATGAAAACAGGGCCACGTGTGCCTGCAGCTCTCAGCTCAGCCACAGGACTGGTTGGATGGACTTGGTGGGTGGGGAGTACAGGGCACAGTCACAGGGTTGGAACGTGCAGCCTGGCCTCTGGGGCCTAACAGACCAAGGAGGACAGGTGGGGAAATGTGGCAGGAAAATTCTGACAGACCCTTCATAGGGCTCAGGGACTTCAAGAAGGGTGCCCTGCTGAGAGAGTGGGGAGGGATTGTGAGGAAGAGAAGGTGTGCACCACGGTGCCTGGGGAGGTGTGTTCTGGCAGAGGGAGCTGGTGTGCAAGCATTTGGAAGGGGTTATGTTAAGGGTCTTGCTGACAAACCCAGCCAAGCGCTCAGGTAACCTGCTGAGATCCCCTGCAGTGGGGCTGAGTAGGGGCTTCAGATGGGTCCTCAGGCACCAGGCAGCACCCCAGGGTGTACTGGCCTCCTGGAGGTGCTGTCCGTGCTGCCCAGATGGAGGGGGTGTACAGCCCACTTGGTTTTGTGTTAATTGGTATAGTGGATCCCCATGAGAATGTTGCAGTTGAACTTTTTACATGATTATTTTGAAAAACATTTGTTTGAGCATATTATTGTGACAAGCATTCATAGTGATCTTTTGCAAAATGTGTAATGATTGTGGCAAATAATTTCACAATTAAGCTTTTATAGTCAAGGTATCTTAATATAAATTTCAATGTATACTTCCTATGTTATTTCCGAAGTTTCATTTTAAAAATATAAAATTCTTAATATTTAATTTATATGTAGAATACAAGCATGTTCTCTGAAATTTCTTGTATGTATGCATTCAGGTAGGTTTACCTCTAGATAATTGTCTCATCAGTCTAAATACATGCAGTTACACTGATGCTGCCTGATTTCTGGATTTACTGAGGTTAAGTGTCTGCAAAGCAGTCTCTCAGCTCCGCGCTCTAGATGCTGCATTCTGGAGTGAGGTGATGCTGCCTCAGCACTGCAGAAACCGAGCAGGGAAATTTATGTCAGGGGTCAGGACGCTTGTTATTCATGTTACAGAAGGGGAAGGCTGCAGTTCAGGGCGGGGAAGGAAGTGGCCACAGTTCACTGCTCTCACCCAAGTCCAGGGCAGAACCTGGGCTGCCAGTCATTGATCAAAATCCGAATGTCACCTGACCCCAACTAAGAAAGTATGAGAATATATGTAAATTGTGTGATTGTGTGAAGATTCATGTATTTCTGTTTCAGTGTATGACCTTCCCCAGCGGCCCAGTGATGTCCAGCTCTTTTATGGAAACATGCGTAAAATCGTACTTTCAGTAATTGGAGAATTTAGAGATTCAGTTTCGAGCAGAGAATTTCTTCTACCTTCTGCCAAACCTAGCTTGGAATTGAAAAGGTAAAACTA
This sequence comes from Antilocapra americana, assembly GCA_007570785.1. Taxonomy (NCBI): domain Eukaryota; kingdom Metazoa; phylum Chordata; class Mammalia; order Artiodactyla; family Antilocapridae; genus Antilocapra; species Antilocapra americana. Next base: position 40,337,538 of record ML662445.1, read on the forward strand.
ACAAAACATCTTTCACCAGATTTCAGGATTATTTAATTCATAGTAGAGCTGATCCTTTCCCTTGTACTTTGGGGTTTTTGTCTCAGTGTTTACTATTTCAGCTTTATTTTTAAATTGAAATAATTCCAAACTTACAGAAAAGTATAAAAATAGTAGAGAGAACTTCTGTACACTGTCTGCACAGAAATTCTCCCGTTGATGACATTTTATTATTTTCCTTAATGTATATGTGGCTTTCTCTGAACGATATATTTAGGAGTGAGTCACAGGCATGATGATCAGTCAGCCCTGAATTTGCTGCAAATTAACCCCCTCATAGCCATGGCAGACTATCAAGGTTAGGACACTGACGTGATCCAGGACCACTGTCTGGTCCATGGGTTCCCCATGTACCCGCCAGTTCCCCAGTGGTGCCCTGTGTAGCTAAGGCAAACAACAGAAAGGACACTGCCTCTTTCCACTTCCTCTTTGGTCCAGAATCTGAGATTACATGTATGTTTGGTTATCTTGTCCCTTTACTCCCTTTCAATAAAGAGAGTTCCTTGGTCTTCTTTTCACGACTGAGAAAACATAGGGTTGTTTAGCAAGTAAGATCTACAGAGTCAAAGGCGTTATCCAGAGTGCTGGCTTGGGGTGAAACAAGGAGAACCTGGAGCTGCCTGTGGTCCCCTTTGCAGCATCAGCTCTCCTCTCTGGCTCAGGTTTAAAACCGTACCCATATGTTCTGGGTTGATATGTGACACAGGAGGGAACTATTTTGATTGTGAAAAGTATCTCATACTTGGATAATTATGTAACCTGTGTGATGCTTTTCAAACAACTGTGCCACATATATTAGTAAGTTTCAGATTTCTTTACCACAGACAATGGGAGACAGAACAAGTGCTGCCTGTGTCAGGCCTTTTGTAGGTAAGGACCTGAGTGCGTTTGCTGTGGGATCTGGCATCTGCCAGATGACAGGTGATTTGACCAAGCCATCTTTGTTTCTCCTGGGCTTTCCTGGTAAAAGGGGAAACGTTGGCTATAAGCCGGGGGCCCTGCTCTTCTTACAGAGTGCAGGCCAATGACTTAATGAAATGTCTTAGTTTCAGTGTCACCTTCAGAATATGCAGAGTGGTATTTGTTTCTCAGCGCAGTGTCCTTGGTGCTGAGCAGTGCTGGTTGTCCCATTACTGGGAAGATTCTTATCACTTTGTTGAAATGGTGTTTGCCAAGTTTCTATACTGTAAGGTTAGTTAATAAATATCTTGAAGGAGTGTTACAATTTGTGATTTAGAGATGGTAGATGATCTTGTACCTTGCCAGACTTGGTGCGCCCAGTGAGGATGGATGGCATCCTGACCCATGTTATTCCTGTGTTGGCTGCTGACTGGTGGTTTTCTGATCTCACCTTTCTTTCTCTGTTCTGTAGTTACCTTTCCACTCTGAGGAAAGAGTGTCCTTTTCCCTCTTACTCATGTGTTTCAGGGTGGACTCAGATTCAGGACCAGTCCCCTTGTCACTATTTGGTTCCCTGAGCTGCTCCCCGGTCCTGTGCCTGTGTGCATAGTACCTGTGGGCACCTCCTCATCCACAGACTTATCCTTCACTTCTCACAACCTGAAAACCCGGACACAGGCAGCAGTGTGCTCATAGTTGTTAGTAGTATTATCATTGTAAAGCTGGTTGTCATTATTCACTTAAAGATACACGAAGAGTTTTTTTGTTTTTCTTAAATTCTCAATGTTGGGCATTTTTGTAGTAAATCTTTTAAGATACTTAAGATTGCATGCAGAAGTTAAAGCAGAGAAGAAATTGTTGTGTGTTCTAATTAAAGATTAGTAATATTTAACCTGGCTTCCCTGGTGACTCAGTGGTAAAGAATCTGCCTGCCAATTCAGGAGACACCAGAGATGGGGGTTTGATCCCTAGGTCTGGAAGATTCTCTGGAGAAAGAAAGAGCAGCCCACTCCAGTATTCTTGCCTGGGAAGTCCAATTGACAGAGGAGCCTGGTGGGCTACAGTGATAGTCCATGGGGTTGCAAAAAGTTGGACATGACTGAGTGACTAAGCACTTACACACACACACAATATTTAACCTGTACTGTATGTTTTTTTTTTATAGATTACTCTAAGAATACCCAATGTTAAGGATTTTTATTTGCTGAAAAATATACAGTATATAATGCAGTAGTTTTATCTGTTTTCAGATTTATGGGTAATTAATACAAAAATGTGACACAGTCTGCTTTTTATCATTTTTAATCTCTCTTTCTCTCTAGTGAATCTGGCAGTTGTGGGACACATGGTGGTAACATTTCTTTGGATGTTTTGCCAGTGAAGGGTCCTCAGGGTTCTCCCCTGCTTTCACAAGCTGTTCACCCACCTCAGGGTAACTCGGCCTCAGAGGAAGTGTGGGCTGTCCACCCTGAGCACCTCGTCTTGGTTGCCCCTTCATGTGAGTATGTCCCCAATGCGAGGACGGAAATCTGTCTGGGGCCCTGGCTGTCCCTGCTCTGTGCACACGGCTCTTACAGGGAAGACCAGAGTGTTGTCCTTGCATGAGGCCCCGGACCCCAGGCCAAACTCCCATGAACAGACCCTTCCTCCTGCCACCCCTCCCCCCTACCCTGAGAACTCAGTTGACACTTGGCCTCTTACCCTTAGCATTGGTACCTTTGGTCTAGAGTAGGAACAAATCCTAGTTACCTATGCCTGTGCCCAAGATAACACAAGGGTGACAATTTCCATGTTTCTTTGTTTTGTCTTTGCTCAGTATTGAACTTATTCAATGTCTTTGTAGTTCCCAAGATTTAATGAAGATTTTCCTTTACCAGGAATTTGAAATTTCTGTCAGGGGCAGTTGAGAAAGCAAAATAAGTTGATATTACAGTATATTTATATAGGGTTTGTTTTTGCTGTTTATTAATCTTGGTCTTTATTGTTAATGCTAAATGTGAGTAACGTTTTATCTGGTGTCATAGGTGATACGGCAAAAGCTAAGCGTTTCCAGATTTTAAATAATTCTATTAGGTTGCTGAAATTTGAGCTGTACTGGCCAGCACACTGCCTCACAGTGACTCCACAACATGGGTTTATCTCACCAGAGTAAGTATGACCTCCCTGTCCACTGGGTGTTATTCACATGCTTCATAGGCCATTTAAACTTACTCAGTAAGATTTTGCAGTGTGCTGACTCTACAGAGCACCATGCGTGGTTCTGTGGGAACACACTGGCTTTAAGACTCATCCTGCTTAGTGGTGGGGCCCGTCCACAGCCAGTTATAGTATCAGCCTGAGAGGGTCAAGAGCTGAATGAGGCAGGAGAGAATTCCTAAGGTGGAATCTCCTGACACAGCTATGCCTGCAGAGTTACAACATGGGATACATCTGTGCACAGGGTGAGGGTGGTAGTTCCCAAAGCCCAGTGGTCCTGGCTTGTCACCTTGGGCCTGGCAGCTTACTCTGCTGGTTTTGTCTAAGGACATTTTACAGACATGGCTTCCTGACTTCTGCTGTGTCTGAGCAATAGTCTAGCTTACCATTTCCCACAAAGGATTAAAAAGAAGTCTTTGGGGGCCAAGTGGTGATGAGCAGCTGCCCTCTCTGTGCAGCATGGTTATTGGTGGGGTAAGCCTCAGCTCGCCACTTCCTGGGAACAGTCGGGCTGGCACAGAACAGGCACACCTGAAAGTTGCTTCACATTTGGCAATAGCAGCTTTGCACAAGAGCAACTTGAAATCTGTTTTCTTTACTTTTGCAAAATGATGGTGTATGCGCTTCAAGAGAATTTATTTGACCAAGACTGGGTTGAGGTAAGGTTAGGGACACTCTAGAGAAAGGCTTCTGGGACCAAAGCAGTCAGTTAAGTATTTGCTTGTTAATGGGTGAAAAACTGGAGGTGACAGGGCAGGTTGTCCACAGCAACTTGTGCGTGGCCCTTCATGTCAAGCTGTTAGCTCGGCTATATTGAATGTGAGTATAGATCTCTCTTGTAACTGGTAGTGTCTCTCAAGTGACAGATCTGATCACACTCCACATTTCAGTCCTTGTCATCCCATAGCTCTTGAGCACAGTGAGCACAGAAACCTGACCCACTGTGGGAGCAAAGAAGCACTTTCCTCCTACCCCCATTCCAGTTCCTCTCTGTGACAGTGACAGCTCAGAGAATTCATGGTAGTGGTCGTTCTCCAGAAATGTTTAGTTTGAATTACTGTATAGATGCATTTCTGTGGTGTGGTCTGTTTTCACATGAGCTTTGCCCTCATATTCTTGGCTTTATACCACTCAGCTTTTTGTCAGTCACCAAGTTGGGGTTGAGGTAAAAATCAGATGCACATGGGAGCTCACCTCTGTTCTCTGCTCTTTCTGAACAGTGGGGAAACTTTTGGTGGTCATTGATGGTGCAGTGTTTTAACTCTTGTGGTTACTGCTGTTACAGTCTACACTATTCTTGGTTCTCAGTATTCAATTTTTCTTTTAAGGAGTAAGATGCAAATTCTTGTGAGTCCCAACTCCTCCTTATCCACAAAACATTCAATGTTCCCATGGAGCGGCTTGATCTATATACACTGTGACAATGGACAGAAGGTACTTAAAAAAAAATTTTTTTTAATCAATATTTTTTTTCAGTTTAAGTGTTGTATCCTTATTGGTGGCACTTACATTTCAGAAATCAAACTGAAGTCCTTTCAGCCCAAATAGCTTATGTAACTAGAGCACTTAGGACAGATTTTTCCACCATTGAGTTGAGTAAATTTCCTGGTGCAGCAGTGGGGAGTAGGGCCTGGAAGCCACCATTAACTTGAAAATTGTGCTTTGAAAATGAGGGGAGTGGGGAAAAAAGATCAAGTCAAATAGCTACTTTGGGATCTGAATAGACTACTTTTTAAATTCATCAGTGTTTTAGTTGTTTGGCACTTTTGTCTACCGTGATTAAAAAAATAGGAATTAAAAAAAATGACAATAACTTGACTTGGTCTCATTTCAGAAAATTGTGAAGGTTCAAATTCGGGAAGACTTGACCCAAGAAGAACTTTTCACTCATTTGACCTCCAGCCCACTTGGAATCCTTTCCCGAGAACCCGAGCCTGGAGTTAATCATCTGGTAAAACCAGCAACAAAACCACCTTCCACAAAAGTTGAGCTGAGAAACAAGACAGTTACTTTTCCTCCAACAGAACCTGGTGACACGTCAGGTATTGTATCACAAGGTTACGTCTTCAAATGTTGATAGGTGGGATCTAACGGCTCCTACTTAACCATAGTTCGAGGCAGTTAACTTCAGGAGAAAAGCAGCAGTTCTCGGAAATTGTTTCAGTGACCAGCTCGATTCAGGGAAGCTAAAACTAGGCCTTTAGTAACTCTCTCTACTCCAGGAGGCTTAGACTGTTTGTCAGAGCGATTCCTTCCCAACTCTCATTAGATCTTTGACCAGAGCTGCTGCTAAGTTAGTGGCCAGAGAGGAGAGGAACATGGTGGAGCCAGGCCTCATCCCTTAGGCTGTGACTGCAGGTTCTGGCCCTGCCCTGCCCTCCCCGCCTACCCCCCATCACCCCCAGCCCTCCATCCAGGGCCTGAGAGCAGTGAAGTGCTGTGTGAAGCTCCTCTGAGTTTCCTCAGGGGCCTGGAATGGTGCTCTGTGCTTCCTCAGTATGTGATGAAGAGCATGCTTTAGTCCCTCATTCACTTTTCCCTTTGGTTAAATACAAGATAGGGCATCTGTCAAACAGGACTTAAAAAATAATGTTGAAATACAAGACAGAGCATCTGTCAAACAGAACCTAGAAAGTTAGGTTTTGTTAGAACCTAACAGAACAGTTAGAAAATAGTGTCCTTCTTATTGGACTCAAAGGGATCTGATTGTATTTCTTCTCTGTGGTAAGGTAGTCACAGTATTTATCACATATTATCGAAAGGATCTGCTTGTTTACTTATCCCTCGAAGAGTCTGAGTTGTGAAATGTGTTCCTTATAGGAAATTACCTGGAACTTGAGAATCATGGTGACACGGAAGTGAGGTGGCACCTGTCATCTTTAGCCCCACCTTACGTCAAGGTCAGTGATAATTGCCTCGAATATACTCATTTTAATGTTTATGTAGGATGTTTAAAACTCTGGATTAGGACCATAGAAGATTACTGGGTTTTTGTTAATCTGCTTTATTTACTTGATTGTTTCTGTGGGTGGAACTAACCTGCCCAGTCTTGTTCACACAGTGGTTTTAAGAGTCAGGCTAGAGAATGTATTTGAAACTATGTGCTTGCTCTGTTAAGTGCTGTCTGCTGCAGCCCAGTTTTTTATCTGAAATAATTTTATTCTGAAAAATATATACAGATTTTATCCCAGACATGTGTGTGCGTTTCCTTCTCCTGGTTCTGAGTGCTCCTGTGTGTTTTCAGCCTGTGCAGGAGGCAGGGCTGAACTTTACTTGCCAAGGAGTCTTAGCCTGTGTGCCCACATGTGGTGTCTGCCAGTGGGCACCGCACAAGCTGCGTGCATGGTCACATGTAGTCATATGTGGTATGGCCTCTCTGCTTTCTTCTTGGTGTGACCATCATGATTCTGAGCCATAACGTTAACAAGATATGTGCAAAAGATAGTGCTGGGCCTTCTGACAGGAACTGAAGTGCTGATAACAAGTGGGGGTGATGGAACGCACACTCAGCAGGATTCTTGAGGAAGCAGCAGTCCTCCGATGAGGGAGCAGCCTCCTATAGAGCACTGCGGCTGGGGGTGGGAGGAGGGTCTGCGTCCAGTGAGGCCTGGTGTGAGTGGAGCCTGGGTGCTCCTGGCCTGGCCCCTGGGAAACGAGTTTGTCCTCGGTGACCGTGAAGGCAGTGGTGTCACTGATCTTTTTTTTTTTTTTAAATTTGATTGTTTTAATGGTGTCTTTGTAGGGAGTCGATGAGAGTGGAGATGTTTTTAGAGCTACCTACGCAGCATTCAGATGTTCTCCTATTTCTGGTGTACTGGAAGGCCATGGTGTCCAAAAGGTGAGTTCTGATATCTTTTCACAGCCGTCTGGTGGGAATACAGTGTCAGCTGGCCAGGAGTGCCTCATTTCCACTCAGAAGAGTTCACTCTACCTAGATGGTACTGCTCATAACCAGGCTCCTGTCAGAGTGGCAGCAGCAGAAATCTGCGCTATGCTCCTGAGGCAGGACGTCTTGCTAGGTAACACCACCATGCTTGATGTATGATTGGTGCTCACTCATTCTGGTGTGAGCTTGTCACCTAGCTACTGGTTGCCTGTGCTGGGAACATCCAGACAGTGGTTTTGTCAACCAGCCAGTCAAAAAGCTCTGCCAGTGCTGATCTTGCACTCTAAAATAACTTTTTAAAAGTATTTGCACTATTTTAGCATTGTATTTCTATTTCTTTTATTTGGAGTATAATACAATATTATGTAATAATATAATGATTCACAATTTTTAAAGATAATCCGTTTGTAGTTTTTATACAATATTGGCTATATTCCTTATGTTGTATAATACATCCTTCTATCAATACCTTATTTTATGCCTAATTAGTTAGTACCTCTTAATCCTCTACTTCTATATTGCCCCTCTCACCTCTCTACCAGTGACTACTAGTTTGTTCCATACATCTGTGAGTCTGCTTATTTTTTACTTGTATTTCTTAGAGTCCATATATAAGTGATATCATACAATATTTGTCTTTCTCTGACTTTTTTCACTTAGCACAATGTCCCCCAAATCCATCCATGTTGCTGCAAATGGCATGATTTTATTCTTTTTCCTGAGTAATATTCCCTTCTCTGTGTGTGTTTGTGTGCACACACACCATACCTTCTTTATCCATTCATCTGTTGACAGACACTTAGATTGCTTCCATATCTAGGCAATTGTAAATAGTGCTTCTGTGAACACTGGGGTGCATCTATCCTTTCAAAGTTTTATTTATTTTTGAATAAATACTCAGGACTGGAATTGCTGGGTTATTGTTGTTGTTTAGTCACTAAGTTGTCTGACTCTTTTGCAACTCCATGGACTGTAGCCTCCCAGGCAAGAAAACTGGAGTGGGTTGCCATTTCCTTCTCCAGGGGATCTTCCCAACCCAGACATTGAACCCATGTCTCTTGTATTAGTAGGCAGATTCTTTGCCACTGAACCCCTTGGGAAGCCCTGCTGGGTCACATGGTAGTTCTGTTTTGTTTTCTGAGAAACTTCTGTACTGTCTTCCATAGTGGCTGCCCCAACTTACATCCCCACCAGCAGTGCACAAGGGTTCACAGTCTCGCCACCATTTGTTATTTGTATTCTTCTTGGTGATGGCCATCCTGACGGTTGTGAGGTGATAGCTCTTTGTGGTTTTGATTTTCTTTTCCCTGGTGGTTTGCAAGGTTGCACATGTTTTCACATACCTCTTGGCCATCTGCATTTCCTCTTTGGACAAATGTGTATCTAGTTCTTCTCATTTTTTAATTGACCTGATATTTTTTTGAGTTGTGTGAGCTATTTATATGTGTTGGATATTAACCCCTTACTGGTCATATCATTTGCAAATATTTTCTTCCATTCAGTAGGTTGTCTTTTCATTTTGTTGATTGTTTCCTTTGCTATGCAAAAGCTTAATGAGTTCAGTTAGGTCCCATTTGTTTATTTTTGCTTTTATTTCCTTTACTTTAGGAGACAGATTTAAAAAAAAAAATACTGCTACAATCAATGTCATAGTCTTCTGCCTGTGTCTAGGAGTTTTATGGTTTCTGGTCTTTAATCCATTTTGAGTTTATTTTTTATATGGTGTTAGAAAATGTTCCAGTTTTATTCTTTTGCATGTATTAATAGCTGTCCCGTTTTCCCAGAACCGCTTATTGAAGAGAATTTTTCCCTCCATTTTATATTCTTACCTCTCTCGTTGCAGATTAATTGGCTGTAAAGGGGTGTTTATTTCTGGTCTCTTTGTCCTGTTCCATTGATCTATGTGTCCGTTTTGGAACCAGTACCATGCTGTTTTGATTACTGTAGCTTTGTAGTGTGAATTCTACCAAACATTTAGAGACGAGTTAGCACGTTTCAAAATATACAGAGGAAGAAACACTTTCTAACTCATGCTATGAGGCCACCATCACTCTGTTACCAAGCAAAGATAATCACACACAAAAAGCGAAAATTACTGACCAATATCTCTGAACGTAGGTGTAAAAACTGTCAAAAAAAACACTAGCAAACTGAATCCAGCAATACATTGGAAGGATCAAACACCATCATCAAGTGAGATTTATCGCAGGAATACAAGTATTTTTCAATGACTGCAAATTATAATTTGTTGATGTGATATACCACATCAACAAACTGAAGAATCAAAACCATGTGATTATCTCAATAGATGCTTTTAACAAAGCTCAACATCCATTTATAATTAAACACTCTTCAGAAAGTGGGCATAGAGGAAACATACCTCAACATAATAAAGGTCATGTATGACAGACTCACAGGTAACATCATACTCAACACCGAAAAGCTGAAAACATTCCTTCTTAGGTTGGGAACAAGGCAAGGATGACCACTCTCTACTTTTATTCAGCTTAGATTTGGAAGTCCTAGTGATGGGAATCAGAAAAAAAAGAAATAAAAGAGATCCAAATTGGAAAAGAAGTAAAACTCACTGTTCCTTTTTGACAGGATATTGGGTTGGCCAAAAAGTTCGTTTGGGTTTTATTGGAACATCTTGCTATATACAAGAAATCCTAAAGATGCCACCAGAAAACCAGAGCTTATTAATGAATTTGGTAAAGTTGTAGGATACCAAATTAACATACAGAAATCTGTTGCATTTCTGTACACTGAGAACAAACTATCAGGAAAACTGAGGAAATAATCCCATTCACCAATGAATCAAAAACAATAAAATGCTTAGGAATAAACCTACTTAAGAGGCAAAAGACCTGTCCTCTGAAAAGAATAAGATGCTGATGAAAGAAATTGAAGCTGATGCAAACAGAAAAAGACAAACTGTGTTCTTGGATTGAAAGAATCAGTATTGTTAGAATGATTGTACTACCCAAGGAAATCTATAGATTAGGTGCAATCCCTATCAAAATCTCAATGGCATTTTTCACAAAACTAGAAAAAAAAATTTTTAATTTGTATGGAGACACTAAAGGCTCCAGATACCCAAAGCAGTCTTAAGAAAGGAAGAGCTGGAGGAATTGGGCTCCCCGACTTGAAAAATATACTTGCATCTGATACAGTGACAAACCCACTAAAGGTGTTCAAATTCTTTTTCCATTTGTGCAGAATTAATCAATACAAAAACAGTTTTTCCCTTTAATTTTTTCATACACACTTTGAATTGGTAATTTCAGTGCACGTGTGTAAGGTTCAGAGTCTAAATTTCTCTCCTGGATGTGTTGTTTGTAGGTCTCTGTCATGTTTTTGCCCAGAGATAGAGGGGACTATGCCCAGTTTTGGGATGTTGAGTGTCACCCTCTTAAAGAGCCTCACCTGAAGCACACCCTAAGATTCCAGCTCTCTGGACATGTGAGTGTTAGACTGAATTTACGTAAATTACTGGGTGTGTTTTGAAGACATCAGGTGAAACTGGCCTGAAAAACTGATGTGAGAAAGCTAAGTATGTTCCTGATTTTATTATAATCTCATTAATTCTACTCTAGCTGTTTATCATATTAGTTTTCTTATGTGTCTTTATTTATTGGCTCTGTGAAATCTATGTTTGCCTTAATTAGGTAAGGTTTTGTGTGTGTGTGTGTGTGTGTGTGTGTGTGTGTGTGTGAGAGAGAGAGAGAGAGAGAGAGAGAGAGAGGAGAGAGAGAGAGAGAGAGAGAAACAGTGCAAGATAAAGCATTTGTAATTAAAGGAATTAAAAAATCTGAAGTGTCCTTTTAAAGAATTAGTAAGTAGTAAAATGCACTTGGGTAAATGTCCATGTATTTATTTCTCCTCCTCCACCCTGTGATTTTTTTTATACAGAGTGTCAGAGCAGAAAGTAAGCCTGGAATTTCACGCATTTCCACAGATAGCCTCATTAAAATAGATAATTTACTTAAGCTCCGAAGACAGGCTGTATCCGAGCCTTCTGCTCTCATACCTGGGTATGTTATTTCTCTCATTCTCCTGAGTTTTTCCCAGTACTTTTATTGAGGTATAATCACATTCGACAAAATGCCCAGTGGCTTAGCAATCAAGGTAGAGACTTGACTCCCAGTTCCTCTCATTTGGGAGTTCTCACGCAGCTTCTACAGCCACTCCCAACCTCACCTGGGGTTTGTTCTGTTCCTGTACATTGCCTTAGTTCTGTGGATTTCATGCACACCTGCACTCAGGTTTTGCCTGGCTTCTTTCACTTAGGTGTTGATGTCGGGATCATTGGTGTTGGTGAGTCCACCTGTGATGGGCATCTTTGCGTGTGGAGTTCACACGCCCCATCCCAGGGCCATGTCACCATTGTTTCTTTATCCTTTGGCATTTGGTGTCTTCCAACTTGGAGCCCTTGTGAATAAAGATGCAGTGGACAGTGTTATATGTGTGTTTTTGTGGACATATTCTTTCATTTCTTTTGGGTAAAAATGTCTTAGAGTAGAATTACTGAGTCATGTGGTAGGAATTTCTTTGACCTTAACCTTAAATTGAAGAATGTTCCCAAAGTAGCCTTTCCATTTTACATTCCCAAAAAGAGTGTATGAAAGTAGATTCTTAAAAACTTTATGAAATGTATGTTATATCAGCAGCTTGCAGAGATTTAATGATAATATGTAAATGTTTTACCTAATGAAAAATTTTTTTTTCAGGGATTTTTTAAATAACTTTTTATTGAAGTATAGTTGATGTATAGCTTTGTGTTTATTTCTGCTGTATAGCAAAGCAATGTTATATACATTCTTTTCCATATAGTTTACATAGGCTATTGAATATAATTCTCTGTGCTATACAGTTGGACCTTGTTGTCTATCCATTCTATATATAAAAGCTTACATGTGCTAATCCCAACCTCCCAGTCCGTCCCTCCCCTAAACCCCTTCCCCTTGGCAACCACAAGTCTGTTCTCTATGTCTGTGAGTCTGTTTCTGTTTCTGTAGGTATGTTCATTTGTGTCATATTTTAGATTTCACATACTAGTGATATCGTATAGTATTCATCTTTCTCTTTCTAACTTACTTGAAAACATTTCTTATAATCCTTAGTTAACTCGTACTTAGGTTTGACTTAGTTGTGGAGGAAGATGCTTTTTAGGAAAAGCATGTTAAGTACCTCTCCGAGAGAGGAGGTTCTGCTGTCCGTATCAGCTGCAGGCCTGGATGCTTCCTGGTACCAGCAGTGTTAATACTGACCAGCCAGTCACCTTCACAAAACTGCTTTAACTGAAATGTGGGAGAAAATACAAGTTAAAGCCACACTTTGTATAATTTATTGTATACAAATAGTTTAAGTTTCTGTAGATTGTAAATAGTTAACTTTCAAACCTATCTCCATATCAGGCAACTTGACCTGACCCACCGTGGAGTTTATGCCCCAGAAGATGTGTATCGATTTCTGCCAACGAGAGTTGGGGAGTCAAGGACATTGAAAGTCAATTTGCGAAATAATTCTTTTATTACACACTCGGTAAGTTGGAAATACTCCAGTGGGTTGTGGGAAAATAAATATATTCTACTATTGGATAAACATTTCCCTAAGAATTAGAAGATTGTTTTATAGGTGATATTTAAGGTATAGTAGTTAATTTTTAAAACACCTTAATACTGTGTTTGAAGAGAAACTCATGGGAAGTTTATGATCCTATGTCTGAAAATTATCTAGTATTTTCATATTTCCATTTTTTATTTTCTGCTCTTGTTTTCTTCTGTGTGATCCTATGAGCATATTTCTGGATAACATTTACTCCAGTCAGAACTATAGTCAACTCATTAAAATTCCCTAAAGTGTTTTCACAAGCATTTATTGTCTTAACTTCATCTTGTGGCATACATAAGCAACTGCATGGTGTGTTGATTTAAATATGCACAGATATCTGACTTGTGTAACTTCATGAAGTGTTTCATATTAAATTCCAGCTCAAGTTTTTAAGTCCCAGAGAGCCTTTCTACGTCAAACATTCAAAATATTCTTTGAGGTGAGTTTATCATAAATCGAAGTGTTCTCGTCCTGGTGCAGGTCTTTGTGCCCAGGAACCTGAGATTGCCCTCGGGGGCCAGGGCGGTGAGGTCCCCCTCGGGGATAGCCCCTCCTCTTCATCACCACGCCTGGAGCACTCAGCACACGGTGAAGGGGGTGAGGAGCCTGCAGGGGAAGCGGTCTGAGAGTGGGTGTGCGTGGCGAGTAACAACTCATGTTTTCGCAGTGCTTGGACTGACGGTGTGGCTCCTGTTACCCAGTATTTTGACAGCTGTATACTTAAGTAGAACCTTCGTTGTCTTATGATTAGCTTTAGAGTAATTTCTGCCTCAGGTGTTACTTTCATCACACTGAGAATCAAGGATTTAAATTTTTACTAATTTGGACAAAAATCTTCCCAGATTAATTGGAAAAATTTATCCTGTTTTCCAGTGTAATTCTTGAAATAATCCTTTATTGTTCTTAAATCAGGGCCTCATTTTCTTGCCATCCTTGCTTATTTTATTTCTTTAGTGTTTGTTTTTATTCATTTTTAAGGTATTTATATGTTCTTCCAGTTTTATTGATGTAATTGACACACATCACTGTGTAAATTTGAGTTGTGTAGCATAATGATTTGACTTATATACATCATGAAATGATTATCACAGTAAGTTTTGTGATCACTATTATCTCCTATAGATACATAATTAAAAAGAAGAAAATGCTTTTTTTCCTGCAAGATAAACTATTAGGATTTATTCTCTTAACAACTTTCATATATAGCACAACATGTTCAGTATAGTTTTCATACACATCCCTGGTGCATATTTATCCTACAAGTTTGTACTTTCTGACTTTTGATGTGCTTTTTATTAGTCCCACCCACCACCTCCCCCAACCACAAGTCTGATCTTTTCTATGCATTTGTTTTTTTAATGTCTGAAAATATTTTTATTTTACTGTCATTTTTTAAAAATCTTTATTGAATTTGTTACCATATTGCTTCTGTTTTATGTTTTGGCTTTTTGGCCACAAGGCATGTGGGATCTTAACTTCACAACCAAGGATCTAACCTGCACCCCCTATATTCAAAGGCGAAGTCTTAATCACTGGACCGCCAGGGAAGTCCATGGCCTTCATTTTTGAGAGGCAGTCTTGTTTAATACATAATTCTGACAGTATTATCCTCCACTCCCATCTTATAAACATGTTGCACTACTGTCTGGCTTACATTGTTTCTAACAGAAAGTCTACTGCCATTCTTGTGTTCATTCCTCTGCCTCATGTGTCTTTTTCTCTGGTTGTTTTTAATATTTTTTTTTTTACCATTGGGGTGTTTTTTTTTTTGAGGAGGAGGAAGTGTAATTGACCTACAACACTCTTAGTTGCTGTATTTCTGTGTGTTTGTTTGTTTGTTTGTTTTGTACATTTCAAACTGATTTCACCACACTAAGTCTAGGATGGTACATTACCACACAAAGACATTACATAGTTTTTGACTGTGTTCCCTAACTGTGTACATCTCATACCTGCTATTCATTTACTTTAGAACTGGATGTTTGTGCCTTGTCATCTCCCTCACCTGTTTCTTTCCTCCTGTACCCCCATCCCCTCTGGCAGCCACCTGTTTGTTCTTTTTATCCATGACTCTATTTCTGTTTTGTTATGTTTGTTCATTTGTTTTGTTTTCTAGATTCCACATGTGAGGTTGTTTGATGCTTAGTCTCTGACTTATTTCAGTTTAGCACGATACTCTCTCAGTCCATTCATGTTGTTGCATATGGTAAGATTTCATTCTCTTTTACAGGCTGGGTGTATCCCTCTGTGTCTGCACCATATCTTCATCTGTTCACCTGTTGATGGCACTTTGGTTACTTCCATGTAACATTGTTTCCAATCCTCTCACTTTCAGTCTGTGTATATCTTTAGATCTGAAGTGAGGCTCCTGTAGCCAGCATATATGTTGGTCTTGTGTTTGTATCCATTCAGCCACTCTTTTAATTGGAGCATTTAATCTATTTACATGTAAAGTAATTATTGATAGGTGTGTACTATCAATTTTGCTAATTGTTTTGGTGTCTTCTTAATTTTATTTTTCTATATGATGCCTGTAAAGGCTGAAATTTCAAACTGGGTTGTCACTGATATTTTACAGTTTTAACATTATGGTTGCATTGCACTTAATACTAAAAAATAATTTTATCTTCATGTTTGAATCTTTAGTTAAACTTTATTTATTATACGCTCTTTCACTTTAGCTTCAGGAAGCGGTCCTAGAAGCATGTTTTATTCTGCGAAAACTAGGCCCCTTACAGGCAATTGAGGGCTGACTTAGTTATATAGCTGACTCAGAAGCTTACACTTCCTCTTGTTGTTGGAAGATGAGTCATTCCCTCTACCCCTCATCCATTCTTCCCCTTCTTGACCCTGTACCCCCATCCTCTGTGCTAGGAAACATGCCTCTTAGGAGCCCAGGCCAAAGGCACAAGTTGTGCAGAGTCATCAGTGAATACACCTAGACCTCGCTCAGCCTCAGTGTCCTAATTTGTAAAGGTGCCAGAAGCCTGGACTTGTTACAGGATACGTGAGAGGCAGTCCTGGGGGTCCCGAGAAGCCCCAGCAGGACCCACAGGTGTTGAAAGAGCATCAGAGTTCTGTCAGCGCTTCCCCAGCCAGTCTCTTCAACAAGAACGTGGATGAGGGTGGCCTTAAACACTCCCAGTCCAAACTTTCCTGCTTCTGTGCCCTGAGCTCTCATCTCCCAGTGGTCTGTGGGTCCCTCCCCTGGGGCCTGAGACTGGTGACGTTCCAGGGTGCTTAGAGTAGGCTGGCTCTGCGGAGCTGAGGCTGAGCTGCAGGAGCAGTTAGCTATTCACAGATAGTCATTTGAATTCCCAGTTGGGGCCCTTTTTAGTAACTGAGGACAAATTGATCCTGAGTGAGTGATTAGTCCGGAACACTGCTGCTCTCTGAATTTGAACCTTATGGTAATGGCCTTAGTGAATAACCCTGCGTCCTGTTGACTGTCTGCCTGGTTCACGTCCCTGAGCTTGATCAGTGTTTCGAAGGCATTGTGTCTTTAAGGGTGGAGCATAGGGGTCGTGGAACACTTTTGTGTAAACCGGCACACACCTGTCACAGCTTACTGGAGGGGTTTCAGATCTTTGTTTCAAGGAGCACTTATCTTTAAAAAATACTTGTTTTTTAAAACGTTAACACACCTTCAGATTTTTAAAAAATTTGTTTGAAGAGCTAACAGCTTTTTAAGAAACACTATTTCCATTCACTTCATCTACAGTTTTGATAAAGACTCATGACTTATAGTAACTTGTTAAATTGTTTGGCCTTATGTCACGTGTGTTAGTCACTCAGTCGTGTCTGACTCTTTGAGACCCTGTGGACTGTAGCTCACCAGGCTCCTCTGTCCATGGGATTCTCCAGGCAAGAATGCTGCATGGGGGTGCTGTTTCCTTCTCCAGGGGATCTTCCCGACCCAGGAATTGAACCTGGGTCTCCTGCATTGCAGGCAGATTCTTTACCAGCTGAGCTACCAGGGAAAAGGCCTTATGTCACTGTTGCCCATTTTATGACTGAAGGATGATACAGTCAACCTACCTGGAGACGAACGTTCCTTTTCCAACTTTCATTCCTGAATACACTGTAGTTTCACATTCTTCATTTAATTTGCTTTCACAGACTTTTTTAAAATGTGAACTATTTTAGCTGAAATTTGTAAATCATCTCCCTCTTGATCCTTTGCAGAGAAGGACCTGTTTCTGTTTGATACTAGTAGCATC
The DNA here is from genome assembly GCA_007570785.1 of Antilocapra americana. NCBI lineage: Eukaryota > Metazoa > Chordata > Mammalia > Artiodactyla > Antilocapridae > Antilocapra > Antilocapra americana. The sequence continues at coordinate 40,354,392 of ML662445.1, forward strand.
ACATGCATCATTCTCTGTTCCCAGACAGGCTGTGAGAAGGCTAGCCGAGGAGGTCCATGGGCAGTTTGTGGTTGCCTGGGAGCTGGGAGACCTTACAGGAGACCACATGACCTAAATGTAAATGTAGTTTTGGCAGTGAGCAGATCAGAGTATTTTCACATTGCCACCGTCAGCTTCCTCATCTGACCCCGTGGCCAACTGGTAGCGTCCTTCTTCCTGGTTGCCTGGTTGCCAGGCTCTTCCTCCTCCTCACCCACAGCTGCCAGCAGTGCTGTAGATGTGCCGGGGGTGATGCTTAAAGCATTCTTAACATGGAGCTTTTTATCAGTGAGCTGGCGTTTTGTTTAGTTTCAATTTGTCTCACAGTTTTAAAGTCTAAGATGTGTTCATTCTTGCCATCTCAAAGTAGACATTTTTATACAGTTGAACATGATGACTTGCCATTCCAGTGCTAGAACATTTTTAGCTGTCCTGAATTAAATATTCACTGCTTTTCTGTGCAGCCTAGGTCATGTTACAGCATCTAAGAGAACTTAGAAGTGTGAGAAAATATTTTTTAATGAAGCAAAATTTGGACAGTGTACATAGGTAGCATTTCAAATTGCCTCATAAGATACATTATGTTTGCTTTATACTCTTAAACATATTATTACTTTAAAATGTCTTTAACTTTTTATATTTTTCAAAGAGATTTAAATAATGACATTTTATACTTTATTGGTGGCAGGTACTGAAGTTATTCTGATACATTTCATTATAGAACTTAGGATAAATATGTAATGTTACAGATTCCAACATCAACTTTAATAATTAGCAACTCAGTATAAACTTGGTGAAATATGAGTAAGAAAACCATGCGTGCAAAGCAGTAACTCTGATCTGTTCAACCAGGTGAAGTAAACTCTACGTCGTAGAAAACTCTTCCCTCGTGACACGTGCATAGGCTTAGATCTTACATAGAGGAAGGCGGGAAGCTGGCCTCTTCAGACGTAAGAATGGCTTCTTTCCACTTTGGAGAAGTATAGCCTTGCTCCCGTAGCTCCGAGAATCCTCTCACAAACAGGGGTGGGGCTGCTCCTCGTGTAAGCGTGGGGGCTTGTACTCCTCCCAGGGGTGAGGCCACTGGACGGGCTTGTGAGCTGTAGGGGCTGGTGCAGCAACAGTGCTGGACTCGGCAGGTGGACAGTCTGTGCGAGGCTCCAGGGGAGCCCCTCCCAGTTCCTGGTGGTCACCTTGTTTTTCCAGGGGGCTGTCTGCCCTGGGGCTAGGAAGCCCTACTCCTCAAGTGGGAGCTCTGCTCCCTACCAGGAGGTCCCCTGTCCTGGCTGTCGTGCAGTGGGGATGTTAGCTGACAGTAGGTTCTGGGGGTTTGCCTGGGGCAGAGGCATGAGGCAAGGGTGTGTACTGGGCACATCCTGTTGCCCACAGAAGGTAGGTGATGGTGGAGATGATGGAAGAGGGGCACTGATGGGTGGGGTTTTGGTCAAGGTTCTGCTCTGGGCTCTAGGTGGTCCCTTCTTTCTCATGACTTTTTAGAAAGAATCTGTTGTGTTGCCACTTAGCCCCTAGAGCGTCCTCTGCTGACTGTTTATTTAAGTCTAGTCTGCTGAGACTTTGCAGCTGATGCCCCGTCTGCTGGGCTCACACCCACACATATTCTGCGAGCTGGCTTTGTGGCTAAGCAGCCAGAGGAATGCTCCTAAGTTACAGAGAAAGAAGGAGTCAGGTTGTTGAAATTTATAGGTTCACGGTTGTGAGGGGCTGAGGTGTTTCCGGCAGCCCGCCAGCCCCGCCTCAGTACTATCAGGCACTGGCACTCATGCCTCTGCTGCAAAAGTTGTCCTCAGCTGAGGAGCCCACGTTGCCTCAGCATGCTTTCCTGTTACATGTTCCCGTGTGTGTTTGTGTGTATGTATGTATGGGTGTAAAGCCCTCTTGGTCACCACACTGCTGGGCGCTGGAGCTGTGTGGACCCTAATTCTTCCTAAGTTGCGTCCCAGTTTATTCAGTGTCTGTGAATCTAAAGCAGGTGATACATATTTGTCATAGTATGTTTTTCAGAATTCTTTCTCAGTGAAATATAGAGTTCTGAATTCTATGTTGAACTTTGTTAATAATGGAATCATCTGAAGATTTATTTTTGGATATTTTAATGCTTTTTAGTAATTCATAAGTTACAAAGCCTCTTAGGTTGGCAGATTGTACTATGTTATTCTGAGGATAAAGATACTAACGTGAAAGAGAAAGCTGTCATTTGTCAGTGCCATCAATAGGTACCAGTTTTTTTAAAAGCAGTTTTGTTTGATGTGGAAAAATGAGGTAAATGGATTGGTGAAAAATGACCCAGACTTTCAATATGTATATTTTGTTACATCCAGGAAAAGGGCTTTGAACTACTTGGCCTGTTTGCTGAGTTTCTAGCCCACTGTGCTGGGTCAGGAAACATGCTGAAAAGAGAAGCACAGTCCAGTCCCTCTACTGAGCCCACACACGTGTGGCTGAGATCAGAGGGACCTGCCCTCTGAGGAGTCTGAAAGCTGTGAGGTTTCACTTAAAAACCATTAACAGAAGGTCGGTGCCATCAAACGGGCTGTGGGAAGGGCCTGCATCTCATTCCCCTCAGGAATGAAGATGTATTTTTGAAGCTTTTGGAACCTTGTTTTGTGAGCAGAAACAAACCCACCAACATACTACTTGTATGTGCCTGAAGTAGAATACGAACATAAATTTTCAAGGAAGCTCTTGGTAGGTTTCCTAAGAATTTTGGAGCAAATCTGCCAGCCCCAGTAAACGTTGGTTGCAGCCGTGGGGCGACCGCTGACACGTGCACCCTGAGCCTTCTGGGCTTGGCTGCCTCCTGCTCCTGCAGACCAGGCTCCAAGCCTCAGAGCTCCCATTTCCTTGATCAGGCTTGCTCTCCACCAGGCATTGTGTGACTGGGGGGCTCTGTGTGCCCTGATGCTGTATTGACACCCCCTTTTCTCTCCAGAGCCCAGCACTACATCAACATGCCCGTGCAGTTCAAGCCCAAGTCTGTGGGCAAGTTTGAAGCTTTGCTCGTTGTTCAAACAGATGAAGGCAAGAGTGTCGCCGTCCGACTCATTGGGGAAGCTCTTGGAAACATCAGCTAGAATCCAGTGTGTGTAAAGTAAATGACCTAAGTTACATTTTGGTAATTTTCATTTTTTCTACACTACAGTTATGCATTTGTGTATATTTTGTATGATAAATTGGATGTCTATAACTGTAGATTTGTTGCTTTCAGAAGCTAATACTGAAGACCTGACTAAAATAATCATGTATCTAGCGTATAGTCTTGTATTTAACTTTTACAGGGGAAAAGAGAGTTCTATTTTTGCATTGATGATGATATTCTGAATAAATTTGGCATATGTTTTAGTTGGTATATCCAGAAATAAACTTAATTTCCACTGAACTTGTCTTTTTTATATGATGTCATATAGAAATTACTTTATGATTAGAATCACTTTATGCTGCTAATTATTTCCGAGCTCGGGGGTTTCTGTTCTGTGAATTTTCTCCTCCATCACAAAGTTTTGTTTGCCTTAAGCAATTCCTTCTCGGTTCCTTTGTCTTTTAGCTGGTTGCCCAGAATAGAAAGGAAAGCTTCCTTCCAGAGAAACTGTCTTTCTCCAGAGTGGGGCAGTGTCCTTATTTGTGTAGACACATGGGAGAGGTTGATGGTGTATTTTAGGAGAGCATTTATTGAAGTTAAAGGTGAACAGGATGACTTCAGAACCTGGTGTAGAAGGGCATAGCCATCAGGTACCATGGGGCCCAGGGGAAGGGACAGAGCCCCCGTGCTGTGACTTCCCTGGTTCCACTAGTTGTGGCCATTGCTGGTAGGCATTTTGCAGCAGTGTAGGGGTCGTGGCTGATGTTGCTGACAGAGCAAGAGGACCATGGAGCATGTGCAGAGCTGCCACCCGGAGGGCTCTAACCCCAGCGTTTATACCTGAGACAGGGAAGTGTGCTCCTTCTATGCGCAAGCTCAGGACATCTTACCTGCCAGCCACGTGGGTTGTTGTCCACAGGTGAGAGCAGAGGCAGTCCAGCAACTGCCCATCCTCTTGGTCAAAACCTCCCCTTCAGTCTTAACACAGATACTTCCTGGTTTTGTTTCTTCTTTAGGTTTTTAATTTCATCCCCAGGAAGCGGTCTGGGACCAAGGGAGCCTGCAAGTTTTCACCTGCACTCTGAGCCCTGAGAGCAGTGGTAGACTCGGAGCAGCAGGGCTCTGACAGCAGGTGGAGGAGGAGCCGGTCATGTCTTATAGACGTCCTGTCTTGTGCATCTGGTGCTGCCCCCAGAAGATGTCCATGGGCACGTTGAGGCGCTCGTGTGCCCACTCTGAGCAGGGCTGGCCCAGGCCTCCTGGGTCCCCCCATAGTTCGGCAGGCAGCCCCATGCCCCTCACTCAGGAAGTTCTCCCTGCACTTGGGTTGACCAACGAAATCACTTTGAGGAGTTGACCTGGGGTTGTGCCACGTCGTGGACTCGGCCACATGTGAGACTTGCTCCCTGAGGCCTTGAATCCGGGCAGGGACTCCCATCATCTGAGCTGACTCACAGCGAGCACGACAGACCCGCCATGCCAGACCCCAGGGCTGCCACTGCTGTCAGCGTCACCCTGGTCCTTTGGATCCCGGAGGCTGATTCTGCAGCAGCTTCCTAAACTCTCAGAGGCCTGCATGCATTGGGGCCGGGCCTGATCCCCCTCACTTGTTCTTCCACAGGCCTGTCCTTGGGGGTCAGGGGCGACACTCCCAACCCCTCCTCTCCCACAGGGAACCTTCTCTTCCTGCCTTCCAGGTGCTCAGGTGAGGTGGCCCATCTGAGTGACAGGCACCTGTACTGAAGGCTGGTTCTTTGAAGCCTCAGAGTGTAAAGTGTAGGCGGGGAGGAGGGGAGAGGAGGGTTCATGGTCTGAACAAATGGATGAGTGTCTGTATCTTATCTTTCCATAGAAATATTAAGAGTCCATGGTAAATGTATGCAATAATTACTTGCATCTCAAGTCAGAAGCAGGTCATGCAAATGGAGAAGTGCTGGAAGGGCTGAGTCAGGAGCAGGCAGGGACCCTTAGCCCTTGACTATGTGAGGCACGACCTTTGCAGGTAGACGGGGAGGAGGTGAGACAGGACAGTGATGTAGTTGTCCACCTGGGGTTCCAAGAGTTTCCTTTAAAAATCATAAAGTGAATTTGGTAATGTAACTGGATACACAACTGATACACAAAATCAGTAGTCTTTCTATATAAGAAAATAGTAATGGAAGAAAAGATCCATGAGGAATCCCCCAGGAATAAACATATGAATAAATGTGTGTAATATTTACATGTAGCCTGCTAGGCTCCTCTGTCCATGGTATTTCCCAGGCAAGAATACTGGAGTGGTTTGCCATTCCAGGGGATCTTCCTGACCCAGGGATCAAACCTACATCTCCCACATTGTAGAAAGTGTAACCGAAGTCAAAAGGCAAAGGACAAACTGGAAGTTTCTTGTTGACAGACACATTGGCCATTGCAGTGTTTTCTTACTACAGACAGTGACCCTAAGACTCCCCTGTGTAGCTGTTACGTTGGGTGGAGCATGGCAGCACGGTCAGTGGTGAGACGGCAGGGCAGTCAGTGTGACCTGGTGGACATTCCCAACTGCTGTCCCGCCAGACTTCTGTGAACTGCCCCTGTTCCTTTACATTTTTGCCAAAACAATATCTGGGCACACACTCTTCCCACTCCACTAGGTGGGTCTGACAGGTACCCTGGCTCTGACTCAGGGAGCAGAGCACACCCAGGCAGGCACATCCTGGAGCCACTCCTTCCCCTCCCCCCTTCCTCCAGCAAGGTGCCTCCAGCAAGGAGGATGGACCTGCCTCAGGCGCTTTCCACAGGGCTGGTGGGGGAGGGGGTTGGGGGTGGGGCTGCCTGGGCCACCAGTTAGGCAGTGGCACCTGTGAGGCCCCTCCTCCCCTTACAACCCTGTCCCGAGGTGGGGAGGGGGAGCTGCCTTTCTTGGGACTGTCTGAACTTTCTACCATGTTCAACTATTAACTATTTTTGTAATAAATGTTTCAAAGAGGTTAACATAACTTCCCTGGTGGTCTGGGGGTTGAGGATCTGCCTGCTAATGCAGGTGACATGGGTTCGATCCCTGGTCAGGGAGGATCCCCGCATGCCGTGGGAGCAATTGAGCCCATGTGCCACATCCACTGAGCCCACATGTCTAGACTGAGCCCCCATGTCTAGAGCCCGTGCTCTGCAACAGAAGTCACCACAATGAGAAGCCCATGCTTACTGCAGCTGGAGAAAGCCCACTCAAGTGCAGCAACAAAGACCCAGCACAGCCAAAAATAAGTAAATAAAAAGTTTTTAAGAAGAAATTGTTTTAATAAGATACTTAGAAATCTAAACACTTTTTCTGCCAACGCCAGTTAACTTGAGGGAATGTATCACTTAATGTAGGTATTGGGTAGCCAAATGCTGCCTGTTGACCGTCTTTCTCAGAAGATTCTCAAATGTTATCTCTCAGTAAAGTTCTAGATGGACTTCCCTTCTGGAGAAGCTAGTGAGTGGGAACGCTTGAAGTCCTCCCAGCAGGTGCTCCTCCTTGACTTTGCTGTGAGGTGTGTTACAGTCTGGTGTCCAGGAGGAGAAAACAGGGCAGCTCCTGGAGAATCTTTTTGGGGAGGATCCCTTATGGCTGGGATCCCAGCAGGGCTGAGGTTAGAAGGTTTCCCGTCAGCCTTGCCTGTAGGGCTGCATCACACCTGCCTGCCTTGGAGGAGAAGGGTCAGTGAGCCCGCCACCTTTCTGGGCTGTGTCCACTATGAGTTTGCTTTTCCCTTTGTTATTTAATGTTGATGTCAAAGCCACTAAGAAGGTTGCCTGTTTGTACACTGAAGTCTCTGGACATGAAGACAGCCTATTTTTATATTTTATACAAATATAGAACATAAATGTATGTTTCTGTATTGCATAGGTTTATTAAACATACTTTAAAAGTTTTATGTATACACATATGTATCAAGATAAAGCAAATAGATTGAGGCTGTTAGCAACCAAGTGTTTTAGTAGAAGACAAAAGTGATGGTATCATTCAAAGATAAGATATTAAGTCTATAACACTTGATATTTCTAGCACCCAAAATGCTGGAAATCCTATAAATTGGAAGGGGAAGATAATCGAATAGGAATGTGGATAAGAGAACATAAACTTCGACATTTCACAGGATGATAATTTTAGATGGCTAGTAGACAAAACAGATTTCTGAGGAGGCCTTAAAATAGCTGAGAAAAGGAAACACACAAAAGGCAAAGGAGGAAAGGAAAGATACCTATCGAATGCAGAGTTCCAAAGAATAGCAAGGAGAAATAAGAAACCTTCCTAAGTGAACAATGCAAAGAAATAGAGGAAAACAATAGAAATGGGAAAGACTAGAGATCTCTTTAAGAAAATCAGGGATACCAAGGGAACATTTCATACAAAGATGGGTACAATAAAGGACAGAAACAGTATGGACTTAAGCAGAAGATATTAAGAAAAGGTGGCAAGAATACAAAGAAGAGCTATACAAAAAAGATCTTCATGATGCAGATAACCACAATGATGTGACCATTCACCTAAAGTCAGACATCCTGGAGTCCAAAGTCAAGTGGGCCTTAGGGAGCATCGAACAAAGCTAGTGGAGGTGATGGAATTCCAGTTGAGCTATTTCAAATCCTAAAAGACGCTGTGAAAGTGTTGCACTCAATATACCAGCAAATATGGGAAACTCAGCAGTGGCCACAGGACTGGAAAAAGGTCTGTTTTCATTCCAATCCCAAAGATGGGCAATGCCAAAGAATGTTCAAACTACCACACAATTGCTTTCATTTCACACGCTAGCAAAGCCATGCTCAAAATTCTCCAAGCTAGGCTCAACAGTACATGAACTGAGAACTTCCAGATGCTCAAGCTGGATTTAGAAAAGGCAGAGGAACTAGAGATCAAATTGCTAACATCCGTTGGATCATAGAAAAAGCAAGAGAATTCCCGAAAAGCATCTATTTGCTTCATTGACTATGCTAAAACCTTTGACTGTGGATCACAACAAACTGGAAAATTCTTAAAGAGACGGAAATACCCTACCACCTTACCTGTCTCCTCAGAAACCTGTATGCAGGTCAAGAAGCAACAATTAGAACAAGACATGGAACAATGGACTGGTTCCAAATTGGGAAAGGAGTACATTGTCACTCTGCTTATTTAACTTATATGCAGAGTACATCATGAAAAATGCTGGGGTGGATGACTCACAAACTGGAATCAAGGTTGCCAGGAGAAATATCAATAACCTCAGATATGCAGATGATACCACCCTTATGGCAGAAAGTGAAGAAGAACTAAAGAGCCTCTTGATGAAGGTGAAAGAGGAGAATGAAAAAGTTGGCTTAAAACTCAACATTCAAAAAACAAAGATCATGGCATCTGGTCCCATCACTTCGTGGCAAATAAATGAGGAAACAATGGAAACAGTAACAGACTTTATTTTCTTAGGCTCCAAAATCACTGCAGATGGTGACTGCAGCCATGAAATTAAAAGACACTTGCTCCTTGGAAGAAAAGCTATGACAAACAGCATATTAAAAAGCAGAGACATTACTTTGCTGACAAAGGTCCATCTAGTCAAACCTATGGTTTTTCTAGTAGTCATGTACAGATGTGAGAGTTGGACCATAAAGATGGTTGAATGCTGATGAATTGATGCTTTGAACTGTGGTGTTGGAGAAGACTTTTCAGAGTCCCTGGGACTGCAAGGAGATCAAACCAGTCAATCCTAAACGAAATCAATCCTGAATATTCATTGGAAGGACTGATGCTGAAGCTGAAGCTCCAATACTACGGCCACCTGAGCCGACTCATTGGAAAAGAGCCTGATGCTCTTTTTGGATGCCATCACTGACTCAATGGACATGAGTTTGAGGAAGCTCCTGGAGATGGTGAAGGACAGGGAAGCTTGATGTACTGTAGTCCATGGGGTTGCAAAGAGCTGGACACAACTGAGTGACTGAATAGCAATAAAGTAGACATCTGAAAATTGGCTGAGAAAATTCAAATGAAAGCAAGAATGAAATACTCTTTTTGTAATCCATGAGATTGAAGATTAAAATGCATCCCTACATCACTGGTGAGTGTGAATTGCTGGAAATTGGTGTGAGAAATGCAAATTGTAGCAATAGGAAGATACCCCCCCTTTTTTTTAAATTAAAGCTCATCAAATTGACAAAAAGGAAATGAGAAACATCCTTACTTTGCTGGTAGGAGTGCAATTGCTTAAACATTATGGTGATGTAAAATAATAGCTAAAAATTCAAGTCCTCTGACTCAGAAATCAACCTCTGTGAGTCTATGTTTGGTCTTATTTGGGAGTCTAAAAAAGAAAACACCATTTTGTGTAGCTATATATATGTATACATATACATGTATGTATGTATGTTAATACCATGTAAGAGATGCAAATACAGTGTCCCAAAAACATCATACTGTGAGATTCTCTGGAGGTTAACAGCTGTGTCGGGAGAGGCTGCAGAGCGTGTGGTGCCAGCCAGCGAGCGGGAAACCTGCATACACTTGGGTCACTCTGGCTGAGTGCTCCCCAGAGTCCTGTCCCATGCTAATGTGCACAAAACAGTGTTTTAGGTCCTTTGTTATACAGTCATGTTGGTTTCTATAGGGAAAAAAAAGCCTCATTCCATTATTCCCTCACATCATTGAGTTCCTTTTTTATAGAACACATTAAAGTACTTTACTTTTAGGGTGTTTTTTAACCAAAAATCCATCTACTAATGGAGTCAAAGAAGCAGTTTATGTTAGGATACGAAGGAAAAAGTTGTTATATTTTATGTAAAAAGTATTATAGTATTGATATTTGTTTGAGGAAAAAAACCTCATAACCAGAAGCAACAATCTTCTTTTTGCAAAACAAGCTACATTGTGTAGAATTTGGTAGGCAGTGCATTGTAATTGCTTGGTTTTTATTATCCTTTTACATGTTTTAAAACTTTGACAGCAAAGCTTTACTAATAGTGCTGAAGACACGTTTTTCCTGCTTACTTGGCAACGTTTGTCTCTGAATAAAAAAATGGCAAAAGTTGCAGTTGCATTTGTTCTCCTCTCTCTGATCCTTACCCTGTTTCCTTTTTCCTCCTTTCCTCTCTTCATGCCCAAGAACGAGGAGGTCTTGGGCGCCTTTGTCACCCTGTGGGTGTTCAGGTATTGTGCGTGTCTGAGTTCTCCAGGCACTCACAGGGCTTGCAGATTCTGGACTACACACTCAAGAACTGTGCCTCTGAGTTGGGCCTTCTCCTCTTTTCCCTTACCATGGCCATCGTCATCTTTGCCACTGTTATGTTTTATGCCAAGAAGGGTACAAACAAGACCAAATTTACTAGCATCCCTGCAGCCTTCTGGTATACCACTGTCACTATAACCACACTTGAGTGAATGCAGACCCTGTGTGGGGAGCTGCCCAGTCAGTCAATTACACTCATCTTTTCTGTAAAATTTTAAAAGGTTAGGTCAATGATCTTTCTCTATTTGAGCTCCAGTCTGTCATCTGCAGGCTTCCCTGGTGGCTCAAATGGTAAAGAATTTGCCTGCAGTGCAGCAGACCTGGGTTCAATCCCTGGGTCAGGAAGATTCCCTGGAGAAGGGAATGGCAACCCACTCCAGTATTTTTGCCTAGAGAATCCCATGGACAGAGGAGCCTGGTGGACTACTGTCCATGGGGTCGCAAAGAGTCGGACACTACTGAGTGATTAACACTTTCACACTTTCTCTGTTATCTGTAAAAAAGTGAGGGAGGTGAATTAATCTCCAAATCCCTTCCACCTCTGACAATGCCTTGATTTTCCCTGTCAGGATACTTGGGTTCCAGGATGGTCTTAGCTGCACTGTTTCTGTTGACATTTTTCCCCTCTGGGCCAGTTTTCCCCTCTGCAAAATTGGAAATGATGACCCCTTCAGTATCCAGATGGCTTCCCTGGTGGCTCAGTTGGTAAAGCATCTGCCTGCAACATGGGACACCTGGGTTCGATCCCTGGGTCAGGAAGGTCCCCTGGAGAAGGAAATGGAAACCCACTCCAGTATCTTGCCTGGAAAATCGCATTGTCAGAGGAGCCTCATGGGCTATAGTCCATGGGGTCGCAAAGAGTTGGACACGACTGAGCAACTTCACTTTCTTTCTTTTCTTTACTTCCCTATAATCCATCATCCAGCATTCTCATCTGCTAGCAGCAGGACTTGAAGCCCCACTCTCAGCGCGAGAGGATTTTGCCACATGTTCTCAGTGGCAGACAAAGAAATAGGCTTGGACACAGATGGGGGGCCTGGGCACAGGAACATAGCTAGGCCCAGCAGATGTGCCCCTTCTGTGGACTGGACGTCCAGTTGTGTCTACATCCTTCAACTCACAGGTAAGCCCTGTGGGAGTGTCACCCCTGTGGTGAGTGGGATGGGAGGGGAAGGTCTCGAGTAAGATGTGATAAAAGATTGTCTAAAGAGCAGGTGAGGTTGCTGGTAGCAGGGCACACAGACAGCCACTAAAAATCCAATTCCATCAAGTTTCTGCTTAGGAAAGAAGCAAGCAAAAATTGAAGATGAACAAACCCTAAGACCCAGAAGTCCCATTCTAAATGTGTGTACTGAGCGTCTAAACACTGCGAAAAAGTCTTATACCTCTGTACAGAGACATAAGCAAGGATGGTCATGTCGCAATGGAGTAAGAGGGGAAGATGGGAACTCTAAATGTCCTCAAGACGAGAAGGAGATCTAGTCACGTAGTGCAACACTATTACCAGTTAAATGAACTAAAACTACATGTCAACTGAATAAATTTTGACTGTGTAATGACTGAAAAGGTCAAATGTACCATATAATACCATTTATGTAAAGCTTTGGAACACACAAAGTGATATAAGAATGTATATGGTCTCAGAATATGTTAATATGCAGCATAGATATAAAAACCGGGGAGGAGAGGAACGTTCTCGTGTCCGGAGACAATTCTCTGTTTACACATCAGTCGTCTTGCAGGAGAGGCCCTGCCTGCCGCGTGTTCTGCTCTGTCTTTAGAAGAATGTTCCTGCGGGCCAGGCTTGGGAGATGACCAAGACTAAAGTGTACATAGGTGGTTTCAGCAGCAATTCAGGTATTTTATTGGTTTTCACTGCTTTTTCATCTAGTAACATGATGCCACGTGTGTGTGTGAGAAGAAAGTGATGCCCCTGCATTAGAGAAGCCAGGATGGGTGGCCACTGTGAGCCGCTGACTTTTAGCCATGGCACGGCAGGAGGACCTGGTTCTGGCCCCTGAACACGGTGGTTGTGTGGTTTGACACACTACATATATGTGAGACTGAGGTTTGCTTTTAAGGATGAAATAAGTATTAATATGTAACTTCTGGTAGGGGTGTCTCTATGCTCAGTAGCTGGCAGCTCACACAGAATTATTTTAACATAATTGACCTATTTCTTCCTCTTGTACATCAGAGACTTTCGCCAGAATTCCCAACTTCTAATTTGGTTTCCCACTGATACTTTGATATCCTATAAATAATATGTCATCAGCCACTGAAATGTCAGCCTCAGCCTACCAGTCACTCTATCCTGGGTGCTCACAGGACTGAAGCCTCATAAGGGCAGCTACTCACACCCAGTGATGACTGGAACATGGGGAAGTTAGCTCAAGAATCTTTCCAAGCAGTTTACTGATGCCTGAGAGGTCAGAAGGAGGGTTTAACTTAGTTAACCTTGTTTCCCATTAATTTCTCTCCTTGGATTAAACTTTGCAGTCATTTAAAACCTTTCATTATGGCTTTAATATACATTTCCCTAAGGAGTAGAGACATCACTTTGCCACCAAAGGTATGTATGGTCAAAGCTATGGTTTTCCCAGTAGTCATGTACAGATGTGAGAGTTGGACCATAAAGAAGGCTGAGCACCAAAGAATTGATGCTTTTGAATTGTGGTGCTGGAGAAGACGCTTGAGAGTCCCTTGGATAGCAAGGAGATCAAACCAGTCAAACCTAAAGGAAGTCAATTGTGAATATTCATTGGAAGGACTGATGCTAAAGCTGAAGCTCCAATACTTTGGCCACCTGATAGGAAGAACTGACTCTTTGGAAAAGACCCTGATGCTGGGAAAGATTGAAGGCAGGAGAAGATGATGACAGAGGATGAGATGGTTGGATGGCATCACTGACCCAATGGACATGAATCTGAGCAAACTCCAGAAGATGGTGAAGAACAGGGAATCTTGGTATGCTACAGTCCATGGGGTCGCAGAGAGTCAGACACTACTGAGTGACTGAACAACAATAATGAGCGAGTACCTTTTCATGTGTTTGGTGGCTATTCCATATCTTCTTTTTTAAAGGACCTTTTCAAGCAGTTTGATTGTTTTGGGGGGAACATGTTTCCTAAAGCAGCTAGGTTGGGAGGGTATTGTTCTCCACAAACAGTTGATCTCTGGTTGGGGGGCAGAGATACTCTAGCTCATGGCTTTGTATCGTCAAGGTTGGATCATAAAAGCAGAACCTTAGAAAGGGATATGGAGTCGAGATTTACTACAGGCAGTAGTGAGCAGCGTACTGAATGGCACTGATTTGGGTCTGGGCAGTATGATTGGATATGAAGTGGTGGGTGAGGGGCAGACTGGTACTTGCAGGCTCCCTGAGCCCACAGAGCAAACAAACCCCACTATCTTTTGTCTCTTCAGCCTAAATGACTCAGGTGACCGGCAGAAGATGCTGGTATCCTTCTCTGTGTGGCTGTGCATGCACTCCCAACCCAAGACAAGGGGACAGGATGAGGGGAGAGCAGGTCAGGGATATGAAGCTGCTCTGTGCCTGAACCCCACACCCTTGGGAGGTCCCGCCACTGCTTAACTCCTCCTTCCATGTCACCCACAACCCTCTCTCTGGCATTTTTAACATGTGTCTGAGAAAGACTAAAGAAAACAATTCAGGTGATAAACATCTTAACTTTTCATGAAGCGGACCTTTCAAACTGCAAAGTGGGGCAGAAGGCAAGAAGCTTTCTCAGGATAAAGAGTAGAGAACGAAGATAAGACAGAGAGGAAGGATGTGAGGGCCTGGGCCTGTGTAGCCTGCTTGTAGGTGAGGAGGCCCAGAGTTGGCTGTGGTCTGAGGACTGTTGGCTGGATGCCCTGTGTTTCTGGTCAAACGAACGCTGACAGGACATGAAAGTCATCTACCTTTTGGTGTGCTCCGTCTTGGGGCCAGAAGGTTATTTCAACACCTGGAACCCGAGGAAAGTAATTCCAGGGAGCACAGACCCCACTCCCTGTGGCTCAGCTGACCCAGTACAAAGTCACCAGAGAGCCTGTCCCTGCTGGCAAGGATGAGAAAGGGTGAAGGAAGCTGATATTTACTGAGGATATTTGGGGCCAGGTTCTGTGTTGAACGCAACTCACTGTTGGTACACAGCTGACCATATGTTGGAAAGCAATGGGTGAGGGTGGGGCTGTAGTGGCCACTTTTCACCCAGCTGCTGGTCACTGCAGCAGAGGGCAGGCCCCAAACCAGGTGGGGTCAGCTCGCCCTAAGGGGCTCTGCTGGGTGTGGGGAAGTGGGTGGGGGCCACTTGGGCACCAAAGGAGGCAGAGATGTGAAGAGCTATGGTCTCAACACACAGAGGAGACTGAACTTTACCATTGGCAGGAGTTGCATCCTTTTGATAACTGATGTACAAAAAGCATACACCTAAGTGTGTCTGGATGGACAGTCTTTGAGGTAACCATTTACATCTTTTTCTTGCCATATTTTTCCTTTTCTTCTCCCTGCTTCCCTTGAAGGAGAGAGAGCAGATGTTTTTCATTTGGCCCAAGGAAAGTATTGCACAAGGCCTAGAAGCAGAGGTTGCTTGCAGAATATTTTCCTTCCTATCTTTGGTGATTTTGAATCTGTACCCCTAGAGCAAGGAGTGACGTTTGCAAGTCCTGGAACAGTTGGGGGCAGCCAGATCCCAGAGGAGGTGTTTGCGTGGAGGAGGTGTTGTGTGGCCAACCCACCACAGATCACATGAGGTGGAAATTGTCTCCATTTTACATACCAGACACTGAGACGGTTTGATGGTGCAGATGGCACAATGAAGCCATGACGCCGCCAAGACACACGAGGCAGAGGCCTCGCTCCTGGCAGTGAGTTCATCCTTGTCCTGTACCTGTATACCTGTCCGAATGGAGGTGCTTACTTCCCAGCAGAGTTGCCCTCCAACAGTCTTCTCTTGCTCTTTTTCCATTTGGGGTAGATCTTTTTGGATGGCTTAAATTTCATTCAAATGTTATACATGACAGCTAAATAACTGAATTGTTTCACATTCATCTTGTGGTTCGTTCGGACTCTCAGAATCTTTTTTTTTTTTTAAATCATTTGTTCATGTTTATGCTTCTGTCTTTGTCTCCTCGGATGACTGATCTTCTTCTGTGGACTAAGTGTGGTCGAGATTTAATGGACACCAGGTAAACTGCAGTGGATTTATACTGAGAAAGTTTGTTTCCTATACCCCATTCCTCGAAATCATTTTCAGTTGATTTCCACCCAGTTTAGTGGTGTTTCACCTCTGTATTATTTACTTGTCCATCACAATACGAGACTCCATTCATTCCTTCGATCTCTCTGCACCCCTTTGCATCAGGTAGACTCACAAGCTCCGCTGTTTGGAACAGAATGAAGTCCTACTCTCTTGGCCTCCGCCTGGGACTTCAAAATGAAGGTGAGAGGTCACTGATTGCCAGGTGAGCTGACGGATGGTCTGGTCACGCTAGATTTACAGAGAACAAACGTATGTCTGATGCCTCTGGTTCTGCCCTTGCTGTGACGAGAGTGTGTGTGTGTAGGGCTGTGGGAGGAAGCAGCTAAAATGCCGAACAAGTCCAAGGACAGAGTTCCTCCCCTAGCTATTCTTTAGAAATAGAAATAGAGATCTGCAGTTTCTAGTGATAACTGAGGGAAGACAGCAAGAAAAGGGAAAGCAAGATGAACTAAGATTCTCATAAAAGGTAGAGTTGAGGGTGAGATTTAAAATTCAGGTCTCAAGAGGGTGAAATCATATACACGGAAATGATCCACAAGTGAAATATTGCACAATAGGAGAACAAACTGTTTCCTGTTCTTGAAAAAAAAACATTTTCCTCACTGCCCATAGGCAGTGTCAGGTTTAGAAGGAAAACGCCATTTCTCTGTGGCCCTCAGAAGGGCAAGACCAGTTTCTCCAACCCCACTGCTGTTGTTAACATGGGACATTAAATAACAAGCTAGCAAGTACATGCTTGTCAGATTCAGATTACCTCTATAAAGCACTTCTCGGCTCAATGGTATTTAAAAATGTTTCCCCCCAGCAACCAGAGTCTAAACTGTCCCACTGGTGTAGCCCGAGGTCCTCCATCGGAACTCACTGGGAGCTGGGATGAGCTGGGCCGAGGGATGTCAGCCCGCCAGCCGGTGGCAGTGTGGTTCAGCTCCTGAACTGCGCCTACCAGGATTTTCACTCACCTCTTTGCAGTCTCATTCTCTGCTGGCAGAGGATGTCATAGTTGGATGGCGTCACCAATTCAATGGACATGAACTTGGGCGAACTCCAGGGGATGGTGAGGGACAGGGAGGCTGGTACGCCGCAGTCCACGGGGTCGCAAAGTGTTAGACACGACTCAGCAACTGAACAACTTTGTGGTCAGGAGACAAGTTAATCTTTCTTATCTGTAGAATGGGGACGTTCTAGCTGCCACAATTACCCTGAAGATTAAATTAGATAATCTATGTGAAATTCCTAGTACAGGGCTTGCTTGGCACATGGCTTCCAATAACTGGCAATTAATATTAAATGGTATCACCTATAAGCACTGATCAGCTTCTACTCGGAAGTTACCATCTTGGTTGAGGACTGCTGAGGACTTTTTAAAGGAAGTTGAATTAAGCTAACATTTCACTAACTATAAAGTTACTGGTCAATTATTGTAGATTTCAAAAGATTCCTTTCTCTGATATTATGGAAGTATGAGCTGGTCAACTTTTGGCAAGGGGTAGAGACAGTGAAAATGAGCTGTTTTAATTAGCTACCCCTCTGTTGGCTCAGATGGTAAAGCATCTGCCTGCAATGAGGGAGACCTGGTTTCAATCCCTGGGTTGGGAAGATCCCCTGGAGAAGGAAATGGCAACCCACTCCAGTACTCTTGCTTGGAAAATTCCATGGACTGAGGAGCCTGGTAGGCTACAGTCCATGGGTTTGCAATAGAATCAGACACGACTGAGTGGTTTCACTTTCACTGTTAGACCCTGCCTGAAATCCCAGGTTGTTATATTTTGATATGTCCACAGGGGGTTAACTTTGGCAGTTGTTGTTCAGTCACTAAGTCATGTCTAACTCTTTGTGACACCATGGACTGCAGCATGCCAGGATTCCTTATCCTTCACTATCTTCACTTCATGGAGTTTGCTCAAACTCATGTCCCTTGGGTCAGTGATGCCATCCAACCATCTCATCCTCTGTTGGTCCCCTTCTCCTTCTGCCCTCAGTCTTTCCCAGCATCAGGTCTTTTCCAATGAGTCAGTTCTTTGTATCAGGTGGCCAAAGGACTGGAGCTTCAGCTTCAGCATCAGTCCTTCCAATGAATATTCAGGGTTGATTTCTTTAAGGATCGACTAGTTTGATCTCCTTGCTGTCCAAGGGATTCTCAAGAGTTTTCTGCAGCACTACAGTTCGAAAGCCTCAATTCTTCAGGGCTCAGCCTTCTTTATGGTCCAACCCTCACATCTGTACATGACTACTGGAAAAACCATAGCTTTGCCTATATGGATCTTTGTTGGTAAAATGATGTCTCTGCTTTTTAATATGCTGTCTAGGTTGGTCATAGCTTTTCTTCCAAGGAGCAAGCATCTTTTAATTTCACCATCTACAGTGATTTTGGAACCCAAGAAAATAAATTCTGCCACAGTTTCTGTTGTTTCCCCATCTATTTGCCATGAAGTGATGGAACCAGATGCCATGATCTTAGTTTTCTGAATGCTGAGTTTTAAGCCAGCTTTTTCACTCTCCTCTTTCACCTTCATCAAGAGGCTCTTTAGTTTCTCTTTGCATTCTGCCATAAGGATGGTATCATCTGCATATCTGAGGTTATTGATAATTCTTCTTGATTCCAGCTTGTGCTTCATCTAACCCAGTATTTCGCATGATGTACTCTGCATAGAAGTTAAATAAGCAGAGTGACAATATACAGCCTTGATGTGCTTCTTTCCCAATTTGGAACCAGTCTGTTGTTTCATGTCCATTTCTAACTGCTGCTTCTTGACCTACACACAGGTTTCTGAGGAGACAGGTAAGTTGGTCTGATATTCCCATCTCTTTAAGAATTCTCCACAGTTTGTTGTGATCCACACAGTCAAAGGCTTTTGTGTATGTCAATGAAGTACATGTTTTTCTGGAATTCCCTTGCTTTTTCTATGATCCAGTGGATGTTGGCAATTTGATCTCTGGTTCCTCTACCTTTTCTAAATCCAGCTTAAGCATCTGGAACTTCTTGGTTCATGTACTGTTGAAGCCTAGCTTGGAGAACTTTGAGCATTACTTTGCTAGCATGTGAAATAAATGCAATTGTGCGGTAGTTTGTACATTCTTTGGCATTGCCCATCTTTGGGACTGGAATGAACACTGACCTTTTCCAGTCTTGTGGCCACTGCTGAGTTTTCTAAATTTGCAAGTATATTGATTGCAGCTCTTTCACAGCATCATCTTTTAGGATTTGAAATAGCTCAGCTGGAATTCCATCACCTCCACTAGCTTAGTTCCTAATATTGTTTCCTAAGGCCCACTTGACTTTACAGTCCAGGATGTCTGACTCTAGGTGAGTGGCTGATTATGGTTGCTGTAATAAAGCTGGGTTAAAATGCCCGGGTGCTGTGGCAATAACCAAATCTCGGTCACACACGGGTCAGGTTAGTGGGTGTGAAAGCTAGTACTTCTGAAAGACAACACCTATGCTGTCCATACTCAGGTGGAGTCCCAAAGGCCTTCAGAGGAGGAGAAATGTAGGTCCTCCAAGCAGAAAGGGTTGCAGTAGGAAGAATCCATCTGACCTTCCTGTCTGCGAAGGGGTTGACCGGGGGAACAGGAGGATTTATCAGCCCTACTAAGGGTCCTGCAGCCCTACTGTGCGTCTGGGCCTGTGCGGGAAGACAGGTTACCAGGGGCGTGCGCGGCCCCCGCCGCAGTCTCCGGCTCGGGGATGGAGTTCCCCGTCCGGCCGGCGGTGGGCGCGCGCCCCGCCAGGCCGAGCCAAGCCTCGTGCACAGCCGGGGGTCCCACGGCCTGGCCGCCCGCTCGCCCTGCTCGGTGGCCGCAGTCCGCTGAGGTCGGCGCTGCCCACTCGGGGTCCGGACGGCCCACCCCGCCCCCATCCCGCCCGGCCGCCGCCGGTCCTGCTCGGAGGGGGATGGGGAGGGTGGAGAGGCCGGAGGACCGCGAGGCAGACGCGGCCGCGGCGAGCGGGCCGGCAGGAGACAGACGGCGTGGAGGCGGAGACGGCACTGTCTCCCGCTTCCCCGCCCGGCGCTGCGGACCGGCCAGCGAGGCCGGGGATCCCCTGCGGGCTGGGGAGGAGCCGCCGCCGCCAGGCCGACAGTGCGTCCCGGGAGCGTGGAAGGGGGCGGGGAGCGCGGGGAGCCCGGGCCGATCCGGGCCCTTAAAGCATCCAGCCCTTCTTCTCCGACCCCGGGCGCCCGCCGCCTCGCTCCAGAGCCGCGGCCGCAGGTAAAGGCTGACCCGGTGCTGCGGCGT
The DNA here is from genome assembly GCA_007570785.1 of Antilocapra americana. Taxonomy (NCBI): domain Eukaryota; kingdom Metazoa; phylum Chordata; class Mammalia; order Artiodactyla; family Antilocapridae; genus Antilocapra; species Antilocapra americana. The sequence goes on from ML662445.1 coordinate 40,374,245, forward strand.
CCGGCCAAGTTCGGGGCAGGGGCGCGGGCGGGAGGACGGGACGCGGGAACGAGATGTCCTCGATCCCCGCCGTCGGCGCCCTCTCCAGGGTCGTCCTGTGCACGGCGGCCCCCGGCGCTCCCGGGGGCGGGCGGGGGGCGGCGACCCCCACTGCGCCGTTGGCTTACCGGTGCCCCGCGCGGTTGGGCGCCGCCGCGGCGGGGTAGAGGAGGCTGGGTCCGCGGGCAGGTTGTGCGGGACCTGCCGGAGTTTGCGGGGCGTGAGGACCCTGGACCCTGCGCTTCCGGGTGTTGCGCGCGCTGCGCCGGGCACGGGCTGCAGGGGGTCCCGCTGGTCCCGGCGCCGCTGGCCCGCAGGAGCGGGCTTGGGGAGGATTTCTGTGACCCTTGCGGCAGAATAAACAGGAAGCGACGAGCACCCAGCCCGGCCGCTCCGCTTTGTCCTGCGGTCTGCGGGGCGCCGCGCGCGGGACGCCTCCCGGGACCTCGCCGGCTGCTCCGGGGCTGGGCGCGCTGGGTAAGCTGGGTGCTGGGCCGCTCGCCGTGCTGGCCCCCAGGGCATCAGCTTGGTTTTAAACTTTTTTCCTAATTGGAAAAGGAGGAGGCTTCCGATGAGGCGGGGGGTGGGGGTGGCGAGGGGGTTTAGGAAGACAACGAGGACCGCGACAGGTAGGGGGCACCTGGAGAAGGTAGGGGATCGGGGCCGCTTGCCAGTGAACCCGGGCGGGTTGACACAGCCGGAAACTCACCAGGCGCAGGAGTGTCCGTGAGTGCGGTGGACTCAATAGCTTAAGTTTTGTTTTCCCCGTAGACTCTTTTAATTAGCTGAAATTGGATATTTTTGATTTGCTTGTTTCTCTTCCTCTGTGTCCCATCTATTTTCTTCTCTTCGTCTCTTCTTATTATTTTGGCAGCTTCACATCACTGGACCCCCGGCTTGTAGTTCAGTGCTGCGTTCTAAATGTGGGTTATGACTGTGATGAGTATTTTTGGATGCCCTACTGTGTGTGGGCATTGTGGGATGAGGGAAGTGAGCTGCACAGAGTTGGTTCTGGAGCTGCTGTTAGTAGGCTTCTTGCAGTGGAGGTGGCTGGCCTGGAGATTGGTGCATCTCTTCCTTTAAAAGGAAGATTCCTTTGAAAATGGCCCTTCTACCTGTTGGGCTGACCCTAAGGGTGATCTTCAATACGTGTCCCCTGGAGTGGTACAATGGTCCTGGTGACCCTGTATGGAGAAACTGCCCGGGCGTCCAGGCAGGTCTTCATTTTCATAGGAGGGTTTAGTCTTTCCAGGGCTTGTACTGTGTGTGCTGTCTCCTCTGCACATCTGCCCTTGGACTCTGTTCAGTAATCTTGGAACATGTTCTTTATGTTCAGTGAAGGGTCGTAATGTCAAATTTGAGTCGTTCCATGGAGAAGGAGTGGATCTTATCCATGTTCATGTATTGAATTATAATATTTGGTTTCCTGTCAACTCTTGGATGGGTGCCCTTTAATGGCCCTTGCAAAGAAGTGCTTTTTGAAATATGGGGTATATTCCTCATGATCTTTTAAAGCTTAATTCTTTTAAGAGCTTCCCTTTGCTATTGACATTGAACACACTGTTAGGAAATAGAGCTGAAATTGTAAATGCCAGTGAGGAATTTGCTGCTGCAGAGTTGGGGCTGCCTTCCTCCCTTGTTGTAAAAGCCACCCCCCTGCCCCAAATTTCTTCATATTTTGCTGTTACCGTAAAAGAGTCTTGGCTGTTGGAGGAGTCTTCTAGTTGGTGGAGGCTTGTATTTATGATGGAGAAAACTATCCCCAGGAGGCTGTCTCTCGAATCCTCTCTGGGGCCGTTTGCATGACCACAGTCTTGCAGAGGAACCCAGCCTGTAACACCTGCTTACTAAAAGATTTTGTGCCAATTTGGTGGCCTATCTTTTGAAAGTCAGAGTCTCTTGCCCCCACTTGCCAGAGTATATACATACACAGACAAATTTCATTACCCCCTCCCACCCCCCTGGACTGCTGACAGTGCTCTAAGAATAGTTTTCTTGCCTGGCACTGAGAGCAGTATCCACCCGCCTGCAGAGGTGTTTAGAGTCCTGGGCTGCAGTCATGGTTGACTTAGCGTCCTGGCAGAGCAGGCAGCTGGTGGCTAGTGGGATGCGATCGGCTGTTCCTTGGGGCTGCTGGAGGGGCACCTCTCAGCCATACAGGGGAGCCTAGGGAAGTCATGGTGACTTAGCATCCTGGGTGCTGTGGTACCTGGCCTGTGGTCCAGCAGAGACCCCTGAGCTTGTCTGGATCCCTGTGCAGTCACCTCTATGGTCTGGGCAGGAGGTACTTGGGGCATGGGGCATGGTCAGTGGCACCCCTGACTGGTTGGGTCTTCCAGGTGGCCCTTGCATATTTCTTTTCATCTTTCTTCTGTGTCTGGGCTTATGACATTTCTTTGAGGTGTCTGTTCTTTGAGGTGAGAGTTAATACAGAAGAAAGAAATGAAAAGATCTTTCCATGTTAACCTGGAAAATTTTTAGAAATATTTGATGTACTTCATATGGATTATGGCTGTTAAATGTGAGCAGTGCAGAATGGTGTGGAGTGCCCCCCAGTGGCCCTCTGTCCGTGCTTCTACCCCCTACTTTTTGGGGTCTCAGGACACTCTCTGGAAAGCCAGACTTCTGATGTCAGAGTGACTTTCTGCCTTCATGGTATGTGTTAGTCTGGAGTTATACCCTGACCTTGTACCCTGGGTGTGAAGGAAGGTGAAGCTTCAGTTTTTAATAGCAACTTATAGCTTCTGCCTCCATCTGAAACTTTAGGCCAGGAGATTTGCCTCATCTTAGGGAAATTTTGGTAACATTAGTTTCATTTTTAGGCAAGTAGGGGACACAAGTGAGCACCTGTATTAATTGCTGTAGAAATAATTGGGTTTATAATTCAAAGTAATACTGTTTTTCTCGCTACCATAGGAAGATGTGAAAATTATGCTAGTGTTGTGTCCTATCCATGTGATTTGAGTATGGATTGCTTTTCTTTGAGTTTCCACTAAAAATGGCATTTTGGCCTTTTAAGCTGTTTTTGTAAGGACTTTTCTTTTCCCCAAGCTTGTTTTCCAGATAAGTCTTGGAAATTACGAAGAACATAGCTATAATTTCTCCCTTGATTGGCAGCGGAGAGCTTTCCCTGACAAAAATAAGGCTGCTCTGTGCCAAATGGTTGACTTTTCTAGAATAAAAACTCTAAAGGGTTTGCAAAGAGTCCTCTGGTTAATATATTGGCATTCCCAGAGCCCACTAAAACCCGGCAGCCTGCCAGACACCACTTAATGAGGACTCGGAGTGTCTGGCTCAAATCCCCAAGAGCAGAAGTGGGTGGGGGCGGCTGTCCACACCCTTTATTCATTTTTAATGACCGTACTTTTGTTTTGCAGATTTTGTTCTGCACCCTTCAAGACCCACAGCCGTGGTGCCTCCCCTCCCCCATTCATTTATCTGCTCGTTCATTTGGCAATGGAAAAGTGTGGAGACTTTCAAGGTTAAGGATCCTGGTGAGGGATCCCTTCTGTTTGCGGGAGTTCTTCTGTGGTTGTCTCTCTGTTTTCTCATTCTTCCTCCCACCCCCAAAACCCGGCCTTTATTTTGGAAAAGGAAAAGAGAAAAGGAACAGAAACGGAGACAACTTTTTTTTTTTTTAAATGATGCTTTATTGTCTCCTGGAAAAGCGAAGCATTTACGAAACTTTAAGTTTGTCAGACAGTTTATATGACAGTGCAAGTTGGTGCTTGCCAAGCTCCAGACAGATTGCTAATGTTACATGACAGGGAAAAAGAAATTACCGCTGTCTGCGAGCGGTGGGCGGGGCCGGGCACCCGGGAGCCTGCAGGCTGTGCGGTGCGTGGGGTGCGTGGGGGTGCGTGAACAGCATCCGCCCGCTGTCTGGAATTCTTCGACTCTTCAGAAGCAAGAAGGGTGTGTCTCTTGCTTTTATTTTCGGCAGGGCAGCAGGATCCAGGGAGCAGCTCTGTATTTTTTCTGGCCCGGTGACGCTTTGCCTCGAGAGCCCCCCCCCGGCCCGCACGACTCTCCTCCTTTGCGTCAGGGGACATGGTTCCTCATCTTCCTCCCGGGGTCCACCTTCCGATGACACTGAACTGCGTTCTTAGCCGCTCAGGTCCTCCTCAGGTGCCTTGAAGCCAAGTTTATGGCTGCGTTATTTCTGCAGCTGCAGACGTTGAGAATCAGTTGCCGGAGATAAGGGTGCGAGCTTCCCCGGGGGAGAGGGCTGGTGGCACTCCTTGGGCACAGTGTACTTTCATCCCTGGCATGTGGAGAGTCAGCTGGCAGCGTGACAGGTGTAATGAACTTAATGGACTTGCTCTAGTTGGTGGGGACACTGCTCATATTACAAAGCCAGCTCCTAAGTCGGGGCTCTGCCAAAGGACTTGCAGGACCTTCTCTGTGCAGATGGGATTGAAGGCCTGGCCTAGCTGAGAACTGGGTCGTGTGAGCCACATGGTCCCTAAATGGACCCAGACTTTCTCTTCAAAGGAAGGCTGCTCTGTCTAATCTCCCCACCCTCTATCCTTCCATCCATCTGGTGGGTTGCGGCCCTGCCTCTGGGATTGCCAAGTGCAGGCTCCCAGTGCTGCCTCCTTGGTTCCCCAGGATTGGCTGGACCCCTGGTGGCTGGACAGTGGCCCTGAGGCCAGCAGTCTCCTCACAGTGTTGAGAGGGAATTTCCAGGGTGAAATCTCCTGAAGACAGGAGGCCAGGCTGTGCTTGGAAGGGCTCCTGTGGCCAGGGTTCAAAGTGGTGGGAGAGGCAGCAGCGCCTCAGTGCCAGGTTGTCCTTAGCGTCCTGAGAGCTCCTGTTAGCTGTTAGCTCAGCTCCCCTAGCTCCTGAGCTTTTATCCCCTAGCAGCCCTAGGATGTGGGCACTGCCACCCCTCAACCCCCCACAGGCACACAAGCAGCAAGAAGCCTGAGATGCTGGCGTGAAGAAACTCTGTGTCTTCGGGACCACTTGGCAGTCAGAGTGGAGCAGGACCAAGTCTCTCCATGACCTGAGCAGGGCCCAGCGCTCCTCCTTCCTGCCTGCCTTCCTGCATGGATCCAACTCACGCCTCTCCTCCTGGCCTCACTCTTCTTTCTTTTTCAAAAAAATAATTTTTTTATTTATTTGGCTGTACCAGGTCTTAGTTGCGGCAGGTGGGATCTGGTTCCCTGATCGATTGCATTGGAGCATGGAGTCCTAGCCACTGGACCAATGGGGAAGTCCCTCCCCACCCCTCATTTGTAACCCCAGCTCCTGTGCCTGTCCTGCCTGTGGCCACAACCTCAGCTTTGAGAGTTGGGGTTGGGCAGAGCTCCATGGGACTGCCTCACTGATGTTCTCTGGCTTAGTTTGCTGGCTGGGTTTGTTGGGGGCCGGTCCTATTTTCCTGGCTGAGGTGGCCCAGGCCCTCCCTGTGCAGCAGAAGTCAGCTAGTCCCCAAACATGGGGTGAAGCCAAAAGATGATTACAGCTCTCAGATTCTCTGTCGTGCCTTGTGGGGGGTTGGGTTAATCAATCACATGTGTCTGCATGCAGTTCTTGTGTCCATCCTGGATAGACCTGAGTGTTTGAGCTTATGGGGCCTGAAGTGAGGCCCCAGGAGGTGCGGGTGTCCATAACCTGCAGGATGAACCCCAGCCCTTGGTAGACTTTTCCGAGGCCGCAGGCGGGACTAGACCTTTCATAACCCTGAGTGGCTGGGTGGTACTGTTCCCCACTCAGGTACTGTGGTGCCCACAGCCTGTGGGCACTGTTGGGGCTCAGTCTAGTGAGGTCCCTGGGATGGGGGTGGTCGGGCATTCTTTTGTGGTGGAGGCCACGCCTGTCTGGAGGAGTTCCTGTCTGTTCCTCCTATCAGGTGGTAGGGGGCCCAAGGGCCCTAGACCAGACACCACACACTGTTTTAACCTGACTTTTTATTCCAGAGATTCTTTCAGGCCCGACTGAAATCAGTGTCACAGACCTAATCCTCTGAAATCCATTTTTTTTCCTGATTAAAAAAAAAGGAAATAAAAATGACTAAAATTACCTGTAATTCCACTACCTTTAGAGATGACCTCTGTTAACAGTTTTGTAGATTCTTTCCAGGCTTCTTTATTGATTATAAAATCATGCTTCGAACTTACATACTTTTCATAAACTTTAACATTCCGTCCTGAACATATTTTCATGTAATTTAAATATTCTCCAAAAATACCACTGCTGATGAGTATTAAATTCCACTCTGTGGTTATATTGTTATTTTCTTAAGCCTGTTTTGGGACACTGAGTCTGCTGGCAGTTTTCCCTATTATAAATAATTCTGTACCAGACATTCCGGTTACATCCTCTGGACAGATTCCTCAAGGAGGAGCTGGCGGGTATGAGAACTTTCAGAGGGGCCCCAGAAAGGATGGGGCACTGCACATGGACATGGGGGTGACTGCAGCCTTGCCAGTGCTGAATATTGTTGTAAAAAAAACTTTGCAAGTTTGGCAGTGAAATGGTATGTTTAAATTTTCCACCCCATCCTTCAGTTGTGAAAATCAGTGTAGCATCTGGTAACCCACAGGTGAAGAGAGTTTGCTGTCACCAGGGCTTTGCTGTGGGCAGATGCAGTGACGTTAGTAGGTGCTCCTCGCAGGGGGATAAGACCTTTGTACTATTTTAAATTCAAATTAAACTTAGGAAGTCAGGTTAAGGGCAGTAAACAGTCTAATAGTTCATTTTAAAGAGAAAATTAGGGATTTTATGGCCAAAGACTGTGTCTGATCTTTCCCTGCCCCCCTCACCCTAACCTGGAGGGGGCTGCAGTGTGGACTCGGGGGTGGAGGGAGGAGGCCAGGGCCGGGGTGGCTCTGTTAGCAGGTGCCTGAGGACCTGAGTGACATACCCGTCAGTCATCCTATTCGCTCTTAGCCCTTGCTTTCTGAGATCAGACTCTTCCTTGGCCTTTCCCCCAAGGATGCCAACATGCAGCTCATCCTCTTACTGTTTCACTTGATGGCTGATGCTAGACCTCTAGCCTGGGTGTCCTCTGTGGGATTGGGGGCCTTGCTGTGGCCCCTCTCACTACACTTCTGCAGATTTCTGCTTCCATCTGAGGCCAGAGCCTGTCCTGAGTGCAGACACCAGAGCGTGTTGGTGCCGGCTGCTCTGGAAGCCCCAGACAAGGGAAACCATTTCAGTATGTCACAGTTAACTGAAGTCCGTTTTGTTTTCCTCAAAAGGCAGCCTGTTTGGGTGAAAGGTTGGGACCAGCTGGAGGGAGCAAGACATGACACCTGCATCTTGGGGTAATTGGGCCCCAATGAGTTTGTTCTGGTCACAGGCACCTTTGTGCAGTGGTGTGGGGCAGGTGTGGGTACTTGGGAGCCCTGGCAGGTGAGCCCAGTGAGTGGAGAGCAAAGGCCATGGGCCCACTGGGCGCTGATGCTTGAGTGGGTGACCATGGCCCTCTGGGTGCAGCCTGTGGGAGCCCACTTGGCTGTTGTCTTGCCTGCTTGGCACCCCCTACCCCCACCCCGCTGGCCACGCAGGCAGCCACACCCCACTTTCCAGGTGCGAACACACCCTGGACCTGGGGAGGGGGACAGATGAGGCCCTGGAGATGTAGTGAGCCAGAGGACCTCAGGAAGTCGAGAGGGCTGGCTGGTGGCCACCCAGCTCTCTGACCGTTGGGGGGCGGGGGTGGCTGGGGGAGCAGCCCATGTGGGATCTTGAGGAGTTAGTACCAGGGGTTCGTGGACCAGGCTGCTGGTCCCTGTGTGCGGGCTGGCTGCTCCTCAGTTGGAAAGGAGGGCCTTCTGGACAGAATTCAGCATGATTTCAAGGGTGGCTAAGGTTACAGTTGGGTGGCTTGGCTGGACGATTGTACTTCTGTGATTTGGGCTCTTAAATACTGAAGCCTTCAGAACTTAGCTTCCATCCTACTGGCATTTAAATATGAGTGCCAGTCTTCTACTTCCACACCAGAGGTCCTGGGATTTATTTATTTATTTTCATTTGAAGAGTAATGTAAAAATAGTATATACACACAGTCTTCACTGTGTAAGATAGGTAGTAAACTTAGGCCAGAGAAATGATAGCCTTTGTTTCTGATAAATGAAGCTGGCCCCTCTGTGGCTTGGAGCATTTGTTATTTGATGGACTCCCTTGTGCTGAGCACAGAGCGTGAATATTCACCCTTTTCTTGTTCTGACGTAGCTCACTTTCTGGGCTTTAGGAATCGGGACTCACTTATGTGCCTGAGGGAGCGGCTTCTGCGGAGGAGGCCCGAGGGCTCCAGTGTGGGCTGGAGCCGCTGCCGGGGAGACGCATCACCCCATAGTTTGGAGGGAAGTTTTGCGGTGAGTAGGTTGCTTTTCTCTGCTGCCGGCCACGCCCATCCCTAAAACAGCCATCTGCCTGCTTCTTAGGTTCGAAGGGGATCAAACGAGGTATAAAGCTCATGCAGACCAGCTGGGAGAGTCCAGCCTTGGTGAGCCTCGATGAAGCGGGGCTGCTTCCAGTGAACCGAGCATCTGGGGTGCGCGCGCAGCCTGTGCGGTGGGGATCCCACTCATGCCCTGGGACGGGAGATTCAGGAACCCAGGTTTGGGCACCGGAAGCGGCCGCTATGACCACACTCCGGGTCTGAGCCGTTAGTCTGGGAGGAGCGTGTACTGGGGGTGGGGGCGAGGCTGCTGGCTTGCATCTCTGACCGTTGGCCGCCGCACGCGCCCTCCTTCTCCTCCTCTGCTCTGTGCGGCCCGCGATGTCTGAGCACTTGGTCTGGTCCGGACAACGGTGGTGGTGGGGGGGGGAGACTTCAGGGAGAGGCTGGCTTTGGGCTGACAGGTGGCCGGACAGTGGTTTGCGGGGCGAATGGCAGGGAGAGGGGTCCCTGTCCGGGGCCCCCGGAACCCTGTGCACTGAGTCCGGACGGCGCAGACCTGAGCGTGACCTCTGTGCGCTGTGAGCATGGGCTTCACTCTCACTGTCACGTGTGTGGGTTATCGGTCAGTTTGCTTGTGCAGTGTGTGCTGCCCACTCTTGCTCACAGAGGGATGTGTGTGAACGGTCGGGGCCACTGTTGGCAGTGGGACCGCGTGTCCAGGCAGCTGTAGTTGGAGGGCAGGTCCACAGGGAATGCGTGGCTCCTGAGTTTCCGGCTCTACAGCGCCTGGGGGAGGGCACAAGGAAACCCTAGCGGAGCAAGCCTGGGTCGGGTCCTGCTAGTGCAGAACGTGCGTGGTGGTTGAGCTAAAAGGGTCAGATCCCATCTGTGTGCGTGGCTGGTGGTGGACGGCGTTGCTGGGGAGGGGATACAGGTGCTGAGAGATAGTGGCAGTTGATCCGTGACCATGACCTGCATAGTAGAGGGCGAAGAGGGGGCTTAGGGGACGAGTGTGAGCGGAGGTGGGACTCGGAGGCTGAAGGCCTAGCCCTTGTTGGAAGTGGAGAGTTTGGTGGTTCTAACTTCATGGCGCTGGGTGGAGGTCTGCAGACTGAGTCTCCTGTGGAGCTTCTGCCCATCATTGCTGAAAACCGAATCAACCAGTAGTGATGGTAAAATGGGGCTGGGGGGACATCTGCCTTCCACCTGTTTTCATACCTGGTTGTTTGCTCTGGAGGCTCTGTCCCCATCTCAGGGCTGCAAGACTTGGAACTTGTTTACATTTCACAAAATGCTTAAATGTTGGTACTCCAGACAGCTCATAACAGGGAGTTAGGCTTGTCACTTTCACATGGTGATGGTAGTGGCTTCTGTTTGCAAAACGCTTGAACTTTTTCAAGCTCTTCAAAGACAGTGTTTAATCTCATGATCCTTGGCTTTAAGGAACAAATAATGAGATGTATGTGGAAATGTAATTAATTTCTAATACGGCTGTTAGCTGAATATGGGATTCAGATCACAGTTTATTTTAATGTAGAAAACCTGACGGGAAGACGTGCCTTGCAGTCATCCAGGCCTCACGGTGGGTGGTTTTCTGAAGGAACCCAGGCTTTGCAGCTTGCTGGCTAGACAGACATAATTTTGGGAGGTTAGGGCAAATGCTAGTCAAATTCAGAAGTACAAGGCAACTTGAGGGCTGATCTGAATAGTCATTTCCCTGTGGTTGTGCAGAAAGAGACGTGGGGCGTGGCAGGGTATGTGAGACAGTGCTCTCACCTCGCTTGTTAGAGGACGCTGTGCTGGTGGCCCTTAATGGCACTTAAAATCACTGCAGGTCCTGGCACACCTGGAGTGTCACCCGGTCGTCACAATGGAGCTGACGTCCCCCTGTTTGTCCTGTGTCCTTCAGACTGGCTGGTTTTCCCCTTGTGGCTTGGATGCTGTCTTGGTGTCTGTCTGTTCAGCTGTGGGTGTGGGTTACTGCTGGTCTGCCTTTCCTTTCAACAGAGGAGTGTTTGAGTCATGTGGGGCCCCTGTCTGGTGATATCAGGCCGCCCCAGCCCTCGCGATGCTTGGCCACCCCTGCGCCTCGACCTCGGCAGCTCCTCCTCCTTGGGTTCTCCTCTTCTGTGGCCACCATGTGTCCCTTCGCCTTCTTGGACCTCAAGCAGAGTCAGGCTTTCTCTGCAGCTTTCTGCCATTTCCTTTGCAGGCCCCAGAGGTGCTGTTTCTCCCCAAGTCCAGGTGCATCCTAAGCTAGTGATGGAGGCAGAGGCCAAACGGTCCCTTGTGTCCCCTGCTTGGACATCCACTAAACCGCCAGTGTGGGCCAGGTGTCCCTTGGAGATTTTGGTGCAAAGGAAGTGCTTTCTGTCCTTTTGGGCTGTGGATCAGTACCTGTCTTGGCGGGTCAGTGGCATTTGGGGGTGGCCTGACCCTGAAGGACAGTGTGGGGAAATGGCCCCTCCTTACTGAGCAGAGTGCTTGTCTTCTGTGTTGCTGGGTGTTCTCTGCTGTTGGTGGAGTGGGGACTGTGACAAGGAGGGGCAGGTGGTCAGTGAGCAGAGCCTGGCGAGCTGGTGGGGGGACTGAGCGCCCCTTATCTGAGCTTCCTTCCTATGGTTCTTTGTCACTGATTCTGGCGAAGTTTTAGTGACAACCTCCTCATGATGAGACGTGGCTGGGTGCTCAGTGACTTGGCCTGGGGGTCTGGCCATGTCTGAGGGGTCTGGCCCTCAGTCAGTGGGGAAGGTTTCTGACTACTGAGCTTCCCAGCCATGCCTGGAAAGCATAGAATTCCGTCGCGTGGATTGAAATGGGCGCTGTATTTACGTGGAGGCCTTCACCCCTGACTCCACACTCAGGCCTGACTGGCTGGTAGTCCTCCCCAAGCCTGTGACTAGAGCCATGTCCTGATTCCCTCTCTCCACCCAGTGATTCAGACACACAACCAGGAGCCCTCCTGGACTTCCCCTCCCCACTCAGGGGCTTGTTCTGCCTTCAGAATCTGCCCTAAATCTGGTGTCTCCATCACCAGTAGCTCAGTGTGTGTCCTTCCCCTGGGCTCATGCAGGGGTCTCTGACCAGCCACTCACCTCCCTTCCCCATAGTCTGGTTTCAGCCCAGTGGCTGAGTGAACCGGGCCTGGTGATTGGGCTGCTGTGTTGGGCCTGGAGGAATGACTGCTGTCCCCTGGGTCTCCCCACTGTCCAGCTCCACCCTCAGGGCTTTGTGGTTGCTACTGAGACCTCTCCCCAGGGCTGTGCGTTTATCACTCACTTCACTTAGGGCTCAGTTGGGTGTCCTGCCCAGACCCTGTCCCGGTTTCCTCCACTGCCCAGGACAGTGAGCATAGGACCCCTGGAGCATAGCACCCAGGGAGCACAGGCCGGACCCAGGACGCAGCAGGACAGCCACTCCTGGGGCGGGGGAGGGGTGGGTGCACTGGGGCTCCCACCACAGTCACCAGGGGTCAGGCCGGGCCTCTATGTGAACAGATGGTACTGCCTATCAGACTGAAGCACAATCCAGGCTGGGGGCTGGGGGGCCAAGGGGGGCTAGCACAGCTCAACTCCACACCACCCCCCTTGCCCCCAGGTGTTTCCTCATTTGCATTAACTTTCATTGACAGTTTTCCCCAAAATAAGCTGCTCTCGCCCTCCCTCCCCCTCTCCCAGTTTAACCCATTTGCCAAATAAACTGCTGGTAAATGAAAAATTATGTTTCAAGCAAATTAATCCAACTGTGGAAGATCATCAGATTTGTTAGTGTTCTTGAATCATCATAGGTAGAGATTTTCCCCTTTAGACCAAGTGTCTGTTACAACCTTGGTTCTCCTCAGCTGTTTTCTTCTGTCCTTGGGATTAGAAAAAATTCAAAGTAGAGAAAGTTATGATCTGTGAGTCATTTTACCATCTTGTCAAAGAAGACTAAGCCCTGAACAGGTCCCTGGGAGCTTAACTCATTCTCCAGACACCTGACTGTGCTTTTACTCCGGTGTTTGATTCATCTTGAGTTGTGTGGCCTCCCAGGTGGCACTAGCAGTAAAGAACCCACCTGTCAACGGAGGAGACACAAGAGACCCCGGTTTGATACCTGAGTTGGGAAGATCCCCTAGAGGAGGGCATGGCAACCCACTCCAGTATACTTGCCTGGAGAATTCCACGGACAGAGCAGTGTCCATGGGGTCACAAAGAGTCAGACACAACTGAAGTGACTTAGCACACACAGCACACCTTAGATTTCAAATTCACAAGGATATGAAAATTATGGAACAAGGAAAAAACCTGAATAAGACAAATTCCAGTGGCAAGTAACAGCGATTCATTTCCAGTGATGGATTTCAGCCTGTGTGATGTGTCACAGACACTGGGAATGCTTGCAGGCGAGGGGGGATTCTCCCTAGGTCCAGGAGACACATCTGTGGTCCTGCCCCTTCCAGCAGTGGCAGGCCGTCTCAGGGCCAAGTTCCACTCTGCCTCTGTCAGGAGTCTGTTGGAACAAGGCAGGCACTGTGCTTCCCTGGAGAACACCTGCAGGGGATGGGCCAGGACCTTAAGAATGGACGTCTCCAGCATTGCCCGAGGATGATTTTGAAATCCTGTCTTTTTACCCTTTCCTTGTTTGCTACAGTGATCACTTCTATAACAAGAAAATCACCAGTGGACTTGATTTCTTCAGGCCATGGAACAAAAAGTCAGTTTTTGAAAAACTGTGGAAAACAACATGATATGTATCTTTTTTTAAGCATCATGGGAGCAGGAAGGAGTTGCTATGGTGAGGTTCACTCTGCATGGAGAGCGGCGCCCTGAGCGTCCCAGTACACAGATTTTCTCCTCAGATGTGGAAACAGTCACACGCAGGAACACGATTCCACCCTTTCCCCTCAAATCACCATTTGACTTTGATCTAAAAGCATGAACAATCCTGCATGCCCTCTGCAGCCTCTGCCTCTCAGCCTGAGGTCACCTGAGGTCACCTGGGGTTGCCTGTGAGCCCACCTTGCATGCCGTCTGAGGCTCCATCCTTACCCACCGAGAGCAGACTGTTCAGAAAGCTGGCCCAGGGACCTTCAATTTCCACATCCATGTGTTTCTGTAGCCTTGTGTTGGAACACGTGCGGGTTCTTTGATGCCCTTGTCTGAACCACTTGCAGAAGTCCATGGTCATGTGTCCATAAGGTGTTCCCTTCAGCCTGTCTATGGTGCAGAACACAGACGCTGCAGCCCCTCTGTGTGACTGGCCGCTGTTGACCCGCTGGTATAGGTACGGGAGTGGTTGAAGTTCTGTGAAGAAACGTGGCCCATGGAGATGGAATCCCCGTTTATGTTGGTGTCTCTGGAGTTGGGCTGGAGGGCCGCCGTGCTGGGGGCCGTCCTCTCCCAGTGTGGTGTTAGGCCAGCTTGTTTGGAGGCCCTGGTACTCTGCACCTCTGACATCCTGGTAGTCACACTTGGAAATGAGAACATTTGCACTTTACCTTGGGGCCTCCCAGATGACACTAGTGGTAAAGAACCTGCCTGCCAGTGCAGGAGATATAAGATATCTCCTGAGTGGGGAAGATCCCCTGGAGGAGAAAGTGGCAACCCACTCCCATATTCTTGCCTGGAGAATGCTATGGACAGAGGAACCTGCCGGGCTACAGTCCATGGGGTCGAAAAGAGTCGGACATGACCGAAGCGACTTAACACAACATACGCTTAGCCTTGGGGTTGAACATTCCTGCAGGTAGGTCACAGATGATGTCAAGATTTTAAAAGTTAGGTTACCTTTGTTCCTGAAAGTCTATAATGTCTTTTTATCTACAGGCTCTTAATGATTTTTCCTGGCAGCAACTGCTTATTCATTGATGGTAAACCAAGGAGGAAGAAGACCCAGACAAACCCCAGGTTTCCAAACATCATAACTAGAAACACATCCATTCTCACCACACAGCCTTTCAGGTTCCAACCTGGGCAGCTTATTAGTTGCCAGGAGGTAGTGAGAATTATGGGTTGTGTTTTCAGGTTGGCTGCAGGGTTTTAAAATCCACATCCCCGCTCCTTTCTACCATTATGCCTCGGCCTTTTTAAACAGACTTTCTGTTAGTGACATTGCAGTGACGGTGTTTACACCGCGTCCTCCCGCCCTTCGCCCAGCTTCCCTGACTTTGGTGCCTGACGCCACATCAGCTCACGGTGACTGTATCACAGGCGCAATGCACACAGACTTGATGGGTCTCACCACTGTTCCTACTAAACCCTCTCTGTTCCCAGTGCTTAGTCATTCAGTTGTGTCCCACTCTTTGAGACACCATGGACTGTAGCCTTCCAGGATCCTCTCTCCATGGGATTTCTCCAGGCAAGAATACTGGAGTGGGTTACCATTTTCTCCTCCAGAGGATCTTCCCAACCCAGGGGTCTAACCAGGGTCTCCTGCATTGCAGGCAGATTCTTCACCATCTGATTCCACAGGGAAGCCTAGACCGAATCCCATATTTGTGTTGCGTTCAGCCACTGCTATGACCTTCAGCTTTTCTTCATCCTCTTATTACAGTAAAATTTCAAACGATGAACATAGAGAAGAGCAGAGCGTCTGAGCTGGTGCCCTCTTTCGACTGTGACCAGCCTGTGGCTCGTTCACTTCTGTCCCCACTGGAACTCACGTCCTGCCCGATGAGCTGACCTTGAGCAGTGCCTGCGGCCTCAGCGGTGCCCTTCCCACGTGTGCCTGGGGGCCCTGTGAGGGCGCTAAGGACCTGATGCTCTGCAGTCGCTCCTGTAACACCCTGAAGTGAGAACTGGGTTGGGTCCTTTCCTGCCTTCTTCCACAGTTTCCAGGAAAAGTGCCCTGAGTGGGAAGTCTAGCAGAAGGGTTTACGGGCAGGTGCCCTCACTCCAGAGCCCTTGCCACACTCAGTTCATGTTTCTTATTCAGCCTGAGTCCCTCCAGCTCCGCCTGACCTCTGCACAGAGCCTGACTTCTGTGCTCACCTTTTCCAGGTGCTCAGATGGCCCTGCTCCAACATGCTCCTCTCCCCGCAAGAGCTGTCTGTGGATGCTTTTCCCAGTCATGGCTGGTACCTGACAGAACATCCCCCTAGGGCATTGTTTGGTACTTGTTAGTTGAGTGAATGAATGAACCACCAGCCTATTCTAGTAAGCTGCTTTGTCCCAAGATGGGGATAGCTAGAGAGTTCTCAGTGTTGGGCCCTTGGACTTATTACATTTTAAGATGTTACAATTGCTTCACTCAGTTGTGGAGTTTCAGGCTGTGGAGGAGGTGGGGTGCTTTTCTTACTGCTCTTCAAGTTAAGTTAGTGTTTGTGTGAAAACTTAACCCTAGTGACTAAAGAAGGGAAATTGAAAAGAATGCTTCCTCTGGGCTTCCCTGGAAATGGGACCGTCTGAGGGGACATGGGTCTTCCAACGGGCACTGTGCATGTGCATGGAGTAAGTCTGCTCCCCGTGAATGAAGCTTGACAAACCTGATGTGATTGCTGAAGTTCAGCTGCAGATGTGCGTTCGTCCCCCTCTGGACCCCGGCAGCACCCCAGCCCTGTGCCGGCTGGAGGACTGGCCTCGGGAGGTCTTTGGCGCCCACCTTGCCCTTCTGCAGACCCTGCCGGTGTTGCAGCTGTGGGCGGAAACCCGGCCTGCTGGGTCCCGGCAATGAGACCCAGCCTTTTCTTTCAGTCATCTGAAGTATCAGGAGTTCCTCACGGGTGGATGCTGATGCGTGTGTGCGCTCCTGTCACACTGTCCTCAGGGGACTCAGTCCACACCCCACAGGGCAGAGCCTGGGGTGGTGGTGAGGCGTGTGGCAACCACTGAGTCATGTAGGGACAGAAACTGCAATGCGGGGACTGGTGTGTGAGTCAGCCTGGGGGCGCTCTGGAGGGAAGGGTCTGCAGGGTCTGTCCTTGCTCCTGGCACCCTCTCGTGCAGTCACATCAGGCTCTTCTGTTGATTTTGTGTCTTGGCATTTTGCTCACTTTCTAAACTGCTGCCTGGGCTTCAGAACTTGCCTCTTAATGGGGTCCTGAGGATGGAGGGACCAGCTGGCATCTCCCCGGGGCCCTGGGCTTGAACTCTTGGACAGCAGCAAGTCTGTGGGGCTGCTGTGAGCAGGGTCCCACCTGCCTCAAGCATCTCTGGTGGCCTGGCACCTGCAGGTACTTCTCTAGGGAGCTGAGTGAGCTGGGGTATGCCCTGGCACACAGCAGGGAGCCTCTCTTCTCTGCGGAAAGGGTCAAGAGAGGGGCTGCTTGGGTGGGGAGCCTGGGTGTCACACCTCTGCTATAGTATACCTGCCGGGGTGAGGAAGTTGTTGAGACACACAGCTGTTTGCCATGTGTACTTGGAAACATCGCCCTTAGATCTCAGAGCTGTTTGTTGTGTTTTCCTTAAACATTTCTCTTGTCAGAATGATGAGAAAATTGCCTGTGTGGGAACTCAGAAGTGCAAATTTGTTAATGCCTCCTTTGACAACGGTTTGTGTTCAGAGCAGTTTATGAGCTGTCACAAGTCACTTCCCATTAAAAGTGCCGCCGCCAAGTGGAGGGGGTAGGGGTGGGGGTGGGGGACCTGCCGAGCAGGCCCGGAGGCCCAGTAGGCACACGCGGCTAAGGGTCCTCAGCCGGTGAATTAAATGGTAAAGGGAGAAGTGGCCGGGTTCCTGTAGAAAAGCTGTTTTGAAAGTCTTCTCCCTTTTCGCAATCCCCAGAAGCCTGGTGTGAAGGTGCTAGTTGACATAGCCCTTCTTCTGATGGCCAGAGAGGGTCCCTCGGCGGCCTGTGTTCCTTTATGTCCCGCTTCATCAGTCTGGTGGACTGATGGTGGACTGCCCTGACGCACCCACCCATCTGTTCATGGCAGGTAACTGCAGGATGGTGTTCTGGGGTCCAGAGTGCAGCCAGGGCCCTTGATTTGAGAGAAACCAGCCACTGCGTTGGGTGTTTTCTGGCAGAGGTTCTCCATGGAGGCGCTCTTCCCCGCAGGGCACACCCGACAGTGTGGGGAAGACATCTTTGGTTGTCATAACTGGGAGGCAGGGGTGGGGCTGGTGTTGGGTGGGTAGAGACCAGGGAGCCTGCAGCTGTCCCCCAGGGCAGGGACGGTCACCCAGCCCCAGGTGTTGGCACTGCTGAGGCCGGGAGCCCTGCTGCAGATGACAGGTGACAACACTGGGTCATGGTTAGTGGACACATGCTGGCCTGGCAGCAGCTGGCAAGACGTGGAAGTTCTGGTGTCTGCTGCTGCTCCTTGTTCACTTAGTATCCAGAAAAGAAACTCCATTGTCCCCATCCATCTTTTGTTTTTATTTTAAAATTTCTTATGCAATTTTTAAAGGGTAACTCCATTTATAGTTATTATAAAATACTGGCTATGTTCCTTGTGCTATAAATACATCCTTGTAGCCAGTAGTTTTTACCTCCCACCCCACCCCTATGTTGCCCCTGATAACAGACCACTAGTTTGTTTTCTGTATCGCTGATCCTCCTCTTTTTGTTGTTATATTCACTCGTTTGTTATATCTTTTAGATTTCACATGTAACTGAGGTCATACAGTGTTTGTCTTCCTCTGTCTGACTTCAAACTGATGTTTAAACATGAAGAAGGACATTCAGGATATGGACTCAGCCGTTGTGCCCTGAAGGTTAAATTCTTTCTCACAGTTGTCTTTCCTTTCTTTTACTAGGTCTCTAAAAAGCATTTGTGATCTAATTACACCTTGTAGAAGTCTGCAGTTGATACATTTGTTGTTCATTAATTCAGTGTTTAGGCCAATCATCTTTCCTTCTGGCCTTTTTCTTTTTTTTTCAGGTTTTAAAACTTTTTATTTGCATATTAAAAAAATTGTGCATTCCAATAATTAAAATCATTTGAACAACAACAACAAAAAATGGCACTCTGATTAAACTGCATTTTACAGCCCGAAGAACACCTTGGACCAGCTTTTTACTCTAGATTTCACTGTCGTCCCACCCAGCTTCCTCCTTCACCAGCATGCAAGTTCTTTTCCTTCCCTGCCAGCCACACAGGCAGATGGTAGAGGCAGGCGCGGCCTACGTTGTCAGTAGTTCTCCATTCTTTGATGTGAAAAGGGGTAGCACAGTCATTTAAACTCAATCCAACCTCTTTGCATCTTACAAAGTTAAACAGCTAAAAGAAGTAAAATAAGAAGGCAATGCTTGTGGAATGTACAGTGCATACTGGCGGTGCACGCTTCATTACAACTCTCCTGCTTGCTTCTCCTGTTCAATCGTTTCTTTCGAAGGCAGTGGATTTTTCTCTTGCGTTTCCGTTTTCTTCAATTTCGACTTATCGAACTTCTCAATCTCAGCCATATCGGGTTTGTCAGACACGGTTGCAGAGGGCGCGGAGCGAGCTGCGAGCGAGTGAAACCTGGTCTGCGCTGTGGCC
This sequence comes from Antilocapra americana, assembly GCA_007570785.1. Lineage (NCBI taxonomy): Eukaryota > Metazoa > Chordata > Mammalia > Artiodactyla > Antilocapridae > Antilocapra > Antilocapra americana. Next base: position 40,393,043 of record ML662445.1, read on the forward strand.
GCCGCGAGTGTCTCCTTCTGGCCTTTTTCTGAGGCCGAGGTCTGGTCTCTCGAGAGAAGTATTCCTCTTTCCTTAGCTGGCTGGGCACAATGGTGTTCCAAGGCGGGCAGAGAAAGGACTAGGCCAGAACAGTGGCCTTTTGACCTCTGTAACACAAGGTCCTAGAAAATGCCCTCTGAAGGAGACTCACAATTTGTGCAGAAAGAGCAGGTCTGTGGTGTTCACCCCTAGACAGACCCATGACCCCGGAGGGGCAGCAGTTCCTCATTTTATCCTCAGATCAGGATGACCGTGTGTTCCTGAAACTTGCTGCTGTTTTCCTGAAGCGCTTGTGTTACACAATCCCATAACATCTTCAACGAAAGAGTTTGCATAGTCTATGGCAACTTCTTAATTTCTGACTATTGGGTAAAATGAAGTTTAGTTGTGAATGTCCCATAGTTGTAGCTCTGAGTAAGGGCCTTGGTAAAAGGACCTGCAAGCCTTAGTATGTTCTGTGTGTCCTATGTTGTTACATGCTTTTCACTCATTTTTTCCCCCAGTGTTTCTTTATTGTTTTCTGACTTTATATCTACATCATATTTATTATCTATTTATATCAACCTTCTGTCTATCTATCATCTTCTCTGTCATCTTTATCTGTCATTTATTTCTGTCCACATATGCTGTCTGTGTGCTGCTCACACAACTCAAGGGGTGTCTTCCCCTCTAAGAGAAAAGGCTGTATATTATTTTCAGATAACTCCTAAGAGCACATGCTGATTTTGATCAGAGGTCACTGGTTGGCTGTTGAGTGGCCCCTGCACCACAGCTAGTAAATATACCCTCTGCTGCCTCAGCTTCTTTCAAGCCCAACAGCAGACAGGTCCTCCTAGCTGGCAGCTGTTGATACCTGTGGACAGGCATGTCCTCAGCTCTTCTTTGCCCAGGACCCTGACTGGGTCATAAAGTTTTACATCAACTTGACCACATTTGTTCACAGTTGGGGTGTCGGGGTGCATGACAGTAGTGGCAGATGCGAGGTTCTCTGTGTAGCATCTTGGACTCAGCTGAGTATTTGCCGCTGCTGTTTTTTCTCCCACAATTTCCTTCCCTCTGCAAAGATGTCTTTCTCTCCAGGACTTGCTCTGTTTTTTTTTTTTTAACCTTCTTTCTCAGTGGACAGGAGTGGTCACCTGCCCATTGGCGTGAAGTCCCTCTGTCTTGTCACTTGACTGAGGAGAGCCCTTCATCTGTGGATAGAATCTCTCTGGGGACCAGGAGCTCATTACCTTGAACGCAGCCCCTTCAAGGCCCGTGCGGATGGGGTGAAATGTGCCTGTGATTCCAAGCAGGCTGGCCTTCCTTCCACATGGGCCATTTGCAGGCACCATGGAAGCCACAGTGAGCCTCCTCTTCCAGGCCGGACAGCTGCTCCTCCCCTGAGCTGTGAGGGAAGGACCCAGGCTGAAGACCCAAGCTGAAGACAGCTTCCCCACTCCCTGGAGCCACATCCTGAGAGTGGGCCTTGCTGCTCTTTAAAGAGAGAATATTCAGAACATGAGACAGACTTGAATTTAATGATGAGCACAAAAGCATTCTGTAAAGACAGAAATGAATATGTCATTGTTCAATTACACAGTGTCCTTCGTGAGTGTAGCTAATTAAGAATGGATCTTCCTGTACATATCCTGAGTCCAGTAACTTGGGTAAATGACATTCTTAGGCAGAGAAGCCTTTAACATGTGTTTTGTATTAGACCCTGTGCTGTTTCCTTTCTATTCAAAATTGGGGTGAGCGTGAAGCATTGTTTCATACTTTTCTCTGCAGATGGCTACATTTGGATTGTGTCAAGTAATTTCTCTCTAGCCTTTCTCTTCTTCCAAGACTGAATCTGGATTGATTCCTGTTTAAAGCTTCCCAAGATCCTTGCTGGAGACTGTAGCTGGAGAAGGCACTGGAGTGCCCTTCACACCTGTGCTGTGGTAGAAAAGCATTTAAAATAAAATTTTCCTGAATCAGGAGCATCCCAAGGTAGCTTGTAACAGAATTTGAGGCAGACATTGGCAGAGTTGTCTGTACAGTGATGTAGAAGCTCTCTTTTCCTGAACTAAAGCTGGGTCCCGAAGCCAGAAACCCAGACTTCTCCTGCTTCTGCCTCCTCCTCCCTGCTCATCTGATCCATCTCGGGCCATCAAGTCCTGTGGTCGTAGTTCAGAGTATTCTCTCACTGGACATTTCCAGTCTTACTTGTAGTTACTACGTTTGATTCCCGGTGTTTCTTGTTTGGATTCTGCAGCAGTGTGGGGACAGACTGCTGTGCCTTTGACCTTTGGTTTTTCCTCACCTCCCCTTGTGTCTTTTATGTGCTTTGGAGAGAGGATCTCAGACTTCAGTGTGTGTAAGAGTCACTGGGAGGGCTCCTTAAAATGCAGTTGATGAACTGTCAGGTGTTCTCATATGTTTCCTGGCCTAGAACCCCAGAACAACTTGCAGCTGGCCACATGGTCCCAGTGACCTGGCCTGAGACTCTGTCTCCTGGCCCCTCCCACTGCTTCCCGTGGTACCCTGTTTCTCTGGCACCACCCAACAGACCTCGCCCTTGCTGGCGCCTCTGCCTGGAGGCTGCCCTCGTCATCTGCTACACGACTGGGTATTTCCCAGAGAGAAGAGTGCTCCTGGGCACATCTCCAGCTGCTGGAAGGTGTAGTAGGAATGAGCTTCTTGGGGAATGACACACTTGGGGCAGGGCAGGCCTCTGCTCTGCTTCTCCAGAGCAGTTGCATCATCAGGAAAAGTAAGAGGGTCTCCATCAGTCATTTCAGGGATGGCGTGTGTACCTGCTCAGTCATGGGTCCTGTGGCAGCCCCCCGGGCAGGGTGGCCTCGTATCAGCCTCGCTCAGCTGTCCCAGGGCCTCCATCTCCTCCAGCTTCTGACTGCCAAGCTGCCTCCCTCCCTCCCTCCCTCACATAGGTCTGTTTCATTTGGGTTTAAATCTTGGTTTCCAAATGTCAGTAATGTTCAAGAATTACTTAGGGGGCTTGTTCAAATGCAGATTCCTAGATCCCACCCCCAGATAGTCTGACCTGGGGAGCTGAGACCTGCTCGGTGCCCAGGAGGCCTGATCTAGGCCCCAGCAAGTGGCCCTTGCACAGACTTGCCCCTTTCTCCCTTAGGACCCAGAAACACAAAAGGCTGCTTTGCTACAAAGAGACTGGAGGAGCTCTCTGAAGGCAGGACGTTTGCTCTGTTCTGCTCAGATAGTCTTGGGGACGAGTGCCTGCTGCAAACTGAGAAGACTCTGGTTTCTGCCTTTGTTGTGTCCAGAGGCTGAGAGAAGTGAGGTGGAGTCACCTCATCTTCCATGTCCCCACCAAGGTCTTGGTGAGAATCTGCAGGGTGTCCATGGCAAGGGGGAGGCAAAAAGCTCCTCAGGCTGCAGTTAGTTCCCAGTCATGGAAGTGGCTTCTGGAGTAGTAGCAGTCTTCAGTTATATTTGTACTTGCAAAAAGCCCCAATAATTAAATGTATTCGAAATATTTTCTGCATGTGATTATGTAGAGTCATGCACTTTCATTTATTTGACTTATTATTTTTTTTTTGCTGTGGTGTGTCTTTGTTGCTGCTCATTGGCTTTTTCTAGTTGGCGAGTGGGGGCTACTCTCTAGTTGCTGTGCGTGGGCTTCTCATCACAGTGGCTTCTCTTGTCGCAGATCACGAGCTCTAGGTGCATGAGCTTCAGTAGTTGTAGTACATGGGCTTAGTTGTCCCATGGCATGTGGGATCTTCCCAAACCAGAGGTCAAGCCCGTGTCCCCTGTATTGGCGGGTGGATTCTTATACAATGAACCACGAGGGAAGTACATGCACTTTTAAATTTTCAAGGAATGCTTGTTACTTTTGAAAATTGTACTTGCAGCCCCTGAAAGCATATGTGTGTGTGCGTGTGTGCGTGTGTGCACGTGAGCATCCGAGCGCACATGCGCACATATGCGGCCTTGCCACATGGCTGTCACCAGAAGGTGCTCTGTCTCTCTTGTTTGGAGGCAGCAGCACTGGGTCTCCCCCATCACACAGGATGGGATTTGAGAGGAACAAGGACAGTTTTCTCAGGATCCTAAGAGTTTCCAAGGGCGGCCTACGCATAATTCACTTTCTAAAAACAACCTGTGCCCCTTCTGCGCCTCTGATGCTGCCTCTGTGCTCAGACCTGGCTCCTGCTGTCTGCAGCTCCAGACGAGCACCCTCCCTTCACACTCAGCCTCGGCCCCTCCTTCCTTGGGGGTCCCCCCCCACCCCTTGCGAGGGGCAGTGTCCTGCAGCTGTGCTGGGGCCCTGGGAACGGCTTGCCTTGGACTGTGAGTCACTCTCCCTTTTTAAGTGTTAAAATATAGGCGATTTACAATATTGTGTTAGTTTCAGATGTACAGCATAGTCTTTCGGTTTTTTGTTTGTTTGTTTTTGCAGATTATATTCCATTATAGGTTTTTACAAGACTGTGGCTTTAATTCCCCTTGCTATTCAGTAAATCCTTGTTGCCTACCTATTTTTGGTATAGTATGTAACAAATTTACGGTTATCAAAGGGAAAGGGGAAGTGCGGAAGGGACAGACTAGGAGTATGGGATACAAACTAACTGTCCTTTCTGAGCTTGGGTTTAGGTCAGGCATTTAGGTCAGCTTGGGTTTAGTCTGAGGCATTCTTTCCTCAGACTTTGTATTTTTGTACTTTTCAAGCTGAGCCCACTGCCACAGTAATTTCTGTCATCTTTGTCAGTGGCAGAGTGTTCTGTTGCTCTGTGAACGGACTGCAGACCGGGATGACTCCCCACTCTTCCACTCAGTCTGTTCCACTCCCTGTGCCCCAGTCTCCTCCAGGTGGGGGCATCTGGTCCCTTCCTCTGGCTTTCAGCTCTTGGCTTGCCTCTTCTCCCTTCCCCTCCCCTTTCCCTCCTGGTCCTGGCAGCCACTGTAACCGGGAAGGTGGCTGATTGTTTTTTGTATTAAGTCTTTCAGTTGTAATAATTTCCCTTCTCACAAAAATTCCAGTTATTTGAATTTCCCAACTGTTCGGGCTCTGGCTAAGTGGGGCTTAATTTCACCTGAGGATCTGAAAACTTGGTGCTTATTGATTATACTGTTGAAGATGCTGAGGAAGGGAGGCATTTTGGTAAGTCAGTGGATGCAAAATGTTATGCTTTCAAAACAGCTCTTCCTTCTGGTCCCTTGAGGCTGAAGCATCCCACCCACATCACATTCTGCCCTGGGCTTCATTCTCTGTGACTAGCCTTATGGGCTGAAGTCACTTCCTGATCTGTCTCCCCTCTCCTAATCATTCATCTTAGCTTTTACTGCTTTGTTAAAGGCAAAAGTAATGCAGAGTGTAACTCTAAAATGTTTAGAAGCTATGCAGTATTATACTGTAAACCTGTATTAATTCTTAACAAAGTTAGTGGTTTGGAAGGATTTTCAGGAGAACTCTGTCTAAAAGGTAGTAAATTCCTTAAAATAACTGAACTTTGGCTTATAACAAGGTCATTGTTTGGCAGCATTCATGTTTTTAAAGCTTTCCATAACTCTGAGGAGGAAATGATTCTGAGACAATGTAGTGATTACAAAATAAAACTGATAAATTAACATTTTCATTGTTTGCCAATGATCGATTTCCTTTCTTCCAATGTTTTACCCCACATTCTGAATAAATTAAACCATGTGAAGAACTAGAAGATTAGCTTTACTTTTTTTTCTGGTTGAAATTGGTTTTGCAGAAGTGGAAATTTGGCAGCAAGTATGGAAACTAGCAAATCAGTTTACAGTGTTCTCTGCTTTCTTTAATGAAACCTGAAAGAATGAGGAAAGACTCCATGGCGTCAAACAAGAGAAGACTAAATTGTGTATGTTTTCTGAAATTTTATTTTTACCCTTAATTATTCAGTAACATGTAGAACAGTATGTCCAGACTCTAGTTGGCTAGTAGTTGCCTCCAAGTGGGTAGAATTTCAACTTCAATAGTTATTTTTTGCTGATTTCATGGAGATGTTGGGAAATATTTTCTAAGAATAGTCTAAAATGAAGAGGAGTGTGGTAATTTAAGAAAAAACTGTGACCTAATGGAATATAAGCAGTTGGCTGATGACCAATCAGACATTGACCTCTAATGAACTTGACCTCTAATGAGGTGGTGGAACCATGGATGTATTTTCAGTTAAAATGATTAATTAACATGGGATTGTTGAGAGCATCTGTATTTCTTTCACATGAAATGGGGTAGAGGGATGTTTTTTGAACAATGGTTTCCTCATCAATATACGTTTTCCAGCCTGCTGCAGCTCTCGTGAGTGTGTCTGATGGAACATGGCTTGATATAGTGTATCCGAGTTGCAGTGTCAGATAAACAACGTGTTTTATTGACTTCTAAATAACATGTCTCTCTTCATCCTTGGGCAGTTTATAGATTTCTACACTGGGCCTGGCCCTTCCTTGGAGCTGATCTCCTCCCTGTGTTCTTTCACTCCCTCACTTGAGGGAGTGCTGACAAAGTGCTGACCTTTACTTTGCCCAGGTGGCCCTTCCATCACCCCAATGGTGGCTCCTGTCACCTGAAGCCAACGTGAACATGCTGCAGTGTCACCTGAATACCTGCTGTCAAGCAGATGGTCTCTACTGATAGACTTAAATGTTGAGAATTCCATGAGGCATAGCCAAGACTAAAATGATCTTGAATTTAGTTTGCTTCTTCATGCTGGTTTGAACACCTTTAGGACTTCCTGTATCTCTGGTTGCTATGGCAGAGGCTCAGCATCTGTGTGAATAAAGGTGAAGAGAAGCCCACAGGACGATGGCGCCCAGGCCCCTACTACTTAGTCTACTGATGGAGATTGTGGCCACTACTGAGGGTGGAAGAGTCTGGTTTTGCCTCTTCCCATGGCTTTAGCATATGGTGCAGGGCCTGGGTGTTGGAGTCTGGAAGCCCATAGTGGAATGAAGGCTCCTCCTTCCACTTGAGTCAAAGCTAGTCACTACAAATGTGCAGGAGCCCTGGACCCACCACCTCTCTGATGTTGTCTCTGGTACCCTTGACCATATTCACTGTGTCCAGCACCTGTCCTTGTTCTGGAACCTACCCCTAAGAAATTCCTGTCAAATCCTGGCCTCTTCCAGCCTCAGGGGGATGCACCAGCTCACCCTGTCTGCTGGCACAGGTGCCTCCATGGCACCTGTGGGCTGGATGCTGGTCCAGGGGTCAGGGGTTCAGGTGGGCTTGGATGCTCTTAGGTTGCTGCCTCCTGCCTCCAGCCTCTTCCCAGTGTTGAGTGTTCACTTCCTCCCAGGACCAGGCACGTGGCTAGTAGGAACAGCTCTCTACCAAGAACTGGGTCTCTATTGGATGTTAACTATTAATATAGGTTGGTAAAAAACTGAGAACAATTTTCATCTTTGGCTTTTGAAAACTGGTCTTGACATTGACATTAATGGGCTTGCTCCTGTCTTTCCTTTTTCCCGTTACATTTTGGGTTTTCAGGGAACAACCTAGGTCCTTCTTATTTTCTGAGAGTACATGGCAGGAAGTTTGGGATGTTATAAGAAGTCTTTAAAACTTGCGTTGAACCAACGTTCAACCAGCCTGCGTTGAACCTGCTGTGTGCTTGCCTGCCCACCCCCAGCCTTTGAAGTTCAGGACTTTGGTGCCCACATGACCCATAGCATTTGCATTTGGATGTGAGTGAGGCTGCTGCATGGAGGACACTGTATGAGAGGCCCTTCCAGGAGGCCCTGCATGCCAACAGGGAAGGGCCTTGATGTCCTGCAGTCCTCATCACGCTTGGTGATCTTTTCTGGAGGCATTGGGCTTTGCCTTTTTTTTCTTCCCTTGAGTTTGGAAATCAAGCTGCTCGGGCTGGGGTGCCAACCCACAAACTGCCCCCAGAACAAGGAGACTGATGAGTGAAGGGCCAAAGGCAGGAAGATGAATGGTTTGAGTGGAAACAGGACTCAGACCCTTCTCCTTTCAATTTCTTATGCTGTGACCTCTACTCCAGCACACTTTGTGACCTTAAAGATCTGTAAAGTGAAAGTTGGAAAAAGTCTGTATTTGAGGGGTCCGCTGCTCAAAGTCATTGTTCAAGGGTCAGGTCAGTTGTAGCAGTAAACTACAGAACCAGAACATCATTTAAAGGAAGCCAGTGTCTTTTTTGACATTTCCTTAAGATGCTTTTACTAGTTTTGCCGAAAACTCGTGTTCTCCTCAGTTCAGTCGCTCAGTTGTGTCTGACTCTTTGTGACCCAATGGACTGTAACATGCCAGGCTTCCCTGTCCATCACCAATTCCTGGAGCTTTCTCAAACTCAAGTCCATCGAGTTGGTGATGCCATCCAACCATCTCATCCTCTGTCCCCTTCTCCTCCTGCCTTCAATTTTTCCCAGCATCAGGGTCTTTTCTAATGAGTCGGCTCTTTGCATCAGGAGGCCAAAGTATTGGAGTTTCAGCTTCAGCATCAGTCCTTCCTATGAATATTCAGGACTGATTTCCTTTAGAATTGACTGGTTTGATCTTGCAATCCAAGGGACTCTCAGAGTCTTCTCCAGCACCACAGTTCAAAAGCATCCATTCTTCTGCACTTAGCTTTCTTTATAGTCCAACTCTCACATCCATACATGACTACTGGAAGAACCATAGCTTTCACTATACGTACCTTTGTCGGTAATGTCTCTGCTTTTTAATAGACTGTCTAGGTTTGTGTTCTCCTACTGGCTTTGAAACATTACAACTCTGTCTACGCCCCACAGCCTTCCATCTTAATGGCCTTTAAGCGTTGGCTGCACGAAAGCAAATGCGTGCGCACCTACGTGTGCGTAATATGCGTGCGCGCGCCCTTGCGTGCGTGCGTGCTTCCCTGAGTGCCTGCATACTGTGCGTGCTTGTATGTACGTCTCAGAAGCTCTGCCCGGCCGCCACATTGGCTGTTGTGCGACCTCGGTGTACAGTGTTGCCCCGGCGGCTCCTTGGCCTGGTTCCCTCACAGGTGGTTCTGGCCTGTGTAAAGCTGAGTGATGGAGCTTCTGAATGTTGTGGCCCGAGGCAGTCGGGCCAGAGCGGAGCAGAAAACCGTCTGGTGTCCTGTCAGGCCAAAGGCTGTTCACTTGGAGAGGCCTGACCTTCCTCAGGAGTTGGCTTTGGCCGTGGGCCGGCCTGTGTAGGAGCCACCTGGGCTGGACTTGTAGGTGGTGCGGTGGGCGGTCAGCGGCACCACCCCGGGCTGTTTGCACTGGGACAGCTCAGCCCCGGGGAGAAGGCGACCGTCGCCGGGTCCGGGGACCGGAAACCTGGTCCTGCGTCTGTTCATTCAGCTGCCCATGGACTCCTCTGGGACCTGAGAAGTTGGAAAAGGAGTGGTCTTCTGCTTCCCTAGTCTCTCAGTAACTGGAGCCCGCAGCAGCTGCTGATGGCTGAGACCCTGCCCACGCACGGGGGTCGTCCTGTTCTCAGGGGCCCCTCTTGCAGAGGACCCGCTGACAGGCCTCATACCTGACCCAGCCTTCCATTACGTTAAAGAGAATTCACCGAGGTTGTGCAAGTTAAGAATGGCTGTGGCTCTGCGTTCGCCGGTGGCCCAGTGGTTAAGAATCTACCTTCCAATGCAGAGGATGCCTGTTCAATCCCTGGTTGGGGGATACGAAGATCCCACATGCGGGAGAGCAACTAATCCCGCGTGTCGCCATGAATGGTAGCCGCACACAGCAGTGAAGATCCCACGTGCCGCAACTAACACCTGACCCGGCCAAACAGATATTAAAAAGGACATGGCTCGTTCCTCGGTTTCTCCCATGACTTGAACCTTGTGCCCTTCTGTGCCCCCTTCCTGTACGGGCATGCTCCTCTGCAGGGGTGCCTAATCCCTGCTTTGCACCCGCTCTTCGTCCTGCCCAGCTGCAGCCTCTGATTGCTAGAGACAGGTCAGGAGGTAGACCCATCTCAGGTGCTCAGCATTGGGGGTGGTTTAGGAGGGCTGCCGCCAGACCTTGTGTGAGCACCTGTGCTTATTAATTCTCTTAAGTGAACCGCCCCTCCCGAGGCTTAGTTTCGTGGGTGGGGGCATGTTACTCACTCTCACCCTTTCTCCGAAGCATTGAGCTTTGTGTGGAGCTGTGCTTTGTGGGAAGAAGGAAAAGACCTGCATTAAGTAGAGCTCAGGGTGGAGGGAGCTGTGTTCAGTCCTCTGGGCTTGGTACTTCCTCTGTCTGAGTGGGGAGGATGGCTTGGTAACCCCTCGAGTTCCCTGCTGTGGGTCACTGGCTATTTTCACATGTAAAGATAGGCCCAAGAGAGTTAGTTATGCTGAGAAGTGATGAGTTTTATTGAAATTATCTGCCTTGTTTGTCATGGAACTGGTGTTTTGAGTTTCTCTTGGCTTTAGTGTGCGCATTCTGCTGCCTAAGAAGTTGAGCACCAGGGATAAATCTTAGAAATAATGTTCAGATTTATTGAGTGGTTTATGAGGGAGAAAGAATATATAATGCGATCCTGAATATAGATTTCAGAAGAGTATGTTGTGTTTCTATGATGAAGTTTTAATTTTGTACATACTTTAGTAATTTAACTGACTTGAATGTTTTAAAATCTCCTGTTTTTATACTAGTCCTTTCAAAATTTAAAATAGACACAACTTGAGTAACAATATTCTTTGTAATAAAAAAATAATTTTAATCTCAAGGATAACAGAAACTGGATGATTTACGCAATCAACTTTTAGACAGCTTAATGTCTTGCTTAAAAAAATTACAAATCATCGGTTAAAATGATGATCTTAAAATCAGTTAAAAAATGATCTTAAAGAACCTTTGAAATAGGTTGTCGTGAAGTTGACAGTAGCGTTTTGTTTCAGATTTAAAGTCAGGGCATTTGAGCTACACAGGTTTTTCCATTTTGGTTGGGAATGGATACGTATACAGATGGAAAATTAAGAATGATTCTGACTTTGGAAATTTTCTTAGGGGATTTTTTTTTTGTTTGTTTAACATTCAGCTAATAGCTAAATGCCGAAGAATTGGCGAGGCTGTTTGGCAAAAGTGGTAACTATGGAGCAGAACTGCCAAGCAGTGACTCAGGTTGACAGGTAAAACTGACATAACCAGTTCCAAAGAAATTGTCCATTCATCGTTTGGAGATAAGACATGATGCTCAGTGTCTTCCACCTATTTTGAAATTAATTTTGAGGCTCTGAGTTCTGCTTTGAAGGATTGCACAAATTATTGCTTTGGCCTTATTGTAGTAACCAGAGATTGACAAATCATAACCCTTTTAATTTGGCTTACAGTTAGTCCCCTATATAAAAATGAGTTTCATTCTGAGAGCATACTTGTTAAGTCCCATTTGTTTGTAAGTCCAACGAAGTTAGCCTAGGTACCCACCAATTAGCTATATAGAACTGTACTGTAATAGGTTTACAATACTTTTCACATAAGTAATATACAAAAAGCAAGCACAAAAATAAAACATTTTAAATCTTACAGTACCTTGAAGAGTACAGTAGTACAATACAATAGCTAGTATACAGAGGGTGGCATCGAGTGAAAGGGCAACAAGAGTTACTGACTGGAGGAGGGGTAGGAGGTGGGAGATGGTAGAGCTGAAGGATCATTGGCAGTGGGAGATGGAGGGCAAGCTGCAGTTTCACACCTAATGTTGCTGGAACGCATGTTTGCGTCTTTGAAAGTTCACAAATCGAAGGTTTTTATGTAGGGGACTTAACTGTATTTTAAAAAAATGTTAAGGGCCTCCCTATTCTTCACAAGCATGATGATACCAGGGTGATGGTGATTGGCATTCTTGCCCACAGAAAGCTCATACTCAAATAGGAGAAATGGGTTTTTGCTTATGGACGGATGAGGTAGATATGGAGGTCTGTTCTGATGTGGTAGTTATGTGTGCATTTAACATACGCATATATTATAGATGCCTATGTTTAATTAGAAAATTAAATATATTTACTGTTGCTGCAAAACAAATGACTGTAAACTTAATAGCTTAAACTGACACCCGCATGTTATTTCATGATTGCCATGGGTTGGGAGTTTGGGAATGGCTTAGCTGGTTTTCTGTTCAGGATCTCAGAGGTTGCAAACAAGCTTCAGCCCAGCTGTGTTCTCTTCTGGAGGCATGAGTGGATCAAGAATCTACTTCTAAGCTCATTTAAGTGAACAGGATTTGGTTCCTTGTAGCTGTAGGTCTGATGTTCCTGTTTCTTTGCTGGTTGTCAGCTGGCGACTGTTCTCAGTGCCTAGAGGCCCCTGTGGTTCCTTGCTGTGTGGTCCCCTCACAGGCCCTTCAGAGATGGTTGCTCACTTCTTGAGAGCTGCAAAGGGAGTCCCTCTATTTCTATTAATAGTAGGCTGACATGGAGTCTTAAATAGTGAAACCAGATCAAGGGAATGACATCTCATTGCTTTTGTCATGTTCTGTTGTTTAGAAGCTAATCACAGATTCTGCCAACACTTATGAGGAGGGAATTATGCAAAGGTGTGACCTCACTGGCAGTCACCTTAGAAGTCTGTCCACCACATACATTTCTGGTTATTCCACTGACTTGTGTTCCTAGGAAATCAGCGTTTGAATCCCAGGAAGACTGACAGGAGCAGTCTCAGTTGAGGAATAAAACCATCATCAGAAAAGTCAGAAATGGGTTGTTTTCTTCTCTAGAAGGCAGGAGAGTGTCTGTAGGTTCACAGTATTGGTAGGAAGGAGTTACATAAATATAGAGGGGTATTTGGCTTCTGTATTCAGGGTGAATGTCTACAGGAATCTCACAGGGTCCTTTGGCTGGATACAATCATTTTTTATTTGAATGTCTTAGTCTTGACTGATCACTCAGGAGTGACATATGGCCGGAACATGCTTCAGGGGACAGGTTTCCTGCTGTGGCACACAAGCTAGACAGATGGTGTCTTATTCACCCTTGGACAGTAATGTAATCCCACATGTTGGCAGGCTGGGTGCTGAGAGGTGCCTGTGCCATTTGAGACAGAGCTGACTGAGTTGACCTGGAACTGCTTTGTCAGGCACTAGATGGTCACCCGATGTGACCTGCAGTGGTGCGAAGGACAGTGTGCTCGTCAAACTGGGAGGAGGATGCTGGTGACAGATCGTGTGAACTGGAACTAGACAGTTGGGAGTCTTTCCTACCAGCAGGATGGAGGGCAGAGGTGAAGACAGCCTTGCAGACACAAATCTTGGAAGTTAGCTCTTTAGCTAGGTCTAAGCATGGGACATTGTTGCTTCCACAAAATTAGACCTGTTTCAGGGGAGGAAAAAGGTTCAGTCCGTTTCCTTTATAATTAAGGATCAGTGATCCGTGTCGTTGACAGATACTTTGGGTTCATAGCTACAGCCATGTTTAGGATCTCTAGTTAAAACCTAGTCCAATAAAGACATTGTCCATTATATGTTTGTGACCCCTCATTGAAGAAAAGGCCTGTGACTTTGAAGAGACAAGTGTGTGTCCTTTGATTGGAGACTGAGAACCTGGTGGCCCTGTGGCTGCTGAAGAGCTGTTTGGAGGAGTTTATCCATGGCACTCCACTCCAGTACTCTTGCCTGGAAAATCCCATGGACGGAGGAGCCTGGTAGGCTGCAGTCCATGGGGTAGCTAAGAGTTAGACACAACTGAGCAACTTCACTTTCACTTTGCACTTTCATGCATTGGAGAAGGAAATGGCAACCCACTCCAGTGTTCTTGCCTGGAGAATACCAGGGACGGGGGAGCCTGGTGGGCTGCTGTCTATGGGGTTGCACAGTTGGAGATGACTGAAGCGACTTAGCAGCAGCAGCAGCATGCTGTGTACCCCAGATTGTGTGCTGGGGCTTCTGTCTTCCTTCTCTCTATTATTTGATGCTTGTTTTATTCATTTTGGTGTTTGTGTCTTTAATTGTGACAGTCCTCTAGTGTTTTTTTTTAATATATTTAAAAAAAATCATTTACTTCTGGCTGTGCTGGGTCTTTGTTTCTGTGCAGGCTTTTCTTTAGTTTCAGCAAGCAGGGGCTGTTCTCTAGTTGCATTGCGTGGGCTTCTCATTGAGGGGGGTTTCTCTTGTTGTGGAGCATGGGCTCTAGGGCGCGTGAGCTTCAGTGGTTGTGGCATGTGGGCCAGTAGTTGTGGCTCCTGGGCTTTAGAGCACGGGCTCAGTAGTTGTGGCAGGTGCATGGGCTTAGTTGCTCCATGGCATGTGGGATCTTCCTGGGTCAGGGATTGAACCCATGTCTCCTGCATTGGCAGGCAGATTCTTTACCAGGGAAGCCCCTAAATAAGCATCTTTAAAAAAAAATTTATTTGACTGCCTTGAGTCTCAGTTGCGGCACGTGGGATCTTGGTTGCAGTGCGCAGACTCTGTGGTTGTGGAGGTAGGCTCCAGAGTATGGGAGCTCAGTAGTTGCATTGTGTAGGCTTAGTTGTTCTGCAGTGTGTGGTATCTTAGTTCCCAGACCAGAGACTGAGCCTGTGTCCCCTGCTTGAACGGTGACTTCTTAACCACTGGACCGCCAGGGAAGTCCTGTCTAATATTTTTTGAAATTTGGGGAAGGGGATGGTGCACTAAGGGAAGCCAATAAATGGTTCACTGAAATTCTTTATTTTTCCTTTCAGCAGTTCAAGCTCCACGTTGGTAACATCAAAGTGCTCTCTCCTCATTGGACCGTTTTCAGGAACTGACCTCAGTTTTCATATAGCTTAAGCTTAGAAAGGTGAGTAGAGCTTGAGACTCTTCTCTTTGATAATGTTTGTGAAGCAGAGCTTGTCACACCATTGGCTGTTATGAGATGGTGTCCCTTTCAAGAATTCGGTCCCAGCTCCAAGGAGCAAAAACTATAATATCTTCCCAGTGCAACTGGGATTGAAGGAAAGTTGTATGGTATCAGATTAAATGGGACTTTTTCTTTTTTTTGCTTAATACCCAAGTATTACCAAGTATTATTCACAGTGGGCTGTGAATGTATATACAATGTTTCTAGATTTACTAGAATATCTGAAGAAAAATAATAATCTTGCTATTCAATTTGTCTTTATTGCTCCACCTGAGCATTTAATACCCAGATGTTTGAAAACATTTAAGGTTGGTGAGAAGTAGGATTCTTTCTTTCTCAGTCTAAATTCTTTGTTTTGCTTGGTTTCCAACTTTGTAAAATGGAAATAATACTGGGATTGCCGTGGGATGTGAGGAGCCACCGATCTTCCTATGGCACCTGGCATGTAGTGCACTCAGAAGTGGCTACTGGAGCAGCCAGCAGGCAGGTTATCCTTTCTCTGTGTTGGCGTGATCTGTACTGTAAGGGGATGTTGACCTCCTAATCTGCTGCGTTTGTTTCTGTGTTACTTCTTAAGGGCTGGGTATGAGTGGTCTGACCTTGGTGTATCTGGAAGTAGGAGCTTAGATGACATACAGTCAGTGAAGGTGCCCAGGAGCGGAGACTGTGGTGCCAGGAGCAGCCTACCTGCCCCAGTCTGTCTCTTCACCTTTGTGTGCCTCTGTTTCATCAGCTCTTGAGTATTTTAATGATTCGTCTCCCTAGTTCCCAAGCTGTGGAGAACTTCAGATGAAGAAATATGAGACTCTTTAGGAAAGTAAAAAAATTCTATAAAACATATGATTCTTTTCCCCCTAAATTTTTATGTACCAGGCATGACTCATTGTTTATGCCATATTCCTTACTAGAATGTAAGCTTTATAAGGGCAAGAATCTCCCTCCCTCCCACTTGTTTTTTCCTCCAGGACTGGAAGTGGTGCCTCCTAGCTTGGAGTAGATCAGTGAGCCTTTTGTCAGATGGAATGATTGATGGAGAAGCTCTCAGAGCTTATGCAAGCCTTCTTATTCATGGTGGTTGCTGGAAATAGATGAGGCAGTTGGAGAATTGGGAAGGATTTAATGTGCTTCCTCACTGAGGCACACAGATGCTTGGATTTACATGGACTTTTCATAAGTTGGAAGCTTCCTGAAATCGAAGGTGCTCAGAAGCATGCTGTACTTAACAAACACTCTGAGTCAGTGTGGCTTGCAGTTCCTTCGTAGTTATTTCATGAGTGGATTTCACCATCAGGGATCTGCAAAAATGGAGCCCATTTGGTAGTCTTTCCTGGGACGGGGTACGCTTCCATAGGGGCACTCAGGCCAAGGGTCTTGTGGGTGGTCAGTGACTGATGGAGCACTTCTCGTTCGTGAAGTTCTTATCTGCCAGGGCAGTGTGATGTTGGCAGATCCCTTACCTTCCCTGACATGGGGAATGTTGCTGAGGTGCACTGTTTTTCTTCTATAATTTGGCACACTGACCACCAGCTTGAGGTGGAACGTTGTAGCTCGTTTCTATCAGAGCCGGACAGAGTGTGGGCACAGTGTGGTTTCTCATTGTCATCTCAGATGTGGACCTCTTTGACTTCACCCACCAAAACCTGGAACTGTTCTTAAGTAGAATTTTGCTGGATAACCAAACACACCACTGGACTGATTCCCTAAGGAGTGTGATTCTGTGATTGATTTACAGAATTTTGACAGAAGTAGAAATAGTTCTTGCAAACTACATAAGCACCCAGTTTTCTCCCATATATGGAGTTACCTCATTCTGTCAGCTATTTTAAGCAACTTTCAGAATTGGTAATGGAAAACTTTTTCTTGACTACATTACTGTATATGGATTTTAATTAAAAGTAAAGCTGTATTGTTCCTTCTGACTATGACAGCATTTAAGAGCAAATTCCCATCTGCAGAGCTGCATGCTGCCTGGTGCAGTGTGGCAGCAGGTTGGTGCAGTGCAGGTCTTTTCTAGTCACACACTTGGATTCTGAGGTGCTGTCAGAGCTTTTATCCCTAAGATAGGTTCTCACAGCTGACTGTCCCTGAGTTTATTCTTGCTCTGTCACTTGTAAAATTCTGTCCCTTGAAGCTCACAGCTGGACTGGGACACATTCCTGCATGCTGATGGAATGGACCGGTGGCATTACCACAGTGCTCTATCTGCTGGGCTGGGAAGGTCCAGGGAGGTCTGGGCTTTTTATTAACTATAAAATGTGCCTGTTTTACTGTACAGTGCAATTTTTTGGACTTGGTTTTAAAATCAGGTCGAGTCCCCATGTCTGGGTTGTTATTAAACGTGTTTTAAAATTTAGACCTCCTCCATAAATATGAACACGGGTGCCTCTTTGCCATATCACATCTATAAGGTATAGTTGGAAACATGACCTTTGGCCCAAATTCTGTGCTTGCTGCTTGCACTCACTTTGTTACCCTGGGAAACCCTAACCTACTCTGGGTCTAAGATCTTCTCATCTTTATGTAGGATAATAATTGTTTTGCAGAGTTACTATGAAGATGCTTAAGCATTCAGTGCATAGAGTTCGATGAAATGTCAGCTGTTGTTTTTATCCAAATGCTAGCTCTTACCCAAGGATCGTGGCTGTCTCGGTCAGAGAAAGAGAGCAGAGGTGGATCTTCCCATTTCAGGAGTAAGAGGTGTGTTAAAGAGTTCCATGAGGTGTCTTGCTGGAACCAGGAGGTTGAAGTGCTGGAGCCCTGGCTGAGCACACAGCTGCTGGGATGGGGATGAACAGGTCATGAATTGCAGCTTCTTGTCCCTTCTCCTATCCTCTTCATGAGACATAGACATGGTCAGCTTTCAGCACTGAGGAGAAAGGTTCAGACGGGGATGTCCCACTTCTTTTTTGGATTCCTTCAAGGTCCCTAAGGAATGTGAAGTGGATGATGAGGACCAGGGAGCCAAGTGCAAGTTCCAGTGTGAGACATGTGGTCCCAGTGGGGAGGTGCTCCAGCAGTCAGATCATGACTGTGGATACAGGTGATGCAGCCTGACCTGAGCTTCTGTCTTTAAACTTCCAGGCTATATCAGAGAAGATCAGTAGTGTTGGGAGAAGCATCACCTCTGAGTACAGGTCTCTGCTGTTGACACTGTCTAAAGGAATGCTTACTTTATCTGGATGAGTTTTTGCCAGTGTCCAGTAAAATAGATTAAACTGTGGAAGGTTAATGCTGGGGATTCCCTAACTTGAAGGAGGATTTAAACTCCACCTCACAGTTAGGTTGGGGTCATTCAGAAGCTGCACCAAGAAATCCTGGCTCTGTGAGAAGCCAGGAAGTGTTGGCCGTTAGGTCGGGGTCATTTGGTGCCTCTCTGGCCTTCGAGGTTGTCATCAGGGGAGGTGACACCAAGATTCCCAGTGGGGGGAAGGTGTCCTGGGACAGATCCCAGGTAGACTAGGTCCAGGGTCCCTCTTGGCTTGTGAGAGTTTCTGGGTGCTCCAGGTCTCATTCAGGCTCTCTCACCTTGCACATTCTTCCTTTCTCCCTAACACCCCACCCCCACCCCTACCGAACCATGTGTGCAGCATCAGGGGACTCAGATTTGAGTCCCATCTCATTGCTTTCCCTTTATTCTTCCACTTTAAGGTGAAGAGTGGTGTGGAGAAAAACTACTAGAGTTCAGCAAGGGCATCAGGGATGCTTTATGGTAAGGAGGAAGACCCAGCAAGGCAAAGGGGAAGGCCAGCAGGCAGATACCATTTCTAGAAACAGGGAGGAGAGTCCTGTTGCCTTGGCCATCTCTGCCTGTGGCCTGGGAAATTGAGCATTTGCTCTGCCTGGGCATTGGGTGCTGTCCTTATGTTGTTAGACTAGACTATTTTCTCATCAAGTAGACATGCAGAGACACTCAGAAAAACACCTTTATGTTTCGTGTTAAACCAAAACACACAACTTCGTCAGTCGATACCTAGCACAGTGTCAAACTGCTAAAAAGCTAGCAAATGTTACACCTAAAAATTTTGTGGGGGAGGTAAAGGTGGGGGGTGTAGAGGAGAGTATAAAAATAAACCTTTTAGAGAATCTGGGTTGCTTGGTGGCATTTTTTTTTTTTTTTCCATGGTGGAGGAGGTTAGAAATAGCATTACTTTTTATGGGTTTCTCAGCAGCAGCTCAAAAATTTGGCTTTGTGGGCTTGGTCTGTGTGTGTGGGTGAGGTGGCTCCGGCAGCCTGTGGGGTAGAGGCAGTGCCTGTCTGTCTGCATCCCCCCAACCCCGCCTACCCCACCCCTCACCCCTGCAGCTATCATGCGGATGAACAGTGCTCACGTGGGAATATGATCTCCAAGTTTAGGCTATTGTGGGGACCTGCCTGTGGCAGCAGATGCTGCTGGAGCAGATGGAGCCTAGCGGTCCCACAGAGTCACATGGGTACGTGTGTGAGGGCAGGTGCCAGGCGTGGGCACTGTGATCTGGGAGGCATCCTCTGGGGGTGCCATGTGTCTGCTGGCTGGACCTCCTAGTCTCTGTGAGCTGGCCTCTCCTTTGAGCCTTAATCCCAGCAGGGTGGGCAGAAGGGGCCCTTCCTGCAGAAGGGGCCCTCAGGGATTCTTGAAATTTGTTAGAGTTACATAATTCTTACAGATGGAGGTGGGTCTTCCAGTGTTTGTCAGATTCAACGCAGGAAGGAAATGGAAGGAGGTAGCCACTGGGACAGAGATTTTTAACCCCGAGGGGACCCAGGAATATGTGAATTCTTTGAAATTGTGCCTTTTACTGTAGAGAAGGCCAGGGCTTTGATGGGATTCTCAGTAAAATTTTGATCTCCGTAAAGGTGAGGTAAAGTTCGGTTAACTTGGAAAAGTCATTTTGGAAACATAATGAGTGTGGGGAGAGGAGGTGTTGGCAGGATGTCTGCTTATAAGTTGTGTGGCAACACAAGAGGGGACCCCCATCTGCTGGGGTTTTTCTTTGTGGGCTTTTTTCTTGAATTTCCCGTTACATTGTATTGGGAGTGATTCCTGCCAAAGGCCAGTTGCCAGTGCTTGGTCACCTTTGCAAGCTTGGCGCTTGGGAGGGGGCCTGGCTGCTTGCACGTTGTTTGGGGTCTCTCTGGCTTCATCTTGACATTAAATAAACAAAAAACTTTTACTGATTTTTTTTTTCTTTCTTTTGTGGCTGTGCTGGGTCTTTATTGCTGCATGTGGGCTTTCTCTAGTTGCAGTGAGCAGGGACTACTCTCTAGTTGCAGTGTGTGGGCTTTTCATTGTGGTGGCTTATCTTGTTGTGGAGCACATGCATGCTTCAGTAGGTGTGCCTCCCCGGTTCTGGAGCACGGGCTCAGTAGTTGTGGCACACAGGCTTAGTTGCCCCTTGGCATCTGGGATCTTGCCAGACCAGGGATTGAACCTGTGTTCCCTGCATTGCAAGGTGGATTCTTAACCACTGGACCACAAGAGAAGGCCCTGAGTCCGACCTTGAGTCAGCAGTTTTCCCCCCTTTCGCTGGGTCTGTTGTGCCATGTTCTCTACTATTTTTCTGGAGACTCTTCAGGGGTGATTATGATAGGCCAGCAGCTGTCAGGGGACATGGAGGAAACCTTAGGTGACAAGTACTTCACCTTCACTTCACAGTTCACCATAGCTTTGGCACTGCTCAGTGGTACCCACTTCTGCACGTTGTGTCTGAGTGGCCAGTCACCTTGAGGGGACAGGATAACCAGGGAAGCATGCCAATGATTTGCAAACACAAAGTGTTACAGCCACCCCAGGACTATGTGGGCGAGAGTTCCTCAGCCAGGATGGGAGTGGTACCCGTGCTGCCTGGGCTGCATGGTCCACTGGAAGCAGAGTGTTTGTGTGGAGCTGGAGGAGCCAGGAACGTTACTTGGGCACCTCACTTCCAGAGCAGGATGTCAGGGTGCCCTGAAGCCATGGCTAATTAGAGCAGGCAGGACTTGTCCCAAACATCACCTGCATCTGTGCTTGCTTTTTAAAAGTTCCACAGCTGCTACCTGAGATGGAAGTTCTGTTTTGTTGTAATATTTTACCTGAACGGTTACATTCTGAGAATAATAATACTATAGGATCTCTTGAGTTCTCTGCTTGAGTTAATTCCTGATTGCCCAGGGCAGTGACTGGGTAGGCAGTTCTGCTTCCAGGATGCCAGTTGGGCAGCTGTCATGTCCTGTCACCTCACTCTTCATCTCTGTGTACCCCTGTGGACTTTGTACAGATAAGAGAATCTGCTCAGGTTCTTAAGTCATTTGAGAAAAGTTGTTTCACGAGTCCAGGTGGGTCTGGGAAGTATTTTTTAGTGTTTTGCAAGATATGAGAGTGCTTTTGAGTTGTCATTAAGAACTTGTTACCACTTAGTATTCTGGTATTTAAGTCAGTTACCTAATTTTTGATCTTTAACTGGTTCTCAAACATTCTCCTGCTCCCTTTTTTCAAAAACTGTGGTAGAAAATATGTAACAATTTGAAACACTGTGCACTGCTAGTGGTAATGAAAAATGGTCATGCTGCTGGGGAAAACAGTATGTTTTAACCATTTTAAAGTGTACAGTTGAGTGGCGTTAACATTCACATTGTTGTGCAGTTCTATCCCCAGAATTGTCTTCATCTTGAAAACCTTGAGCTCTGTTTCCATCAACCACTGACTGCTATCCCTGACCCCAGCCCCTAGCATCCAGTGTTCTGCTCTTTGGCTCTAGGAACTTGACCCCTGTAGACCTGTTACTGGTGGGATCATGGAGTATTTGTCACTTTGCGACTGGCTCACTTCACTTGGCATAGTGTTCTCAAGGCTCATGTTATTTTAAGTGTCAGAATTTCATCCCTTTTTTAAGGCTGAATAGTATTCCATGGTCTGTATAGAGCACATTTTGTTCATCCATTTGTTTGTCAATGGACACTTGGGTAGCTTCCATCTTTTGGCTGTTGGAAATAGTGCTTCTGTGACCATAAACACCTCTTCAAGTCCTTGCTTTCAGTTCTTTGGGTTCAGTTCAGTTGCTCAGTCGTGTCTGACTCTTTGCGTCTCCATGAATCACAGCACGCCAGGCCTCCCTGTCCATCACCAACTCCCAGAGTCTACCCAAACACATGTCTATTGAGTTGGTGATGCCACCCAGCCACCTCATCTTCTGTCTTTCCCTTCTCCTCTTGCCCCCAATCCTTCCCAACATCAGGGTCTTTTTCCTTCAACTCTTCGCATGAGGTGGCCGAAGTATTGGAGTTTCAGCTTCAACATCAGTCCTTCCAGTGAATACCCAGGACTGATCTTTAGGATGGACTGGTTGGATCTCCTTGCAGTCCAAGGGACTCTCAAGAGTCTTCTTCTCAAAAACATCAATTCTTCAGCACTCAGCTTGCTTTATAGTCCAACTCTCACATCCATATGTGACCACTGGAAAAACCGTAGCCTTGACTCTATGGACCTTTGTTGGCAAAATAATGTCTCTGCTTTTTAATATGCTGTCTAGGTTGGTCATAACTTTCCTTCCAAGGAGTAAGCATCTTTTAATTTCATGGCTGCAGTCACCATCTGCAGTGATTTTGGAGTCCAAAAAAATAAAATCAGCCACTGTTTTCACTGTTTCCCCATCTATTTGCTGTGAAGTGATGGGACCAGATGCTATGATCTTAGTTTTCTGAATGTTGAGCTTTAAGCCAACTTTTTCACTCTCCTCTTTCACTTTCATCAGGAGGCTCTTTAGTTCCTCTTCACTTTCTGCCATAAGAGTGGTGTCATCTGCATATCTGAGGTTATTGCTATTTCTCCTGACAGTCTTGATTCCAGCTTGTGCTTCTTCCAGCCCAGTGTTTCTCATGATGTACTCTGTATATTTCTTTGGATATCCTCATTTAAAAATAAAGTTCCAAAATTTATTTATTTATTTTTTCCAAAATTTATTTTTAAAAGCACACTCTCAATTAGACACTATTGTTATGCAGTTGCTAAGTTGTGTTCCACTTTGTGATCCCATGGACTGCAACACTCCAGGCTTCCCTGTCCTTCACTATCTCCTGGAATTTGCTCAAACTCATGTCCTTTGAGTTGGTGAATCCATCCAACCATCTCATCCTCTGTCACCTCCTTCTCTTCCTGCCCTGAATCTTTCCTAGCATCAGGGTCTTTTCCAAAGAATTGGCTCTTTGCATCACGTGGCCAAACTATTAGAGCTTTGCCTTCAGCATCTGTCCTTCCATTGAATATTCGGGGTTGATTTCCTTTAGGATTGACTGGTGTGATCTCCTTGCTGTCCAAGGAACTCTCAAGTGTCTTCTCCAGCACATAGTTCGAAGGGAATGGCAAACCACTCCAGTATTCTCAAGAACTCCATGAACAGTATGAAAAGGCAAAAAAGATACCATTAGGAATCCAAAAGAAAGATATACTTAAGTTTGGAGGTGATCTGCTTAAAATTAACTTCCCAGGTGGCACTAGTGGTAAAGAACTCGTCTGTCAGTGCAGGAGACATAATAGACTCAGGTTCAACCCCTGCTATGGAAAGATCCCTTGGAGGAGGGCACAGCAACCCACTCCAGTATTCTCGTCTGGACAATCCTGTGGCTATAGAAGTCTGGCAGGCTGCAGTCCATGAGGTTGCACAGAGTTGGACATGACTGAAGTGATTTAACACCCACAAACAGAGTTGAGAGCTATCATTTATTATCCTATAATATTTTAGAGGTAATATCATTTAATAATGATAATAACACCAGCAGGCCTCTTGTACATGTTCTGCTGCTGCTGCTAAGTCGCTTCAGTCGTGTCCGACTCTATGCAGCCCCATAGATGGCAGCCCACCAGGCTCCTCCGTCCCTGGGATTCTCCAGGCAAGAACACTGGAGTGGGTTGCCATTTCCTTCTCCAATGCATGCATGCATGCTAAGTCCCACATGTTCTGATTGAAGCATTATTCTTTAGACAAGACTCCAGGTAGGGCCAACTTCCAGGAAAAACCCGCCTGGCCTACAAGTTAATCTTGTATTGTCAGGGCTTCTGCTAAGGGAGCCTGACAAAAAATGTAGAAAAAATGGAAAAATTGCAGAATTTCTGGTCAGACTTTTTGTTTTTCCTGAAGATTGGAAACATGTAAAATTGTGGCCTTTTATGGATATAGTGCATTAAGAGTTCCACAAGCTTTTTCCATAATGATTTACAGCAATCTTGTGCAGTAGGAAGGCTTTCGTGTGGCAGTAGCAGCGGCTGCCCTCAGGAACCTGTCTTCAGAGCAGGGGACACCTGGGCAGATAAGGATGATGCTCATAGTGAAATACAGGGAGTTGTCTAAGTCTTGGCAGACCTGAGCTTCACAAGGGTGTGAAGATGCTCTGTCACCAAGACAGAAAGCTGCTATTGGAAGAGGAGCAGGGGGATGTGAGCAGGGTCACGACCAGCTGTTGCTGATAAAGTTCAACTTGAGCCCACCTCAGAGCTCCAGCT
This sequence comes from Antilocapra americana, assembly GCA_007570785.1. Taxonomy (NCBI): domain Eukaryota; kingdom Metazoa; phylum Chordata; class Mammalia; order Artiodactyla; family Antilocapridae; genus Antilocapra; species Antilocapra americana. Next base: position 40,417,269 of record ML662445.1, read on the forward strand.
GTATGTTGGGCCCTCCGGAGGGCTTGGGCTCAGAGATAGCTGGGAAACAGGCCCTACAGCACAGGGGGTCTGATGGAAGAGACCTGCAGTCTAATCCTGGTTGCAGTCCACGTTGCTGTGTGCTCTGCATGTGCTGCCGAGGGGGCCCAGGTACAGAAGCCTGTGCACACCCCTCCCAGAGATGGTGACCCATGAAGTGGGGCCTACAGCACGCTGTGTGCCTGCAGGTGGACACGTGCAAGAAGAGCATTCTGGGCACAGACGGAGGCTCAGCGAGAGGCACAGCCATGAGACGGTGAATATGGCTGGGGCTGAGATGGCCTGAGCAGGCTGTGGTGACAGGAGAGGGCCTTGTGACAAAAGGCTGTGAGTGTCCAGTGAGAGACGCAGAATGACTTTGAGGCTTGGGTAAGTGGGAGACAAGTGAGCAGAGACAGGTGGGCTAGGAGGTGGGGATCACTCATCATGAGACTACTTGCTGACAAGCCTGGAGGACATGGTGCTAGAGGCTGGAGGTCAGTCAGACCACAGGCTGAGCCTGGGTTGGAAGAGGGATCTGGGGTTGTCAGCATGAGGCACAATCACCCCAGAGACACTGGACAAATCCAAGGGTAGACTTCCTGGAATGGGTGTAAAGACATCAGATACGTAACTTGCTTTGTATTGTTACAGTGATGAAGGTCGATTCTGTTGTCAGGTTTTTGTCTGTTTCTCATGAGCTGTCAGAGAACAGACATTGAGCTTTAACATTTAGTGCTGTGTATCATTTTAACTAGTCATAGTCAGCATAGCCTTAGAGACTGTTGCCTTGTACCTGTATAGCTAATATCAGTTTAATCAAATGAGTTTTTAGAAAATCTAATATAGACCAAGGAACCATCAGATAAATAACTGGTTACTATCACTGTGATCTCCACAATGTTTACTCTGTTCCATGAAGGGAGTGGAAAGGGAATAATGATCAGTTTATGTTTCTCTCACGTTTTGAAGTGAAGATTTACTTCTGCAGCAATTTGAATTTTTTATAGATGAAACATACTGAGTTTTACAATTCCTCAATTTTATGTAAGTAGAATATAGCCCAGAATAAAATGGGCAAGTACCTTGACCTCAATTTCCGATGACTAAAAAGATTTTTTTAAAATCATCCTCTCAGTGTGGAGGTTCCTTAAAAAGCTGCAAATAGTCCTGCCATATGACCCAGCAATCCCACTGCTGGGCGTATACACTGAGGAAACCAGAATTGAAAGAGCCACGTGTACCCCAATGTTCATCGCTGCATTGTTTTCAATAGCCAGGACATGGAAGCAACCTAGATGCCCATCAACTGACAAATGGATAGGAAAGCTGTGGTACATATACACAATGGAATATTACTCAGCATTAAAAAAAAATTCATTTGAAGCAGTTCTACTCAGATGGACGAAACTGGAGCCCATTATCCAGAGTGAAGTAAGCCAGAAGCAAAAACAACAATACAGTATATTAACACATATATATGGACTTTAGAAAGACGGTAACGAGAACCCAACATGCGAGACAGCAAAAGGAACGCAGATGTATAGAATAGACTCATGGGCTCTGTGGATGAGGGTAAGGGTGGGATGATATGGGAAAATGGCATTGAAACATGTTAATTATCATATGTCTAATCAATCGCCAGCCCAGGATTGATGCTCGGGGCTGGTGCATCGAGATTTCCTGGGGGGAGAGAGGAGGGACGGAGGAGGGAGGGGGTTCTGGAGGGGGAGCATATGTAAACCCATAGTGATATCATGGCATTGTATGGCAAAAACAATAAAAGGGAAAAAAAAAACAAAAAAAAAATAAAAGATAATATTGGAAAATTAAAAAAAAAAACATCCTTTGTCATTAGCTGAAATCACATCAATAAAGATCTACTCTATATATGTTTAAAGGACAAGAGTTTGTTGAAATGGAAAAATTTATGGGCCATCCATATTAGCATTGTTTACACTAAAACTATCTTTAGTTTATAGCAGAGGAAATTTGATTGATGCTAGTAGGATCAGTTATACAACTTTGTCTATTTCACACTAAAATATTGCAGAAATAGTAACAGTTTTAATAATCTTAATAAAGGATCCATAAAGGAATCAGTCAGTACTGTGACTGCACATGAAAAATGCTTTAGAAACCATTGCTACAAGGTGAATTGAAGGTCATAATAACACTTCTGGCAACCATGGTGACAGTAACAAAGCACTAAGACTCACTGACATAACTGTCCTGCTTAGAAGCATTTAAGACATCAGCTAGGAAAAAGTGAACCAGTATGGAGCTTTGGCAGAACTGAAACGCTGGAAACAGCAGCCACCACTTTGGCATTTTGGCAGGTGGAGGCTGCTAGAAACACAATCAGACCTCATGAGGAACTTGGGCTCTGTTCTGCTTTGCGACAGCTCAGGATGCTGTGCTGCCTGATGTTTTACACATTGTAGTGAGGGTCCCAACACCTAAACTGTTTGGTAGTTTTTTAAATACACTCTGAACTTGTGCTATATTACGTATTGTATATATAAAGGAACTCCATTCCAGAGTGCATATTGGTAACTTCTCAGAGGGACTTAAATTATATCCTATTGGGACTTCCCTGGTGGTCCAGTGGTTGAGAATCCACCTTCCAAAGCAGAGGACACAGTTGGATCTCTGGTTGGGAAACTAAGATCCCCATACTGAAGGGCAATCGGAGAGCTGACGCTTCACCATAATGAAGACCTAGCACAGCAACAAAAAATCACTTTCTGTTCATTTTCTGTCCTATGGATGGGTAAACTGAGAGGATGGGAGAGGACATGAGGTGTGTCCTGGTGTCTGTGATGACTCTTACAGTGTTAAAGGAATCATAGGTTGCAGCACATTGAACTGTTCAAGGATTCATAAATGTGTAAATATATATAAGACTTAGTACTGTTATTTGTCTAGTTCTCTAATCACTTAACTTCAAACTCTCTTCAGGAATGTTATCTTTGATTTACAGTTGAATGAAAAACATTGACTCCATCTTTTGGGAACTTGCATCGTCAATGAAGAAAGCATCAATAAGATCAGGATTGAGAGTTGTTAGTCTTCCACTGTAACAGTTTGCAAAGGGAAAGACAGATAAGGTGAAACCATCTAGGGTCCATCTGTCTCAGGGTCCTGGAGAGTGCTGCTCACCTGCAGACCTGCCCAGTCCTGGGCCGTGGGAATGGCTGCAGAGATAGAGTTATGGAAAGAACGGATGGCTTTCAACTACAAGATGAAAACTCTTCCTTATGAAGTTTGGTGCTTGAGCTTTTCAGGGTGAAGAATCGTGCTCAAGAACAGGCTTCCTGTCACGTCAGGAAGAAGCACACTCTGTCTAGCCTTTTATGAGAGTGTTAGGGGTCATGGTGGAGGTGCAGCCTCCTCTGGGGGAACCACTGCGACATTCTGTGTTTTCAGTTTAGGCCCACAGGATTGGCTCTTGGCCCTGTGTGTGTCCAGTCGTGTGGTTCTTATGCACTGGTGGATGTGATGGGCTCGTGAACTGGGTGGGACTGTGCCCCAGGGGAGTCCTGGTCACTGTGTGTGGCTGTAGGAGTGAGTAAGGTCCTGATAGTTATGATGGAGGCGTCCATTTCTTCTACCGATCATCAGACCGTGTGAATTTGTTTCCTCGTGATTCTCAGCAGCCTTAGTCCCATGATCCTCACAGAGTTAGAGGAGCTGGGGTTCCTTCCTATCCATGTTTCTCCATAGAAAAGTATTAATACTTGGGAGTGCTTAACGTGTTTAGCTTGTAGTCAGTGTGACTGGGCCAAGGTGTGCCCACATTAAATATTTCTGGATGTGTCTGCGAGAGTGTTTCCAGATGAGTCAGACTCAGTAGATGGCCTCCCTGCTGTGGGCGGACGTCGTCCAGTCCATTGAAGGCCTGCAGAAGGCAAAGGAAGGGGGAATTTTGCCCCTCTGCTTCCTGCCTGCCTGCTTCAGGTGTGATACTGGCGTTGACATTAATGGCTCTCAGGTCTTTGACTCTGCCTCTTCTCAAGCCTTTGACAATCCTAGCTTCCCTGGGTCTGTAGCTTGCAGACTTCAGGTCGAAGGACTTCTTCATAATTGTGGAACCAGTTCCTCATAATAAATCTTTCTCCTCTGTGTGTGTGTGTCCTATTGGTCCTGTTTCCCTGGAGAATTTGTAGCTGCAGCCTCTTCATTAACCTGATTGTGTTTATAGTCCGTGTTCTCCTATCTTAGCATCTACTTATTCATGGGCAGCAGCAAAACACTTAGTGAGATATAAAACTAAGTTGAAGTCAAATGCTGTATATATTTTAAGAAGTTACAGTAGACCACAAAAATGAAATGGTCTGCATAAGAACTCACTGCCAGCACCAGTGGGCACATCAGAGGCCTTGCTCTGCACCTCGGCCCCTGAGCATCCACCCACACAGGGGTTTTAATTTCCTGAGGCTAACTAAACTCTGAGGTATTTTCTCAGTTTCTAGGCAGTGAACTGTGTATCAAGCCTGGATGGAGTGTGGATCCCTCTGGAGAGCACGTGTGAGCAGTAGGCTGAACACTAGTGCTCCTGCTCCTCCTCCTCCCCCAGCCAGATTGTGTTTACAGGTGTCCTCACACCTCTCGACTCAGGCTCAGACTCCTGTGCTCCAGGAAACAGAACAATGAACAGTACTGTCAGCAGCAAAGCACCTCTGCCACCAGGAGGGGCATTCAAAGGCAAAATCAGTTGTTGGTTTTTTCTTTTTTTTCATTCGTTCAGTTGTTGATTCACTAACAAATATTACTGAGAACTTGATTAGTCATGGCAAAGGCCTTTACAGATGGAGCGAAGTGGTTGGATGGGCCGTGACTCAGGCAGGTGCAGGCTTGCTTGGGCGTGAGTGGAGGGAGCTGTAGGGACCCGGCTCATACCTGTGGGGCCTCGGCACCTGTCACCTCACCTTAGGTCCAGCTCTTTCTCCCAGGGCAGACCTGGCAGACTGGCAGACTGGCCTAGTCTCAGTCACAGCTGCTCTATTCCAGACCTCAGCAGCTCATATCTTAGGATTCCTAGGAGCAGTGAGCATCACGTTCAGTGTAAATGTGGTTTAAGAATCCTGAATTTTAACAAAGCAGTGTTTGTGAGGAATAAAAATGTGTCATCTCATGACCAATGTAATTTTCTCTTCCATTCTTTTTAAAAAAATGTTTATTTTGATTATCTGGCCTTGCCAGGTCTTAATGGTGTCATTTGGAATTTTTGATCTTTGTTGCAGTGCACAGAATCTTCAGTTGTGGTGTGTGAGATCTAGTTCCCTGACCAGGGATGGAACCTGGCCCAGTGCATTGGAAGGACAGACTCTTAGCCCTTGTATCACCAGGGAAGTCCCTCTCTTGCATCCTTAAGCTTACAGTTTTATTTTTGAACACTGTTTGTGTTAGGCTTGAGGTGGACACAGTGTCCCAAGGAGAGGCTACATCATAGGGTATTTCCTGTTTACCAGGGAAATATTGTCCCAAAGTCTGTTGGCCTAACTGATTTGGGTACTTTTTAGCCAGTGAGATAAAATTTTGGAAAATGTTCAGTAAAACAAAATTTTCCCTTCTAGGCTACCAAAAAAGAAGTGCTTGACGTTGGGTGTTTTAGTTCAGACAGTCCTCATGTATTTGTTGTGTGCCATTAAGGGCTCAACTAGAGACAAGGAGGTGTGATGGGGTTCAGAAGTTTCCTGGCCTCAGGGCACTGGATGGTCCAGTGGATGGAGAGAATAATAAGGCATTTCTAAAGCCTGATGTTTTGCTTGGCTTGCATCTTAGGCGTTTCACAAGATATGGCAAACAATAACAACAGTGTTGGGAGTGAACAAAGTGACCTGGGGGTTGACTGCTGACATTATCCCTGGATGTGTTCTGTGTGTGTCTGAGATTCTGCGACCCATACTCTCTTCCTGTAGATTTTGCCAACTCCCTCGGGGGATCATATGGCTTGAGATGAGTATAGATGAAGGAAACGAGTTATAAAACGTTTTTAGCATCTAGAAATGCCCTGGACATTCTCCAGTCTTTATACTTTGCGGTACCCTTCGCAGTACTGAATGAAATGAAATACCTCTAGTGCATGTTGAGAAAGGCAGGAGAGTACTCTTGGAGTTAGTTTGCTCACACCCAGTTCTGCTCCAGAATTTATAATGGAAACATGGAAAATTTTTCACCGGGTGAAGAACCTGAAGCGTGAGAGAGTGACATGGCTTGACTGAGCCTCAGGCAGCCTGGGGATGGCGACCCTTTGGTCCCTGCCTTCTCCATCTGACTCAGCAGCACGTTATTTTCTGGCCATTACATGGGAAATTTATTTTGTATTAATCATAAGTGATGCGGTAAGAATTTGCTGTCTGTTTTGTGAGCAATCAACAGTCTTCACCTAAGATTTTTTTCCTTTGCTACCCCCTTGACTTGTCCCTTGGTAATTCTGGGATACAAAGGCCCCTGGAGAGAGGGGTGAGATCTTTCCAGTGGTGGGGCCACTTGGGAATGGGATGGCAGCGGAGGCAATGTGGGCTCCCAGCAGTCAGTTCTGGGCATTGGTGAGGTGGCCCTTGAGGCAGACGGGCTTTGGTTCTGGGGTACCGCATCAAAGGAATACTGTGAACCTTCGTTGTTGACTTCTTAACTTAAAAAATTTTTTTATTTGGCTTCCAACCCACTCCAGTATTCTTGCCTGGGAAATCTCATGGACAGAGGAGCCTGGCAGGCTACAGTCCATGGGGTCTCAAAAGAGTTGGACACGACTTAGTCACTAAACAACAACCATCCATCCATAGTCCCGCCTGTTAGAGGTAATTTGTGTTACTCTTTTGGAGTGATGCTAAATAACGTGTTTGTTAACATACAAATTCAAAGCACTAACTGATTTGCGCTTGGAGATCTGAAGCTTCCAGTCTGAGGAATTCTCAGGTTTATCTAGGAAGAAGAAGAATACGTGAATCTGGAATGACAACAGCCAAGTCAAGAGGTCCCCTAAGGGCCAAGGTCAGAGAGGTCAGAACCACGAGAGGGTGATCCTTGAGCAGATGCCCAGGATGGAGACAGAGCCAAAGGGTAGAGACCACCCCTTCCCCAGCTGTGGCCACTACAGGAAGATTCCTGAGTGTCACAGGTCCACTAGCTTCCTCCCCATCCAAGTGACTGCTCTTCTACTGCTTTCTTTGAGAACAGTCTTAAATGGAGTCTCTGTTTCATAAATGATGGAACTCTGTAAATATTCTGTGTGGCACATCTTATCTTTATATATACACACACAGCAAATCCAGAGTCTGTTCCACTGAAGTGTGGGATGCTTGCAACAAATGTCTGAACACTGGAAGGAGGAAGGCTCAGCGATGCTCCTGCCCACCTGGACATTTTATCAGCCTTCCTCCCTCCCATGTTTCCAGCAGAGGTGGACTCAGAGATCTGGGTGCTCACAGGCTCTGATTTCTTTTTAGAGTTTTACTGGTCCTGTATTCTGATTAGCATAGTTACTTTTTTGTCCTCTTTGCCTTCTTTGGTAAGGAGGGGATCACAACAACAGCAGAAAAATGTCAGGAACAGTATCTCTATCGATTTATAAGTTTCTTAGGCCAGTGGGTCTCTTTGAGTTTCTTCTCCTGGCATCTCCTAGCACGGTGTCCACCTCACTGTGGAGTGGGAGGATGCATGAACAAATAAATAAGTGAAGGAAGTTTGGTCCCTAAAAAAAAAAAAAAAAATTTTTTATTTGGCTTCCCCAAGTTTTAGCTGTGGCACACAGGATCTAGTTCCCTGACCAGGGATTGAACCTGGGCCCCCTACATTGGGAGCATGAAGTCTTAACCACTGGACCACCAGGGAAGTTCAAACTTTGTAACTTTTAAGATGGTCATGTAATGAAAACGTGAACCTTAAATCACTGGATTGGATCTTGGCAAAGGTACATATTTTTTGACAATCTTTTACACATGGGCATGTGTTGGCATTTCATGTAATTCAGTTTTATGTTCTTTCTGTGGCCTCTTTAGAAGTAGTCACTTCCCAGTTCTGGAAACCTGGTCTTTTGTGGACACAGTGATTTGGTGGAGAGAAGACATGGCTTCTAGGTTGCTGCTGGGAGGCTTTGCCATGTGGACAAACCGTAGCCGATCCTGTGTGTTGGTGCATGTGTGTATTATATCTCAGTCAGTAGTTTGAGTGTGGTGTTCTATGACTTGTATTTCCTCTCCTCCATCTCTGAAGAGATACAGAAATTAAATACATTTAGATGTGTGAAGAGAACTACTCATGCAGAAGTTGTGCAAATACTCAGCATGACTGGAATACTGTTTCACACCTATCCTTCATTGTGTCACAGAAATGGGAGTACAGTTATCTTACAGTTCACTTTTGGATTAAATCATAACTTTAGGATATTTTTTCTTTTAAAAAGTGACTGCTTCACTAAGAAGTTTTAGATGAATGTCACCTTCCTTCTTCATTTTTTTCACATTGCAAGTCAATTTTCAGGTGTCAGTATTACCTCATTCAGTTCAGTTCAGTCACTTAGTTGTGTCCGACTCTGTGTGACCCCATGGACTGCCACATCCCAGGCCTCCCTGTCCATCACCTACTTGTGGAGCTTACTCAAAATCATGTCTATAGAGTCGGTAATGCCATCCAACCTTCTCACCCTCTGTTGTCCCCTTCTCTTCCCGCCTTCAATCTTGCCCAGTATCAGGGTCTTTTCAGATGAGTCAGTTCTTTGCATCAGGTGGCCAAAGTATTGGAGTTTCAGCTTCAGCATCAGTCCTTCCAATGAACGTTCAGGATTGATTTCCTTTAGGATGGACTGGTTGGATCTCCTTGCAGTCCAAGGGACTCTCAAGAGTCTTCTCCAGCACCACAGTTCAAAAGCATCAATTCTTTGGTGCTCAGCTTTCTTTGTAGTCCAACTCTCACGTCCATACATGACCACTGGAAAAACCATAGCCTTGACTAGGCGGACCTTTGTTGGCAAAGTAATGTCTCTTCTTTTTAATATGCTGTCTAGGTTGGTCATAGCTTTTCTTCCAAGGAGCAAGTGTCTTTTAATTTCATGGCTGCAGTAACCATCTGCAATGATTTTGGAGCCCCCTAAAATAAAGTCTGTCACTGTATCCACTGTTTCCCTGTCTATTTGCCATGAAGTGATGGGACCAGATGCCATGATCTTAGTTTTCTGAATGTTGAGCTTGAAGTCAACTTTTTCACTCTCCTGTTTCACTTTCATCAAGAGGCTTTTTAGTTCTTCGCTTTCTGCCATAAGTGTGGTGTCATCTGCATATCTGAGGTTATTGAAATTTCTCCCAGCAATCTTGATTCCAGCTTGTGCTTCATCCAGCCCAGCATTTCTCATGATGTACTCTGCATATAAATTAAGTAAGCAGGGTGATAATATACAGCCTTGATGTACTCCTTTTCCTATTTGGAACTAGTCTGTTGTTCCATGTACAGTTCTGACTGTTGCTTCATGACCTGCATACAGATTGTTCAAGAGGCAGGTCAGGTGGTCTGGTATTCCCATCTCTTTAAGAATTTTCCAGAGTTTGTCATGGTCCACACACTCAAAGGCTTTGACATAGTCAATAAAGCAGAAGTAGACATTTTATTAGTCAGTGTCATTTCTCCTGATCACCCTTTGAAGCCATTTTTAAAATTTACTCTTAAACTTTTAAAAAATATTACATTTTACCTTGCTCTCAGTCCCGGAAAATCATATGTAAATGGCACTGTTTGAAGCTTGTCCCATCCTCCTTAGGGATCTTGGAGGAGTCAGGCCCATAGGCTGAGGGCTGGCAGAGTCCTTTAGTACAAGTTCAGTGCTAGCTCTTTCTCAGTTCATGCTGAATTATTTCTGAGGTTGTAATGACAGATTTATCCTAGTGGCTCTCCTTTTAACTCTGGCTATTTCATTCTGTATAGTAAGCTGAGGAATATACATGTTAAACACTAGTTTCTGCCCATCCTGAAAGGGCTGATGTTGGTCAAGGTGACTGTCAATTTGAGGCTGTCAGCTGCAAGCACATCAGGACTGGACCAGAAATGGCTTAAATAGGAAATAATTATGACAAATGGTCTCCTCTTAAAAAGCCAATCACTCAACTGAATACTTAGCAAGAGATTTTTGTCATCAGGATGTCTGTGGTAGCGTTATTAACTCAAGAGGAAGTTACGTCTTTTTTCTTTAGAACCAAGAGACCACAGCTATTGCATATATTCAGAAACTTCCATTACAAGGAAATGGAAATCAGAGACCTTAGTGACTTGCCTAAGGTTAGAACCTTATTAAGTGGTGGAGTGAACCTGGAAGCGAGAGCCTTCACTGCAGCCTGTGTCCTTGCAGACCTTATCCGACACTGGAAGATGTGGATGAAGGACGTTACTGGGCCAGGTGAAAATGATATTTTTAATGATTGCTAGGAAAATTCTGGTTGCACACTTTTTACACCATAATTGATGTAAGAGCAGCCTGCCTACTTATTTGCCTGCTGGCCCTTTGTTTAGTTAAAAAAAAAAAAAAGAAAGAAAAAGTGTATCTTTTTAGTTTGATCTTATGGAATAGTCGTGAGATTGTCAGTACTCTCCACAAGGTATAGAAGTGAATTCTGGAGCTTTCCTGGTGGCTCAGTGGTAAAGAATCTGCCTTCCAATGCAGGAGACACTGGAAGATATGGAAAGACCCCACATGCCTCGGAGCAGCTAAGCTTGTGTGCTGCAACTGTTGAGCCTGCTTTCTAGAGCCTGAGAGCTGCAACTACTGTAGCCCGTGCACCCTAGAGCCCATGCTCAGAAACAAGAGAAGCCACCATGATGAGAAGCCCATGTACCGCAACTGGAGAGTAGCGCCCACTCATCACAACTAGAGAAAACCTATGGAGCAGTGAAGACCCAGCACAACCAAATAAATTAATTTTTTTAAAAAAATGAATTCAGTCAGATTTGTTGATTCATTAGTAGAAAATGCTTAAGAACAAAGAGCATTTTGGTAACTGGAGGGTCAGATTTTAGGGACATGCATAAAAGCACTATATATTGTAGTAATCAAGCACAGTGAAAATCAAGCATTTGACTGGTAGGTGAACCCTTCTTCCCTTAAAGAAGTGAGCTGTGCCATCTTGGTCTGCAGCTGAGGAATCCAACACCAACACTTTGCAAGGGAAGTGGCTCCAGCAGACACATCAGGAGTAGTGAAGCCCCCTGGCATCTAGACTCTGTAGAAGCTCAACATGTTTACTCTCCTGCCCTCAGCACCCATGACCTTGTGTGGTATGCCCAACATCCTGGGAAGCTGTGGTGGACTTGGTGGCTGGGGAGACCTGGAGTTTGACCCTTCTGTAGACTCATCCCCACCAAAGTGCCCAAGCCTGACCCAGAAAAAACCAGCCCATCCTGTGAATCCCGGGTGTGGGTACAGGGCCGCCCACCTGTAACTGGATTTTACTTAACCTGAAACACAGCTTCCTCTGTCCAGATGGCCTGTGTGTGAGCTTATGCCTGTAGACATAGAATAAATTTAAAGGATCAGCTGGCATCTGGAAGGGGTTGGCCCTGTCTACTTAGTACATTAGGAGCGGGGTGCACTGATATCCAGGTGTGTTAAGAATCTTTGTATTGTGTTTCAGATGATACCTGTTCTTGAATATCTGAAACAATGGGCATAGCCACTGTTGTTGTTTTTTTTTGTTTTTGTTTTCTAATATGTGAATTTCTATGAGGCTGAAAAACTTCCCCAGTAGGAGTGAACTCTTAATATATACTTTGGTGTGTGTGCTTCTCATGATTGTACAGAAAGAGTTTAATTTATGTTTGTGTGAAAGATTGAGCACTACACATGCTGACAAAGGCAGAAATAATTAAGTCAGTTTTAGAACTTCAAGTAACTGTGAAGGCCACTGATTTCACTTTTTGCATGGTATAAAGAAGAAAACCTGAAACCTAGAGAGGCTGAGTGACTGCAGGGTCTTGCAGCCACCAGTCTTGAGGGAGGAGCAGACATGGCTCTCTCCTTCCAGTCCAGGGCTCCTGGTGTCCCTGAGGGGCTGTGCCCCGACACCACACGTTGCCATCCCTGAGATTCAGCTCACAGAGGGGGAAGCGGGAGGAGGGGCACTGTGTTGAGGAGACGGTGGCCTAGTCCAGTGCATTATGGCAAGAATAGGGTGCAGTCAGTTACTTTCACTTAACAGGGTGGTCTTAAAACGAAACTTTGGAATTCTTAAAGATCAGCTTGCATGAAACAGGGAGAGGGAGCTCTGGAAAGTCTTGTCCCAGCAAGTCCAGGCTCTGGTCCAGAAGTGACCTGTAAGCATAGAGGCTAGAGTCTTTGCCTCCGTGTGCCTATCCGAGAGTGGCCCTGACTAGTGACAGGTCCTGCTTTGTTTTCTTAAGAAATCATAATATAGCTAATGGAAAATACCCTTTCACTCATAAACACATAGTTTTTATTTATAAACAGCATTTTATCTTTTTAACATTTAAAATAATAAAAGCAAGAAAATTTAGATACAAAGGAAAGGGCAGATTTCATTATCGGGCCATTATTCATATAAGGGCCATTATTTCATTATTGCCACATAACCACTGTTTTCATTTTTGTGCATTTCAGTTTTTTAATATTTCACAGTCTTTAATACATGCTTTCTACAAGGTCATAATCATGGCCTTGAGAAGAGTTCATGGTCTTTGGAGGCAGAAATACCTGGGTTGGATTATGCGGCCTGCCAGTTCCTAGTTCCGTGACCTTGGGCAGGTCCCTTCACTCTGTATTTCAGTTTCTCCATCTATAGAATGAGGCAAACCTTGAACTCACAGAGGATTTTTGTAAAGTGAGGGGTTGTACAGGAAGTGTCTGGCCTTTGTGGCCTGTCAGGGTGTGCTTTTCATTGCTTAATATTCTCCCTTTGCATGTGTTTTTTGCTGCCTGGTCTGAAAGGAAATGACCACCTTCTTTGTAAGTCCTAACTCCCTTAAGAGTCCCTACTTCCTGTGGCTGGCCGTAGAGAGTGTTCACACAGTGGGTTGGGACTGAGTGACTTGGGGCCCTGAGGGTCTCTGCATTTTGGAGGGGCCTTTGCTTTGCTGACCTGTGTTGGGGAGCAGGGGGTGCTATGTCCTTTGGTGTTTTCTAGCCCGTGGAAGTCATCCAGTCTTTCTCTAGCATCCTGTGGAGGACTGAGATGAGTCAGCCCTGGTAAACACAGGGGCCAGATTGAAAGGAAGTATGTGTTCTAGTTATCAATACGTCATTTCCTGAGCTCCCAAGCTGCATGTTGATGCCTGAACTTCAAGTCTGGTGTCAGGTCTTTACCAGGCTCGTCTGCTGTTTTCAAGGTGACGGACAAGCCTTTCCTTGATTGCTCAGACAAGAAGATGTATGGTGTGGGGTCAGAATTTGGAACCTGGAAGTAGAGTGGGACCTGTCCTATTTATAGGTGCCGACCAGGACGGCTCCCTGGAGCAGGCATGCAATGGGGGAGGCCTGGCATAGCCATGGTGGAGTCGGGGCGCTGTGGAGGGGCACCTCCTGCTCCTGTTTGGGGGGGGGGCCTCTGGTCCCCAGGTGAGGTAGTGCAGGAGTGGCTTAGCTTTTACAGACAAGACTTGCAGCATTTGTTAACAGGAAGCTGGCATCATGTAAACTCTGGGAGAAGTTCTGGGTAGCTTAGACAAAACCGTGCTGTGTTCAGAGCAGTGCCAGTCCCCTCCCGGGGACTTGCTGCTGAGCTGTGGGTCCCTCTTGCTGCTGCCAAACACTGTTTTGAGGCCTGGCTGGGCACAGTTGGGGCACACGCTGGCAAGTCACATGTAATGTAAACATGTGTTGTCCCAAATTACGCTGTTCTTGAAATTCTGGGGGGAATTTCCTTCTCAGATTCTAGGATGGAATGCTTAGAGTGATGATTTTATATAGCATGTTGGCATTTTACGTGGTTTGTAGTTTAAAAAAGGTGGAGCTTGATTTCCTTAGAAAAGTGAAGATCAATTTTCCAAACCTACTCCAGTGAGTGTGAGAACATCCGAATCGCCCTCATCACCCACTGTACTCCTGCCGTGGGTGTGGAGGGGGTGTGTGTGACTGTGGGAGAAGAATGTTGGGCCAGATCCTTTTGCTGGAAGTTAAACACATTTCAATAGAAGTTTTGGCACTTTCATGTTTAGGGTGTGCCTGTTTGATATCTTAAAGCAAAAGCATTAAAATTATTTTCTTCAGAATTTTGGATTTAGAACACCTGTTTCTTCCTTTCATCATCAAGTTAAATGGCAAGCTGCCCCTCAAAACCTCCATACTTCAGAGGAAGAGAAAGGCCCTGTAACTGACTTCATGGGTCGAGGTGTATAGGACAGGGACTGGAGCACTCTTGTATCAATCTAGATTTGAGACTAAAGCCCTCTGTGATATCACTTTCAGTCTTTACTGGGGAGTCTAGGCTGACGTGATAATTACAAGTGAATTCCAAAGAGACATTACGACTTAGGAACTCCAGTGGATGCTGTCGGTAATGTCTGTATGTTTTAGGGTCCCAATGAATGGTGTAGAAACAAAGGAAAGTCCAGTGCCTCTGGGTCCTGGAGGGTGGTGTTCCCCTGGGAGGGGTGGGTTGAAAGACTGCCTGCCTGTGTTCACCTGGTGCCTCCATGCTCAAGTAGCTGGCTGTCTGGAGAGAGGCGCCCGCCTTGCTGGAGTGCTTGGAAACAGGAACAGCTGGTGGCAGCCTGTCTGGCTGCTCTGGAGGAATTCTACCCTCCCAAGGCCTGGCTTCAGGCCCTGGCTTGTCTCAGGAGAGCCAGCAGGTGCCTTCTTCCGGGTGGGGCTTGTTGGGGTATAGAAGGGAAACTGGTGCTTCTCTTGCCATGCTGGCACCCTTCCTTGCCTGCCCAGCTTCTTGAGGTGGGGCTCGTGGTTTTGGTGGGGAACTGGGAGCCAGAGGGATAACTCTGCTCTGATGGCTTTTTGTCCTGAGGATGTGTCTCTGGAGTCAGCCACTAGCCCCATCTAGAGACAGGGCTGTGATGTAGGAGCTGGACCCTGTCCTGGGCGGCTGCTGCCTGCCGTGGTCAGCTCCCTCCAGGCCTGTCCCAGTGAAGGTACCTAGGACCATCTCTGCTTATTTTTGGTGCACATATTTGAGAACTGGCCATGAGGTGAAAACTCAGGTGATAGCAGGTATGAATTTGGTATCATGATTTAATCTTTATATTATCGACCACTGTACCCTAGGATTCCGTTGTCGAAGTAGTGCTAAGTAGTGTTCAAATAAGTGAAGCAGATGCGGTGTGTCCTGTTTTAACGGGGAATCTTGGCTGCTGCTGAGTCTCTCTGGAGAACTCCATCTGATCATACCACCGCTGAATACCTCTTCCAGTCAGAGCTGGGTGTGCACGGGTGTGGTGAACTGGGAGCTGACCGCTAGTTGGAGCTCAGAGACCAGCCAGTAATTAGCCTCATGGCTTTGAGCAACTCACTCCCCAGAGTCTTGCAGCGAGCACCTAGAGGCCTCTGGATCTTCTCCATTTTTGCGTCCTCAGCAGCCAGTGTGTGCCTGATTGGAGTGGCTACTCAGCCAGACGTTTGCCAGGCAATGGAGAAGATGGCCAGAGCCCAGAGTGTGGCACTCAGGAGTCTGATCTCAGGAGAGGGCAGGAGAAAAGATGTCTAGTTCATCAGATTTGTAAGTGTTGCCTGTCAGGCCCCCTTCTTGGAGATTCTTAATGTACCTTTAGCATACTAGAGGTTCTGAGAAGTTTGGCAGCAGCGAAAACTATAGTGTTATTTAACCCAGCATCTCCTTAAACATGTTTGACCCAAGAACCATCTCCATTCCACTCTGCTAAGCCTGGGGGAGCTTTTGCTAGACCAGGTGACCTTGAGGGAGACTTCCTTCTGGAACATTCTGGAATTTGAGATCAGGGGTGGGAGGATGGGATGTATTTAAAAGGGTAATGAGGAGACAGAAGGTTTGGGGCATGCATGGGGGGTGGTGGGTTAGTCTCTACACAGGGCTGAAACCCCAGATTCCGCAGTTAAACCTGGTAGGCTCTGCACCCACAGCACAAATGGGGATCTGGGGTGAGGTGTGTATCCCTGGAGCTGAACTCGTGTCAGCGAGGTGTGTATCCCTGGAGCTGAACTCGTGTCGGCGAGGTGTGTGTCTTGTCCTTAGTGAACCAAAGGGTGGTGGACAGAATGACCACATTTCTGTTGTACTTGTGCCCTTTCTCCTGTTTTCAACAGATCCTGAGTTTCTTGAAAGGAGAGTTCTAGACTCTAAAACTTGCCGGGCACAGTTGCTGCTTATCCACCTGCTGTGGAGTAAATGGTGAAGGTACTGAGATGCTGCATGGAGACTTGGCCTCCCTGGCCCCTCCTTTCTACACTAGAGGGCAAGTGGGAGGGTCCCCCTCCGTCAGCCACACTGGCAGTGGGCTTGGTGATCCCTCACTGCTGTATCTGGGGGTCCATGCCCCAGATCCCAACGTTTGTCTCCACCTACTACTCCCCCTTCCAGATAAGAACATATAAATGTGATTATGTTAAGAAGCTGAAGCATTTGAATAAATCAGATGCTTTTGCCCAGCCCTAGAATAAAGGCTGTAGTTATTTTAACAACAACAGCAAAAATCCTGCAGTCTTCAGCTATTTCTGGAAGTAACTGGTAATTAACATGCCATTTGTAATTCATTGCCATCTCCGGCTGTTTGTTTCCTTGTTCCAAAGCAGCCCAGTTTGGGAGACTGGGTTTATTTCGTTTGGAAATATGATTTTGTGGCGATTTCCAGAATGGCATCACGAGATTAATGGTTTTCTGGAGCTGTAGTTTGCCAAACCTGGGGACTCATTTCCAGCAGCCCTGTGGAGGGGAGTGACGGCTTGCTTGGGTGGTGTTGACTTTCCAAGAAAAGCACTAGAAGCAACTGCTTCAGGATGGTTTGATGCTACCTGATTTTCCGGGAGGAGAACAGGTAATTTGGGGCAGATTTAAGAGGCTTCATCATTGAACTTGTTGCAGATTATTCTTTTGTGAAAGGAATGCACATGTATTGTTCTGGGCATCTCTTGATAAAAGGGTTTAGTTATATGGGCACTAGACTCTAATGGTAAAAGAATTAAAATGGTCCTAGTTGTTCTGTAAGATGCGGTGATAAGAACTGACTTAGATTGTACAGAGAGAGGCCAAGTAGTTGTGCAAAAACTATGGCCTGAACGTGTTGTCAGCAGTGAGAGTTGTTTCTGGGTTTTTAGGTGAAGGTGAACAATTGAAAGGGTTTGGGTACAGTTCTGTATTATGGGAGTGGAAATGTAGGCACCTGTATCTAGGTGGTCATTGTGGACCCCAGTGCAGAGGTTCTCCCAGCAGGGTTGTGGGCGGCTTCCAAGTTTCCGTGCTCAGCCCCAGTCTTGGTTATAGAAGGCAACTGGTCTGAGGTGTCCCAGAGGTCTGGCACAGTGCAGGCTGTGGGCTGGAGTGCTGGGGAGGGTGATGGGAAGGGGTTGGCAATTCGATGTCTCCCAGAGTCGCTTGGTATAAGGAGGTCAGCCACCTTCTCTGATTAACCCAAGAGGGTTCAGCCCTTTCAGGTTTGCCTGGTGCGGAGTTAGGAAGAAGTATTCCTTCTTAGTTTCAAAGTATGATATTCAAGAATAATTTATGTTTTCTGAAACTTCTTGTCATGGAAACAGACTTGAGGATAGAGGACTGGCAAGCCAAATACTGTGAGGCGATATTAAGGGTGCCCTGAAGATGAGGCGTGTAGATAATGTGGGAGACAGGGTTGTCTAAACTGCAGCTGATACAGAGTTTAAAAACTATTATTATTGTAGTTTTGATTAGACAGTGTCATCACATGACTCAAAAATAAAATGAGTTGTCAAAAAGTATTGACTCAAAAGCCTACTCTCTACTCTGTGCCTGTCCTGTCTTAAAATCACAGTCATTATTTTCTTGTGTGTCTTTCTAGAATCATTTCATTCACTCATGACGGACTTGAAAATGTGTTAACCACCACCAACTCTGTGTATCTAGAAGGTGTCACCCCCATTTTCCTGAACCGCTTTCTATATTTGACATGGTTTGGAGATCCTTCACATGAGCACACAGAAAGCTTCCTTCTTTCCCCTCCCCTCCTGTTTATAGTGGTCTTGTGTCTTATTTAATATATGCTCTGTCATTTATTGAACCATTTCTCTGTTGATGAACATGTGGCTTAATTTCATTGTATTGAATTGCATGCAAAGTATGCCTTCAGGATAAGTTCTCAGAACTGGAGTTGTCAAGTCAAAGAGCACGTGCATTGTGGTTTTGGCTGACACTGCCTGTCGCCCTCCGTGGGGGTGGCACCAGTTGCGGGTGAGGGCGCCTGTTTGCCACATCCTCAGGAATAGACCGTGTCACCACACGGTTTTGGAGCTTACCAACCTGGTAGGTGGAAAATGGTATCTAAATGTAGTTATAATTTATATTTCTATTGTTATGGGTGAGAGTGCCCTTACTCTCTTTCATATGAGTTTTAGTGCCCTCTGTGTATGTAGGCTGTTTGCACTTTTTTTTTCTCTCTTGAATTTTTTGGAGCATTTTATATTTTGAGAAGTAGATTTTGTGATAAAACTTGCACCTACTGTTTCCAAATTTTTGTCATTTGTCTTTAAACTTTGATTTTTTTTACCAGGCTGAAGTTTTTGATGTTTATGTGGTTATATTATCAATCTTTTCTTTTGTGGCTTTTGGATTTTGTGTCCTTGTTTGGAAGGAATTGACACCATGGCTATAGAACCACTCTTTTGTTTAGGATTAACGGGTTTTAGAGATTCTGTTGGATTGCCCCAAGTAATACAGGTTATTCGAGTTGTATTTGCCTTTTGTTTCCTATATACTTTGCCTTTGTCCTCTCTGCTTCACTTTATTTAATATAATAAGAGATCCTTACTGTATTTTTCCAGCTCCCATAATTGGAAAGATACTTTAGTTGCCACCTGAAGCAGATATACTCTCAGTCTGGTGGGTTAAGCTTGTTGGTGTACTGACCTGGAGGCCTCTGAGTGACTGGCCTTGCCCTGCCATGTGCCTTGGTGTGCACGAGCCATGTCAGTGGGCAGACACCAAGCTCTGCTGGGAAGTGGGCTCTGAATGTGGCTCCAGGGCCTCAGAATGCTGGTAGAGGCTGCCTTGTCCATGAAAATCCAATTCCTAGTAGGTTATTCTTTGTGTATTCTGGTTTCAATTTTCTTGCCCTTAATTTTTAGATGTGCCAAGTCTTTTATGTTTTTAATTTATAATTTTATTTTTCTCTGTGTGAGTTTACTGAGGACTTGGAAGCTGGTTTGTGGGGATGAGGCCCATAGGACATAGCACTTCATCTCCAGCAGGCTCTCAGCACTCTTACTTTGATGATGTTGTTGTTATTGTTCAGTTGCTAAATTGTGTCTGACTCTTGGTGACCCCATGGACTGTAGCATGCCAGGCTCCTATGTCCTCCACTATCTCCTGGAGTTTGCTCAAACTCATGTCCACTGAGAGGGTGATGCTATCTAACCATCATATTCTCTGTCATCCCCTCCTCCTTTTGCCCTCAATCTTTCCTAGCCCTCAGTCTTTCCCTGATGGGTCTTTTCCAGTGAGTTGGCTCTTCTTATTCAGGTGGCCAAAGTATTGCAGCTTCAGCTTCAGCAAGAGTCCTTCCAGTGAATACTCAGGACTTATTTCCTTTAGGATTGACTAGTTGGATCTCTTTGCAATGCAAGGGACTCTCAAGAGTCCTCTCTAACAGCACAATTCAAAAGCATCAGTTCTTCAGCACTCAGACTTATTTATTTATGGTCCAGCTCTGACATCCGTGCATGAGTGCTGGAAAAACTATGGCTTTGACTATATGGACCTTTGTTGGCAAAGTGATGTGTCTGCTTTTTAATACATTGTCTAGGTTAGTCACAGCTTTTCTTCCAAGGAGCAATCGTCTTTTAATTTCCTGGCTGCCATCACTGTTCTCAGTGATTTTGGAGCCTAAGGAACAAAGTCTGTCTCTGTTTCCATTTTTTGTCCCACCTGTTTGCCCTGAAGTGATGAGACCGGATGGTCAGGTTTTTTGTTTGTTTGTTTGTTTGTTTTTATTTATTTTTTTCCCTTTTATTGTTTTTGCCATACAATGCCATGATATCACCATGGGTTTACATATGCTCCCCCTCCAGAACCTCCCTCCCTCCTCTCTCCCTCCTCCCTCCCCCCGGGAAATCTCGATGCACCAGCCCCGAGCATCAATCCTGGGCTGGCGATGGATTAGACATATGATAATTAACATGTTTCAATGCCATTTTCCCATATCATCCCACCCTTACCCTCATCCACAGAGTCCACGAGTCTATTCTATACATCTGCGTTCCTTTTGCTGTCTCGTATTATGGGTTCTCATTACCGTCTTTCTAAATTCCATATATATGTGTTAATATACTGTATCGGATGGTCAGTTTTTGATTGTTGATCTTAGTTTTTGAATGTTGAGTTTTAAGTGAGCTTTTTCGCTCTCCTGGTTCACTTTCATCAAGAGGGTTTTTAGTTCTTTTCACTTTCTGTCATTAGTGGTCTCATCTGCATATTTGAGGTAGTTGGTGTTTCTCCCTGCAATCTTGATTCCAGCTTGTGAGTAATTCAGCCTGGCATTTCACATGATGTACTCTGCATAGACGTTAAATAAGTAGGGTGAGAGTATACAGCCTTGACATACCCCTTTCCTAATTTTGAACCGTCTGTTGTTTCGTGTCCAATTCTAACTATTGCTTCTTGACCCATGTACAGGTTTCTCAGGATACAGGTAAGGTGGTCTGGTATTCCCATCTCTTTAAGAATTTTCCACAATTTTTTGTGATCCAAGGGCTTTCTTGGTGGTTCAGATGGTAAAGAATCTTCCTGCAGTGGGTGATACCGGGTTTGATCCCTGGGTTGGGAAGATCACCTGAAGAAGGAAATGGCAACCCACTCCAGTATTCTTGCCTGAAGAATCCTTGGCAGGATACAGTCCATGGGATTGCAAAGAGTCGGACATGACTGAGCAACCAATACACAGTCAAAAGCTTTAGGTTAGGCAATCAATCAAAAGTAGATATTTCTCTGAAATTCCCTTGCTTTCTCCATGATCCATCAAATATTGGCAGTTTTGATCTCTGGTTCCTCTGCTTTTTCTAGACCAACTTGTACATCTAGAATTTCTCAGTTCACATATTACTGAAACCTAGCTTGAAGATTTTGAGCCTAATCTTACAGGCATGTGAAATGAGGGCAATTGTACTGTAGTTTGAACATTTTTGGACACTGCTCTTCTTGGGGATTGAAATGAAAACTGACCTTTTCCAGTCCTGTAACCACTACTGAGTTTTCCAAATTTGCTAACATATTGAGTGCAGCACTTTAACAGCTAGTTCAGGTAGAATTCTATCACCTCTGCTAACTTTGTAGTAATGCTTCCCAAGGCCCACTTGACTTCATACTCTGGGATGTCTGGCTCTTGGTGAATGACTACAATGATGTGGTTATCTGAGTCACTAAGACCTTTTTTTTTTTTTAATCTAGTTCTGTGTATTCTGCTTCTGTTAGGTCCTTAACTACTTCTGTCCTTTATTGTGTCCATCCTTGCATGAAATGTTCCCTTGATATCTTCAGTTTTCTTGAAGAGATCTCTAGTCTTTCCCACTCTATTGTTTTCCTCTGTTTCTTTGCACTGTTGTTTTGGGAAGGCCTTCTTATCTCTCCTTGGGATTCTCTGGAACCCTGTGTTCAGTTGGGTATATCTTTTCCTATCTTCCTTGTTTTTTGCTTCTCTTCTTTCCTTAGCTATAGGGTCAGTCAGAAAACTGTTTAGACTTTGACCAGTTATACGGTCTTATGTGGGATCCGTCTTTGTGGAGTAAGCATTTTCTGGGACTTGGAAGATGGGATGAGAGTGGGTCTGAGGGACTCAGGGAGTGATGTGGGAGAGGTGGGCTTTGAGATGATTATATTTTAAGACTGATAAACACTGGTTGGTCTGGTGCCTGCCTTTCTGAAGAATGATCTGTTGAGGACTCAGCCTGTTCTCCTGGCCTCCTGCTGGCCTCTCTGGGCACTGTTGTGTCAGTCGTAGTGAGGCTCTTGCTGTAGTTGTCTGTTAGCCTGCAGCCATTTTAACTGTGTATCATTTAAGCAGATACAGTGATAAAGCAACTGAAGGTTGCTTCTCAGTTTTGGGCCTTGAATTCTACCATAGGACAGTCAAAAGGAGATCTGTACATGGTTGAATGTGTTGGCAGTTATCGGGGTGTAGCGAGAGAACCCATGGTGCATCTTCTCCTGCTTCCTCCTCCTCCTCGTACTCCCTTCTTCCCTCAGGTAGCATTTCTCCAGTGGAGGAAGAGGTGCTGGTGAGGGTGTCAAGAGTCGTGGATTGTCAGAGGGAGATGGGCATGGAGGGCCAGGCAGTGGTGTTAGCACATGACATACTTTCTGAGAGGGTCCGTGGTGGGGAGACCTGATGAGACTTGTCGGGTTTGGAACTTAGGAGGGCGCTGAGAGCTTTGCCAGAGCACTTCCAGAAGCCTGGCTGTGGGATGCAGACAGAGTTCCTGCCTCACAGACACCATTGGAAGGAAAAGCTAACCTGTAGAGGCTGTTCTTGGACGAGTGCCCGTGCTTTGAACTACTCTATAAATGCTCACAGAGCTGTCCTTGGACCTCCTGGTGAGATGTACAATTCACATGTGACCCACCTCCAACCGACTGCCAAACATCGAGTTTAAAAAAAATAGTTTCTATTTGAGATTTATGAGGATACCCAGGAGTGAATTTGGGGGGATCGTTGTCCTTTGTTGTGGCCTTCATTCCAAGGATACACCTGCTTCAAAGCATTCTCATCACCAAACTTCAGACAGTCATTGGAGGGATGACAGGATCACCAAATGATGCGTCAGCACTTGGCACTGGGTGCATGGCCAAGATGCCTGGCCTTGTGGTTTGCATTGCTGGCCTTACTTATTTCTTTCCTGTCAGAATTGAGAGGAGTTGCTGGCATGTCTGCTTGGGCTTGCAGGCATGGGAGAGGGAGGCACAGGGCTGTGTTTGTGCCCAGTAACCCCAGAGAAGCATAACCCTTTCCGTTACCAGGGAGCACCTCAGTTCTTTCCTGCTTTTACTCTATTCAGTTTGCTTACAGAGTTCATTATTTGTTTATTCACTTGCTAATTCTAATCCGGCTGTTTTTGAACCTTTATGGTATGTACAGTGTGGTGATAGATCTGGTCAGAAAAAATATAGAAGTAGAAGACGCAGTCCCTTCAGAGAGGCCCTGGCGTGTCGTGGAGCAGTGGTAAACCCTTCCTTGGGGAGGGCTGTGTGCACTTCCTTCTCACCCGCCAGACACCTCCTCTTCATTCACCTGGACCTGAGCTCTTTCTGACTGGGCCAGAGGTTTTGGGGTTTCAGTTGCTGTTTGCATCCACTTAGTTTTGTGTTTTGGTGTTTTTTTTTTGTTTGTATTATTTATAGTGGAGAGTATGAGAAATATTTTTTAATTCTGAAATTAGCATATTTACTTTTGCTTATTTTTTTGATTTACTTGGGAAGCTTTAGAGAGGCAGACTTTTATTAAGAAGATGATTTGGTATGTTGGAAAGGTTTTAGAACTAGAGATTTGTGCTCTACCCATAGCGTTACTGAGATCTTAGATAATTTATTTAACTCACTAAACCTGGGTCCCTGCTCCACAAAATGTGAAGAGCAGTGCCTACTGGAGGGCTGTTGTAAAGATGAGAACAAATTTTATTGGGATAGGCCGGGGGTCCACGTGACCTTTTCTGTTTACATTTCAGAACCTTTCATTCGTCTGTTTAGTTTACTGTTGAGTCAGTTTATGAGGTGCCTCCTCTATGCCAGGACTTGTGATGGGTGGGATTCAGATGCAGGTAAGATTCTGTCCCCTCAACAAAGGGCTGCCCAGGGGCCCACTCCAGTCTTGTCAGTGTGGGGCAGTGGGTGGTAGCTCGGCCTGCAGAGCCATCCTTCGTGGGAGAGCTGCCTGTGTGTCCTGGTGGCAGCGCTGGGCAGAGAGGTTGGTGGTGGTGGCAGGACCCTCTAATGTCCATCAAGTTTTGTTGCTCTTCCTGGTCATAGAACAACCCCTTGCTTTGGCCAGCAGAGGCGACTTGAACTCCAGTGTCATCCTCAAAAATGCCAACCATACTGAATGGAATGCTGTTTTCAGTTGGTAATTACAGTTTTCTCAGGGAGGATTTCAAGATCACCTTTCTGGAGGTCTTCAAAAGCTGACTGTATGACAGCTTGGCAGTGCCTCTGGTTTCCTTGTCACACTTTTAGGGAAGGTGGTGGGTTAACCTGGTGGTGAAAGAAGTGCTCCAGGCCTGCCCAGAGGGAGTCATTCAGGCTGCCCTGGCTGACCTGAAGATAAAAGTCCATAGGAATAGCTGTGTACCTAGAGGAACTATGTAGGACAGCATCGTTAAGAAAGTGATTTCAAGGTTAAAATAACACTGGATAATTTTCCTCTTATGTTTATACAAATGAGAAATTTCAGATAATCGTAATCATAAAACCACTGGCGAAACTCTTACGCCTCCTTTGCATTGTGTGTGTCTTAAAAGACATGTTTTGGACTATTTAAGCCTAGAGCTTGAAAAACATGGTCATATCCTAGAAAAGTATAACTTTCCAAGACTAAACCAGGAAGAGATAGATAATATTAATAGACCCATCACAAGCACGGAAATTGAAACCGTAATCAGAAACCTTCCAAAAAACAAAAGCCCAGGACCAGATGGCTTCACAGCTGAATTCTACCAAAAATTTAGAGAAGAGCTAACACCTATTCTACTCAAACTCTTCCAGAAAATTGCAGACGAAGGTAAACTTCTAAACTCATTCTGTGAGGCCTCCATCACCCTAATTCCAAAACCCGGCAAAGATGCCACAAAAAAAGAAAACTACAGGCCAATATCACTGATGAACTTAGATGCAAAAATCCTCAACAAAATTCTAGCAAATAGAATCCAACAACACATCAAAAAGATCATACATCATGATCAAGTAGGCTTTATCCCAGGGATGCAAGGATTCTTCAGTATTCGTAAATCGATC
The DNA here is from genome assembly GCA_007570785.1 of Antilocapra americana. Classification (NCBI taxonomy): domain Eukaryota; kingdom Metazoa; phylum Chordata; class Mammalia; order Artiodactyla; family Antilocapridae; genus Antilocapra; species Antilocapra americana. The sequence goes on from ML662445.1 coordinate 40,442,393, forward strand.
AATGTAATACACCACATTAACAAATTGAAAAATAAAAATCACATGATTATCTCAATAGATGCAGAGAAAGCCTTTGACAAAATTCAACATCCATTTATGATAAAAACCCTCCAAAAAGTAGGAATAGAAGGAACATACCTCAACATAATAAAAGCTATATATGACAAACCCACAGCAAACATTATCCTCAATGGTGAAAAACTGGAAGCATTCCCCCTGAAATCAGGGACAAGACAAGGGTGCCCACTCTCACCACTACTATTCAACATAGTTTTGGAAGTTTTGGCCACAGCAATCAGAGCAGATAAAGAAATCAAAGGAATCCAGATTGGAAAAGAAGAAGTAAAACTCTCTCTGTTTGCAGATGACATGATCCTCTATATTGAAAACCCTAAAGACTCTACGAGAAAATTACTAGAGCTAATCAGTGATTATAGCAAAGTTTCAGGATATAAAATCAACACACAGAAATCCCTGGCATTCCTATACACTAACAGTGAGAAATCAGAAAGAGAAATTAAGGAAACAATTCCATTCACCATCGAAACAAAAAGAATAAAATACTTAGGAGTATTTCTACCTAAAGAATCAAAAGACTTGTATATAGAAAACTATAGAACACTGATGAAAGAAATCAAGGAGGACACAAACAGATGGAGAAATGTGCCGTGTTCGTGGATTGGAAGAATCAATATAGTGAAAATGAGTATACTACCTAAAGCAATCTATAGATTCAATGCAATTCCTATCAAGCTACCAGAGGTCTTCTTCAAAGAATTAGAACAAATAATTTCTCAATTTGTATGGAAATACAAAAAACCTCGTATAGCCAAAGCAATCTTGAGAAAGAAGAATGGAACTGGCGGAATCAACCTACCTGACTTTAGGCTATACTACAAAGGAGGCAAGAATATACAATGGAGAAAAGACAACCTCTTTAACAAGTGGTGCTGGGAAAACTGGACAGCCACTTGTAAAAGAATGAAACTAGATCACTTTCTAACACCATACACAAAGATAAACTCAAAATGGATCAAAGATCTAAGCATAAGACCAGAAACTATAAAACTCCTAGAGGATAACATAGGCAAAACACTCTCTGCTATAATCCAAAGTGGGATACTCCATGACCCACCTCCCAGAATATTGGAAATAAAAACTCGAATAAACAAATGGGACCTAATTAAAATTAAAAGCTTTTGCACAACAAAGGAAACTATAAGCAAGGTGAAAAGACAGCCTTCAGAATGGGAGAAAATAATAGCCAATGAAGCAACAGACAAACAATTAATCTCAAAAATATACAAACAACTCCTGCAGCTCCATTCTAGAAAAATAAACAACCCAATTTAAAAGTGGGCCAAAGAACTTAACAGACATTTCTCCAAAGAAGATATAAAAATGGCTAACAAACACATGAAAAGATGCTCAACATCACTCATTATCAGAGAATTGCAAATCAAAACCACAATGAGGTACCACTTTACACCAGTTAGAATGGCTGCCATACAAAAGTCTACAAGCAATAAATGCTGGAGAGGATGTGGAGAAAAGGGAACCCTCTTACACTGTTGGTGGGAATGCAAACTAGTACAGCCACTATGGAAAACAGTGTGGAGGTTCCTTAAAAAGCTGCAAATAGACCTGCCATATGACCCGGCAATCCCACTGCTGGGCATATACACCGAGGAAACCAGAATTGAAAGAGCCACGTGTACCCCAATGTTCATCGCTGCATTGTTTACAATAGCTAAGACATGGAAACAACCTAGATGCCCATCAACTGATGAATGGATAAGAAAGCTGTGGTACATATACACAATGGAATATTACTCAGCATTAAAAAAAAATTCATTTGAAGCAATCCTACTCAGATGGACGAAACTGGAGCCCATTATCCAGAGTGAAGTAAGCCAGAAGCAAAAACAACAATACAGTATATTAACGCATATATATGGAATTTAGAAATACAGTAACGAGAACCCAACATGGGAGACAACAAAAGGAACGCAGATGTATAGAACAGACTCGTGGACTTTGTGGATGAGGGTAAGGGTGGGATGATATGGGAGAAGGGCATTGAAGCATGTTAATTGTCATGTGTCTAATCAGTCGCCAGCCCAGGATTGATGCTCGGGACTGGTGCAGCGAGATTTCCCGGGGGGGAGGGAGGAGGGAGGGGGGACCCGGAGGGGAAGCATATGTAAACCCATGGTGATATCATGACATTGTATGGCAAAAACAATTAAAAAAAAAAAAAAAGAAAGAGTGGAGAACAGAAAAAAAAAAGAAAAACATGGTCATAATATAACACAAAGTTCTGTTTGTGTGTTTTTAGTTCTTTGTGATCTTTTTACTAACTTGGTTAAGAATAGGAGGGAGGTGGTCTGCTTTGCATTCAGCTGTGAGACTTGATCCACATATGGAAGGAGTTTTGAGGACCAAGGGCTAAAGAGGGCCATGTGCTTCATAGAATTTTGGGGCTACTGGAGGGGATCTGTTATTTGGTTCATTTCACACTACCTCTGGTCTTTGGAAGGACAAGCTTGCAAAACTTTTTGTGTCCTTATCTGCACAGAGACTAGTGTGAGTCAGCGAGTAAGATCTGGCTAGCCTGTTGGGGTTAGGATGCTTTGCTAGCCTGGCAGCAGACGCTGGAGTCAGTTATTCCTGATTCTGACTCTGCCACAAAGAGCCAGCTAGCAGACAGCATGCTGATTTCCCCGGACCTCAGCTGAGCAGTGAAAATGGACATGGGTTGCCAGGACCACTCAGACTTGACCTTGAGCTGTTTTTTTCTGGTGTCAAGAGTGAAGTTTGGGGTGTTTGCATAGCTGAGTGACACTGATTTCCCTGAGGTAAATAGCTGTTTAAAGGACTGCTTTCCTCCCCATTGGGGAGTATGAAGTTAGTCTCCTTGGCACTCCTGTATGCATTTCATTTGAACAGGAACATTTTGTACCTGTTGATGTGCTGCTTTTTAGTTGTTCACAGTTGTTTTCTTTGAAATGTTTCCTCTTGTAAACCACAAGGGTGTTGAGGACAGTGACAATTTGTGATGGTTTCATGCTAGTCGGCACGGCTGTGTTCTCAACCCAGCTGTATGCTGAGGTGGCCTGCTCCTCTCCTTCCTCCATATTTCAGTGCTTTGGTTCAGGAGAGTTTTTTTCCCCCCAGTTTTTATGTCATAGAAATCAGAAAGCAGGAGAAATCATTATTTTATTATGAACTAAATGCAACAAAAAATGTCTTTCCATTGATCTCCAGCTATGCTTTAGTAATGTGGCCAGAAAAGATTTAGCCCAAAGTCAGTGTTTAGACGTCTGTTTTCAGGTGAAGAAGCAATACCTTCTCATCTTCTTGGTAATGAGTTTGAGAGGTGAGGCTGGAGAGAAAAAATCTTGGTATGACTTATGGTGGTTTTGTTGCCTTTTCCAATGGCTTGGGATTTCTCTGTTGCCAAGTGATTTGTCTAAAGGGACACTTTAAAGGACACTGTTTTGACCTGAGTCAATGAAATGTTCTATGTATTAGAGGTAGCAGGGGGCTGTTAGTTATGTTTTTGCAAGAGTTTTAATTAGTTGTTTTTATAGTTATACCATGCCACATAATTTAGTTTAAAAGTACTCTCTTAATTTTCGTGATATGGCTGTTAACCTTAGAATAATATGCATGTGTGTATGAGAAATAAAAATGACTTAAGAGTACATCATGTGAAACACTGGGCTGGATGAAGCACAAGCTGGAATCAAGATTGCCGGGAGAAATTTCAGTAACCTCAGATATGCAGATGGCACCACTCTTATGGCAGAAAGTGAAGAGGAACTAAAGAGCCTCTTGATGAAAGTGAAAGAGGAGAGTGAAAAAGTTGGCTTAAAGCTCAACATTCAGAAAACGAAGATCATGGTATCCTGTCGCATCACTTCATGGCATATAGATGGGGAAACAGTGGAAACAGTGGCTGACTTTATTTTTTTGGGCTCCAAAATCACTGCAGTTGGTGATTGAAGCCATGAAATTAAAAGATGCTTACTCTTTGGAAGGAAAGTTATGACCAACCTAGACAGCATGTTAAAAAGCTGAGAGATTACTTTGTCAACAAAGGTCAGTCTAGTCAAGGCTATGGTTTTTCCAATAGTCATGTATGGATGTGAGAGCTGGACTATAAAGAAAGCTGGCACAGAAAAATTGATACTTTTGGACTGTGGTGTTGGAGAAGTCCCTTGGACTGCAAGGAGATCCAACCAGTCCATCCTAAAGGAGATCAGTCCTGGGTGTTCATTAGAAGGACTGATGTTGAAGGTGAAACTCCAATACTTTGGCCATCTGATGCAAAGAGCTGACTCATTTGAAAAGACCCTGATGCTGGGAAAGATTGCGGGCAGAAGAAGGGAACGACAGAGGATGAAATGGTTGAATGGCATCACCGACCTAATGGACATGAGTTTGGGTAGACTCTGGGAGTTGGTGTTAGGCAGGGAGGCCCGGCGTGCTGCAGTTCGTGGGGTTGCAAAGAGTTAGATATGACTGAGTGACTAAACTGAACTGTTTTTTAAAAATTAACATGAAAACTCACACATTTGTTGGGAAGGTGTCATCAGCTCGAGTTCTCCAGTAGTCCAGTGGGTTCAGCACACCTCAGAACTGCTTGGGCCGTAGCTCAGCATGTTACGGGGATGACCGTGAAAGCACCTGTTTGACTTCCCATCAGAAGCCTACGACTGTGCATCCAGTCAGCAGACCTCTGCTAGGTGGGGCACAGATTGGCTCTGTGTGACTCGAAGAGCTGATCCCTTTCCTAGGTGTGCTTCATGGCGTATTGAGTCACTGACTTGAGAAAGAATGCTCCAATGACTTTTCCTTGTGTATTTCCATAGGCCATCAAGAGATAGTAATGAGTCAGTAAGCCTTCAGAACACCAAATTACTGACTCCCCCAGGTCCCTTGGAACTCCCCTTTTTGTTGATGTGTAAGGCAGGCTTTGCAGCCAGGGGTGTGTGCTAGCATATGTAGTACAGTGGGTTCACTAGCAGAAGACATGTTGATTGGAGCAGTGAACCATGGGCATGTGTGCCATGGAGTCTGTGTGGCAGAAGAGACCTGCTTAAGGGATGTAAATAGGTAGCTGCCCCATCCCCCCCCACAAGAATAAATTCACTGAACCCATTCCTGAGGCTTTACAGTTGGGTAGCTAGAGTCTGGAGTAGCAAGGAGGCCCCTGGGGTGGCTGTGGACCCTGGAGGCCCCAAGCTCTGAGATATTTCTCTTGCTGGAAGCTTTCTTACCTAGACAGAATGGACTTGGATTCATATTTAGTTTTCGTTTGTCCCCATCTTGTTCCATGTGTGAATGTCGACCGGGAAATGCATTAAATAATTCTCACCATTGTCTTGTGTCTCACCACTCCCCCACATCTTTCCTTGGAATCCGTCTCTTTCACTTTTTGAGCAACTTCAGAACTAGGCGTTCAGATAGTATTTTGCTGTTTGTCCAGCCAGCTTGGCCTTCAGCCATCTGGGCCTTCAAATAATCCAGTGGCTTTCATCTTCCAGATCCCTTGCATTTTGACCCTCTCAATTGGTAATGTTCGTTTTCCTTTGGAATCATCTTGGTACATACATCTTTTAGGTGGAGGGTATTGATTCACCTACCACATAAATGGTGACTTGGGTACTGTAGGTGTCAGGGCAGCAATTGTGTGTACTGATTTATAGAAAGTAAACACTGTCAAAGACTTAAGGAGAGTGTCCTCAGGAACATTTCATAGATGAATAGACAGCGATGTGCTCAAAGTGATAAGAACAGTGATAACTGCTGAGCACACCTTGGTGATCAGAAAGACCTCTACTGGAGTCAGAATTCAGAGGAGGTCTTACCTCTGGGTAAATCTTTTCAGCCTGTAGCTGACCAGCCAGTGCAGTTGTGTTGTGAGGTGAAGTAGGACGTGTCTTAGTGCATTGTTTGTCATGAGCCTTTCTGTTAAATTTGAATTGTGGTCTTTGGAGAAATAGCAGTGTTTTATTTTACCCAAACCTCAATCCACAGGACCTGGTAAAATAATGATATACTGTGATTCCATTTTTAAACGTGTTTACACTGATTGCAGAGCTAAGTCAACCACAAAAAAATTGCTCATCTTGCCATAGGGTTGCCTTGTTCATGTTATACGATGAGTACCTTTGATTATATGCACCTTACTGCAAGGGATTTCTGTGCACACAGAGGGAACCTTTGTGTGTCAGTCTAGGATGCAGATTGTGAGTGAGGGGTACACTGTCTTCTGCCTGTGGCCATCTGCATTTTCAGGCATGGAGCTTTGATTCATGATGGATCTAAAGTGTGTCCTCAAAAATTAGAATAAGTGTCCATCAATAAGACTAAAAGTTCTTGTTTTTCTTTCATCTGTCTGTTAAATGGGCCTGGATGACAAATGGGAAGCTTCATGCAACTTTTAATACATTAGCTGTTGCAGCAGTTACAAGCCCGTGTGTTGTGGTGGTGCTGCAAAGGCCCCAGACGCTCGGAGGAGGCTGGAGCTGTTGGAGTTGTGTCCCTTGGGCTTGTGGGTGAATGTGTGCAGTGCATATGCACCAGCTTAGAAAAGCCCTCTTGCTTTAGACTAAGTCATGTTTCCTTCCCATCAAGGATAGCGGTCCCCTTTTCTCTTGACTCAGTGTCCCCTTTTTTTCCTGAGGGGCCTCAGAATCTTGTTTTTCCTAGTTCTGGTTACTGGCTGGGGGCACAGCTTTCCCCGCAGTTCCTACTGTCTTGTGTGAAGCTCACTTAGTATGCAGATAGGATGGCTGCAGGCACATCACTTCATTTGCAAACTGATGACTTCATTGATTCTTTAGCCTGGCCCTGGCTCTTGGCTTGAAAGTGGAGTAGGACTTGACTAGTGCAGAAACGAGTCAGGGTTTAAATGAGGAAAGCCCAGAGCTAAAAGGGAGAAATCAGTGCTGGCAGGAATTGTTGGTGAACTCAGGTCCCACCGCATCTGTAATGCATCAAGCTGGTTAGTATGTGAGGTCATTCACTGAATTTTTTAGAAATACTCATATTCTTCATAAAGTCCTTTGTATTGGTTTAATACTTTACATGTATTGATTAATTTACCGCTGTTCCTTTTGAGCTTCCACGGTGGTTCAGCTGGTAAAGAATCCACCTGCAGTGCGGGAGACCAGGGTTCGATCCCTGGGTTGGGAAGGTCACCTGGAGAAGGAAACAGCTACCCACTCCAGTATTCTGACCTGGAGAATTCCATGAACTGTATAGTCCTTGGGGTTACAAAGAGTTGGACATGACTGAGTGACTTTCACTTTACTTCCTGTCTGTAGTACTACTTCTTTTGGTGTGGGCTTAACAGTTTATAAAAGCATGAATTGATCCTCATAGTGAACAACAGTCCTGTGAAGTAGCCACAGGAGGTGGTGTTAGTCCCAGTTCACTGGCAAGAATCAGGTGTGTGGAGGTAGAGTGGCCTGCCCAGGGCCCTGCAGCTTCTGAGCAGGAGTGGGGGGAGTGCTGAGTTTTCTTGCTTTGGTCCGGTGGTACTTTGTGGCTATGCCTCTGGATCTCTGGTGGATTGAGGGAGCTGGAATTTTAGAGGCTGATGGCAGCAAGAAGCGAATGCTCTCCCTGCAGAGAAGCCAAGTGCATTATTCATTTGAGACACTAGTTCATAGTTTAAATGTTTCTTCCTAAAAGTTATTACTGGATTATCTTTCTTTCATTGTTATCTCTTTTTAGGTTTGCTTTTAATTTGATTAGTATATTAGAATTCTATTTATGTACAGATAAACATCTCCTTTTTTTTTTTTTTTTTTTTTGGTACTGCAGTCAAGATCTTTAACAGAAACTAAATGAAGGAAATGTCTCCCCATTCATACCCTGCCCTCCGTGGGTGTAATGGTTGGTGAGGTTTATTCTGAGCAATCGTCACATCACGAGCAAACCCATAGGTCACTGCTCCTCTGCTTCTGGCACGGGAAGCTCTTGGGGTTTGGCTAGAAAAGCTTTCCTTTCTGTGTGGGCTCAAAGCTGTACTTCTTCAGGAGCTCCGCATCAAAAGGCCTCTGCTTGATGTCCTTCTCAGAGCAGATGCAGCTGCTTTTGAAAGATGTTCAGCCTTCATGGTTTCATCTGTGTTTACTGGGGCAGTAATTCACACAGGGCTTGATCTTGAAACCAAATATCTAGGGCACCTCTAGCTCTAGGACCAAGAGCTCTCCTTTTACATAATCTTATTTTCAGCCCCAAAGCAATCAGACTGATAGTAACTAGTACAGTTGGTCTGTAACTAACTATTGTTAGAAAAAAGGGCACCCAAGTAACTGAAATATTTGGAACTCTGAATGAAATGATCTCTAAGTATGTGTTTCAAGATATGGTTGGCTTCTGGCTCTAAAACTGATTTGGTTTAATGCTCAGATCAGGAGACATTAGGATCACTATGTTGAATTGTTTTTAATGATGCTTTTACAAATAAAAGAATTCTTGACTTATATTCCCAAATGAAAGAAGGGATGAAGAAGAAAATAAGACCAAAACAACCTGTTTATGGCTAGTTCACAGGCCATAATTAGGCTGTGCTGTGTCGTTTGCAGGATCTTAGTTCCCTGACCAAGGATTGAACTCATGCCCTCAGCAGTCAAAGTGCAGAGTCCTAACCACTGGACCACTAGCTAAGTCTTGAAATATATTTGGTTTGACTCAGAACAGTGTTGTCTATATTGTTCAGAATCAGAGTTACTTCTTATGCTGTTCTGGGATTTCCTGTCAGTGACCCATAATTCTTAAGTCCTTAGGTTACATTGTGGTCCACTCTTGGTTTCTTTGCATTCTATGGGTTTTGATAAATATATCCACCATTAGAGTACTTCACAGAATAGTTTTACTTCCCTAAAAATGCTCTGTGCTTTGCTTGTTCATTCATTCCTCCCCTAACCCTTGGTAATCATTCTTTCTTTCATTGTCACCCTAGTTTTGTCTTTTCCAGAAAGTCATGAAATTAGAATCATACAGTATTGATGTTTAGTTGTTCCAGCACCATTTGTTAAAAAGAGTGTTTTTTTTCCCCTTTATCGTATTGCATTTGCTCCTTTGTCAAAAATCAGCTAACTGTATTTATGTGGGTCTGTCTGGGCTCTTTATTCTGTCCTATTTATCTGTCTGTTCTTCCATCAGTATCATACTGTCTGAATACTGTAGCTTTATAGTAAATCTTGAAGTCAGGTGGTGTCTAATTTTCGTTTTTCTCCTTTAGTATTGTGTTGGTTAGGAACTTTTGTTTCTGTACTTTGGGGTTTTTTAAAATTTATTTATTTTTAATTGAAGGATAATTGCTTCATAGAATTTTGTTGTTTTCTGTCAGACATCAACATGAATCAGCCATAGGTGTCCATATGTCCCTTCCTTCTTGAAATTCCCTTCCATCTCCTGCCCCATCCCACCCCTTTAGGTTTGATACAGAGCCTTGTTTGAGTTTCCCGAGATGTTAAGATTTAATTGAATCCATAGATTGAGTTGGAAAGAACTGAAATCTTGACAATATTGAGTCTTTCTTTCCAGGAATATGGACCTCTCTCCTGTCTTCAATCTTTCTCAGTATCAGGGTGTTTTCCAATGAGTCAGTTCTTTGCATCAGGTGGCCAAAGTGTTGAAACTTCAGCTTCAGCGTCAGTCCTTCCAATGAATATTCAGGACTGATTTCCTTTAGGATGGACTGGTTGGATCTCCTTGCAGTCCAAGGGACTCTCAAGAGTCTTCTCCAACACCACAGTTCAAAAGCATCAATTCTTTGGCGCAAAGCTTTCTTTATGGTCCAACTCTCACATCTATACATGACTACTGAAAAAACTTGGTCAGCAAAGTAATGTCTCTGCTTTTTAATATGCTGTCTAGGTTGGTCATAGCTTTTCTTCCAAGTAGCAAGCGTCTTTTAATTTCATGGCTGCAGTCACTATTTGCAGAGATTTTGAAGCCCAAGAAAATTAATTCTGTTACTGTTTCCCCATCTGTTTGCCATGAAGTGATGGGATTGAATGCCATGATCTCAGTTTTTTGAATGTTGAGTTTTAAGCCAGCTTTTTCACGCTCCCCTTTTACCTTCATTACGAAGCTCTTTGGTTCCTCTTCGATTTCTGCCATAAGGGTGGTGTCATCTGCTTATCTGAAGTTATTGATATTTCTCTCGGCTGTCTTGACTCCAGCTTGTGCTTCCTCCAGCCCAGCGTTTCTCATGATGTACTCTGCATATAAGTTAAATAAACAAGGTGACAATATATAGCCTTGATGTACTCTAAAGATACTGATAATGATATTGCTAATCTAAATGATATTGTTTTTAATTTCAGATTCTACTTGCTTATTGCTGGTACTGGGAAAGTGACTGACTCTTTTATATTAACCTTATGTCCTGCCACCTTGCTATAATCGCTTATTTCAAGAGTTTTTCATCTTTCTTAAAATTTTCTACATAGACAATGTCCTCTGCAAAGACAGTTTTATTTCTTCTGTCCCAGTCTGTTTGCCTTCCCTGGCCCCCTTTTTTTGGGTCTTGATAAATTAGCTAGAACTTCAGTACAGTTTTGGAAGGGAGTGTTGAGAGAAGTTACCCTTGCCTTGTTCCTGATGTTAGCAGGTCGGGCAGTTTATCACCATTAAGTATGATGTTAGCTATAGATTTCCTGTAGATGTTCTGTATTCAATTGAGGAAGTTCCCCTCTATTCCTAGTGTGGTGCGAATGAGTTGAATTTTGCTTCATGGCCTCGTCTGAAAATATTTTAAATTGGTGAATTAAGTTTACTTAACTTTTATTTAAGTTCATTATTGATTTCATAGATATATTTTGCCTAAATTTGTCCCATTATATGTTTTTATGTTTTCTTTAAGTCTTTTTCATTATGTTACATGTTTATTTATGCTCATATGTTTGGCCTAAGTTCTGTCATGCTGTTTTATGTTTTCTGTTAAAAAATTTTAAGTGTCTTATTACGAGGTCTTTTTAAAAATTTGATTTTTTTTTGATACTTCAAATTGTACCATTTTTGGTACAGTTGATATCTTTTGATTCTCAGCCACTAGGCAGTGGCATCACCCTATCCCTGCCACTTTTTCTGCTCTCCTACATAGTCATTTTTGTCAGTTGTATCATTTTTACATTATCACACACTATAAAATTTACATTTTGCCTATCACTTTCATCTTTATATTTGTTGTTATCTTAGTTCTACAGTGAAATACATTCAGTTGCCAGTTCTTTTGGGTTTGCTTCCCCAGTTGTCTTTTGGATTCAAGGGGACCATAGTTTCTGAGTTCCAGTGTGTTCAGAACTATCAGTCTGTGGTCATTATACTTGAAGGAATGCCAGGCTAGATATGAAATCCTTTACTCACACTTTGTTTGCTTAAATATTGTAAGAATTTTGAAGTTTTATTCCACTGATACATGGCATTGCATATTACTGTGAAGAAATATGAGGCCAGATTAATGCTTTTACCTCTGATATGTGACTTGATTTTTTTCTTTTTGCCCAGCTTAAGGAGTTGTTTATTATTTTGAAAGTCCAAACTGAGTAAGTCCAATTTTACTAGGTTTTACTGCATGCTGACCATTCTGGATCAGTTTCTTTGTCACATGGGGTGCCCCGTGGCCTTTCATTACATAGATTTGTCTCCTGGTTCCATTGAAAATGGAGTTTGAAATTCCATACAGTTTGTTTTCATTGTCTTTTTGATATCCAGATAAGATAGGAAGTCATTCTGTTGTTTATTTGATTCTGGAAGAGGAAAGTAGTTTCCCAAAGGTTGACTAACTTGATCCTTGTCAACCAGCAAAATGCAGAATGAGAATTCAAAACCGAGTTTAAAAGCTTATGTTCAGTTACTATACATACCATGGTGTTTCTACAGGTCTGAGAATACAGTCACAGGAGAGCGTAGTTGTAAGATCAAAGGAACCTTGGTCTCACTGGATGTTTGTCATAGAGGTGGGTACGTCTTAAGCAGCAAGTGATGTCCTGAAACATTTTTCAAATTTCGCTTGATGGACCACTGCTCACTTCATGATTACAGCTTCCAAGTTTCCTCGCTTTTTACCTCCCGCCACCCTCTTCTTTCATTTTTTTCCTTTCTTCTGTGTAACCCCAAAAGGAGACTATAGGTAGATAAAGTTTCTATTCTCATTTTTAATTTTCTTTTGATTTTTCCTGTTTAGAACTGGACTCATTAATGTAATATGTGTTCTCCCTTTGTTTTGTTAAAGGTGACCTCTAGTCAGATTTTCTGTGAAGCTGAGGGTAAAATCAAGTTTCTTATCTGTTTTCACAAGTTTAGAGTGGTTGAGTTTCCTGAAACAGAGAGATCTAAAACCAGTAACTGCTGCTGTTGACTCTGACAGCCTCCTCAGCCCTAAACATTGCTGTGCCCTTCTTGAATACAGTGTTGGTGGATTTGTTTGTGAATGTTTCTGAGAGTGTAAAGGTTACTGTCACACATATGTTTACTCTGTGAAGATAAGGTTCTGGTGAAAATAGAATTGAACTGTGCCATGTTATCCATCTTAGTATTTCTGTGAAGAACAGTCTGGTTTTCAGAGATTATTGGTAGTTGTTACTCTATTAAAAAAAATAAAGAAGGCTTGATTGCTAACAGTTAAGGTCATTGTGGGTCAGATTTAGTTGCTTATACATACAGGTTTTGTATATAAATTCTGACTTGTGTGTTTTTCTGGTTTTACCTGGGAAGATTTGTGAGAGACTCAGGGTGGAGAGTAGACAGGGAGAAGGATGGTGCTTCAAACTAATGTATCCCATTGACTGTTTCCTCTGAAGAGCACAACGGTGAGTCTAAGGGATTATTATTAACATTATTTTTGTGAATATGTGTTTGGGATTGGATGAGGGAGAAGACACATTCTTTTAAAGAATTCATAAGATAATTTAAAATTTTGTTTATGCTTAATTTATAATACCTATGGCATAGCTGTGACATAGCTCCGTATATCCATAGGCAAGAGGGAGGCATTTGAAATTTTATTTCCCATATTTCAGGGACTGTTTTCTTTTGCAGCTGAGAATAACATTCAATGATTAAAATGATGGCTTTTAAAAAATTAATGGCATTATATAGTGAACATTCCATCTCTTTAAATCTGTTTTCCTTTTATGTATCTATTTCTTAAGTATTGTGTCCTTTTCACATGTAAAGGTAAAAAGTTAGCATAAAAACACAAGTAAAACTATATATGGCTAGACTAGAGTGCCAAAGTTTAATGTTGATATTCTTTTTTGAAAAGCAATGAAGCAAGAAGGTTTTTTCTTTATTACTAAGGTGATAATAAAAGTTTATGAAAACACTTTGAAAATAAAGTTTAAAAAAAGAAATAAAGATCATTCAACCTTAATGTGTTTCAAATTGTTGATTTTTAACATTGTGATTACATATATATAACAGAATTTACCATTTTAACTAATTTTGATTGTATAACTTCATGACATTGAGTACATCCAGAAAGTTGAGCAAGTGTCCCTTTGCAGAACTTTTCTTCTTCCCATGAGACACAGTTTCCATTTAACATTAAGTCCTCTTTCGCTTCTCCACTAACTTCTTGGCAACCACCATTCTGCTTTTGTTTTTTGAATTTGACTGCTCATCTGAGTGGAATCATAGTATTTATCATGTGTTTGGTTTGTTTTACTTAGTATACTGTCTTCAAGGTTTATCCGTGTTGTACCAAATGTTAGAATTTCCTTCTTTTTTAAAGCTGAATAATACTCCGTTGTGTGTATATCCTGTTTTGTTTATCCGTTCATCCTTTGAGGGACACTTGAGTTGTTTCTACCTCTTGGTTACTGTGAATAATGCTGCTGTGAACATTACTGTAAACATTTGTTCAAGTTACTGCTTATACCCAGAAGTCAAATTGCTGGAGAATATGGTAATTCTGTTTAATTTTTTGAAGAAACAAAATCTTTTTTCCAAAGCAGCTATACCATTTATTCCTATCAGCCTATATCTACATGTCCTTGCTAACACTTGTTACTTTCTATTTCATTGTTTTAGTTTTGATAATAACCATGGGTCCCTGCATCTGGTCCTGTCACTTCATGGCATATAGATGGGGAAGCAGTGTCAGACTTTTTTTCGGGGAGACTCCAAAATCACTGCAGATGGTGATTGCAGCCATGAAATTAAAAGATGCTTACTCCTTAGAAGGAAGGTTATGACCAACCTAGATAGCATATTGAAAAGCAGAGACATTACTTTGCCAACAACGGTCCATCTAGTCAAGGCTATGGTTTTTCCAGTAGTCATGTATAGATGTGAGAGTTGGACTGAAGAAAGCTGAATGCCGAAGAATTGATGCTTTTGAACTGTGGTGTTGGAGAAGACTCTTGAGAGTCCCTTGGACTGCAAGGAGATCCAACCAGTCCATCCTAAAGGAGATCAGTCCTGGTTATTCATTGGAAGGACTGATGTTGAAGCTGAAACTCCAGTACTTTGGCCACCTCATGCAAAGAGTTGACTCATTGGAAAAGACCCTGATGCTGGGAACGATTGGGGGCAGGAGGAGAAGGGGACGACAGAGGATGAGATGGCTGGATGGCATCACCAACTCGGTGGACGTGGACATGGTTTGGGTAGACTCCTGGAGTTGGTGCTGGACAGGGAGGCCTGGCGTGCTGCAATTCATGGGGTTGCAAAGAGTCGGACACGACTGAACTGAACTGAGTCCATGGATGGTGCATTAGTGTCTCATTGTGGTTTTGATTTGCATTTTCTGAATGATTTGTGACGTTGAACATCTTTTTATGTGCTTATTGGCTTTCTTCTTTGAAGAAATGTCTCTTCAAGTGCTTTGTTCATATTTTAATCAGGTTGTTTACTTTTTAAATTTTTGAGTTGTAGGTCTTCTTTTTAAATGTATATTTTGAATATTGTTAAAAAAGAAACAACAGGGCTAAAGTGGAGTCACTTGTGCTAAGTTCACATCACCAAACCAAGACCTAATACCTAATTTTATTACAGTTTCAGCCTCTCCCACCTGTGGAATCTAGTCAATTTGGAATTACTTGAGGTAATCTGACCAGTGGACTCCTATACTCCTAAAGGAAGGTGACCTTGTCATAGACAGTCCACTCTGCTGTAGCTTCCTTACTCCATCCCATTCTGCATGTAAATATCTTTCATGCTGTGTAGCTTGTCTGAGCTCCTTTCTGTCTGTTAGATGGGGTGCTTCCCAATTCATGAGTTCTTGAATAGAACCCATAAGACATTTTAAAATTTACTCTGTTGAATTTTGTTCTTACTATAAATCTCTTATCAGATACGTTATCTGCAGTGATTTTGACAGTTCTGTGGGTTACCTTTACATTTGTTTGATAGTGTATTTTGATGCACTCTTTTGCCATTGAATGTGATATTATTATCTGTGAGTTTTTCATAAATGGCCTTTATAATATTGTGATATTTTCCTTCTGTTCCTAGGTTTGTTGATTGTTCTTTTTTTTAATCATGGATGAGTATTGTGTGTTTTGTGTGTGTGTGTGTGTGTGTGTTTTAATCATGGATGAGTACTGAATTTTGTTAAATTCTTTTTCCTGCATTTAGTTGAAATGATCATGTGTTTTTCTTTCCCTTCATTTTGTTAATCTGTTGTATCACGTTGATTTTTTTAATCAATTATGTGAATAATTGTTACATTCAGGGAATAATCCTACTTTGTCATGTTGTACAGTTTTTTTAATATGCTGTTGAATTTGTGTTTGTTGGTATTTTGTTGAGGATTTTTGCATCTGTGTTCATAATGGATATTAGTCTGTAGTTACCTTTTATCCCCTCCTTTATAGTGTCTTTGTCACGCTTTGGTATCAGTAATTCTGGTCTTGCACAATAAGTTAAGAAAGTATTCCCTCATCTTCAATATTTTAGAAGAATTTGGGAGAGACTGATATTACTTCTTTAAATGTTTGGTAGAACTCACCAGTGTAGACATCTAGTTTGGGGCTTTTATTAATGGAAGATTATTTTGGATTGCTGATTCAGTTGCCTTACAGGTTAAATGTCTGTTTAGATTGTTCCTTTCTCTCATGATTCAGTCTTGGTAGGTTATGTGTTTCTAGGAGTTTGTGCATTTCTTCTCTGCATCCAGTATGTGGCATTTAATTGTTCACAGGTGGTGCTAGTGGTAAAGAACCCACCTGCCCGTGCAGGAGACATAGGAGACACAGGTTCAATCCTGGGTTGGGAAGATCCCCTGGAGGAGGGCATGGCAACCCACTCCAGTATTCTTGCCTGAAGAATCTCATAGACAGAGGAGCCTGGAGGGCTATAGTCATAGGGTTGCAAAGAGTTGAACATGACTGAAGGGACTTAGCATGTACACACACACTCTCTTGTGATCCTTATTTTTCTAAAATTGGTAGTAATGTCTCCACTTTCATTTTTTAGTTGATTATTTTGAATCTTTTTTTCCTTGGGTAGTCTAGCTAAAGGTTTAACAATTTTCTTGATCTTTTTAAAGAACGCAGTTTCATTGACATTTTTATTTTTTCTGTTTTTCTATTCTCTATTTCATTTATCTCTACTTTAATCTTTGTTTCTACCATTATAGCTTTTGGGTTATTTTGTCCTTTAGTTCTTAAGGTGTAAAGCCAAGTTATTGACTTGAGATCTTTAAAATATGTATAGCTGTAGATTTCTCTTTTAAT
Source organism: Antilocapra americana (assembly GCA_007570785.1). Classification (NCBI taxonomy): domain Eukaryota; kingdom Metazoa; phylum Chordata; class Mammalia; order Artiodactyla; family Antilocapridae; genus Antilocapra; species Antilocapra americana. The sequence continues at coordinate 40,459,105 of ML662445.1, forward strand.
GCCGCTTTGCTGCATTGCACAAGTTTTGATATGTTGCTTTTTTATTGTCATTTGTCTCAAGTTATTTTCTAATTCCCCTATGATTTCTTCTTTGACCCGTTGGTTGTCTAATAGCATGCTATTTAGATTCCTCAGGTTTGTGAATTTTCCACTTCTGCTATTGATTTCTAGTGTTTTCCCATTGTGATCAGAAGAATACCTTGCATGGTTTCAGTCTTTTAAAATTCATTACCTTGTTTTGTGGCCCAACAAATATTCTGTCCTGAAGAATATTCCATGTGCCTTTGGAAGGATGTGTATTTTGCTGTTGTTGGATGGTGTGTTTGTTCTGTATGTGTTTGCTAGGGTACAGTTGGTGTGTAGAGTTGTTTAAATCCTGTATTTCCTTATTGACTTCCTTGTATCCATTATTGAAAGTGGGGTATTGAAGTCTTTTATTATTGATAGAGCTAATTCTTTTACTTCTGTCAATATAGATATGTATTTTTAACCTTCGACTGGTCAATATATGTTTATAATTGTTATATCTTCTGAGCTTATCAACCCTTTTGTCATATGTAATGTTCTTTGTCTCTTTTAATTGTTTTTGACTTAATGTCTATTTTGTCTGATATAGCCACTTCTGTTCTCTTTTCATTTGTATTTACATGGAATATCTTTTCCTATTGTTTACTTTTCAACCTGTGTGTGCCCTTATAGTTGAAGCAAGTCTCCTATAGAAAGAATATAGTTGAATTTTATTTATTTATTTACTTTTTACATTCCAAACTCTGTCAATCTATGTCTTTTTACTGGGGACTTTAATCCATTTGCAATAAGGAAGGACTATTTTTGTTTTTTAAATTTGTTTTCTGTATGTCTTATGGCATTTTTGTCCATTACTTACCTTTGTATAAATATTCTATGAATTTTTTGTCAGTATGGAGATTATATAAGATATCCTGCAGTTATAGTGATTCATTTTAAATTGATACTAATTTAACATCAATTTCATATAAATACTACTGTTCCCCACTTAGTTGTGTTTATTTTTTTACATTTATTTATTTATTTAGTTGGCTGCACTGGGTCTTAGTTGAGGCATGTGGAATCTAGTTCCCCCACCAGGGATTGAACCTGGGCCCCCTGCATTGAGAGCATGGAGTCTTAGCTACTGGACCACTCTTTTGTATGTTGTATCCATTTACATAGAATTAGAAGTATTTTTTATGCATTTATTTTTAAAGAACCTGAGTCTCCTGTGTTGCAGACAGATTCTTTACTGTCTGAGCCACCAGGGGCCCTTTTAAATCCTGTAGAAATATTAAAAGTGGAATTAAAAATCAAAATTAGGGTGTTACTGATTTTTATATTTGTTCATGTGTTTGCCTATTTGCCTTTCCTGAAAGACTTACTGTTTTTCAGCTGCTTTATGTTGTCTAGTGTCCTTCTTTCATTTCTACTTCAAGTACTCTCTTTAGCATTTCTTGTATGGTGGGTCTAGTAATAATAAACTCCCTTAGCTCTGTTTATCGAGGAATGTCTTAATTTTCCCTCTCTTAAAAACAAGGCTGTTTTGCCTGATACAGTTTCTTAGTTCACACTTTTTCTCCCCTTTCAGCATTTTCAATTTATTTTTGTACTGTCTTCTGACCTTCTAGGTTTCTGTTGACAAATTCACTGACACGCTGATTGAGGATCTGTTGCATGTGAAAGGATGCTTTTCCCTTGCTACTTTCACAGTTCTCTTTGTCTTTCAGCAGTTTGACTATAATGTGTTTTGGTGTGGGTCTCTGTGTTTATCCTGCTCGTAGTATGTTGAACTGCTTGAAATTGTAGATCATTGTCTTTCCTCAGATTTGGGGATTTTTTGGCTTTTATTTCTTCAAGTAGTATCTGTCCTTTCTCTCTTCATCTTCTGGGACTCCTATGTGTATACATTGATCCATTTGATGGTATACCATAAGTTCTTCTCAGATTCCATAATTTCAGATAACTTATCTTCGGTTCTCTGATACATTTTTCTACCTGTTGGAGTCTACTGTTAAGCCACTCTAGTGAGCTTTTCATTTCAGTTAATGTGTTTTTCTGTGCTAGAATTTATTTTTAAAATGTCTTTTTGTAGTTGCCATTTTACAGTGTCTATCTCTCTGTTTGATATTCTCATTTTGTTGCTGTATAATTTTTCTGATTACCTTTGTGAGTGAAAGTTGCTCAGTCCTGGCTGATTCTTTGCAAACCCAAGGACTGTATAGTACCTGGAATTCTCCAGACCAGAATACTGGAGTGGGTAGCTTTTCCCTTCTCCAAGTGATCTTCCCAACCCAGGGATTGAACCCAGGTCTCCCGCTTTGCAGACAGATTCTTTACCAGCTGAGCCACAAGGGAAGCCCAAGAATATTGGAATGGGTAGCCTATCTCTTCTCCAGCAGATCTTCCCAACCTAGGAATTAAACTGGGGTCTCCTGCGTTGCAGGCGAATTCTTTACCAGCTGAGCTATGAGGATTACCTTTAGGTCTTTTTTAGTGTTTTTCTTTAGCTGTTTGAGTATATCTAAGACAATTTATGTTAAATTCTCTGTCTAGTATGTCCTATACCTTTGTTTCTTTGGAAAGTCTGCCATTTTTTTTTTCTTTCCTTGAATGAGCCATGTTTTCCTGGGGTTTTTTGTTGTTTGCTTGTACTTTTATTGTGTTATTATTGACATACATCACTGTAGGCCCTGTTTCTCTGCATGCCTGATTTTTTTTGTTGAAAACGATGCATTTGGAAAAAACACAGTCACTCTCCCTTTCTTTTCAGAGTTGCTGCTTCCTAGGGGAGACCTTCATGTGTTGTGGGATTAACCGTTTGTGAGGGCTTAACGTCTTCTTAGGCCTTTTCTGGATGTGTGTCTTGCTGGTCCTGTGTATGTGCTCTTTTGATGCCCCCTTATACACAGCTGCTTATATACATGTCTTAATTCTTCAAGAGTCTCACCTTCATTTTTTTCTGTGGGCCTTACATGTTCTGTTGTATTCCTCTTTTTTGTAATCTCTTTTGACAGGCATCTGTGGGTCTTATAGTTTCCCTGCAGCTTTTACTGTTCTTCCTGTTTCCTCGGGCTTGTCCTCATGTTAGCTTTGAGCTCTGTTGCTCTTTTGCTGTGTGAGCTCTCAGGTGATACCGAGACCAGTCCCTCAGGCAGCCCTGCAGATTGCTCTACTCCCTCTGGTTCAAGGGAAGGAACTGGGAACTGGGCTCCCATTTCTTCCAGGTCGGGGCTGTACTTGGCTGGGAATGGCTTGGCAAGGGTGATTTTAAAAAAAACCAGTAAATTTCTGTTGTTCTGAATGTGGTTTCTTGATTGATCATTTGCTTGGTTTTTGTTGACCCTTGTTTCCATAGCGTCTGTGAAGTTCGTGTAGCCAGTGTGAACTTGCTTTTTAAATATTTCTGTGACCGAACGAGGACCTGGAGCCTCTTGGTCTGCTGTACTGCTGACATCGCTTCTCCAAATAATATTTGTTCTTGCTCAATTAATATATCAGTGATTTAACTCAAAGGGCAGTGGTTGTTGGAGAGTTGGGTGACTCAGGCAGATTTCTTAAGACAGTGAAGTTTGTTGCGTTGATTGACTCTTCCTTTCAGGAATTACTTTTCTGTAGCTTGTAATGCTCTTTGACAATGTTTTACCCACAGTCAAATTTCTTTCAAAATTGGAGTCAGTTCTCTCAAACTCTGCTGCTCCTGTATCAACTGAGCTTATGGAATATTCTAAATGCTTTGTTTTCATGTCAGCAGTCTTCACAGCATCTTCACCAGGAGTAGAGTTTAAGAAACCACTTTCTTTGCTTATCCATAAGAAGGAACTCCTCATCTGTTCACGTTTTATCATGAGAGTGAAACAATTCAGTCACATTTGTCAGGCTACCCTTCTACTATTTTGCTCTTTCTACCACATCTGTAGTTACTTCCTCCACCAAAGTTTTGAACCCCTCAAAGTAGTCTATGAGGGCTGGAATCCACTTCTTCCAAACTTCTGTTACTGTTGGTATTTGGACCTCTTCCCATGAGTCATGTGTGTTCTTAGTGGCTTCTAGAAGGATGGATCCTTTCCAGAAGACTTTCAGTTGACTTTGATCAGATCCATTAGAGGAGTTACTGTCAGTGGCAGTGTTGGCCTATGAAATGTATTTCTTAAATAATAAGACTTTAATGATTGCTTGACCCATGGGCTGCAGAGTGCATTTGTGTCAGCAGGCTTAGAGACATGAATCCCATCATCCAGCTCCCCAAGAGCTCTCAGGTGACCAGGTTCATTGTGGATTAGCAGTCATATTTTGAAAGGAACCTTTTTTTCAACAGTGGGCTTAAAACATTAGGTAAATCATGTTGTAAACAGATTGGCTGTCATCCTGGCTGGCAGACTTAGCATCCTTCTTAGGGGCCTAGGATTTTCAGATGGCGAATAAACACTAGCTTCACCTTAGTCACCAGCTGCATTACCTGCTAATGAGAGAGTCAGCCTGCCCTTTGAAGCCAGTGACTTTTCCTCTCTAGCTATGAAAGACCTATCTTCTTCCAGTAGAGGCCTGTTTCATCTACACTGAAAATCTATTGTTGAGTGTAGCATCTTTATTAATGATCTAAGCTAGATCTTCTGAATAGCTTGTGATGGCTTCTTCATCATTGCTTGCTGCTTCTCCTTGCACTTGTATGTCATGGAGACAGCTTCTTTCCTTCCACCTCATGGACCAGCTTCCGCTAACTTCACATTTATCTTCTGCAGTGTGCTCACCTATCAGCCTTCACAGAATTGGAGAGAGATAGGATCTTACTCTGGATTGTGTTTGGCTGAGGGGAATAATGTGGCTGGTTTGGTCGTTTATCCAGACCTCTAACGGTTTCTCTGTATCAGCAGTAAGACTGTTTTGCTTTCTTACATTCCTGTATTCTCTGGAGCAGCACTTTCAATATCCTTCAAGAGCTTTACTTTCACATTCGCAACGTGGCTGGCTGTTTGGTGCAGGAGGCCTAGCTTTTGGGCTGTCTGGGCTTTTTTACTGAGCTTAATCATGTCGAGCTTTTGATTTAAAGTGAGAGATGTGTGACTCTTCCTTTTACTTGAATGCTTCATGGCCATTGCAGGATTTCTCATCAACCTAATTCTAATCCTGTTGTGTCTCAGGAATTAGACCCGACTGAGGAGAGGGATGGGGGAGCAGTCAGAACATATACAGCATTTACCAGTTAAGCTCAGCGTCTTACATGGCTATGGTTCATGGCACCCCAAAATAATTGTAATAATAATGTCAAAGTTCACAGAAACAAACATAATAGTAATGAGAAGATTGCAGTGTTTTAAGAATTATCAAAATGTAACGCAGAGACACAAAGTGAGCAGATGCTGTTGGAAAAATGGTGCTGATAGACTTACTTGAAGCAGAATTGCCACAAACCTTCGATTTGTTTTTTAAAAAAAATACAGTATCTGCAAAAGCTCAGTACAGCAGTATACCATAAAATGAGATATGCCTGTGTTATGTTTAAAAGGGTGTTGGATTTAGCCCATTTTATACTCCATTCTCGGCCCAGCTCTGTATGACTTGTGATAACTGAGCCATAATTTCTACTTACTGGGGAGGATAAGTTGAAATGGATGATAGCTTGGAACATTTCCTGTTCCCAGACCCCAGGTTAGTTCACCAGGCAGTTCCTCATCCATGGGCGTGTTGTTGAGCTGTTTCCATGAGCAGGAGCCTTCCCATTGTTCTCTCTGTTGCAGGTGTGTGGCTGCTGCTGCTACTAAGTCGCTTCAGTCATGTCCGACTCTGTGTGACTGCATAGACAGCAGCCCACCAGGCTCCTCTGTCCCTGGGATTCTCCAGGCAAGAATACTGGAGTGGGTTGCCATTTCCTTCTCTCATGCATGCATGCATGCTAAGTCACTTCAGTCGTGTCCGACTCTGTGCGACCCCATAGATGGCAGCTCACCAGGCTCCTCTGTCCACCGGATTCTCTAGGCAAGAATACTGGAGTGGGTTTCCATTTCCTTCTCCAGCAGTTGTGTGGGGTCACCGTCAAAGGCGGCGATTTTTCTGTTTAGCCACATTTTTACCTGCCTTTTGAGAAGGAAGGAGAATTTTGCTTTTGCTGTATCTTTTGCTGAACACTATGTTAAATTCAGAGGGAAAAGGCAAATAAAACGGTCTTGTCCTTGGGACTGTTAGAATCTGTGAAGGAGACGTGATGAATGAAGGATCACAGGACACAGCAGACTGTTGAAAGTATGTCAGTAGTGGCCACTCAGGGCTGGGGTCCAGGTGCTGGGAAGCACTGGGTCACTGGGTTCCTAAGAGCCCAGGGCTCCTGGGGCTATGGAACCAGATCTGGAACAGATCCAGTGGCCTGCCTACTCTCCCCATCCCTGAAGCTGTGGGGAGAGGCTGAATGAGACACTATTCTAGGCACGTGATGGCGAGTCAGGGCCTGGAGGCCGCTGTGTGTGTGTGAAGTGAAGTCCTTGTGATGTGTCATGCTTGGCCATGTGGTTTGTGCTGTAAGGACAGTGTTGGGTATGGGGACAGAACTTCAGGCCCCATGGAGCCACCTGCCATCCAGCCTTTCACAAGAAGAATTGCTTCTTCATGTCAACCCGGCGTGGACTCACGACACAGTGGACACGCTCCCTGTAGACCCTCCAGCCAGGACTGCAGACTTTGAGCTCTCATTTCTGCTTGTGTGCCGACTAATCACAGAGCGGATTTCTTTCCCTTTATGTGTTTAGAATTAGAAGATTATCTTTCAAATAAGCTACAGCATAATTTAGTGATTTATAGTTGGATTCTTTGTTCATATTTTAATTTTCAAAGATTGATATATGTTAGGCGTTTTGAAGAGATGTGAAGTATATGTAATGAAAGACTGAAATAGCTCCCTTTTTATACATAAGCAAAATGAAGGTTTCTTAAAACAGAAAATAAGTAACTTGCTTTTGAGTAACACACTGGCATTTTACTTGTTTTAAACTATTTTGCGGGTTTGGTATTGAAATAAATGTTACTTTTAGCTGAAATGTGAAGGCTGTCTTATTTACTCTGTGAGTTTTTTTTTTTCTTCTCTTAAGAACAGGGAATTTACGGCTAGCTGAGCTACTTCCTTCCAATAATTGTAGAGCCTTTCAAAATGTTTACATCTTTTACAGTGATACATGAACAGTTCCATTCTTCTTTGATAATACATCTATATTAATAAATATTCTAACTGTCTAAACATTTTCCACCACTAGTTTAATGCTTAACTATGTAGAATTTACTTTTATTTTTCTTAGAGTAATCAGAATTGGAAGAGGCAGTCATGTTTGCCCTGATGATTATATGTAGAATCCGATTATCCGTTAACCTTATCCAGACAGGATTGTCTCCAGAGGCTGAGAAAACAGAAAACAGGCAGAGGAAGGGTAATGTGAACCATGACTCGACTCCTGTAGGCAATGACCCCAGAGCCTTTGTGATCCAACCTGGAGTGGACTGCTGGCTGAAGATGGAGTAGGCTGCCCCGTGGGAATGGTTAGAGCCTCTCTCTGGGTCTCTAGGTTCTAGGGCCAAACTCATTGGCGTCTAGATCTTATTACTTACATGTGGTCCAGGGACCAGCAGTAACAGCACGGTCTGGGAGCTGGTTAGAAATGCAGGCTCTCAGGCCTCCCAGACCTGCTGGTCCAAAACCTGTGTCCTACCAGGCTCCTCAGGGTGCACAAGCACCTTCAGCTTCAGGGAGCTCAGGTCCAGGACATTGGTTTCCCAGATGGCTGAGCATCACAATCATCTTTGGAGCTGGTTAAAAACTGTAGGATCCTGACCCAGTTTCCTGACAGACTGATGACTAGATCTGGGGTTACCTGGCCACATGTGTAACTGCTAGTCTGAAGTGGGTCACCCCTGGCTTGTGGGGGCCTTTTAGAGAGAGGGGACATCACCTGCCAAATATGTCGAGAGGGCCTACGTCCAGCCTGCTCTGAATATCCTTGTCTCTGTTCCTCTGTCCCTGAGTGGACGTGGCACTCCTGAAGAGTCCTGAAGACCACTGGCCCAGGGTGCCAGCCTGTCTGCAGCTCCAGCTGACGGAGATGCACATCTCAGGCAGTCCCACTGCCCAGCCTCCATCCCTTCTCTTCCAGTTCCCATGGAAACAGATTGCAGGGGAACTGGGCACGGTGCTGTCTTTACTCTGTTCTGGGTATCTGAGGTCTTTGTGTTACCATGGGAACCAGGAGGGAAATGGATGGTAGTGGAGCAGCTAGACTGCTTTCCGGTCTCAGTGGCACCCCCATCCTCACACACAACCCTCTTCTGCCCAGTGTACCTCTGCGCTCAGGATGCAAGCAGCTGAGTGTGGCTGGAACTCACCCTGGAGATGGTGTGTGTGGGAGGGGAAAAGCGGGGGTCCTATAACACCCCTGAAGGTGCCTATTTCCCCCAGGCTGCCTTTTCCCCCAGGCTGCCATTTCTGGGGTGTTGGTTTAAGTTATTGAGATGTCACCCTTGTTTATTATTTCTTTTATGATTTTGTTGAATGTAATATGTTTTTATTCAAAGGAGGTGAAGATATGAATCATTTTAATAGGAATGATTTCTCTGATATAGGAATTACCTACAGCTAGTATGTGTGCGATGAGCCTGGCTCATGGGTTGGGCAGGACAAGGGCCTTGTGGGGTGAAAAGCAATGCTGGGGGGTTGCCAGGTCAGATGGACATTTGGTAAAGAAAAAGAAGTGTACTTGATGGTGACCCATTTTTAAGTAGTGGTTTCAAGATGAGAATATTAAATTCCAGTCTGGGAGGTCCTGGATTGGAACTGAGTGTTTGTTCATCCACAGAGTGATGTTCAGTGGACCCCACCCACTCACGGCCCAGTTGATTTAGCACATCATCCTCATTGCACCCAAGGATCTGAAAACCAGGCAGTGTTGTCTGTGCCCTTCTTCCCTACTCCCCATTCCTGCCTTGGATGTGTTTTGAGGGCCTCGGGTGTTCTGAAGCTACATGCATACCATCATGTATTTTCTCAGCATTGCTGCCTTATGGTTACATTAACGCCCCCCTTAATAGATGAGGAAACTGAGGCTCAGTGAGGCTATGTGGCCTGTCCAGGTGGAGTGGTGGATATTCCGCAGAATGGTTATTCTGAGCCCTCTTTGACCCCAGAGCCATGCTTGCTCCTCTGAGCACAACACCTCCTCCATGCGTGAGCAGCTGTGTTAAAGCCAAAGCAGGGTTTGTCAGCCCCACCCTCATCCTCTGTCGTGGCCTCTGACCCCGACCCAAATGAACAGGCAGCTCCTTGCGCTTTGACATTAGTCTTGCATATTTACTTATAGTTATTTTTGTGTTTCCAATGTGTTTATCAATATATTTAATTTTTCAGTCAAAACAGACAAAATTTAGTTTTAATGATTTCATGCTTCCTCTTGGGACATTTGGGGGAACACCAGCCTAGAGGCTGTTTGGGTCAAAAGCAGTAGAGCTTGCGCCTCCTTCTCACTGTCAGAGCATGTGGAGTGGGTGGGGGGATGACGATGCTGCTGTGACCCTCCTGTCCCCTCAGGAGGGCTCCTATCTGAAGGAAGAGGCTCTGGAGAAGAAGGGAATAGAAAAGGGCTGGTTTTAGAGGGAAAGAAGACACTTTTTTCAGTGTGGAGAAGGTTGCCCATCAGGCTGTCAGTGCAGTGGGGGGGCCCTCAATCCTGGGGCCGCCAGACTCTGGCCCACTGTAGCGAGTGGTGGGAGCAGAGGCAGTGACGTCAGTCTCTAGACTCGGTGCTTAGAGTTTCCTCCTGCTGCCAGAGCCCTGTGGTTTTCTTGGTTGGATTCCTAGAATTCTCTTGTCCAGATCTGATGGTGGCTGCATAAGACAGGCAGCTTCACTCAGTGCTGTGAGCACCGAAGCAGGCTGAGTGCACCGTTGGGGATGCAGTGGTTTCTGTAGTGTGGTGCATGCTCTGAAGCCGTGGAAACTCAGCAACGGTAGGCACACCGGCCCAGCTGCTGCAGGACAGCACCGCCCACCCCTGTGTCACAGGAGGTGTGTCTCCCCTGCTGGGAACGCTTGATGGGACTCATGGTACCCACAGTGGTGCTTCCCTCGTGGTGATGAGCACACATGCTGGCCTTTGTTACCAGGGCAGGGGAAACTGGGTCTTATGAGCCCTGTTTGCTTGGCCAGAGGCCTCTAGGCGCATGGCAGTGGGTTGTGTTGTTCCATTAGTCAGATACCACACAGCCTTTCCCCCGAATTCTCTGCTTCTTCAGCAGCTGCTCTTCAGGACAGGTGCACTGTCTCATCCAGCATTCCAGGGAGTCAGGAAACTCTCTGTTTCCGTAATGGTTGACACTGCCTTTTAAAGGCAAATTTCCTTTTTGTCATTAAAGAAAAAATTTCTTTGGCTGTCCGGATCTTAGTTGTGGCACGTGGGCTCTTCATTCTTTTTTGTGGTATGTGAGATCTTTAGTTGCAGCCTGTGGAATCAGGTTCCCTGACCAGGGATTGAACCTGGGCCCCCTGCATTGGGAGCATGGAGTCTAAGGCAGTGGGTCACCAGGGAAATCCTGTACTCTTTCTTTAGCATTGACTGGTGGTGTGTTTTATACGTGGCTTCTTATTAAATGAGCAGCAGTTCTCTGAGGGTGGTGCCATCCACTTGACAGATGAGGAAGCCGAGGCTCAGGGTTAAGTAACGGCAGAGTTGCAGGAGGCCTAGACTGGGGTAAATCCCAGGCCGTCTGCCTCAGAGCCTGGCCTTTTGCCCTCTGACCTGTCTGTATGGACAGCTCTCCTTCCAGTGTGTTTTGAGTGGAGGAGGGTTGGCCCTGCCTATGCTCCAGATGCCCAGACTGACCCTCCATGGGAGCACCCTCTTGGTGTGCATACCTCGTGGCCAGAACCTCCTTGGGTCCTAAGCCCTTGGCGCTTTGTGCAACTGAGGCAGGGCAGGAGGAGTAGAGTGACAAGTGGGTGACTGACTGAAGCCCCAGTGCGATCAGCGCAGTAGAACCAGCATTTATTGGGTATCTGCTGTATGCTAGTCTGCATAGTCAGTGCTGTGACTGCAAAGATTAGCAAGAAAAAGTTTCCACTAGAAACACCTCCACAGAGATAGGTGCAGATGCCATGGGGACAGAAACTGGGTTTCTTTTGATCACTGCTGTCTCCCCTGCACCTAAAACAGTGCTGTGCAAGAGTCGGGACCCTTCATCTTACTGAACGAGAAGATGTGGCTTGTGAGGTGTTCTGTAGGCCAGAGTGTGAGGAGGTCATGGGGGAGGCACAGGGGTGCAGGCATTGGCCCAGTGGCCATGATGGGTAACGGGTGTGGGAGTGCGTGTGGGGGTCAGCTCCGTGGTCCACGTTCTCTTCTGCTCCCAGCCGCCTTCCCTTGCTTCTCACACTTGTTACTCTTGTGGGGCCCCCTTTTCTTGACCTGCCATGCCCATTGTAAGCTGATTTTATCTGTGGAAAAGTGGGGTGAGGGAGAGTGCTAGGTGAGGAGCTGGCCTGACCCCTCACTCCAGGTTGGGAGAGGTGACCTTGGCTGGCGTCTACTCTTGAGGTGACCTGACATGCTCAGCCTAGATCAGGGGCCCTTCAGTCAGAGTATGTGCGCCCAAGGACTCTGGCTCTGCACCAGGGCCCTGGCCCTTCTGCACTGTCCCCTTTGGGCATGTTGGTGTTGTGGGCATGTGCCGGGGTCCAGCCCCAGCGGGTCCGGGGGTCTCAAGGGATGAGTGGCGTTGGTGGAAGAACTGAGCTGAGTTGATGTGTGGTGATGGAGCAGTCTCTCTCTTTATTGTTGGTTTACAGTTTTTATACCCAAGAAACACACCCATTATGTCACATGTTATTCTATACAATCTTGTTTTCTGCCTATCATCAACAACTTTAACCTTAAGCTCATTTTCCTTGCAAAAGTTTTAATTTCTGCATAATTAGATTTAACAATAGTATGTTTACCATTTGAATGTCTCCAGCATACTTTGGATAAGTACATCAATCTAAGTAGAAAGGTTACATTTCTCTTATTAGGTGCAGCTATATAGAAGCTAGAGAAAAGGGTTTAAGCTTGAAACTTTCATTCTGTTAACCTATTTCGGTTCTTATGAGGAAAGAGGAAAGAGGACAAAGAGACAGTTTGGAAAGAGAAAAGAGGACTAAGAGACAGTCTAGCAGCACTGCTTTAGCAATAAAACCCTATTAACCTTATAACTACTATAATGAATTCCTATGTCTACATTATCCTAAGGCAATCAATGTCTCCAACTATGCTGGCCACAGTTATGAGCATTCCTAAGTCCCATTCCAGCCTGGTTTCTTCAAGGAAGGGAGCCTCCTCCATGGAGTGGTTGGGAGAGTGGGATGTGGAAAGGTGACCCAGGTACAAGCCCTTCTGTTGGTGGCCTTGCCATGACCCCCAGAGAACTCTTGGTAAACTCCCCAGTAAGGAGTAGGAGGGGTAGTAGTCTATTTAAATGTCCCTTATTCCTCCTTTGTCCCCAGGGAAGGGAATCTGCCTTCCCCAATCCCCTGGGGGAAATAAGGTCTGAGGGAATTATCTCAGGATGAATTATTTCTAACTGGGACTGACCTACTGAGATGAGCTAATGTTCAGAGCATAAACAACTTCCCAAGAAAAATACCAGGAGGGGCCTTGCCCTGGGATGCCCCGAAGGAAAATCCACTTTGCAGTTTCCTTCTCAGTCTCCTGACCTTGTCATCCGAGCAAGGGGGCATCCTGACGGCTCCCAGCAGGCATGGCCTGAGCTGGGCCTGGGACAGTCGGGATTGTCTCAGGAACCCTTGAGCCCCACAGGCGGGAGGTCCATGTGTGCACTGTGCCCCTCCTCAGCCTCTTCCTTTGGCCAGTTTGTGTCTATGGAGAACATGGAGTTCAGGTCCAGACTGACACCCAGTTCTGGTCTGGCTTTGTCCTCGTCCCGCATCCCCTGAGTGTGTGCTCTCCTCCTGGGCCTCCTTGTCCTCCTCCCTGGAATGAAGGGAAGACGGTGACACCATGGGCACCCCCTGCCATCCCCACCCCGCTCTTAGATGGTATAAGCAGGTGGTGGCATCTGTGCTGACTTATTAGGGACAGTTTTCCTGCTTAAGTATCTGGGAAGTGTTCTCCAGCTTGGCTTGGGTAGAACTCAGACTGGAGGTCCTTTAGGTTTTATCAGGTGTTTGAATTTGCTGAGGTGACATTTTTAAAGGATGGTCTAATACAATTGCCGCCTTCCCTGTTTGCATCTTGTGTGCTAATTTGAAGAGTGTTTTACCTCTGAGTACCTGGAGCCCATTGAGCTGCCCAGAGCTCGATGGCTTTGAGGTTGTGTTATAACAGCTGCAGATTGTGGTACACTCAAATCCCAGAGATGAAGAACAGTGAGAAAGACCTATACTGTCATGCAGACAGCCCTTTGTCTCAGACTTGGTTTCTATGCAGATTTTTTGGGCCCGTTTGCTGAGTCCTTTTTGTGCACATCTGTCCTATCTCCCTAGACCAGAGACATGGTCGCTGGGGCGTGCTTGGATCAGAAGGGACCTTTAGCTTTGTTGCTTTAGGGTGTGCAAGGATGCTGTAATCTGGCTGAGCCTGACCCACGGCAGGATGGTGGCTCCCTTGAGCAAGCCCTAGATGAACCAGCACTGCCCAGGTCTGAGGGTCTGTCCATGGGGTGGAGGGCTTCAGGCTTGGGCCAGAAACAGACCCTCAGGTTTCTTGTCCCTCTTTTTCTCACCTCTGTCTCGCTCCGAGTCGTTTGCCACTTTGACCTTCGATGAACCAGCCAGTGAGTGAAATGAAAATTGCATCTGACTCTTTGCAACCCCATGGACTCTACAGTCCATGGAATTCTCCAGGCCAGAATACTGGAGTGGGTAGCCTTTCCCTTCTCTAGGGGATCTTCCCAACCTGGGGATCAAACCCAGGTCTCCTGCATTGCAGGCGGATTTTTTATCAGCTGAGCCACAAGGAAGGCTCAACCGGTTGGTAATTGAGTTTTTTTTTTTCTCTGGTAAGCAGTGTGGCGCACTGCCTCAGTGCTTTGATTTGTCCAGGGTGGGCCCATCCCTTCACCCCTCACTGCTCCTTACTCTGAGAGTCAGGCAGTGTGGGGCCTCAGGTGGGGCCTCTTTGACCCAGAGCCTGGGGCAGCTCTGTCTGGCCGTCGCCCAGGTAACCGGCACGCCAAAGAGGCCAGCAGTCCATGGTGTATGGAAATCAGAAACGAAACTGAGGTGCTGATCCTTGATGCACTGCACTGGCACTCGTGTTGCTAGGTTTTTAGAAAAGGAGGTTTGACTTCTCTGTTGACTTTGGCCTCTGTGCCCAGTGTGTGACCTTGTGTTGCCTGAACCTTGTGTCTCCGCAGTTGAGCTTTCATGATAGGGTTTGTTTGTGGAATGCAGTTCTTTTCTCTCCCCAGTGATTCCAGGGATGCTGTGTTTCATACGAGTTTTTGTGAACAAGTGGTAAACACATTCTGCAGCTTACTTAGGTTTTGTGGGTGCTCACATTTTAAAAAATGTCTCTTCCTGTGGGAGTGTTTTTCCATTTCGCGTGCTCTATTTCCTTAGTAACTGTTGCTCTGTTATGGGAGGGACTTAACCATATATTTCAAGTGCAATGTTGAATTGATTTATTTCCTGGTTAGTCCTGCCCATCTTCTTGGTGTAAACAGCACATGTATGTGTGTATGTGTGAGTGTGTCCATGACAGGGCGATGGTAGTGTGCTTGTGTAGAGGGGGCTCTTGAATGAGTCCAGGTTACTCTGTGACCTTGCATCCTGGGTAAGTTGCCTCTTTGTCTCTTTATTCTTCCTCTTCCCTCCAGGTTTTCCTGATTTGCATGTTACCAGGGCGTTGGAGATAACCTGAGACTCAGAAATAGCATGGGAAGAACAGTGGTTGGAAGGTTCAGAGACCAGGCGCTGATCCAGACTTCTGAGGACTCATTTCAGGGCAGGGTCTGTAACCTCTGTGGGGTTAGAGTTACCCCGGTGGTTTGAGAAGGTTCAGAGAAGTGAGCTCCATGGGCCTGTGTGGGCACTCTGCTGTGTGTTGACCATGGGGTGGTCACAGAGGCCCTGCCCCTTCAGAGATCGGAGCCAGAGGTGAACAGCCTCTCTGCCCGGATGCCGACTGTCAGCTCCCCTAGGGGCGGCAGGCTGGTTTGTAGGGTCAGCCGAGCCTCTCTGCTCCTCCTCCTAGCACCGGCAGCCTTGGTCCACTCACCTGTCGTTCAGTAAACCAGCGGCCTTGGTCCACTCGTCCGTCATTCAATAGGCTCATCCTACTGATGCCCGCCAGGCAGTGGCTTAGGTGCTCAAGGGAAACATCCCTATGGGCTTGCTGCCCCACGGAGTGATGGCTGAGCCGTCAGCACCCCGCAGGCAGCCATGGCTCTTCTGGGCCCGGAGCCAGCTCACCTGGCTCTGTCTGTGTTTAGCCCTGGGGTGGGCGAGGGGCCACCTCTGAGATCAGAAGGTGAGCAGGGCCTGTAATGGTGAGAGGCAGGCAGGGCTGAGACTGTTCGCCTTCTGCACCTTTTTCCTGAGTTTTGACTGGTTGCTGAGTTGTGAAAAATGGACATGTGGTGCCTCTGCTGACTCTGGTCCCAGTCACCCTTGCCTTGTTTCCCAGCCCAGTGGAGACCCACTCCTCTTTCTGCATGTTTTTAGAAAGGGCATCTTATCTGTGTTGTTAGTGGTTAGGAAGAAAACATTTTATGGCACTTAGTTTCATTTTCACTTGAAAATGCTTATAAGGAGACTTCAAATGTATGTAGGAATATGCCTGTCATCAGTCAAGATAATTGAAATAAATGCTGTCCCTTCAGCCTGTGTTGGGAATTACCCGTCATTCCCTAAACATCGAGGCCAAGACCATCTACGCCCAAGACCGCAAGGAGTTGTTACACGCCTATGTCCCATCTCTCTTTTTTGAAGAAGCAAAGTTGAGCGTTAGTGACTGTGACAGACAGGAAGAGAAAAGAAAAGAAGAGTGTGTTGTTTTTTCTGTTTCAGTCCACATCAGTCTCAGTCTTTCCCATAGCCAAAAAAGAAAACTTTTTTTTTTAATTGAGGTAGCATGCCTTTTGCAACAAAACAAGATAATTAAACAAAACTCCTCAATAAAACAGCAAAAGCCTCACCACACTTGTGTTTCTCTTTGAGATCAGAGAAAGAGAACAAATACAGTCTGGTATTCCTGTGCATTGAAAGCATCCTAGACTAGAGTAAAGGTTATCGGGGTTGTAGGACAAGTGGACTTTTCTGTTTATCTGGCAGTTCTGTTCCCTGAGGTGGACGGCTCCAGTGCACAGGGCACTTCAGACACTGGTGTCTGCCTGCGGGATGCTGATAACTGTGGGTATTGGTCATTCGGTATGGAATGTTTAAATTCAGAGAAAGAATATTTTCTCACATTTTCCAAGCACTTTAGACCCATAAATTACATAAATTATTTTGAATTAAAATTTTACCTATTCATTAAATTTGAGGACTCTTACTGAGCTGCACTTCATTAACTGAAATTATTATTGCAAGTACATGAGGGTAATGCAGTTGAATTTCTTTTGTACTATAATTAAGGTGCTTCATTATTACATAAGGCCTTCCTTCTGGTTTGTCTGTATGAGTGATATTTTACTTTGTTACCTTATGTTTACAGCAGGAGGTTTTTAACAGAGGGCTTCTTTCTGTTATGGCTGTTTTCTTAAATTTTTTTCTTTTCTCTACTTCGAAAAAGGGGGATAAAGTTATATTTTCTAAAAATTGACTACAAATTGATTAGCATGAAGTGATAATATGGGAAAACAAGGTTCCTTTTCTCTAATACCAGAGATTCATATTTGGGATTCTGTTTTAAAAGTCTGGTCTTTTGGGCTTCTAACATTCTTGTTGCTTCTTATATAGTTTAACAGCATTAAAATAGCTGATAAGTACTTATAAAGTACTTTTATTATCATGTTCTATGTAATATATATGAAACAGTTTATAGTTAAATTTGCTTTTCCTTCATATTCTTTCAATAAATTTATCACTGGCCTTTGTCCCCCCACCCCCACCCCGGGTCACTTTTTGAAGCAGCTCAACCCCGTCCTTTCTGGTGTGCTGGCAGCAGTGGGTGTGGATCTCAGATCCACTTCTAAGACCTTGGGAACCTGCTGAGGAAATAGGTTTCTCCTCCAGGTGTCTCTGTTGGATGCGTATGACCTTTGTCACTGTTCTTGGAGCTGCTCGGAGCCTCTGGCGGCGTCTTGTTCCAGGGACAGGACACCCTCACCCAATGCCTCACAGCAGCAGGAGAGGTTGCCCTTCTGTCCCCACACTGTGGTTTCAGGCATGGCTCTGGGGGTGTCTTCGTTTTCTTTCTTGGCCTCTGTGGTCTATTGAATTCGGGCTTTACACATCATCAGGAAAGTGATCTTTTTCGTTTTAATTTCAGCAAGGGGAGAGGCAAAGCACGGAGAGCTGCAGAGCTGCAGATCAGACCTTCCTGAGCCGCCCTGCCTGGAGCAGCTGAGACCTCTGGAGAATGCTGGCTGCCAGGCCCTCCCTCTGAGGTGGGAAGGCTGGTGTCCATGGGACAGCTTCCTTGCTCCTGGGTCCACCATGGCCTCCACTCTTTGACTGGACAGCTGACGTGACCAGTGCCCCCAGTGTGTGTGCTGCTGGACTGGGTGCCGTGTCAGGTACCACCTGCTCTCAGGCTGGGAGCCAGGCTGGTCAGCGTCAGATGCTCCCAGAAGCCAGACAGCAGCAGATGGCCTTGAGCAAGCTGAGATGGAGGTGACCTGAGGCTTCCTGGACGTTCCTGGGGACAGGACAGCTGAGGAGCTGGAGCTAGGCCTGCTGGGGAGCAGTATGCAGGAACCTGGCTTTCAGGCCACAAATGCTTTCACAGGTGAGAATCCTCCATGCTGAACTGAGCATGTTATTTCACTCTTAGTAGGTAACGAGACACTGAGCAGCTGTAAGAGTTGAATGTATGCCTGCATTTAGGAGCTGAAGCCCCACAGTATCCAGGGGCTCAGGCTGCTACAGGGAATGATTTTGGCAAAACTATGGTGTTTTCTCCTTTTCTGTAGCGAGCAATTTAAAACAGCATCAGACATTTTATGATTCTGCTTTGTTGAGTCATAGGGCACACAGTGTCCCATGAGCCACTGCCCCTGAAAAAAGTCCATCCCTTGCAGTGCATATGTCAGAGGGTCTGTCTGCCCAGAGCTGGGAGACTTGGAGGGAACAGTCACGGCCGATGAGTACGTTCTCCCTCTGAGCCTCATCCGCACGCCACCGGTAGTGGGTGGCAACTCTGAGCACTGACCCATGCCCGTAAGGACTTATGGATGTGCCCCTCTGCCCCGTCTGGTCTGCACCCCTAGAAGGGGACCGCTCTGTCTGGATGGTGCACAGAGCCAGGGCATGATCAGGGGCTTTTGAGTTGGGTCTTGGTTCTTTGTCTGAATCACTTAACATCCCAAGAAGCCACTAATTCTTATGGGCCTTTGACTCCTTGTTTATAAAATGGGGACCTTGAAGCTGAAGAACATCATGGAATCCAAGGAAAACACTTTTACATAAAAGAAGTTTTTTCCTATTAAGGGAGGGATGGTGGGAAAATTACAAGAAGTGACTGTGTTTCTCACTCTGAGAGCCCCACGAGTTTGCAGGTTTCCCGGTTGTGTATAGCAGGCAGGTTGGGGTGTCAGGAGCCTGGAGAGAGCTTGAGGCTCGGCCCCGGCTGCCCGCCCTGCTCGTGGACACTCACAAGGGCCAGTCCTGCTCCCTTTGCTGATTTGACAGCCAACAAGGCCACGTGCAGCTCTCACAGCCGAGCATGTGAAACACGGAAGCCCCCTCCTGGGGGCCCAGCTCGGGGAGGGCCCCTGGGTGGTCAGGGCCTAGGAAGATGAGTGTGGTGGCTGCTTCAGAGGAGCATGTGGAACTCAGCTCTCTAGAACCCTCCACAGCCGCCCAGCCTGGCCCAGAAACCTAACCTCCAATTGATCACTAGGTAGTCAGAAGCACAGGTGACCACCTAGACTTGGGACTTGTGTCTGAAGGGGCAGTGCCACAGATCCAGGCCACTCCAGGCAGACAAGGTCAGAACCGACAAGCACTGCTCTGGTTCCAGGACTTGGTGCTGTGGCCTGAATTCATGCTTTCATATGAATATCTGTTTCCAGAAGTTCATGACTTGGCAGTGGAAGTTGCCCAGTAGCTAAATCTTGAATTAAAAGATTTTTATCTCTAGTAACTTAAACAATTTTAACCATCTCGATGTGTTTCCCAAACAGTTTCTGACATTGCATGGATTTCTTTTTCTAATTAAAAAGAAGTTTATGAAATATTTTAATGTCTTTTTGATTTTTAAGTGAAAAACACAATATTTGGAATGCCAAATCTAGGTACTTTTTTGTGAACAGGAGTCATAAAAGTTCTCATTTATGTAAGTATTCCTAACTCTTTGCAGACATTTTTATAGCTCCTATATCAGTGCTGCTTACAGTACGTTTAACACATATAGTGAGTGAAGGAAACACTGAATATTTGTCATGACTGGGAGACTCCTGAATATCTTGAGTTTCTATTTGGTGATCCCAAAGCATGTCAATGAATGAATAGCATCAGCCAGGTCGGGACTCTAATGGCTGTGTCTCCAGGCTTTCTTGTCAAGCACTTGGGTGAAGGTAATTTAAAAAGCATGCTTATCAAATTTGCAGATGACAGGAGACTGGAGACTAAAGGGAATTGCTGACCCTGGTGGCAGAATTGAAATTTAGAAACAAAGCAATATTAAAATATGATGAGGAAGTCTCTGATAGTTCCAGTGGTTAGGACTCCATGCTGTCACTGCCAAGGGCCTGGCTTCAATCACTGGTTGGTAACTAATATCTCACAAGCCTTGTGACATGGCAAAAAAAAAAAAAAAGATAGAGTGAACCAGTCCCAGAATAACATATGGTTAAGTAACAATGGTGTATCATTGTGATGAAATTCCCTGCAGCTATTACAAAGGATGTTTTAGTGTTTCGTGTTCTGGAGAAATGCTTATATTTTTAAGTGAAAAAAGTAGGTCATAAAGCAATAGGAAGAACGTGATCCTTATATTTTTATACTCAAAGAACAAAGACAGTATAGGTGGATGTGCCCCAAAATGTTACTAGTGGCTACCTCCGAGTGATAGCAGTACATAATGGGGTTTACTTTCTTAGATTTACTTATCCATATCTTACAATTTTTCTTTTTTTAAGTAAAAAGGAAAATATAAAGATAATGAACCCAAAATAACTGTTTCTTTGTGATAAAAAGGACTGATTATTTGTATGTGTTCAGTATAGTTTAATATTACTGCTTTATAATATTAAGAGTGCATCTGAGAACAGATACTAAACCCCTGGCCATTTGTTTTGATACCAGAGGTCGTTGAGGGGTATGTTACTATTTCTTTCCTTAGTTCTGTGACCTTGGGTGAGTTACCTAACTTCTCTAGGCCTCAGTTTCCTGTGAAGTCAGGAATTAATATGATGGTCACCCGTGTGATTTGATGACTCTGTACCGCTGGGTCCTGACCTTCTATAGTTGTCTTTGGTTGGAGGGTGTCTTTATAGAAACCTCACGGTTATGTCTTTGTAGGACCTGGACTGTAAACAACAGCCTTTCAGACTGGTCCTCATAGGTTTCATCTCTACAATAAAGGCATGGGAAGTCTGTGGCCTTAAGGCGGGTTTTTCCTGTTGTGTATAGGTCCCAGGATGAAGGGAGAGTGGCGGGGCCTGGGAGGAGGACAGGGACCATCTTGGTGGAAGAGACTGGCCAGCTTTGGAGCCACGTGCAGGCTGTGGGCCAGGGTTTTTGTTGGTAAAGGGAAAAACTCTACTGTTTGTGTGTCTACACACACAGCGCTCACAGTGCTGGCCACCAGACGTGTGAGTGTTTCCCACACCAGGCAACTGCACCCAGCTTGATGTCCTACAGCTTTGTTGGTTTTGACCCTTTCTGCCTAGAGTGGCCCAGACCCCGAAGCACTGCCCTCTTCAGACACGAGTCCCAAATCCAGGTGGTCACCTGTGCTTCTGACCAACCGGCTGATCAACTGGAGGTTCCTGTGGTCCCTCCTGAGATTGGTAGACTTGCTGGAGTGGTTCACAGAACTCAGGGAAGCAACTGAGTAGTAATGTTACTGGTCAAGAAAGACCAGGGCACAGTGGTGTAAGGAGAAGGGTGTGGGGCCTGACATCGTCTCAGGCACCACCTTCCCCAGACCTCCCATGGTCACCAGCCTGGAAGCCCTCTGACCCTGTCGTCTGGGGTGTTATGGAGGTCTCATCATCCTGGCAGGAGTGGTGAGCTCACTGGCCATTGGGACAGGCTCAGTCTCTAGCCCTTTTCCCCCCAATAGAGGCCTGAGGGTGGGGCTGAAAGTGCCAGCCTCTGATCTTGTGGGCGGTTCCCCTGGCAGCCAGTCCCATCCCTAGGGGCTTCCCAAAGTCACTTCATTAACCAGGGCCCTGGCATGAATAACAAAAGACACCTTCAGGGCTCTTACCATTTAGGAAATTCCAAGGCTTTTAGGAGCCCTCCTAAAACTGTGACTGAGACCAGGTCATGGCCCCAGCCCTGCCCCATGGCTAGTGTGGCCTGGGAAGTGACTGTTACTTCCTCTTTTAAGTATATTTTACTAAAAAGCCAGAGATTTCGAATTCTGTTTCTTGATCAGTATGCTGTAGGGCCAAGGCACGCTTTGGAGACTGGAATCCTTTGTTGAACATTTCAGATATGTGATTTTGCACTGTGAACTTGACCCTTCTTGTCAGAGGTACATGCTGTGTCTCAGGCAGCTTTGCTGTCACTTTGCCTCTGTGCCATTTGCTGTGCTCTTAATGCTGTGTCCAGAAGTCTGAGGGCATAGGGTGCAGTGACCTGTGACCTCAGCTCTGGACTCAACCTTGGAACCTCTCTGGCCTGGACTGCTCACCTCGAGCATCCACTGTGCCAGGTGTGGAGCTATTCACAGTGTGAGTCAGCTGTCAGAGCATGGTCCATGGGAACTATTGCTCTATAAAACTTTCTTCCCCCAAACTATGTTTAGTTGTTTTAAATTTGCATTTAGATTTTTAAAAAGTAATTATACAAATTTAGGCCTGGAGAAGGGCATGACAACCCACTCCAGTATTCTTGCCTGGGAATCTCATGGACAGAGTAACCTGGCAGGCTACAGTCCATTGGGTTGCAAAGAGTCGGACTTGACTATAGTGACTGAGCCTGCATGCATACAAATTCAGAAACTATTTTAATGTTCATTTCAATTGTAATATTTTAGAAATGCATGCAAAGAATGTAAATCATTGTTATGTGGGTTATAAAAGTAATGAAAGAAAAATATAGTTTTGAGAGAAACCTGGTGAAGGCATACTTTGTTTGATATAAAGGTAGCTGTGACATGGCAGCCTCATTCATGAGGGACAGACGTGCCAACCCTGATGCAGAGGGGCCCCTGCGCAGGTCACGTGGATGTCATAACTGTGGCTTCCAGTCTGTTTGTTTTTTTATGAATGTTACCTGTTACCTATTTAACTTTGGAAAAGTTTTAAAGTTCACATCTGCACCAGTCAAATCCAGAAGTACTTCCATGATCCCCAGTCTGTTTTTTGAGGTGCTGATAATGATTATAATATCAGATATGTTGTTAACTTCTGTTTGGTTGTATATGTGCCACGAGTCAGACATTATATTGAGCACTGCATGTATGGCATCTGTTCAGTCTTCACAGCAGGTATTTTATATGTGAAAAATATGATGCTGAAGAAGACCATGCAGTGCAGCTGGTTGATGGCTGAGCTGAAGTTTGTGAGCAGACCGGTAGCCTTGACGAGAATGTGCGATCTGAGAATCGAGGCCGTGAGCTCACAAGAGGGTATCACTGCCTCTCTGAAGACAGCTCTGGCACGATAACTATATCTCAGCCATAAGTTTTGTTTTCCATCTCACGTCAGTACCACAGCATGGAGGCTATGTTGAGTGAGAGGGTGTTGGTATGCAGGTGTGTGGGTGTCTCACTGGGAACCTGTTGGCAGGGTGGGTGTGAGGACCCTGTACTCCTGGACCCAGTCTCGCTGACACCTCTGTCCTCTGCAGTGGACGGTTTGCTTAGTGTGAGAGATGGCTCCTCCCTTATTAATCCTTTCCCCTGGACGCAGTGAAGTTTTGTGATGATCCTTATATAGCTTTCAAAACACCAATTTCCTATTTCTTTATGGCAGCTGATAAAGTTGTGTCTGGTTGTGCAGCATGTTTCATGCTGTGGTATGATTGGGACTCAGACTGCCCACCTGACTGCTGACACCCCAGCCCTCAGGTGACCTCGAGCCCAAGCTGGTGAGGATCAGGTGTCTCGACTGGGAAATGGTGCTGAGGTCTTGTGGCTTTCTGAGATGATGGTGGCCTGTAAACCCATCTTGATTAAGTGGTGACATGAGTGATGTGACCAATGCCAGCAAGGCATTTTCTTTGTCTCGGAGACGACGGAGGGTCTGGCATCTGCAGGACCCAGACAGGACCGCATTTTGAGGGACTAGTCTGTTGTCCATCCCAGCCATGCCAGGGAGCCTGCTCTCTGTAGTGCTGGACCCGCCCACTCTGGAATCCCAGTGTATTCAGCCGGCCTGCCTGCCCTTGACTGGGAGCCTGATGTGGGCCGGGGCAGAGCGTAACCCTCACTCTCCCCAGCGCTCAGACCCGCTCCTGCTCACTGTGGGACCTCAGTGTGTGGCCCCCTGGTGCACTGGTTGGGGACCTGCAGGGTGGTTCACCGGGTGAAGTGCGTGTACTGCAGGTGGATGGTCCATGAGGTGACTTACGATCATGACAGTGCTCAGATCAGTGTGTGATGATTGAAGGTGGATTTGAGTCCTTGACCTTTGGAGCCCAGACACTGGTTCAGCAATAAAAGAAAATGACTGTTTGTTAATGACAGTTTTAGGCCAGGACTGTTGGCCTCTTCTCTTTTGTGTGGCCCATAAATTGAATGTGGTCTGATGCACTACAGAGGATAAGAAAGCACACAGTGCTGTGGATTTTAAGACTTTTCTCTGGGAGTTTTTCCTCCGAAGTTTTCCTCGGGGAGTTTTCCTTCAGTTTTTCCTCTGAAGAGTGTTTGGGAGAGAGCTCTGTGGACGGCACCTGGACCTGTTTCAGATGCATGTGCTACTATGCATCGCTGCTGGACAGCACCTGCTTACCGTGGAGGCGAGTGTGCTTCTGTGGCTGCTCCACTTCCACGTTTATCAGAAACATACATGCAGTCTTGTTCAGTCACTGCGTCCCAGCTGACTCTGTGACCGTGGACGAGACACGGCCGAGGTGCTGCACTGGAGTTGACGTGGAGCCTGTCCGTGGCCCAGAGTGCAGTGACAGGGTCAAAGCCGGACCAGATCTGCTGGGGAGAAGCAGAGGCCTGAGCCCTGGGAGTGGAAACAGGAGAGTGCAGCCCAGAGCTCTGTATTTTAAAGATAGGGAAATTACAGCGTGTTTGTGATGCTGCTGCGAAGGGTCCCGTAGAGGTGGTATTGGTGATCAGTGTGTCCAGGACGATCACTATGTCCAGTGCTGATCAGTGTGATCCCTGTCCAGAGTTCAGCACCTGTCATTAGGATAATCATTAGAATAATGAAGAGCGAGCAACGGAAGTACCAAAGGGCTCAAGTAGAGGGTCATTCTTTAACATTTCTTTCCTAAAACTCTGTTGCATTGTGGTTTCTAAGAACTAGAAGGACTTTAGAATATAAGGCAGTAGGTAGCTTTCAGATTTTTCAGCTAGGGGATGCCATCTTGCAGAGGAATCTCAAGGGAATCTACCTGTGCATAGACTTAGTAATCCTGTGGGGACACTCACTGACCCCAAACCCCATATCCCCTGGGCCCTGGGCTATCAGAGGAGGATGCAGAGTCACTGCTTTAATCTCTGTACCACGTTGACCAGGAAGCAGTTGAGAGGCTGAGTCTTGTTCTTGCCTGAGGAAAACACAGTGTTAGTTTAAGAGCTGAAGGAGAAGCTCTTAGATGGAACTGTCTGTTCCGTCCTTGGCACCTGTGGCCACGCTCCTTGCCAGAGTAGTGAGGACTCTTGAATGAATGAATGAAAGAGTGGCTTGAGGGAAAGAGTCCTGAGGTTCAGTGGTCACGATACCTAAGGGTTACCACTGCACTCTCACCTGTTTCCCTCTTTGGGGCCCAGGTTTGTGCCGTGAATGCCTGTGCAGCCATCTAGTGGGTCCTGCAGGTTGGGTGTGGTCCTCAGGGACCTGCATACATGTCAGTGGGCAGTTCAGAACTCTTGTTGCTCCTCCGAGGAGCTGTCGTGAGTGGGGTGTGCAGGGTTAGTCTTGACCGATGTGTGTTAAATGCTCAGGGCTGCGGTTGGATCCTTTTTAGAGGCCCTTATTGAAGCCTTAGATACAGTACTAGCCTGGTTGTCAGCACACTGTCAGGCCCTCAACATTACTCCCACACTGTGGGCCGTGGCTCTGCGGATTTGACCCCTCCCAGCGCTCTGCAGCGGGTCCTCAGGCAGGAACTGCCAGCGGGTGTCTGTGCTTTTACTGCTGCTCTCCCTGGGGCTGCCCCCGTGAACTTTGTGCCTCACAAGTGTGACTGGGACTGTGGGGCTGGAACTGTGTGTCTGGACTTCTGTTTGTATGATGTTATAAGTACTTCATTATGGTGGGTTTAGAATTCTATGAACATTTGATTTCAGAGATTTTTCTCACTTTAAAATAGGCTTTATATTTTCCTGATTATAAAATGGTACATAAAAGTCACAAGGAAGTACAGATTACCAATGATCCCAGCACCCAGAAGTGTCACTGTGTTTTGGCGAGCATCCTTTCAGACTGTTTCCCATGTATTTGATACCTTGCATGTACTGATGCGCCTTTTGTTTGTAGAGAATATTAAGGCATTCTTACCTGCTTCCATGGGTGCTTCTATTACTGTTCTAAGAAGCTAATGAGAACATCTCTGCACATTCTGTACACAGGAAAACAGAGAAAAGCATTTATCATTCTTTGATTCAGTGCTTTTGAACATAGAAGAGAAATAGTGCTATTTGCCAGTTCCAGTTCTGAAGGACTTTTAAAACACCTGATGGTGTTCTGATGACAGTTGTGTAATTTTTTCAGGCTGCTCTGAAGGGTACTTGTAGGGCTGGAAGTCTGAGGCAGAGTACCTTGGACTGTTCAGAGCACATTTTTCACTGCTGCTGCACTGGCTCCTCCTTCCTTGGTGGTGGTGAAGACTGACAAGGATTTTTTTCAAGCAAAGAGCTCCATAACTATGACTCTTGCTGGGCATGTTGTGTGAAGAAAGCGCCTGTGCTATAATTTTGTGGCTTAGAGGTAGGGGGTGAGTGAGGTCTGGCAGGCCTGAGTGCTCCTGGGCCCTGCCTGAGCTCGGTTCCCTGGGTTCTCTAGACCAGGGAAGGAGAAGTGGGGAAGGAGAAGTGGCAGCTAAGGAGCCTCAGGCTGGCATTGACAACTACATGCTTTGTGTTGTGCTTTTTCAGAGTGCAAATTCACCTGTACCAGCGGGCAGTGCTTGTATCTGGGTTCCCTGGTCTGTAACCAGCAGAACGACTGTGGGGACAACAGTGACGAAGAAAACTGTCTCCTGGTGACAGAGCACCCACCTCCGGGCATCTTCAGCTGTAAGTCCTTCCTGCCCACCTTGCGTCATTCAGCTGTGGTGTGTTTGCAAATGGTAGGCAGCCCTGACCCTGGGATGTGGGAAAGATGTTTTTGGTTAAGAGAAGAGGTTTGTATTGTCACAAAGGCAATTTTTCTTTTAGGATAGAAAGGGGGTGTGTCTGAGAGTCAGAAGTTCCTTCCACTTTGAGCGGCCTGTGTTTTGGGAGAGGCTTTCTGCTGTGTATCTGAGAAGCACTGACTGATCCCAAGAAATAACTATTGACTTAGTATTCTTCATACTGGTTTTAGACAATTTTTTGAAGTAATTTTAAGCCATTATTTTATTTCTCCAAAGAAGACATAAAAATGGCTAACAAACACATGAAAATATGCTCAACATCACTCATTATCAGAGAAATGCAAATCAAAACCGCAATGAGGTACCACTTTACACCAGTCAGAATGGCTGCCATCCAAAAGTCTACAAGCAATAAATGCTGGAGAGGATGTGGAGAAAAGGGAACCCTCTTACACTGTTGGTGGGAATGCAAACTAGTACAGCCACTATGGAGAACAGTGTGGAGAGTCCTTTAAAAACTGGAAATAGAACTGCCATATGATCCAGCAATCCCACTGCTGGGCATACACACCTAGGAAACCAGAATTGAAAGAGCCACGTGTACCCCAATGTTCATCACTGCATTGTTTACAATAGCCAGGACATGGAAGCAACCTAGATGTCCATCAACAGATGAATGGGTAAGAAAGCTGTGGTACATATACACAATGGAATATTACTCAGCCATTAAAAAGAATTCATTTGAATCAGTTCTACTGAGGTGGACGAAACTGGAGCCTATTATCCAGAGTGAAGTAAGCCAGAAGGAAAAACAACAATACAGTATACTAACGCATATATATGGAATTTAGAAAGACGGTAACAAGAACCCAGCATGCGAGACAGCGAAAGAAACGCAGATGTATAGAACAGTCTTTTGGACTCTATGGGAGAGGGCAAGGGTGGGATGATATGGGAGAACGGCATTGAAACATGTTAATTATCATATGTGAAATCAATCACCAGCCCAGGTCTGATGCTCAGGGCTGGTGCACTGAGATGACCCAGAGAGAGGGAATCGGGAGGGAGGTGGGAGGGGGGTTCTGGAAGGGGAACACATGTATACCCATGGCAGATTCATGTCAATGTATGGCAAAACCAACACAATACTGTAAAGAAAATTAAAATAAATAAAGAAAAAAATAAAATTATTTTAAATAAGGATAGGGCCTCACCCCGGCTGTGGAGGCTGCGGTCGCAGCCTGCCTCTCTCTCCCTCACAACCTTCCCTACCCTCTCTGCCCCATTCTTCTCTTCCTGTCTGAGGTGGCGGCCGGCTCCCTGCTCGCCAGCTCCGTGTAGCCTCTGCCCTTGCTTCCCTTTTCCCTTGGGCCCTGGGCTCCGTCCGGCCTGAGCGCTCGCCCCCCTGTCCTCTGCCTTTGCCTCGGGGCAGCCACAGCCCCAGACCCCTAGAGCTCTGAGCCTTCTCTGAGTCTCCGTCCGCACCCAGCCCCCCATGAATGAGGAGTACGACGTGATCATGCTGGGCACTGGCCTGGCGGAATGTATACTGTCAGGTATAATGTCACTGAATGGGAAGAAAGTTCTTCACATGGATAGAAACCCATATTATGGAGGAGAGAGTGCATCTATAACACCGCTGGAAGATTTATACAAACGATTTAAGATACCTGGAGTTCCACCAGCATCCATGGGCAACGGAAGAGACTGGAATATTGACTTAATCCCCAAGTTCCTTATGGCAAATGGTCAGCTGGTTAAGATGCTGCTTTTTACGGAGGTCACTCGCTATCTGGATTTTAAAGTGACTGAAGGGAGCTTTGTTTATAAGGGAGGAAATATCTACAAGGTTCCTTCCACTGAAGCAGAAGCCCTGGCTTCTAGCCTATTGGGGCTATTTGAAAAATGTCGATTCAGAAAATTCCTGTTATATGTCGCCAACTTTGATGAGAATGATCCTTGAACTTTTGAGGGAATTGATTTAAGAAGACATCAATGCGAGAGGTGTATAAGAAATTTGACTTGGGCCAAGATGTTATAGATTTTACTGGTCATGCCCTGGCACTTTACAGAACTGATGACTATTTAGATCAGCCATGTTATGAAACCATTAATAGGATTAAACTTTACAGTGAGTCTTTGGCAAGATATGGCAAAAGCCCATAACTTTATCCACTCTATGGCCTTGGAGAACTGCTACAGGGATTTGCACGGCTAAGTGCTATTTATGGAAGTATCTACATGCTGAATAAACCAATTGAAGAAATCATTATGCAGAATGGAAAGGTGATTGGTGTAAAATCTGAAGGAGAGATTGCACGCTGTAAGCAGCTCATCTGTGATCCCAGCTACATGAAAGATTGAGTAGAAAAAGTGGGTCAGGTGATCAGAGTCATTTGTATCCTCAGCCACCCTATCAAAAACACCAACGATGCCAACTCCTGCCAGATCATTATTCCACAGAACTGGAATCTAACTTCAGCCGGAAGTTAGATATCTGTGTCTGCATGGTCTCCTCTGCACACTACGTGGCTGCACAGGGCAAGGACGTCTCCATTGCCAGCACAACGGTGGAGACCAAGGAGCCCGAGAAGGATATCAGACCAGCCCTGGAGCTCTTGGAACCAACTGAGCAGAAATTCATTAGCATCAGTGACCTCCTTGTACCAAAAGACTTGGGAACAGAAAGCCAGATCTTTATATCCCGCACTTATGATGCAATAACTCACTTTGAGATGACCTTTGATGACATTAAGGACATCTATGAGAGGATGACGGGATCCGAGTTTGACTTTGAAGAAATGAAGCACAAGAAAAATGACATCTATGGGGAAGACTAACAGCAGTACATGTTAACATCTAATTAGGACAAACTTAAAATCTGGCAAATGATGCATATTGTATGAAATCAGTATTGTAAGGCCTGCTTTTGTAATCAAAACTGAGAGATTGCAGAGCACTATACCAGTAAATATTCCTCCCCTTTCTAATATCATGTATTAACTTGTTTTCATGGAGTGGCTCTTCCAAATTGGCAGGTTCCCATGTTCTGTTCAATTTAACCAGTACTGGCTTGTGTTTTCTAGTGAAGGATCAGTTTTAAAACCTTGTGATACTGATACAGAGAACTTGATACAGTATCTGTATCTTTTAATCAGTGTAGCCTTTGCAGTTATGAGCTTCCGCTGCTCAAGAGCTGGGTCAGTGCAGCTTGCGTGCCATCTTGTCCTCTTGACAGTAAGCAGGTTCAGAACTGAATGTCTCTAACTGGACCGCATCCCTCACTCCTCCCCACCCCTTTCCATTCACGTCATGTGTCAGGACAGTGCCCACCCAGCCCAGCCACAAGCTTGGTTTACGTGGGCCTCCAGTTCTAACCAAACTCCAGACTTGGAGAATCTTTTGGAGGAAGCCTGTGTGCAGTGTTTAACCTATTAAAACCGATGAGCGCAGAGGGGAAAGAAACCCGTCATAAAGCAGGTAAATGTAGGAGCTTCTTCTGTATCCCAGGTGTGGCTTCTTCAATGGACCAAGCTGTAGCGCAGTATTGATTTGACAGAGCCTGTGCTTCAGTGATGTCTCCAAATGATTTCTGTACTGCAAATAAAGCCAAACTCTGGAAACCAAAAAATAAATAAATAAATAAAGAAGGATATATAGAGTCTGTGTTCAAGCATGTAATTAAAAGAAGAAAATAGAAAAAATAAGTTTGTTGGGGCTTTAAAAAGGTTGTAATTATGTGTTTTTCTATTTGGTACTGGAGTGGGTTGTTTCTCAGGTAAAGCCCCAGGTTGAAGCTGTGAGTATTTCTTGAGCTGGAAGAAGGTAAAGTCTAAGTATGAAGTTCATTGACTGATTTTATGGCTTTTGTGACAAGGAAGGAGAAAGAAAGCACCTGGGCGACTCTGAGAGTGGCTTGTTGTGTCCTGTGTTTCACTGTGTCCTGTTTCCTGGGCCTCGGGAAGTGTGTCAAGGTCAAGGATGCTTCACAGCACTGACCCTCGCCAGGAGTCTTCCCTGCTTCAGGTCCCTTCCTCCTTACCTCTCCCCCTTTCTCATCAGTATTTCCTGGCATTTAAAGCCAATTTCCAAATATCTTTTCATTTTAAAAATGTGAACTCTTGGTTCTGGAAGGGGAACACATGTATATTCATGGAGGATTCATGTCAATGTATGGCAAAACCAACACGATAATGTAAAGAAAAATAAATAAAAAATTTAAAAAAAGAATGAATTAATGAACATTTAAAGTAAATAAAATATGATCTGATTTAGAGTATATGATTTCTACTTTTAAAATAAAGATTTTATTTTAAAGTGAAAAAAAAAAAAATGAACTCTTTAGTTTTGTTTAGAAGCCAAGTGAAGCGTCTCCATCTGTAAATGGCTCAGCATTGCCCAAAGACCTCCAAGAGTCTGTCCTAAGAGAAGAATCTCTTTTTTAAATTGAATTATAGTTGATTTACAATGTTGTCTTAATTTCTGCTGTACAATAGTGATTCAGTTATATATATTTTTTCTTTTTCCTCCCATTCTCCATGTTGGTTTATCACAGGATATTGAATACAGGTCTCTGTGCTGTACAGGAGGACCTGTTGTCTGTTTTACATGTGCTGTAGTAGTTTGTATCCTAACAGAGGAATCTTCAAGATCCTGTTGGCAGACTGTTGGGCCCTACTGTTCAGGTGTAACTAGGCTTGTTCCCTTGTAGCCAGAATGGGAGGTTGTTGATAGCATGCTGTCTTTTAAGAAGACGGAAGAACTGGGAGACAGAACGACAAAGAGCAGGATGAGGGCTCTGGCTTCCTGTGAACCTGGGTTCAAGCTCTTGCTTAAGGAAGGCAGCTGAACCCTCTAGGGCTTAATGTCTCTGTCCATGAAATGGGAATGATTCCTGCTGTGTACAGCTGCTCTGGGGGTTCACGTGAAGAATGCGGTCTGCATCATCATCTTGCTGCTCGCTGTGTGCCTGCTGCTGTCTGTCTGCACGGCTGGGCCTCCTTCATGTGAAGCATGGGCTCAGGTGTCCAAAGGTGAGTTCATCCTCAGGTTCTGGTGGTTTCCCGCCTCCTCTGTCCCCTGGGGAAGGCCTGCTGGGGGCTTCCCGCTGAAGGCGGCTTGCTGGGCCTGGCCTTTCTGCCAGCTCACAGGCAGCTGGGCTGCTTGTCACATTTGGGTTTGCCATGGCTGGTCTGTTCTCTGTGGTACTGAGGGTGATCTGGAATCAGATCATTGCACTTTCCTCACCGTGGTCTGTAGCCAAGAGCACAGTGTCTGCTTCCACCCTCAGCTGCACAGCAAGGCTTGGGGGAGGGAGTCTGCAGGACCCATCAGCCTGCGTCTGCAGCAGGTGGGCAGTGTCCCTAGGGGGATTGCCTGTGGGGTTGCCACTTCCTCTCTGCCTTGAGAACTTGGAATATCACAGGACTTCTTGTCTCTAAATGAGTGTAGTCTGGGAGAACAAAGCATGCTTTCTCCTTACTCCTGCATAAGAGTCAACTTACTCAGTCTGCTTTGTGTCCGCATAGAGGAAACTGCCCCTGTTCTACTTTTTGATTGGACTTAGGGTCAAGCATGGCGGAATAAGTTTTCTGCCTGTGTTGTTGGCTGT
This sequence comes from Antilocapra americana, assembly GCA_007570785.1. Classification (NCBI taxonomy): domain Eukaryota; kingdom Metazoa; phylum Chordata; class Mammalia; order Artiodactyla; family Antilocapridae; genus Antilocapra; species Antilocapra americana. The sequence goes on from ML662445.1 coordinate 40,491,498, forward strand.
GGGTATGCGCCCTGACTGAGGTGTCTTGATTATCTCTCTCATTTTGTATTTGCTAAAATTTAGCATGAATTAAGGTTACAAAGAAAATGTTTCTGTCATTTGTGAGGCAGCAGTGCTAATGATAGTAGAAACCCTTACGATAACAGCTCTAAGAAACTTTTCCTTCTGAAAATGATTTTGGAACCTAGACTCTGTGTCTCACCTGCTCCTCTGCCTCATTGACCAGTGGACTGAGGCACATCCCTGGGTCTGAGCCCCGTGCTCTGCACATGTGCATGAGGGGCTGTTTTGAGTATCTTACAGGGAGAGCGGTTGGTGTATCTTTTCAAGGAAGAGGGCTATACTGGCAGCCTCAGTGTTGGCTTTTCTGTGTCTTCCTCTATCAAAACATTGTATTCCTGAGCACTGAAAATACAAATCAAACGAATAAAATTATTATTTATAAAAATAAAATCTTACAATACAAATTATTATGTTTACAGGTATATGTATTAAGTGCTTTGTTTGGTCATTGTACCCAGCGTTCTAGGGAATGAAGGACAACAGATTTCATTATCAAGGTGCCGACAGGCAGACTGGGGAACTGAAACATACTCGTGCAAAGGTGCCTCAGCCTGGACACAGGGTACTGGGCTGAGTGGTCCCAGAGACTGTGGCCCAGGAGTCCACAGAGAACCATTTTGCCAGGACATGGTCATTTGGGTTCATGGAGGAGGTGAGTGGGGTGTCAGGGTCAAGGATGGCAAGGTGACTGGAGGGGGAGGGCAAGCTGGTCACGCCACCTCTTCCGCCCTTGTCACTGAAGGGACGGCCCACGGGTCCCCAGCTGCACGGCCTGTCTGTTGCCCTCGGTGCTGGCCCTGTGCGCTGGGCTCTGGCTTTGTGAACCTACCCTTTGAAGCCCCTGTACTCCACAGCTTGTGGAACTTGGCAATGTATTATTATGAAAGACCATATAAGTGAGTGCCCCATGATGAATTGTTAGTATGTGTGTGTGTTAGTTGCTCAGTTGTGTCTGACTCTTTGTGAACCGATAGTCGATAGTCGGTAGCCCTCCAGGTGCCTTTGTCCATGAGATTCTTTAGGCAAGAATACTGGAGTAGATTGCCGTTCCCTTCTCCAGGGGATCTTCTTCACCCAGGGGATAAACCCTATCTCCCACATTGCAGGTGGATTCTTAACCATCTGAGCCACCAGGGAAGATAGTTGTTTATATGGCAGTTTTTGACTGATACATAGACAATGGTATTCTTGGATTCATCCTGGATTTTCAAATAGATTCTGAAACGTGAACCCAGGAGCCCTCAGAACCCAAGGGTCATTGGTTTTGTTGAAATGGAGTGCTGAATCCATCCTTCAGTTCTGCCTGGCTGTGTCCTGTTTACATGTCCTGCAGGAAGTCCATTCCCCTTTCCGCTCTCCTTTCCTGTCAGGAGGTGAGAATGCGAACACCCATCTGGTGGGATCCAGTGAGTAGAGCGTGTGCATTTCTGCCACTGTTCGCCCCTCTTGGCAGTGTGCACAGGGCCCCTTAGCCAGACGTGGGCTGTTAGCTCTGGTCCCCTGATGCCCCTCCAGACGCCCTGTGCTCAGACTGATGCGGCCTCCACAGGGAGGGTAGGAGGTCTCCCAGAGTGCTGTGTTGCCCCAGGCCGGGAGGCTGGGGGTGGTCCTGCCTCAGTCAAGGCCAGTAGGAGAAGCCGCTGGCCTTGAGCCATGCTGTCCTCGCAGCACTGTGTGTTCTTTTCACAGGGCTGCCCACCCCAGTGTCAAGTTAAAAAAAGGAAAAAGAATCCATGCAAAACCCTTACCTGGATTGTGTAAATGACCTAAGATGGCATTTAAAGAAGATTGGTTTGGGAAGGGAAGGTTACCCCTCTTCCAGCCAAGAGGGCCCCTCTTTGGTTTGTGCCTCTGTTTCTCCAGATGGATTTTTGATCAATTAAAATCTTGTAAGGTCTTGAAAGGCAACTCTGCGTTTGCAAGTAAACAAAGGCAGAGAGCAAAGGAAGGGGTTTCAGTAAACCCGGGCACCCTTTCTTCCTGCTGTGACACTAAATTTACTGGATGAAAATAACCTCTTGAGATTCACGTTTTGATTCTGTTACTGCTTTCCTGTGTGCGGGCTGTCCCACTTCAGATGAGATTTATCCACTTCTTTAAATATTTAGTAGTCTAGCGTGGATGTTAATGACAGTCTGGCAGTGCTATTTTGAGAACTGCAACAATGATAGTAATTTTCAGTGTCAGATTCCTGCTTTGCAAGGGGAGAGCGGACGGGGGAGGGGCGGAGGCGGAGACGCGGCTGCAGTCCTAATGGAGTTGCCGGCTGTCCGCGGGCCTGCCAGACAGATGGGTCATGAATACTGTCTAGACGCCCTGCCTGCGGAGCCTGGTCTCTGAGGACACGCACCGAGACGCCGGCTCGAGTAACGGGAAAGTCAGGGCAGGCTCTGTGTAATCAGACAGAAATCAATGCGCGCCGGCTTCCTGGGGGAGGGGGAGGGGGAGGGAGATGCGGGCGTGCAGTGGGGGAGAGAAGACGCGCTCTTTTTCAGGTTAGTTTTGTGCAAACTTGGCTAGTATGGGCTTTAGGGTTGCGAGCTGGGAGAGGTGGAGAGGATGGCGCCGTGGACTTGGGCTGTTCGCTGCCGCCAGAAGCGGAGTGACCTCCCCAAGACAGACCCGGCCCTGGACAGCAGGCAGGTGCGGGACCGGTGGGTCCTGTGTGTTGCTGAGCCCCATGCTGCTTGGGTTGATGCTGTCTGCCCTGACTGTTGGTTTCTAGAGTTTAGTCTCTTAATTATAGAAGGTTTTAAAGACTCACCTGGCTGGCTTTCTTTTTTGCTGAATCTGGATCTTGCAGTTCTGCTAGTGGTGCTAGAGGCATGGAGGTTGAGCCCTCAGGAGGGCCCGCTTGGCCTCGCAGGGACACAGGCACCTTCCTAGGGTCACTTCACTCAGGGCCATGTGTGGGGCTTACAGAATGGCAGTAGTGAGTTTCTTCCCAGAAAACACGTGGTCTGAGTGTGGTTGAGTCTGGTGGGGCATCCACAGCAGGAGCCCACTCTGCTCCACTGGGAGAGAGAGGCCCGGGTGCTGGACTTTAAGTCTATAGCCATGCATCAATATTTACCTCAAAAAAATTCCCCAGAGGATCTGCTGTAAACCTTGGAAGGGGCTCTCTTTGAGGAATTGCAGAAATAGAGCTGAAATTCAGTCATCACAGAATGTGTCCTGTCTTGCAGAGATGCAGTGAGCCCGTGGGCCTGTCCCTAGAGTCAGCCACCTGGGCTCTTTCGTTAATAGTTACATCTCAGTGCAGATACCCGGGAAGGCTTTTAATTTGGAAAAAATCTTGCAGCAACCTAAATTTAGCAAAAATTGTGTTTTGGCTCCTTCATCCATTCTTCTTATGTCCTGAGAGTGAACAACAGAGGAGGAACTAGATGGTTTTTGTGTCTTCCTGCCTGGAAAGTAAAAGATCAGAGATGAAAACATCTTGTAGCACAGGATCCCTGGAGAAGGAGGAATCGGAGCTCCAGGCAGTGAGCGGGATGGCCTCCCAGAGCTGCTCTCAGAAGATCTTTCCAGGCGTTCCCAAGGCACAGCTGTCTCTCAGAAAGTCTTGTCTTTCCCTGAACCCCTTGCCTGCGTCCTGTCAGCTCCATGGAGAGTGTGAATCTCCCTGCTTTGGGCAAGCTGAAGGGAGCGATGCCAGCTGACCACAGCCTGATAGTCTGGAGGGTGAACCCCAACACACTGGTTCTGTCCACATCAGCAGACATGGTGTACCTGAGTCAGCCCCCCTGGGCTTTCCTGGGGGGATGGGCTGGGACGGGGGTGTAGCCCCCTCCCTGGGGAGAGGCCCTGCCTCAGGTATTCGGCACCTGTTCTGAAGGAATGCCAGGGCGTGTTGCTTGCTTTCTTCATCTCTCCATCTTCACTGTCATTTCTGTACTTCCTTTACTCACTTATTCTAAAAAATGGGAGAAAAAGGAATTTGAACTAAACCTCTGACCCTTTTCTCCTTAGATCCCGAAGTGGGGGTTAGACACAGGTACTGTTCTGGGAAGGTGCTCAGACTGGCAGGCTCTCCTGCCGTCTGGGCTGGAAGCAAGCGGCTCTCCATGTGGGCGGAGGCGGGTGTGGCTGAGCGAGGCAGAGACAATGATGTCTCTTCTTGAATTGGACATAGTTTCCACAGCACACCCGAGAAAATGCAGCCCCGTCCTGTTACATGTGCTTAGGAGATAGAAATGCCAAGTCTGCTCTTTGGGGAGGGGACTGGCCTGAATCAAAGTTCTTACAGGCAGGTCTGACCTCAGAAGATGTCTTGGGGCACCTTCAACCCCATGAGGCTGCAGAAGCCATTGTGGCTACCTCCTTAGGCCCTTGTGGTTTGGTGTTTGCTCTCATATCAGGACCTTTAAGCTGGAGTGACAGGGACAGTGGACAGTGCAGGTAGCATCTCCCAGAAAAAGCAGGTGCCAGAAATGATTCATGTTCAGATTGTTGCAAAGAACAGGACAGGGAGCTGGAGAGTACTCTAGAGAAGATATGTTTGGGTGGTTACCTGTAGAAAATGGTGTCCTGAGTAATAGCAGCACATCCTTTGGGGCTATCTTGTGGAGAGTATTTCTGTGAGTGTTGGGTTTGTGAGGAGTATAGAATGCAGCATATGCAGGCAGGGTGGTGTGGGTATGGCGGTGTGCAGTATGGTCTCCATCTAATGCTAACCCACTGGCCTTGAGAAGATCCTCGAGGTTTTGGCAGTTTCTTCAGTGCAGGGTGTGGGACAGCGCTGGTGGGTGGTGCCCAGGGCAGACCTTGTTGTTGGGGTGGCGGTGTCTTGGAGAACTGCCTTTCCCAAGCAGCTTGACAGGTGGGGGAACTGGGAATTGGTCCCAAAAAGCCAGCTTACTTAGAGATAAAGGCTGATTTTAAGGAGCATTACTGGAGAGGTAAATTGGGGTCAGATTCTAGAAAACCAGGATGTAAGTCCAAACAGTTTTTATTCTCTTTTCTGAAGGAACTCATTGAAGATTTTTAAAAAAGATTTATTTGTTAATTTGACTTTTGGCTGCACTAGGTCTTCTTCGCGGCAAGGTCTTTCTCTGGTTGTGGTGCGCGGGCTTCTCACTGCAGTGGCTTCTCTTGTTATGGAGCATGGACTCAGTAGTTGTGGCTCCCAGGCTCTCGAGTGGAGGTTCAGTAATTGAGGCACATGGTCTTAGTTGCCCAAAGACGTGTGAAATCTTCCCAGACCAGGGATCGAACTAGTGTCCCCTACACTAGCAGGCAGACTCTTAACCACTGGACCACCAGGAAGCCCTGTTGAAGATATTTGAGGAGGCAAGTGAGGCTGTGAAATGAGGCAGTTAACGTAGGCAAGTGCTAAGGAGCACCAGCTCTGAGCCCGTTTTACAGGCAGGGGAACATTATGGGGGGTGGGGGGAGCCGCTGGAAGGACTAGTCTTATCCATGGAGCAGGTGGGCTTTAGGTGAAATCTTAGCTCCCATAGCAGTGGAGGGGAGGGATTGGCTTTTTAACAGATTTTGAAAAGAGTCTTATTGATGTGATGATTATCACAATTATGTTAAAAAAATTTTGAAAGGAATGTGTGGAAGCACATCAGGAGATGGGTAGATGGGTAGTGAGAGCTGCCCCAGCTCGGGGGAGCCCTCTGCCTGTCCTCCCCTGGCAGTCTACGAGGCTTCCACATACTATAGGTACCAAGGCAGCTTGAAGTGGGCTTCATGGCCTCTTCCTGTTCTTGCTGAGAGGATGGCATGGAGGAAACCCCAGCAGTTTACAGATTTACAGCTACCAGGACAGGCCCCTGTGTGTGACCTGGGGTAAGTGAAGGGATGCAGGAGGCCAGTGCTGCCGCCCTTATGGTTCAGGGAGACTGGGGGGTGGGGAGCAGGACGAGAAGTGGACTCTTTTTCTCCCAAACCTGGTAACATGGTTTCAGTGAAACCCTCACTTTCCCATCTTCAGTCTTAACCAGGTACGGTGGGCTAAGTATAAATATTAATGAGCATAACAACAATAAAACTGGCAGCAGCGCGAATGAATGTGGTCTCCTGCAGTAGAAATATTTACCCGATATGTCCTGCCAGTGAGAGAGATTTTGGCATTAAACCTAGACATTACCTCACTCTCCTGGGCAGACAGCCGACTTCAGTGCTAAGCAAGTCTGCAGAGTGAAGAGCTACGTGTACCTGCCTGATTGGCTGCATAGCCCAGACCCGGGTGGGAAGTGATTTCTTTGAGTGTTCTGTCTGTCTGTCGTCTGGGTCTTGCCCTTAGTTCCTTTATTTGTTTCTCTAGCCCTCCATAGGGTTATCATTGTCTATTTTCAAATTGCTGGATTTTTGTTTTTGTTTTTTTTAATCTTGAAGGGCACTTTGTGAAAAGGTCTGCCAGCCAGGCGGGCAGGTATTAATACACATGGAAACCTGAAAGGTCAGAATTATCAGGAGGAAAAGTGAGGTACCTGTGTGTGTGTGTGCGTGTGTGTGTGCCAATGTCCACACACACAGGCACACATGGCTCTCTTACTTATTAAGAGTCAGGAACTAGTGAATGAAAAGGTTTCTTGTTTTGTTGTAGTTTGTTTTAATTCATGATAAGTACAAGGGGGTGTTCCACAGTAAAGGATATTTTAGTTCAAGATTAATAGCAACTAAAATAATATTTTGAAACCTTTGAAATTATACTCAAAATGTGGTTTTTGACGCTTCTAACCTAAGAAAATATACTTGAAGCCACTGACCTCAGACCTCTTTGAAATTAGTGCTATATATAGCATAGAAGTTCTGGGTCAGCACAAAACTTTTTCTGGGCTAGAAAGTAAAGTCTTTTGAGTTGAAAGTACTGGGAAGGCTTTGAGTTGTCACTAAAGTGACAGATATCTTCCATAACTTTCCATACAGGTTGTGGAGACCCATGCTGTCCATCTACTGCTCAGACGGAGTCACCCTTTGTTTTCCTTAGATCTTGACTCTCAGTTTCATGTCGCTTAGATTTTGTGCTATTACTGCTGAGTGACTTAGTTTTATCAGTTGGTTTAAAGTAAGAAGTGCTTCCATTTTCCTGTCTAATTTGTTTTTGAGCCCTGGCTGTACCAGGCTAGTTCTTGCTCCCAGGATCAGCTTATTTGGTAGCCTTGCTGTGATACAGAACAAATGGGCCTCTGGTGCCACCACCAGGCAGCCCCTCGAGATGGAACATTATCCACAAAGGATAGAAAGTCTCAATACCAGATCATTTTCGTACTGTGTAGATGATACTGTGCTTAACAGCGTGTCTGCACTTGATGGCCCTGAGGACTGAATTCCACCCAAGAAATCACTGTGTGTGTGTACTGTGGTGCTGGGGGATGGGCGCCAGCTGGAAGTCCTTGCCGGTCCTTGTCTACATCATTCAGGGGAGGCTTGCCCACAGTGGAAAGGGGTGGTGATGGACGTCAGCCCAGAGCCATAGCCAAACCTTTATCAGGGGCAAAGATAGCTTTATTTCTTTGAATGAGCCCAAGTTCATTAAAACCCAGTGTTGAATCCTAGGGGCTTTTGGTTTTGGTTTTGGAGTTTCAGTAATTTCAGGGTCCCCAGGAAAACATATTCCCACAAGCTTCACTGGTCGTAGAGAGATGTTACTAATGCCACTGAATGTTAACATTCAGGACTGAAGAAGTGTGAAGGAGGCAGGTGGATAGGAGTGGAATAAGGACATTTGTCTAAGGAGTGCAGTGGTCAAGCAGCCAGATGACCTTGGTAAACTGGGCTGATCTCACCTCAGATTTTGATGCTTATCACTTGGAGAGTGGTTTTATGTTCATGGAGAAGACTTGGCTGCCGGCAGGCTTGGCAGAAGGAGAGCAGAGGCATGTTCATCGGTGTAACAACTTTAATAGCAGGAGTGCTTGTGAACATCCTGGCTTCCTAGCCACTCAGCGAAGCCCTCTTTGCTCCTGGGTTCTTACCAGGCAGGGCATGGTTGGCCCTAGGCCAGGGCCAGTGGATCCCAGTGTGGGGACAGCAGAAGGAGCCCTTGATCAGGAGCTCTGAGACCCGCTGTCAAGTCTGTTGGCTGGAAAGCAAAACAAAACAGTGAAATAGAAGTGAGCTTCACTTGGCCAAATAAGTGTACATCATGTTTTTCTTGATTTTGGTTAATAACAGCTATTAATTCATCCATCATATTTTCTGAGCACCTGCTATGTGTTGGGGGTTCAGGGATAAGCTGGTGAACAGGTCCTCTGTGACAGTCTCTGTTCTAGTTACGGGCTCAAGTTTAGTGTCAGCCTGAAGAGCCTCTGACTGAATTGTGTACATTAATCTGCAGAGAGGGGTATAGTTGGATATATTTTTGGTCTCCAACTATTGTCAAACATTTCATTGCTTAACTTTCCATGATTTATTTGAAAGAGTAAGAAGGGAGGATAAAACAACATTGAAATTAGTAGATTTGGGGATTGTAGAACATCTCAAGGAGAAAGGCTTAATGAGAAAGAAAGTAGAAAGAATTAAGGATTTACATTTAGCGTATGATCTTAATTTTTCACATTTTTTTTGGAGGGGGGGTGCGCACACTGACTGAAACTGCCCACCCTGGCCAGGCACCATAGTAACTATTTGCATGAGTTACTTTCTGACAGGAGATCCTGGTAAGGATCTTGGAACTATTAAGCCACCATCAACCAGAAGAGTTCGGGTAATGTCAAAAGGAGACACCACGTGTCTGACCACCTCTCAGAATCCTTCTCACTGGCATCCATCTAGGCTGAGTGGTGCATGCGCCACCAGGAAGGACCCTGAGTCAGACTGATTGGCCAAAGACAACCTGGAAACTAATCCTATCACCACAAAATCCGAGAGTGCAAGCCACGTGGCAGAGCAGTCCTCCTGGATTCCCGTACCCTACTGCTCTCTGCCTGGGTGCTCCTTCCCAATAAAATCTCTTGCTTTGTCAGCATTTGTCTCCTTGGACAGTTCATTTCCAATGTTAGACAAGAGCCCACTTTCAGACCCTGGAAGGGGTTCCCCTTCCTGCAGCAAAACCAGAGCCTTTCCTCTCTATGCCTAGCAAGGTTTTACAAATCTAGGTTTAGTTCTAATACTGATTTTATTTACGAGTGGTGCCCCAGTTGCCTGGGACTGTTGATGATTTGTTATTGTGCTATAACCCTTATCTTGGAATGGCATTCAATATGTCTGAATTTATGTGATAAAGGCTTGAAAGTATCTGTGTCTATAGCTGGAAGGAGGAAGAAAGAAGTGGGCTTATTTTAAAAAAATTGAGTTTAATGACTCACCTGGGTAGGAGAGTGATGTTCCACGTTGAGAATTAAAGGGACTTTTTCATTTTTCTCTTGAACATCTTGTGTCTTTCCCTGAACTGAGGGAGGCCTGAGGAAATGTGCTCATCTCTCTTAACTTGACTCTTAAGAGGCAAAATACAATGATGCTGTGAAAACTATGGAACAGCTATTTAAAATGCGAGATTGTTTAAAATTCATTTAATTGGAATGGTGCATGGGTTGCTGCATTCCTGTTTGTGTTTGGTTCCTTGGAAGAGCCTCAGGTGCACCTGCTGCCTCTCCTGTGGCCGGCCTTCCTTGTTTCCTGTGGGTTGTCAGAACTAGCCATTTCTGGTTTCTGCCACTGAAACGCCTCGTGGTTTTACACTTTGCTGCCTTCTTCACATTTTACGGATGCTTATTTCAAGGCAGTTCTTACCTGCGCTTTCCTATAACTCTCTTTCTTCCTAATGGAGTATCTGCATGAATATATCGGTGCTTTTTAAAATCAAAGGGTGATCGCCTCAATGCAGGTCTGGGGATGTTTGGTAATTGGGCTTCCTGATGATGCTTCACATGTGTCAGACTTATTTTCAGAAAGCTGGTTAAATTTTTTAATGCAGCCCATCCTGTAAACAGAAATTTTATCTTTCCTTTTTTAATGAAGAAGAATGTTACTTTTTTAATCTAAATAAATGAGAAGGTTTGCTTCTTTTCCCTTGTAGTTTGGAGGCAATTATCTTGGAATAGGGAAGATTTGAAGAAAGAGGCCTAGAAGTTTTATAATCTTTCTTGAAGAAGAGCAGAAATGCTCTAGCAGCACCTCCAGTGGTGGAGGCTGGAGTCAGATCCCTCCCCACGGGTCTGTCAAGCCACTGCTCACATTCTCCATGAAGGGGTCGGGCATCTGGGTCCTCATCCTTTCTAATTACATGTCAGTTGGCTCCTTGAAAGGGAGGAAAGGTAGGCAGAGAGACAAACATAGAAGTCTCTCTGATAAGGGTTGAGAAGCCACCCTGTCCACTGAACACTCTGGAAACTTCCCCAGAAGACTGGTGCCTTTGCTCTTGACCACAGAGACTGTCACTGAGCAGATGAGTTTTAACCCTAACCCTGGCCCAAGAACAAGGGAGTAAAATGACACGACCCGCTGCCAGTAGAGGTTATGTAAAACAGGGTTGGTTTTTGGTTTGGTTTGATTTTTTTAGTTTTTGTACCAGATCTTTTTGATTTATCTGCATTTGTTTTGTTTTGTAAAAGATGTAAGTTCAGGAAAAACTGGTAAGAGACCTGGGCCAAGAAGCTGAGGATTCTGTAATTCTTTGTTTAGTTTGTGAACCCATGGACTGCCAGGCTCCTCTGTCCATTGGATTTTCCAGGCAAGAAATGCTGGAGTGAGGTGCTATTTCCTTCTCCAGGGATTCGTCCCAATCTAGGGATCAAACCCTTGTCTCTTGTGTCTCCTGCATTGGCAGGTGGATTCTTTGCCAGTTGCAGTACCTGGGAAGCAAAGTGAATCTGTATATAAAATTGAGTTGCTGTTAAGTAAACTCAGGTTTCCCTGTTAGCTCAGCTAGTAAAGAATCTTCCTGCTAATGCAGGGGACATAGGTTCAGTCCTTGGGTTGGGAAAATCCCCTGGAGAATGCAATGGCAGTCCACTCCACATGGACAGAGGAGCCTGGCATACTACAGTCCAAGGAATTCTACAGGCCAGAATACTAGAATGGGTAGCCTTCCCCTTCTCAAGGGGATCTTCTCAACCCAGAGATTGAACCCAGGTCTCCTGTATTGCAGGCGGATTCCTTACCAGCTAATTTACAAAGGAAGCCTGAAGCAAGTAGACAACAACAAATTGGCATCTGGAGCAAAAATGCTAACCCTCCATGCCACCTGTAGGGGGCGTGTGTGCACTGTGTGTGCAGGGCTGGCCTGATCTGGTGCTGCCGAGGGCCGGCCTACCCCACTGACCTGCTGCGGTGCAGAGGGAGTGCAGGGCTTCGTACTGGTGGGTTCCAGGATTAGAAACCCCAGGAAAGGAACATCGAAGGAGCTAGAACTCCATTTCTCTTGATGCGGGCATCCCCTTCTCTTGAATTTATGCCACTTTGAACAGTTACATTTGAAATTCTGGTTGGTGAGTGTAGCTGTGCACTGTTGTTACTTTTTTTGTCATCTCGAAGTGTGCTGGTGCTGGTAACATTGCAAGATGATGACAGCACACACAGACGTCTCTCAGCCACTGTGTTTCCCTTGATTACTCTCCTTTCTGTACTGACTTAGCTTCAGTCAAATCGTCTTCTGAGGTAAAAAGGAAGAAAATGTGTAGGATTTTGTTGTTTACTTGACTGGCATCCATTTAAAACACAGTGTGCTTTGTACCTTAAAGCTGGAATTGCAGATTCTGGTCTTCTTTGAAAACTAGAACTATTTGAAAAATTAACATCCTTCACAAGCTGCTTGAGTACAAGAGCAGGGTCTTAGGCTTGTTGGAAAATCCATCACTGTCCAGCAATGGGTCCATGCTGAGTCCTGGGTGGCATCCTGGACAGAGTACTGAGTGCTGCCTTTGCCGCAACACCCTCACCCCACCCCACCCCACCCCGGGCTTTAGAGTGACTTCCTGCATTTCCCCAGAGCAGGCAACCACCTAGTCAAATTTGACTGTCATTGTGATGGGCTCCTGAGGCCGTCACCTTTGGGAGATGCCTGGTTGGGACAGCACAGTGGTGCCTCAGAAAAGCTGAGTTGAGAGGGGAAACGTTTGCCTTGAGGTGTAGAGGGAGGCACCATGCAAGCATTTAAAGACTAAGTTCCCTGCTGTCAGTTTTTAATGACCTGCTGATTTGATTAAACATTCATGGTAGGAAGTTGGAGTTTTGGGCACTGAGGGGCAGGAGGTTTTGTGAGTAAGATTCAGAAAGACCAATATTTCTGTTAAATTTATTTTACTCACAGAGGCATTTGCGTTGAATAGAAAATATTGATACCTAATTGTGTTTTTATGTGTCTGAGCAAAGGAAACTGAATTGTCGATGGGTCCATGGGTGTGGGATCTTATTTCCCCATTCAGGCATTGAACTCATGTCCCCTGCATTGCAAGGCAGATTCTTAACCACTGGACCATCGTGAAAGTCTCTTTTTTATTTACTTTATCATGTGGTTCAGTTAGGACTTCACCCATTTTTAAAATATTTTTAGGAAAGGATTGAAAAATGATAAAACGTTAGTCTTTTGTTATTACGTATTTTTAGTAAATGTGCTATTCTAGTTGAGTCTAAATATTTGTAGACCTGGAACAGTGTTAAAACTGTTTGAATGGGAAATAGATGGAAGTAAAGATTCATAGTTAGTGATTTGTTCAGTATCATTTAGCAGCATCAATATTTTTGTCCCCAAATTAAGGTTTCCTGGTTTGTGCACATTGAAAATATTTGTCCACTGAAGTGTTTATGACCTTGTGTACACACAAAGGCACTAGGACATTTTGGTCATCGCTGGGTTTACAGTACTTAATTTGGGTGTCTAGTGACAGAAAAGCGTCTGAAGATGTGAGAAAAAGTAAAAGTCGCTCAGTTGTGTTCAACTCTGTGACCCCATAAACTATACAGTCCATGGTATTCTCTGGGCCAGAACACTGGAGTGAGTAACCTTTCCCTTCTCTAGTGGATCTTCCCAACCCAGGAATCAGACTGGGGTCTCCTGCATTGCAGGTGGTTTCTTCACCAACTGAGCTATCTGGGAAGCCCTGAAGATATGAAACAAGAATTTAAAGTTCAAATCATGCACATAATTACTTTCCAAGAAAGAACTCCTTTTTAAGATCTAAATCAGTAGTTTATTTCTGTGTTAAGAGACAGTTTGCAGACATAGGTGAAGAGTATCATTCTTTAAAGTGTTTGAAGATGTGAGATGAGACATGCTCCTCCGGCCGCGTGGAGGCCTGCTGAGAGCACTCCTGATTCGTGACAGACATGATGCTGGGCCTTTGTGGTCTTCCTCCCCAGACCTGGACCTGCAGTCTCATCACAAGAGGAAAAACCAGACAAATGCCAGTCAAGGGGAATTCAACAAAATGCTTGACCATCCCTCCTCAAGATTGCCACGGTCATGAAAAACAAGGAAGTCTGAGAAACTCTCACAGCAGGATACCTAAGGAGATGCATGACTGTATATAATGTGGTGTCTTGGGTGGGGTACTGGAACAGAAAGAGGACATTATGTAAGAAAGCAAATGCAAATACACTCGGGATTTCGGGAGATTTTTCTTTGAACTGTAATCCATAAGAGGAAGAAGGTTGGCATCAGTCGAGTCTTGCTGCCTTTCTGAGCCCAGCATAGCATCCAGAGCAGCTGTGATGGGATCCACTGTGACCCGCCGCTGCCACCTCATCTCCTCTTCTCCTTCTCCTCCATATCATCTTCATCTCCTTTTCATCTCCTCTTCCTCATCTTCTGTGTTTTTAAATTGTTCTGCTAGATTACTTGTGATGAAATGTCTTGGTGTTTTCTTACCTGTGAGATGAAATATTTGATAAATAGCTGATTTGGGGGTTGCTGTTTTCATTTGGAGAAAAAAAGCCTCTTGCTGAAAGTGAAAGAGGAGAGTGAAAAAGTTGGCTTAAGGCTCAACATTAAGATAACCAAGATCATGGCATCTGGTCCCATCACTTCATGGGAAATAGATGGAGAAACAGTGGAAACAGTGTCAGACTATTTTTTTTGGGCTCCAAAATCACTGTAGACAGTGACTGCAGCCATGAGATTAAAAGACGCTTACTCCTTGGACGAAAGTTATGGCCAACCTGGATAGCATATTGAAAAGCAGAGACATTACTTTGCCAACAAACGTCTGTCTAGTCAAGGCTATGGTTTTTCCAGTAGTCATGTATGGATGTGAGAGTTGGACAGTGAAAAAGGCTGAGCACCGAAGAATTGATGATTTTGAACTGTGGTGTTGGAGAAGACTCTTGAGAGTCCCTTGGACTGCAAGGAGATCCAACCAGTCCATCCTAAAGGAGATCAGGCCTGGGTGTTAATTGAAAGGACTGATTTTGAAGCTGAAACTCCACTACTTTGGCCACCATATGGAAAGAGTTGACCCACTGGAAAAAATCCTGATGCTGGGAAGGATTGGGGGCAGGAGGAGAAGGGGACAGCAAAGGATGAGATGGCTGGATGGCATCACCAACTCAGTGGACATGGGTTTGGGTGGACTCTGGGAGTTGGTGATGGACAGGGAGGCCTGGCGTGCTGCAGCTTATGGGGTCGCAAAGAGTCGGACATGACTGAGCGACTGAACTGAACTGAAATGGTTTTCATTTGAAGTGGGCTGGAAGATAGAAGTCTTTAAGTATCTAAATTTTGTTGTGTGTCTCAGTAAGGTGAATAGCAGTTGTTACCTTAGGACACAAAGAAATGTAAATAAGTCATATTTGAGTTGAAAAATTACTTGGTCTGTCCTAATAAGCAAGCCAGGCATGCCTCAGAGAAATGAACTGTATTCATACAAAGACACAGAATTACAAGTTGAGAGAGAAGCTTACAGGGTATACATATAGTTGAATTATCTTACTTTATAGATGGAGTGAATCAGGACTTAGATGATAACTCAGAGCTTGTTTGACAGTTGTACTGTTTACTAAGAAGGTGGGTAAGTAGTTTGTGTGTGGATTAGTCTCTTCCGTTTTAGTAGCTTCATCAGTGTCTTCCTTGTGACTTCGTAATTTTAGAGAGAACATGAGTCTGTGTTGAGCATTAGATTTATTACTCATCTGGCCTGAGGCTGATGGTCATTTTGGAAAGCATTCCTGCCCTGCTTGGCCAGTCACTGAGAGTGACAATTTGCAAAAATTACCACAAACTGGGTAAAAACACCTATCATTCATCATGTCCAGAAGCTTGATATAAGTATGAATTATTTATTGTTATTTTGAATTTCTGAGCCTACTGGCTATCATTTCTGGGCAGTCGGAGAACATTTTTAGTGAGCAGCATTTTTCTTCTTATGGTGGATCCTCCTTCTTTTCACGTGTTCAAGAGGCCACAGGGCCTTGCTGGAGTGAGTGTGTCTGAACTGGCAGAAATGAGATAGGTATAAACTCTGATCTCAAGTACTTTGCTGTCCAGATAAGCATGTGGTTACTTGTACTGTATATCTCTTGAATCGTGTGAAATACAGAGGACAGGGGTAATGAGGATGCTCTGGGAGAGGTGGGCATGGTGCTTGGCTTTGCCTGAACAGATGAGCTTTTCATAGGAGGAGTTACAGGCCCAGATCAGAGGGCCATGTAGGGACTTGTAGCTGAGAGCAAGGATGGCTCCATGGAGCCCGTGGCCTGGAGGCTGGGTCTTCAGTGTCAGGAGGTTTCCAGAGTTGTGAGATGCCTTTGGGGAGAAAGGAATTTCAGCTGTTAAAGAAAGACATGCCAGTGGGAAAAGTTGAAATATATTTGGAAAATTCCATGATGGGGGATTGACTGTTGCTGAATCCTAGTCTTTGTAATAGAGGAAGGGTGATACTGTTGATATAATTTATGACTGTTTATGGGGCCCTCACCCTGGCTGAGGTCATGTGTGTCAGTCAGCTCTCTTCACTGTAAAGTTACTCTCTTCCTGTTATTCAGAGAGCCAACCTTTAAGAGGTGACTGATGCTGTATAAAATATAGGTATTATCAACATACTGTGATGAAAACCAATCCATGAAAATCATGGATATTCCAGACCAGTTATCAGGCCTAAGAAAATGGCAAACAAATGTTAGACTTTACCTGCGTTTTGAGAAAGATCCTCATCTAAAATTGACCTTCTCCAAAACTGGTATCTAAAGGTGGTTTCCTTTAGATAAGGTTTTAATGGGAGATAAGAAGTAGTTAAGAAGTAACATTTGTCTTAGTGTCTGGTGTGAAGTCCTCACTCTGTAAATGTCAGGCAACACTTCCATCGTCATCATCTTCCTTGTCCTTGAATCACTGAAGATCTCATACACTGGACACCAGTGCATCCAGAATCTTAACAACTGGTCTCATTATTTCCATGTTGAATTCGAATTTCTAAAAACGTCTTATGACAAAAAATTTAATTATTTTTCAAGGTATAGCAGATTTCATTATTGAAATATAATGAATGGTTTTTGCAAACTTTGTCTCTTTAAGAGGTGTTCGTGTGGGCTGCTCTGGGAGATTGCCTCTCGATTGCACTGTTGTCAGTTCCTAAGCAACCGCTGCCAAATTTGTCTGCACGTCACAGAACTTGTTATCCAAGCTGTTTGGAATTCTTACCCTTGTACCAAAATAGACCAGGGAGGATGGAGCAGTTCTGTACCATGGCAGTGGGCTGCACTCAAGCATCCCTTCCAGAGGCATCTCTCTGGCAGGAGGAAACAAGAAGCAGCGAATCCTCACAAGGAGGAAGACTCCTGGAAGATCAGCCCAGGATGGGGCCTATCTGTGGCCCTGTTTCTCCGTCCTCCCTGGCTGCTCTGGCCAGCAGGGTGGGCTATTGAAGCTGGTCGGAGGTGTTGCTGCTGGAGAATGTGATTGCCTCCATGGTTGCCAAAGCCACTGAGGCTTGTTACTGTGGATGAAAGGAACACTTGAGTCTTGACAGTGATCCCCAGTCATTAGTGACTCTGAAGGTCTCTTGAAAAAAAGAGAATCCCTACTTTGATTTTTCCTCAATAAATAATTGTTGACTAATTAATAACAAACTATTTCTCCAGCCCAACTAGAACATCTGCTTCGTAACAGGATTCTGAAGCATTGCCACTTTCTTCTGTGACTCACCCCCTGACCTGTGAAGGAATGAAGGAATATCAGGGACCTGGGAATGGCACCTGCCGTGAAACACCATTCATGGAGAATGTCTGGATGCTCCAGCTGAGTTATTTTTGTGAACTATTAATTACATGTGCGGCTCAGTCCACTAAAAACTGCTATGAACGTGTTAGCCTCTTTCAGTTCAGTTCAGTCGCTCAGTTGTGTCCAACTCTTTGCAACCCCATGAGCTGCAGCACACCAGGCCTGCCTGTCCAACACCAACTCCCGGAGCCCACCCAAACTGATGTCCATCAAGTCAGTGATGCCATCCAACCATCTCATGCTCTGTTGTCCCCTCTCTTCCTGCCTTCAATCTTACCCAGTATCAGGGTCTTTTCCAGTGAGTCAGCCCTTCGCATCAGGTGGCCAAAGTATTGGAGTTTCAGCTTCAACATCAGTCCTTCCAATGAACACCCAGGCCTGATCTCCTTTAGGATGGACTGGTTGGAACTCCTTGCAGTCCAAGGGACTCTCAAGAGTCTTCTCCAACACCACAGTTCAAAACCATCAATTCTTTGGCGCTCAGCTCTCTTTATAGTCCAACTCTCACATCCACACATGACTACTGGAAAAACCATAGCCTTGACTAGACAGACGTTTGTTGGCAAAGTAATGTCTCTGCTTTTTAATATGTTGTCTAGGTTGGTCATAACTTTCCTTCCAAGGAGTAAACATCTTTTAATTTCATGGCTGCAGCCACCATCTGCAGTGATTTTGGAGCCCCCAAAAATAAAGTCTGACACTGTTTCCACTGTTTCTCCATCTATTTCCCATGAAGTGATGGGACCAGATGCCATGATCTTGGTTATCTTAATGTTGAGCCTTAAGCCAACTTTTTCACTCTCCTGTTTCACTTTCATCAAGAGGCTCTTTAGTGCCTCTTCACTTTCTGCCATAAGACTGGTATCATCTGCATATCTGAGGTTATTGATATTTCCCCCAGCAATCTTCATTCCAGCTTGTGTTTCCTCCAGCATTTCTCATGATGTACTCTGCATATAAGTTAAATAAGCAGGGTGACAATAAAGAGCCTTGACGTACTCCTTTTCCTATTTTGAACCAGTCTGTAGTTCCATGTCTAGATCTAACTGTTGCTTTCTGACCTGCATACAGGTTTTTCAAGAGGCAGGTCAGGTGGTCTGGTATTCCCATCTCTTTCAGAATTTTCCACAGTTTATTGTGATCCACACAGTTGAAGGCTTTGGCATAGTCAGTAAAGCAGAAATAGATGTTTTTCTGGAACTCTCTTGCTTTTTCAGTGATCCAGTGGATGTTAGCCATTTGATCTCTGGTTCACCTGCCTTTTCTAAAACCGACTTGAACATTTGGAAGTTCACGATTCACGTATTGCTGAAGCCTGGCTTGGAGAATTTTGAGCGTTACTTTCCTAGTGTGTGAAATGAGTGCAATTATGCAGTAGTTTGAGCATTCTTTGGCATTTCCTTTCTTTGGGATTGGAATGAAAACTGCCTTTCCAGTCCTGTGGCCACTTTAGAATTTCTAAATATATGTGTGTATGCATATCATGTTTTCGTGTAAATATATGCATATGTATGTCTTGTATATATGTGGATATATGTACAAATTCTGGATTTCTTCAGAGTCTGGATTATTTCTTCAAAGTCTGGCTACCAAGGTCACACTACTTGAGAGTGGGGAAACTGAATTCTCATAGAAACTATACAAATTACTTCTTCAGTGACCTTGACCAAATCATACCTTTTCCTGGCGTCAAATTCCTTGTCTCAAGATTTGGTCAGTTAGGCCTCTTCCAGCTCCAAGCTCATGTGGTGTTTGAGATTACTGCTGCATCTGGACAGAGTCCTAGCGCCCTCTAATCAGGGCATGGCATCGGCTGCTGCCTGTGAAATGCCCAGTCTGACATTCAGAGTAGACTGGGTTGGATGTTAGAACCAAGGATCCCCTGGATTGTGTCTCTCCATCTGCTTGGCACTTTCTAGATTTTAGGTTAAGTGTTAGCAGAAAGAGTGAAAGCGTTGTGTTAGTTGCTCAGTCATGTCCGACTTTTTGTGACCCCACAAAAAGTGGGGATTGTAGCCCGCCAGGCTCCTTCGTCCATGGGATTCTTCAGACAAGAATACTGGAGAGGGTTGCCATTTGCTTTTCCAGGTGATCTTCCCGACCTGGGATTGAACCCCGCTCTGCCACATTGCAGACAGACTCTTTACCATCTGAGCTACCAGGGAAGCAGAAAGAGTAGAACTCCTCAGTTCCTGGTTTGCTTTAATTTTTTTTCCCCAGAATTATGTTGTTCAAATAGAGGAGTCAGGGAATGATTTTCAAGGATTTGAAGCCCTTGGTGGGTGAGGTGATGGCAAGAGTGTCCCTTTACTTCGTAGGCAAGGCAACTGCAAGAAGAACTCAGATCACTGGCTCTCCCTCTGCAGCTTCTGGGCAGGTTTTGGAGTGATAGGTAACTTGGCACCATCTCAGAACCCAAAGGAGTTGGGTTCTTGCTTTCTGGGCCAGGACTCCACTAGCCCCAAAAGAGCTGGCATCTTTTAGTGTCTCCAGGCTGGCAGGAAGAAGTGAGGCTCACTCCTCTTCCAGGGACCCCTGAGAAGGAGCATTTTACATGACCCAGCAGTCTGAATAGGTCACTGAAGTGACAGGATTTTGAAAACAGAACAATTTTCTCCTTGTCCATGAGTTTTGAATGTAATCTTTTTTCCACAAGATGAGAAATCAGACAGTTTATCTCAGCTTGTCTGTGAAAGGGTCGTCATGCGATCAAGCCTCCTTTTTCATTCTTGACCTTTTATCTTGAGAATAATTTTTAAAGACTCCAGTCTCAGCATCAGTGTTTAGGATGCAGCAGCTCCTACTGATGTGCTTGATGAGATGTGGGACTGGGAATGTGGAGCTGGAGTCAAGATTACCACCAAGAGTCCTCAGGTGAGCTGTGAGCTGTTTGGTACTGTAGCTGGCTCTTTCGAAACATCCTTCAAGTATGTGTCGAATAAAGGAAAACCGTGATTCTAGTCCTGTGTTTCCACATGACCGCTATGACCTTAGGAGAGTGTGATTTTGATTTTGTGCTTGTAAACTGGCCTTGACTGTGTCCCATGTCAGGGGTGTGTAAAACCTCCCACTTTGCAGATCCTTACGTCTCAGGGGACAACCCAAGTTGGTATTAGAGGCTGTATCTTGTAGCTGTTCTTCAGATTCTGTGTTTGAGAAGCTGAAAGATTTCGGGGCTTTCAACTGGACATGAACTGGTACAGTCATTTGAATGACAGCATGTGGATAATGAGTCTTGTTGGTCCTTTTGAAATGGGCCTCAGTCAGTGTAGCTGTTGCAGTTTATCCTTTCCTTAGGGCACCACGCACTTATGTTTCCTCAGGAATTTCCAAATTCCTCAAAAGTTGGAATTTTGAAAATTTCTCAGTGAGAAATAGATGCACACTTTACAGCTCCTTAAGATCTTGTGCTTGTAGTTAAATTGTTGAACACTGTTTCTGAGTAAATGAGATAATTAAGATTTTTCAAGAAATTCATGAGAGGATAAACAATTTCTGCCAGTGATTAAACACCACCGCTGAGGAACTGATGATTGGAGGAGGTGTTTGTGGGAGTGCTCTTCATCATCCCGAGGACTGTCCTGACTCCAGTGCAGGAAAGCTGTCCAGAGGCACGTAGTGTGGTGACACTCATTCAGAGCTCATGCACTGAACCTTACTTGTTGCTGTTTCTACCGCATCTGCAGTTAACTTCCTCCATTAAAATCTTGAACCTGTCAAAGTCATCCATGAAGGTTGGAATCAGCTTCTTTCAAACTCCTATTAATGTGATCTTTTGAGCTCTTTTCATGATTCTTGAGTATCCTTAATGGCATCTGGAATGTGAATCTCTTCGAGAAGGCTTTCAGTTTGTTGTGCCCAGATCCATCAGAGGAATCACCATGGTAGCTATCATCTTATGAAATGTATTTCTTAAATGTTGAGACTTGAAATCAAAACTTACTCCTTGACCCATGGGCTGCAGAATGTATGTTGTGTTAGCAGGCATGAAAACAACACTGCAGAGCTCAACCTGTGGGTGAGGCCAGTGAGACTCAACAGCACTCTATTGTCTGCCACTTACTATGCACAGGTGGCTTTGTTGGACCTTTGACACTCTTAGGGCATCAAGGGGTGATGAAGAAGGTGGTGTGACTGATGCAGGTCAGACCTTCATCAGTGTGTTTCTAATATGTTCCCACGACGATGGAGCTTTGGGGAAGAAGATGACTTACCTTGTTTAATTGGGAGAAATGAAATACCTGAATAGTCAGTTACTTTTTCAGTGGGTGTCTTTCTGACTTTTTAAACCCTGACCTAGAGTGAAAAATATATCTCTCATCCCAACCCAGTACAAATACAGACCCATACTCGCAGAGCCTAAGCACACCTTCACTATTGTACTGACTGCGTTGTGGATTATGAGTCTGGGCTTAAAATCACTACTTAGTTTCCTTTCTGAAGGCCAGAAGGGTAACCCCACGGTTAGGGAAGGGAATGAGCTGTCTTCCACAGCCACATAGAGATGTGCCATGGGCTGAAGCATGAGTAGTTTGGTAGAGTGTATAAGACATACTGTCAGTTGTATGCTTGATGGGCTTGGCACTGGGTAGTCAGCCTGGCTTTTAACCCTTTTCAGGAAAATTCTTACACAGTAAAGAGTG
This sequence comes from Antilocapra americana, assembly GCA_007570785.1. NCBI lineage: Eukaryota > Metazoa > Chordata > Mammalia > Artiodactyla > Antilocapridae > Antilocapra > Antilocapra americana. Next base: position 40,513,308 of record ML662445.1, read on the forward strand.
TAGGTTTTAATTTTTACGTGGTAGGGTGATTGTGGTGTGATCCCTTCAGTTTTTAATGTTGTATTTCACTCTTGGAATTCCAAGATGAGAAACAAGGCCATGAAAAAGAAAATTTATCATCTACAGATAGTTTAACAAGAGTCATGGTTCCCAGTTGAAGTATAGAAGGAAACTAGAACTTGGTGAAGTGATCCAAGTTCAAGGTGTTTCTTAGGAGTTTATTATCTGAGTTGCATAGGTAAAACTTGGTTTTATGAATCAGCATTTACATGTAGAGGTGTTTTTAAACTTATGAAGTGCTATTTGCAGAATACTTTCATTTCATAGTTCTTTTTATTATATCGGTATTATTGAGATATTTCACATATGCAGTACAGTTCCCCTGTTTAAAGTATACAATTCAGTAGTTTTTAGTATATCACAGAATTGCAAAACCATCGCCACGATCTAAATTTAGAACATTTCTATCAGTCTAAACAGAAACTTAAAGCCCATTACTAGCCATCCACCTTTTCTCCCAAGCTCCCAGCTCTAGCCCACCACTCATCCCCTACTAGTCTCTGAATCTGCCTACTTGAGATATTTCACATAAATGTCTTTTGTGACAGCCTTCTTTCACATAGCATGATGTCTTCAAGTTTCTCTCATGTGGTAGCATGTATTAGTGCTTCATTTTGATCTAGTTTGAAAGCCAGCTTTTCACCACAAGTATGATATTAGCTGTGAGCTTTGGAGATGCCTTTCTGTTCCCAGTTTGTTGAGCATTTTTATGATAAAAAAGTGTCAGGATTTTGTCAAATACTTTGTCATTTTTTTTCTAACTTTTAAGCCAGCTTTTTTTCATTTGTTTATTGATAATAGTATATCACTTTAAATGATTTTTGGATGTTAAGCCAACCTTGCAGTCCTGGAATAAATCCCAGTTAGCCATGATACATGATTGTTGTTCAGTTGCTAAGTCTTGTCTGACTGTGACCCCTTGGACTGCAGCTCACCAGGCTTCCCTGTCCTTCGTTATCTCCTGGAGTTTGCTCAGACTCATGTCCTTTGAGATATCAATAGCCTCAGATATGCAGATGACACCACCCATCTGGCAGAAATAGAAGAGGAATTAAAGAGCCTCTTGATGAAGGTAAAAGAGGAGAGTGAAAAAGCTGGCTTAAAACTCAGCATTCAAAAAACTGAGATCATGGCATCCGGTCCCATTACTTCATGGCAAATAGATGGGGAAACAATGGAAACAGTGACAGACTTTATTTTCTTGGGCTCCAAAATCACTGCAGATGGTGACTGCAGCCATGAAATTAAAAGACACTCCTTAGAAGAAAAGCTCTGACAAACCTAGACAGCATATTAAAAAGCAGAGATATTAGTGACAAAGGTCCATATAGTCAAAACTATGGTTTTTCCAGTAGTCATGTATGGATGTGAGATTTGGACTGTAAAGAAGGCTGAGCACCGAAGAACTGATGCTGTTGAACTGTGGTGTTGGAGAAGACTCTTGAGAGTCCCTGGGCCAGCAAGGAGATCAAACCAGTCAATCCTAAGGGAAATCAACTCTGAATATTCATTGGAAGGACTGATGCTGAAACAGAAGCTTCAATACTTTGGCCACCTAATACAAAGAGCTAGCTCAAAAGACCGTGATGCTTGGAAAGATTGAAGTCAGGAGGAGAAGAGGACGACAGAGGATGAGATGGTTGGATGGCATCACTGACTCAATGGACATGAGTTTGAGCAAGCTCTGGGAGATGGTGAAGGACAGGGAAGCCTGGTGTGCCTCAGACCACGGGGTCACAAAGAGTCAGACATGACTGAATGACTGAAAAACAGCATATCCATTGAGTTAGTGATGCCATCTAGCTGTCTCATTCTCTGCCTCCCCCTTCTCCTCCTGTCCTCAGTCTTTCCCAGCCTCAGGGTCTTTTATGATGAGTTGGCTCTTTGCATCAGTTGGCCAAAGTTGTTGGAGCTTCAGCAACAGTCCTCCCAGTGAATATTCAGGGTTGATTTCCTTATGATTAACTGGTTTGATTTCCGTGCTTTCTATGGGATTTTCAAGAGTCTTTTCCAACACCACAGTTTGTCCATGCTGTCCATGGGATTCTCAAAGAAGTCTTTTCCAACACCGCAACTTGAAAGCATCAGTTCTTCATGCTCAGCCTTCTTTATGGTCCAACTTTTAGTTCATACATTAGTACTGGAAAATCCATAGCTTTGACTGTATGGGACTTTGTCAGCAAAGTCATGTTTCTCCTTTTTAATATGCTATCTAGCTTTGTCATAGCTTTCCTTCCAAGGAGTAAGTATATTTTAATTTCATGGCTATAGTCACCATCCACAGTGATTGTGGAGCCCAAGAAAATAAAATCTGTCACTACTTCCGCTTTTTCCCCTTCTATTTGCCATGAAGTGATGGGACCAGCTGCCATGATCTTAGTTTTTTGAATGCTGGGTTTTAGCCAGTTTTTTTGTTCTCCTCTTTCACCCATCAAGAGACTCTTTAGTTCCTCTTCAGTATCTACCATTTGAGTGGTGTCATCCGCATACCTGAGGTTGTTGATTTTTCTCCCGGCAGTCTTGATTCCAGCTTATGATTGATCTAGCCTGGCATTTTGTATGATGTACTCTGCATATAAGTTAAATAAGCAGGGTGACAGTATACAACTTTGATGTACTCCTTTCCAAATTTGGGGGCTTCCCTCATAGCTCAGTTCGTAAAGAATCCATCTGCAATGCAGCAGATCCTGGTTTGATTCCTGGGTCAGGAAGATCCCCTGGAGAAGGGAAGGTCTACCCACTCCAGTATTCTGGCCTGGAGAATTCCAGGGACTATACAGTCCATGGGGTTGCAAAGAGTCGGACACGACTGAGTGACTTTCACTTTCACTTTCCCAATTTCGAACCAGTCAGTGGTTCCATGTCCAATTCTAACTGTTGCTTCTTGACCCACATGCAGGTTTCTTGGGAGAAGGTGAGGTGGTCTGGTATTCCCATCTCTAAGAATTTCCACAGTGTGTTGTGACCCACACAGTCAAAAGCTTTAGTGTAGTTAATGAAGCTGAAGTAGATATTTTTCTGGAATCCCTTGCTTTATCTATGATCCAGTGGATGCTGGCAATTTGATCTCTGGTTCCTCTACTTTTTTTAAATGCAGCTTGTAGATTTGGTTCACATACTGCTGAAGCCTAGCTGAAGGAGTTTGAGCATAACTTGCTAGCATGTTGAAATGAACATAATTTTATGGAAGTTTGAACATTCTTTGGCATTGCTCTTCTTTGGGATTGGAATGAAAACTGACGTTTTCCAGTCCTGTGGCCACTGCTGAGTTTTTCCAAATTTGCTGATATGTTGAGTGCAGCAGCATCTTTTAGGATTTGAAAAAGCTCAGCTGGAATTCCATCACCTCTGCTAGTGTTGTTCATAGTAATGCTTCCTAAGGCCCACTTGATCTCATACTCCAGGGTATCAAGCTCTAGGTATGTGATCACACTGTCATGGTTATCCAAGTCATTAAGACCTTTTTTTTGTATGGTTCTCCTGTGTATTCTTGCCACCTCTTTTTAATCTCTTCGGCTTCTGTTAGGTCCTTATCGTTTCTGTCCTTTATTTTGCCCGTTCTTTCATGAAATAGTCCCTTTTTCTTTAAAAGTCCAATTTTCTTTAAGAGAGCTCCACTCTTGAAAGTTGTGTTGAGTAGCAATTGTGGGCCCTGGTTCCACCTTGTTTCTTCTGTGTGGTGCACAGGTCACAGGTTTTCTAAACTCCAGTTTGCTTGTTTAATCCAGATGAGGACTCTGGATTAGTCCAAAGTTTCAGAAGCCACCTAGGAGTTTTGTTAAAATGCATACTCTGGTTGAGCCATTGTGGAAGTGGAATAAGAAGTGGAGTCGCTCAGTCATGTCCGACTCTTTGAGACTCCATGGAGTGTAGCCTACCAGTCTCCTTCGTCCTCTGTCCATGGGATTTTCCAGGCAATAGTACTGGAGTGGGCTGCCATTTCTTTCTCCAGGGGATCTTCCTGACCCAGGGATTGAACCCAGGTCTCCCGCATTGTAGACAGATGCTTTACCGTCTGAGCCACGAGGGAAGTCCTGAGCCAGTGTGGGGTGGCACCCAATTTCCTGTGTTTCTAACCATCTCTCTGGACCACACTTTGAGTACACAGTTTTGAGGGTTATTTTATTTCATGCTCCCTCTGGCCATACAGTGGAGGACTCAGCTTTGTTTTACAGTTGAGGAAATAGCTTTTGCAGCTGATGGAGTCAGATGGCAGAACTCGAACCAGACTGGGGTCTAACTGGCCCTGAATTTATCCACGTGAAGTATAAACTTCATACTGCTCTCCATTTTCTCCTGGGTTTGCAAGAGCAACTGTGGTTCTCAAAGCTGTAAAAGCCACTTATTAGGGAGAACAGCCACTTAGCTGTTGTGAAAATAAATATTGAGACAAACACAGAATAATAACGCCTTTTTTCAATAGAGGGAAAAAGTACTGCTGTGGTATCAATAGTGTGCAGGTAAATTGCATAGTGCCTTAACACAGAGACTCCATTGCTGTTATGAAGCTGTTTTAGGGCTGTTTAACTTAGACTGATTTATTTAAGAAATGTTTAATCTGCTGTCAGCTTGGTAGCTGAGTCAAACGGTGTAACGTCTTTACAAAATGATGGGACGTGAGGCACTGTGGTTGGAACACATGTAGGGCATTGGACATTTCTAGATAAATAGCTCTCTGTGTTGCAGTTTTTTAAACACTAAGAATACATTAGTGAATTATTCCTTGCTTATAGGCCTGTATCCACAAATATCAAATAAACTACTACTCTGTTTTGAGTCTGTAGGAATGTAAAGTTTGTGTTCTTTTAAAATCCTCGTTCATGACTTTAAGTGTAGCAAACTTACTAAAATGTACTATGTTGTTTTTTAAAGGCCAAATTCCAGGGTGTAAGTTTTATGTGGAAAATTTCATCTCAGGGCAGAATTTTATAGCATAATCATAAACCTTAAAGAATGGGAATCTGTAATGAACAGAGCCATCACCTCTGACCAGAGTCACCCTAACAGGCACACAGACACATAAATGTCTCCAAGGGCCTCTGGCTCATGTAGAGGCAGAGTCTTTACAGATTTTGAGAGCTAGTGCTTCAGGGGAATGCACATAAGCCTCCGGGACCCACTGACCTGGTCTGGTTAGTTTCAGGGCCCTTTGTCTGCAGACAGAACCCAGGGTCCCGCCCAACTGCGAATGCTTGCAGGTCAGTCATGCTCAAGGTTTGTGCATTTTCTCCAGGATTGTGTATGTCACACAGCAGTGAACAGAGGGCCTTCACAGAGGGAACCTTGGGGCTGGAGGTGGGGACTCAGCCCTGGTGGCCGCTGCAGCCTCTGTGAAAGGAAGAGCAGACAAGAACCATTCATCTGTCATGGTTAGCCACACATCCTGTGGGTACAGGTGAAGCTGTTGGGGGGCGGTGTAGGGGGTGGGCACAGGGAGTAGAGATGCATGTGGTGTTGTGAGATGGCACCAGGAAGTTATTTTGTTACTTACGTTAACGTGGTGAGTTTATTTTTAATGAATAAATATTTAACATCTTCAGTTTTAATTTCAAATATGGTAAATGCTGGTAGATGTCATCCACATAGAGCTCTTTGGGGTAATGAGTCATATTTAAGGGTACAGCGGGACCATAGCCTTGGAGGGCGGCTGGCCTCAGCAGCGCAGGAGGGAGGGCCCGGGAGGGTCCCAGGCATGGCGCACGGTGCACCAGAGAGCTGCTCAGCACAGCCTGAGAGCAGGTGTTGTTTAAAGGTGACTCTTTCCCTCTGAAAGAAAGGTGAGGGCTTCTGTGTCGTCCTCAAAGCTGAAGACTATCTCCCCTTGCTTGTACTGAACTTTTTAGTGTGATATTAAAAGAGTCATGTTTGTCAGATAGTATGTAAGGTTCTAGGTGCTGTTGTCCTGTTCAAACCAAAAGAAATAAAGATCCAGAGCAAATAAAAAAACAAGCTGTAAAAATCTTAGAAGAAAAATGTTTTTAGAGTATTGGAGAGAAGACCTTCCTAATCAATGAGAACCTTTGAAGCCATAAAGGAAAAAGATTTGTAACAATATTTGATGGCATAAAATTTTATATTATCTGTAAACCCATGGAAAAGTTTCAAGAAGTGACAGACCAGAGAAAATATTTGCAACACATGTAGCAGATAAGATGTGTAGCCATAATATGTAAAGACTGCTTACAAATGAGAAAGCTACAAATAAAGTGATATGAACTAATATGAAGAAAAGTACAGATTACCACTAATCAGGGGGAAAGATCACAATCACTAGTAACCAGGGAAATACAAATGACAACAAGATACATGTTTTTGCCCTCCCCACAAATTAGTACAAATGGAAAAGGCCCAGTATCCGGGGCCATGAGGCAGGAGATGCCCTTCCCTCTCCCTGACAAGAGCATTGTGTCAGTGTGTGGAATCTCTGCTGAGGGGTGCTCACAAGTGTGGGTCACACATAGTCTTTTTGATCATGGTAGAAAAATGAAATCCAACCACGTAAAGAGCAGTTGCTTAGAGAATGCAAGGCCCAGTGGTTTGTGTTTAGGAACTGGAGAATGAGGTCTTGTTTAAAGATGTTTGTGATGTATTGAGTGGAAAAAAAGAACAATGTATTTGTACAGCGATTCCATTCATTGGAAAGAAGAAAGCCCTTATTCAAGAGGTGAAAGACATATGCACACAGTGGCTGGATTGTGCCCTTGATGACGTGGGCATCGTGGTGAGAGCTGCCGGCTTGTGCAGGGGATCTCATATATGATACACTACTTCCATATGTGTTCTTTAAATTTTAAAGAGGTCTTCATTATTTTTTAATAATAAAGATACTTTTCAAATGAAACACATATATATCCCCAAATGTCCATAGAAATATGACAATGTAATTTGATTGATTTGTTGCAAATTGTCATCTGCATAGCCTTCCATATTCAGAGCAAGATGACCTGGGCTGACAGCTTCCAAGTGAAGCCTTAACGTGTGTAGAGGCGTGTGGGGCCCCTCACTGAAGTCATCATCCAAAAAGCAGTGCAGTTTTCTTGAGAAGAGAAAACATTTGTCAATTCCAGGGCACAAGGCAACCTGCAAGGCAAGTTTTGAATACTTTGCTGTTCATTCAGAAAATAGAAATAAAAGTCGGTAAAAGAAGGTATTTTCTTAGGTTCAGTCTCAGTGCCGCATTGGCTGCCCTTGATCCCGTGCTTCATGTCTGCTTGTCCCCGGAACTGTGGTCCCCTCCTAAGATGCCCACCTTGTGCTCGGTGGCCGGGGTGGGCCTCACCCCTGCCTGCAGGAGTGATCCTCCAGGTTGGCACCTGTGTGGTGGGCGCCCCAGAACCCAGCTTGGGCTATAGAGTCCTCAGTCCACCACTTTGCCTGCCATCAGGAAAACAAGATGATGGAGGTAAGCTCCTCATTGCTCACGCAGCCTCATTTGTGTCCTCGGGGATGGAGTTTGGGGTCCAGTCACACAGGCACCACTGTGTCCTAGACATGGACAGCTGTTTGCAGGCAGAGCATTGTGAAGAAGTGTTTCTGCCTCACAAGTGTGTCACGCTCATAGCATGTGAGGATAGATGAGGTTACACTGGTGTCTGCAGCCCAGCTGCAGATTCCCAGCCCTGGCCCTCCAACAGGCAGTGATTTCAGTTTCCCAGAGGTGCTGCCATGACGATTCTGATAGTGCTTTGTAGCTTCTTGGGGCTTCCTCCCCAAGGACATACAAGTGCAGACAAGCCCCTGCCCACCAGCCACAAGGCCTTGGTTGTCCAGAGCACAGCAGAGCAGAGTGGACAGCTACCTTAGGGAGCCCAGTCATGGGCCAGGGCTGTGTCCAGCACACCTGCCTGGGCCCTGCCACTGCCCCATCCCCCGCCTGGCCTGGCAGGCCCATTCATCAGTCTTTGTCCCTCAGGTATGAAGCGGGGGCCAAGGGTGGGGTGGAGGACAGCACCACAGGATGGGACTCATGGGTTTAGGAGGACCCTCCTAACCCCACAGGACAACGCAGGGGCGGCCAGCCCCTGCCTGCGTCGTGTATGCCATGTGTCATATACGTCATGTGTTTTTGTGTGGGTCGTGTACATGAGCGCGCACGTGAGAGGCCTGTGCCTGTCCCCAAAGGGAAGAGCCCTGCAGGGGAAGACCGTGTGCCATGCATGCACATGTGTGTGCCCATGCCTGTGTGTGTTCGTGTGCACATGTCCCCACATGTGCACGTCTCAGGAGCACTAGGCAAACAGTGCTGTCCCCCTTTGCCCTTCCTGCCCCCTGAACAGCCAGCTCCACTCCGAACGTGGGGAGAACGAGCCCAGGACTGACCTCAGCCCTGGGCTCCGCTTCCCACAGAAGCACTGGCACCCACCCCCACCACATGCACTGTCGGTGACTGCACGGGTGGGGAGTGTGTCATCGTGGTTTAGACAGGCTTCTGTAACAGCGCAGTGGGAACCCAGTGGAGACGCGTCCCGTCCTTTCTCTGGGTAGTGCCTCTTCCCTCCAGGGTGCTTCACGGCCGTGGGGAGAGCTTTGGGAATCATAGTTTCAACCTCTAGTGGCGGGGGCTCTGGCAGGGACCGGGCCCTGAGCCTCTCGTGTCCTGAGAGATGGAACCCAGGAGCTGCCTGCCCTGGGGAAGGTCCCCGAGTGGTGGCCGCCTGTCCCGTGTGACATAGGTCTGTTTCAGGATAGAACCTGTCTAAGCAGCTGGGGCCTTCCTCCCTCACCTGTTAGCCACATGGTGATACCCTCAGGCAGCAGGCCCGGGGAAGTTTCTGTCCCTGGAGGGTCTGGGAGGGGGTGGCCCCATGCCCGGCTGACGGCTCTCCTCTTCGTCACAGCGGAGCTGGAGTTTGCCCAGGTGGTCGTGGTGGTGGTGGTGGTCACAGTGATGGTCGTGGTCGTCTTCTGCCTGCTGAACCACTACAGAGTGTCCACCCGGTCCTTCATCCACCGCCCAGGGCAGGGCCAGAGGCAGGAGCACAGGCCGCAGCTGGTAAGTATGGGCTGGGGCTGGGTTTCCCTGGGGGCGAGGCTGGGGCTGGGAGCATGAGCACAGGACGGCACTGGGCTCAGCTCACAAATCCACTGCGCGGAATGCCCAGTTCAGGGTGCAATGGTCAGTGATGCATCCTGCGTCCCTGCCTGCACCATGAGATGGTGGCTCAGCAGGGTAGGGCTTGAGGGCGCCAGCTGCCGGGGCATGAGGGCCAGCGGGTTGTGTGGGCTTCAGGTCTGTTGTCCCCGTGAGTGGAGCTGAGGTTTCTCCAGTGTCCTGTGTCCCTTGCAGCCAGAGCCTGGGAAAGAGTGGGCCTGCTGGGTGCTGCCCCCAGACCACAGAGACAGGTGCCTGCAGGTCAGCCCTGAGGGAGGCCTCTCCCCTGCTTTCCCTTGTCCTCCACATCCCCTTCCTGCTGTGTTTCCTTCCTGAGTCCCCATGCCAGGCAGGTGCGTCCCAGGGCTTGGATCTTTCTTCTGATAAAACCAGGGAGGTGTGAATACCGCTCCCAGAGGTTTCACAAACTCATGATGCATGTTTACACGGTGACCAGAAACCATTCAGGCCCAGGCCAGAGCTCCTTTCATGTCTACTTGGGACACAGACACAGATGGGATCCCGGAGTGCTGGGTGTCGCTGCCCAGGAATGTGTCCCCAACCTGGCGGCACTTCTTCCCCCTAATTACTGCCTGTTGCCTTAGGGCTCCTGAGAGTTGCCGCCTCCCTTCACATGGCTCATGGAGAAAAGTGTGACCTGCTCACACTCAGGGTCCCACCGGGGACCATCTGTGCTCTCACGGTGCGGGGACGCTGCTGTAGTGATGCTCTGAGCCTGGGCACACGCCGTCCACCCTGCCCTGTCCTCCCTAGGGGCCCTTCACTAGTCCCACTGGTGCTACTGATACACTTGGGTCTTGTGGCTGCCTCTGGGACAATAGCAGTGATGAGAGCCTTTGCCTGCCATTCCCCAAGCTAGGAGTGTCCACAGGGAACCTGCCTCATCAGAAGGTCTTGGTGTGGGCTCTGCCTGCCTTTGTGCCCTGGGTCATTGAGTAGACGTGGGCCTGGTATCCACCAGTTGAAGAAACGTTGCAGCGAACCCCAGCCTCCCCCCATCAGCAGTGCTGTGGTTATTCTTGGTAGTATTTTCTGCCCTGGGGGACCCTGGGGGGTCTCCAGAGGCCATTTGTGTGGGGGAAGGGGTGCACAGCAGGAGGCTGTAAACTGGAGGAGGGTGTGGGGTAAGGCAGCCTCAAGGTGCCCTTTTGGGTGCCCCAGCATCCCCCCGACAAGGGGCCTAGAGGGCCGGGCTCCCCGTGACCTTATGTGGTTTGTGTTTCTTTGGAGGTAGCCAGGGTTTGGAGGTGTGGTGTCTGCTGTCTGCATCCCAGAAGCCACTGTGCCTGCTGTTGGCAGCTGGTGGGTGTGGTGCACCCCCTGCCGGCCTCCCTGTGCGTGAGCATCCAGGGCTCTGAGCCAGTGCGTTGCTGGGACTCCCACACTTCTGTGGGCCTTTTGACCCATTTGTTCTGGAACCGTGTGAGGTCTCCACAACCATGTTAGTAAAGAGTGTGTCTATTTTAAAGTGGTGTGAGAAGGGCTGGGCATCTAATTTATCAACTTCTAGAAGGTTTGATTTAACACTATTGGTTAATGTTATTTTTATGTATTTATTGGGGGAAGAGTTGATAGTCAGGGTGGAACAATGAAGCCCAATAGTTGGGTTTTGTTTTTGAGGAGAGGCTGAACCATGTAGATGTTCTGGTGTGATTGAGGAAACTTGACTCCCTTTCTGCCCTAATGGGCTTCCCCTTTATCCAGAAGGGAAAGCAAGCTGGGACCTCAGTAGCTGTGACAGCCTGGATTCTCACAGAGAGCCCTCTGGGAAAAGGTGGGTTGGATCAGTGGCCCCTTTGGGCCCAGCTTGCTCAGTTTTGGAGGGTTTGCTCTGTGCAGTCATAGCCCTTTCGTCATGTGGCCCCTTGCTGCCCCCAAGGCCTGTGGAAGGACACACTTCTTTGCCAAGGGAGGGACAGATGGAGGCTGTTTTGGCAAGGCTAGTGATCCCACATCACCACAATGTCTCTGAAACACCATTCCAGGGGGCCAGGGCAGTAGGAGGGACCAGCGCTAAATTTGGTGGAAGCAGCCATTTCTGGATGAAAATGAAAAAGCTATCAATCAGTTGGCTGCAGTTAAGTTACAAGAAGAGGAAATGCTTCAGTAGTGGTAGCAGCAGTAAGTGGGTTTGTGATAAAAAGCCATGTGTTCTTTCTGAGGGGGTCTGCTCTTAGTATTTAAAACCATTTTTTTTTTTAAAGGGTTAGTTATTTTTGGCTGCAACACTGGATCTTCATTGCTGTGCAGTGGGCTTTCTCTAGTTGTTGCGCGTGGGTTTCTCATTGCAGTGGCATCTCTTGTTGTGAAGCACTGGCTCTAGTTGTTCCAGCTTCAGTAGTTGCAGCTTATGGGCTCTAGCGGGGCTGAGTAGTTGTGGCACATGGGTTTGGTTGCTTCATGGCATGTGGAATCTTCCTGGACCAGGGATCGAACCCATGTCCCCTGCTTTGGCAGGCAGATTATTATTCACTGCACCATCAGGGAATCCCTGTAGAACCTGGTTTATATGAGTTTGGAATTTTCTTATTTATTCTCTGAGGATGGATTTGATTTTTGGTACCAGCTAAAATCCATTTAGAGTTAAATCTCAAGTGCAGTTGATCTAGTTACTGATACGATTTTGGTGCAAAGTCAAGTGTGACCATTAGTAAGCCTAATGTTGTTCAGGCTACAAGATGATGCTGCAGAGAAAGGCCAGGAAGGTCCCACGAGGGTGATGGTGGACAGAAGCCTGGTCCCTGTTGTTAAGGCTCTTGTGATCAGGTGATGTTCATGTGTTACTTCTGCTCATCTGTTGGTAAAGTTTGCTTTTACTTAGTCCTTAAATGATGTGGTTTGTTCTGGGAGAGAAAAGTGTTCTCTGAATTATCTTGATTCTGAGTGGCCCCTGTTGGGGAGGCTGACCTGGGCAGCTAAGGGAGGTGGCTAGGATGGCTCTACTCCTCCCCTACCAGCTCCACAGAGGGAAGGCAGGTGCCCTGAAAGGAGGCTCACAGTGTTTGGCCCTGAGCTTTCTGGTTCCCAGGCTGCTTCCTCTGGAAGCCTGACTGTTCACTGGCCCTGCCCCCAGCCCAGGAGGCATCACAGTCCTCCTCTTGGGTTTGATTCTGAGCCTGTAGGCTTCCTCTAGCTGTTGATTGTTCTGGACAATAAAGGAGTCCCTTTGTTTTCCTCCCAGGAGAACTTCATTCATGGTTTGTCTTTCCCTTAGGGGATGTGCTCTACATTGAATCAAGTTGGGAGGGAAGTAGTCTTGAGAAGTCTGATGATGGATGCCCAAGATGGACAAGGGAAAGTGCTGGAGAGGACAGTCACCAGTGCCTAAGCTGCTAGTGTCGCCTGGGTGGAAAAGTCAGTACGACTGAGGAATCTATAGGGAAAAGGGAAGAAACAAGAGAAAATGGACTTCTGTTGTTGTTGGGTCGCTAAATTGTGTCTGACTCTCTGCGACCCCATGAATGCCACGCCATGCTTCTCTGTCCATCAGTATCTCCCTGAGTTTGCTCAGACTCATGTCCATTGAGTCGGTGATGCCATCCAACCATCTCATCCTCTGTCATCCTTCTCCTGCCCTCAGTCTTTCCCAGCATCAGGGTCTTTTTCAGTGAGTCAGCTCTTTGCATCAGATGGCCAAAATATTGGAGCTTCAGCTTCAGCATCAGTCCTTCCAGTAAATATTCAGGGTTTATTTGCTTTAGGTTTGACTGGTTTGATCTCCTTGCAGTCCAAGGGACTCTCAAGAGTCTTCTCCAGCACCACAGTTTGAAAGCATCAATTCTTTGGCACTCAGCCTTTTTTTATCAGATGGCAAAGGTGTTGCTAAATACCCAAACATCAGTTTTAGCTGTGCTTTTCATCCTGGAATAGGGAGTAAAATAAAATTTCAAATATTTGAGGCCATATGATAATTTTCATTCACTCTGAGGAACCCTTGGGTAGAAACTGAAATATCCAGCAGTGATCCTGCTTTATACAAAGTGGCTATGTCACCTCCAGCGAGTCATGGCATGTATCCTCCCTGGGCCTCAGTTTCCTCCCATCCAAAATGAGTGAGAATTGGCTCAGATCAGAGACCTTCAGATTGCCTCATCACTTTAGCTAAATGTGTTTCCAGTGCCCAAATCTGATGATCCCCGAGGTCCTCTGTGTATTGAAAGGAGAGATTAGCTGAGAGCTACACCAAGAATGTTTGGGGCATGGGGTGGTCTCATGTGGTCACAGTGCCCATGGCCCCAAGGCAGCAAGTGGGCTTCAGCCACAGCTCACAGCACCAGCCAGTGAGTCATGGTCACAGATGATTCTCTTTCAGTGCTATAAGGATGGTATCCTTTGGGTGGAAAAAAATCTAAGAGATACAGACAAAAAAAGTACTGTGATCACTTGTATATCAACATATTGAATAAAAATAATAACCCAGATGAAATGGACAGATTCCTAGAAACTCCCTCCTAAGACTGAGTCCTGAAGAAAGAGAAAATATGAATTGATCTATAACTAGTAAGGAGATTGAATTAATAATTAAAGACCCCCGACAAAGAAATTTCCTAGACTAAATGGCTTAACTGGTGAATTCTACAAAACATTCAAAGAATTGACACAAGTCCTCAGACTCCTCCCCCAAAACTGAGAAGGATGGAACACTTTTGAACTCATTTTATAGGCCAGCATTGCCCCAGCACCAAAACCAGACAAAGACACAACAGGAAAAGAAACCAATGGCCAACATCCCAAATAAACATTGATGCAAAAATCCTCAATGGCACTAACAAGAATTCATCAGCATAATAAAAGGATTATATCACCATGACCAAGTGGGGTTTATTTCTGGAATGCATGGAGGGTTCCACATTATGAAATCAATCTGTGTAATTCACCTCATTAACAGAGTGAAAGGAAAAAAACTACGTGATTGTCTGATTGATACAAAGAAAGTATCTTAACATAATTCAACACCCTTTCATAATAAAAACATTCAACAAACTAAGATACAAGGAAACTACCTCAGCATAATAAAGTCATCTATGAAAAGCCCACAGTGAACATAATATACAACAGTGAATGACTGATAGCTTCCCTCTCAGATCTGGAACAAGGAAAGGATGTATGTTTGCTTTTACCACTTCTATCCAAAATAGTGTTTAAGTTTTAGCTGGAGCAACAAGGCAAGAAAAGAAAAGGTATCTCAGTAAGAAAGGAAAAAGTAAACTTACCTCTCTTTGTAGATGACATGATATGTAAGAAAACCCTAAGCATTCGAATTAACTAATAAACAAAAACTCTACTAGAAAGAATTAAATTCAGCAAAGTTGCAGGACACAAAATCAGCCCCCTAAAATCAGTTCGTTGTTTACACTAACAACGAACAATCCAAAAAGAAATTAAGAAAACAGTTCAGTTTACAATAGCATCAAACAGAATAAAATACTTAGGAGTAAACTTAACCAAGAATATGAAGGGTTTGTACTGAGAACTATATAGTAGTGTTGCTGAAAGAAAATTATTCTCAAGTAAATGGAAAGGTATCTTGGGTTCATGGACCAAAAGACTTGATACTGTTAAGATGTCAGTACTACCGAGAGCAATCCACAGAGTCAGTTTGATCCCTGGCCAAATCACAGCGATGTTTTTCTGCAGAAATAGAAAAGCCCATCCTGAAATTCATGTGCCGTCAAGAGATTCCCATCCCCTGCCCATAGCCAGAATAATATTGAAAAAGAATAATGAAGTTGGAAACTGCATACTTCTTGATTTCAGAAATCACCAGAAAGCAATAAAGACATTTAGACCAGCAGGATAGAATAGAGAGCCCAGAAATAAACTCCCCAATATATGGTCAGAGGGGCTTCCCTTATAGCTCAGTTGGTAAAAGAATCTGCCGGCAGTGCGGGAATCCGCTGGCAATGCAGGAATCCGCCTGCAATGCAGGATACCTGGGTTCAATTCCTGGGTCCGGAAGATCCCCTGGAGAAGGAAATTGCAACCCACTCCAGTATTCTTGCCTGGAAAATCCCATGGACAAAGGAGCCTGGTGGGCTACAGTCCATGGGGTTGTAGATTTGTTGGCCATGACTTAGCGTCTCAACTACCATGTATGGTCAGATGATTTCCAACAAGGGTTCCAAAGACCATTCAAAGATAAAGGACACTCTTAAAAAATGGTGTTGGGAAAACTGGGTGTCCACTGCAAAATAATGACTTTGAATCCTTATCTGCTACCATATACGAAAGGTTAATTCAAAATGTATCAAAACCTAAACGTACGAGTTATAACTATTAAACTCTTAAAACAATAGGGAAAAAGCTTCATCACATTGGATTTGGCAATAGTATCTTGCATCTGACACCAAAAGCACAGACAACCAAAGAAAAAAAATTGGTAAATTGGACTTCAAAAATTAAAATCTTAAACTTATCACAGGACACTATCAAGAGATTGAAAGGCAATTCATAGAATGGGAGAAAATATTTGCAAATCACATATCGATATTCAAAAAGTATAAAGAACTTTTATAACAAGCAACAAAGTGAGTCAAAATAATTTTAATTGAGGCAGATTTAAAATGGGCAAAGAACCTGAATAGATAGTTCTCCAAGGAAGATAATACGGATAGCCAACAAGCACATGAGAAGAGCTCAGAATCACTAATTGTTATGGTTAATTTTATATGTAAACCTGACTGAGCTAAGCAATGCCTGGATAAAACATTACATTTGGGTGTGTCTGTCAGAGTCATTCCAGAAGAGATAACCATTCGACTCAGTGGACAGAGGGAAGAAAATCTGCCCCCACCAGTGTGGGTGAGCATCATCCAATCCCTGAGGGCCTGAGTAAAAGAAGGTGGAGGACGGGCAAGTTGTTTCTTCCTCTCTTCTTGAGCTGATATGTTGATTTTCTCCTGCCCTTGGACACCAGAGCTCCTGTTGGGCCTGGGTCCTGGTGGCCTTGCTCCCCGCGGCACCCATGGGGGCATCTTTAGGTCACCAAGAGGTGCTCTGTGGACACAGCTTGAGTGAACAGTTCTCACAAGCACACAGCTAGGAGAGACGCAGTGCATATGGGCCTGGGTAGTGCTGCTGGCTTGATTTCACTCCTTTTGCTGTAAATTCTGTAAACTGCTAACTTATTTCTCAGCTTACTCCTCCGTGGTCAGAGGACCTGGCTCCCCGGGGTGTTTTCTGTGGTCTCTGTGGGAGTGGTGATGCAGACACATCCCCAGGGGGAGTAGGCTGAGTGGCCAGAGAAGCAGGGGGAGGGGAGGTCTGGCAGGGTGGGGTTGACAGAAGGGACTGTGTGAGAAGTGGGGCCGGGAAGCACATGGATTTAGAAACAGAAAGGTTGATGTGAATTTGGTGAAATAGAGGACTTGAGTGTGTACAGAGCTTGGTGTGGATCTTTTTCAGGCGTTTTTCTAGTTTTGCTAATTTCTAGGGAAATAAAACCATTGAGAATGGTTACTGCCATTTTCAGAAAATGCGCTGCCCTTCTCCTGGGTCCTTCCTCACCTGCTTCGTTTGGCGCTGTGAGTTCTGGCCATCAGGCTGTTCCCTGTGCTTTAATCTACTGCTGTTGTCACCAAGAGTAGAATTCTGAGTCCTGGAAACAGTGGAGGGTGTTCGGTGCTGTTGTCAACGCCTGGGGTTGGTTTGGACACCTGGTTAGTCACTCTGTGGCCTGTCGCCATTACATAGTTGTATAGTCAGACCTCAGGATGCCACCTGCTTGCAGTGAGGGAGGCTGTGCTGGACGCTGGCCTGTAGGGAGCAGGGAAGGTCACCTTTGCTTCTGAAGGTCACCTTCGCCTCCTAGGTCTGCCTGTGGTCACTTTAAGGTCACAGGAGGCTATGATGGCAGATGATGTGTGTGTGTTCTTTTGGAATCCAAAAATGTGGGCACTTGCCTTGCTCTGATGTAGTTCTTATCAATCACAACAGCCCAGCAGACCCTGCTGTAGCCAACAATGAGTTCAGAAGGGATACCACACAGAAATACTCTCTTGACAAGTTCATGGTCTTAGAAGTGGTCCTTAGTCATGCCTATTGTTTGCTTGTCACCTTGTCAGTCTGGCCAAACATTTGTGAAAAAAGATACTACAACTCAATCCCAGGTTCCACTTACCTTGTGAATGTTTGTACTGGAGAATCAGTTCATCGGAAGACGCCCAGAGGGCTCTTAGGTTTGGGAAACTCAGTTTTCAGTTTGAAAGCCCACTGGTGTAGACGGGCAGTGCTCTCCTGCTGCTGCTGCTAACGCAGGGCAGCCCCAGCTCGGAATGCTTGATACCAGCGTTGCACACACACACACGTGTGGATTGAGAGACTCCAGACCTGTCTCAGGGCTGCTGCGGGGAGATCTGCTGTATTTGTGACCACAGCTTTCCTCGAGGTGCAGATTAAGGGCTGGGGCTTTGTGGTCCTGGGTGTTAAACAGCCTGTGTTCAGTGAAGTGTGTGTGATCCCTTGGCTTTGGGTGCTGCTGCATGAAACTAATTATCTTCCTATGATGTCCACTCCCTGCTCCCCACCCAGGAAGGGTGCCTGTGGCCTTCAGACGGCTCTGAACCTCGGCCCACCTCAGAGGTAAGGGATTGGACACTGGCAAGGTGTGGGTGGCATGAGATGAACAAGATTGATGGAAGGGTTGAATGTGTCAGCACAGACAAAGACTAAGATGTGTGCCAATAACCTGGTTTAAGAGGTTGGGGAGGGACTTCCCTGGTGGTCCAGTGGTATTCAGACTTCATCTTCCAATGCAAGGGGTTTGATCCCCAGCCAGGGAGCTAGGATCCCACATGCCTGGAGGCCAATATAACCAAAACATGAAAGTGCTGTAACAAATTCAGTAAAGACCTAGTATGATCGGGAAGGGGCTTTCTAGGTGGTGCAGTGGTAAAGAATGCAGGTTCGATCCCTGGCGGGGGAAGATCCCCTCGAGTAGGAAATGGCAACCCACTCCAGTATGCCTCCCTGAAAAATTCCATGGACACAGGAGCCTGGTGGACCACAGTCCGTGGGGTTGCAAAGAGTTGGACACAACTGAGCACGCACACACATACAATTGGGAAACTAAGTTTTTTGCCTGTAAGTTAAAAAGATGGTGTGAGAGAAGTTGATGGATGAATATATATCTTTATATGCGTGTCTTTCCTCTAGAAGAAAGTTGAATGGTGAATAAGTTAAGAAGTAAAATGTCTGGATTCTTTCAGGGGAAAAAAAATCAATAGTCATATTTACTTTGGAATATAAAACATTTTTCATGTTGGTTGCTAAAAATTACAGGAAATTTTGTCCAAAAAGAAATAACTGGAAAAGCCTAGAAGCCAAAAAGAAAAAGTCACTTGTTTCATATTTTAAAGTAACTGATAGGGCAACAGATTCCTATAAATAAGTCATAAGTTGTCCCAGCCTTGTATCTGCTCCAACTGCAGGCCTGTGAAGTTGGAACTTTCAATTACAAAGGAAATTCTGTCCCCTTCCCCACTCCTCTGAATCACAGGACTAGGAGCTGGGAGGGGCTTGAGAAAGCAGGGGGCCATCTTTACTTTCTATAAAAAAGAGTGGGACCTGGAGCAGGTCATGTGGGGGGTAGGCCTGGGGGTGGGGGCTCCTGTATTCTTCTTAACCCAGTGGGAAATGTACACATAGCACATACAATAACTCCATCAAACCTACATTTTCAGGTAACTGCAATTATCCGTTGCTGAACCATCCTGGGTTTGGCAAGGTGAGTGATGTAAGTCATTAGGAATGAGAAAACTTTTTTTTCTGGAATAGTCTTTACTTTTTTGGCGGGGGAAGTTTTCAGACGGGTGAGAACAGACCAGGCGTGAATTTCCCTGTGGCTGTCACATCCGTGGTCATCACTGTGCTGAGAACATCTCGCAGCCGTTCCTCTCTTCCCTGCAGACCATGTATGCCCCGCGGTCCAGGGATGGGGTGACTGCCCCGCCTTTTCTCCAGAGGGATCGGTTCAGCCGCTTCCAGCCCACCTACCCCTACGTGCAGCACGAGATTGACCTTCCCCCAACCATCTCCCTGTCGGATGGGGAGGAGCCGCCTCCTTACCAGGGGCCCTGCACCCTGCAGCTCCGGGACCCTGAACAACAGATGGAACTCAACCGAGAGTCGGTGCGGGCACCACCCAACCGAACTGTATTTGACAGCGACTTGATAGGCGTGTCCGTGTACAGTGGGGGCCCGTGCCCACCCAGCAGCAATTCAGGCATCAGTGCCAGCACCTGCAGTAGTACTGGGAGGATGGCAGGGCCACCCCCAGCCTACAGTGAGGCGATGGGCCACTACCCGGGCACCACTCCCTCCCACCCCCAGCACAGCAGCGCACACAGCGGGAGCAGACTGCTGCTCCAGCGGGGAGGCCCCGGAGCACGGAGCTGCCCATCCAGGGCACGGACAGGAAGCCCAGGGAGTGCGTCTGACCTGCGAGCACACCTGATGTGAGAAAAGCAATGGGGGAGTCACAGCACAGTGGAACTCAGTAAAGCAGAGCAGTTCTTTTCAGGGGAGCCACACGCAGAAGGGAATAGTGCAAACCTCCAGTCTGGCTACAATAGTATTCATCTGCGGCAGAGACGGGACAGGGCTGGTTCTGGCGAAGTGTGGGCATGAGAACACAAAAGGGTGCTTTGACGACACCATGAAATAAAATCCATGAGGCATTTGACTTAACTGTGAAAGCAGAGGCCAGAATGCCTGTTTTACAATTAACCGAATACATAAGAAAATGTTACATATTATGGGGAAGACTCGCTAGTTTGCTTTCCCCCCGAACTGTGGAACTTTTGTTTTAAAAAATATGATTCTAAATTCCTGCTTTGTGTGCCAAGGTATAAAGTGGTCAGATGAATGCAAGGAGTTAGATCTGTGTTATGATGCTGTGTTTTTAAAAATTGCACTATCTTCATTGTTTAACATGAGGAAGCTTTATGTGAAGTCCTGTATGTTGTTTTCTCACCTGTGCATCAATTATTAGGCCCCACAATAATGTTCCCCCCATAATTGTGCAGGAAAGGGTGTTTGGGGAGGTAGCCTAACGTACTGCTAACTTACGTTTGTGAAGAGAGTCATCACAGGGCATGCATCACCAAGGCACCTGCAGACTGGATGGAGCAGAGGAAACTCCTGCATCCCTGGTGGGTCAAGTCCCTCCAGCCTCAGGCAGTGTGTTTACGCCTGCATTCACACATCACACAGTGCTGCCCTAGTCCTCCAGCAGTGCAGTTTCTGCAGTAATTTTTTTTCCACTGTAGCATGAAATATACTCAGATAATACACTATTTTATGCAATAAATTGTTTAAAATGCAAGGTGGTTATTTTTATACTGTTGAAACATGTGATTTCAGTGTTTCCTGTGGTTTCTCTTTCCCTGGATAGTTGAGTTCAGGCCTGGATGGCTGATCAGTGAGACTCGGCAGTGGTTCCCATGTGCCCGCTGCCCCGGTGCTGCCTGATGCGGGCTGTGGGTTCTCTGTGTGTAGAAACTCCTGGGCTGAGGAAGGGACTCACATGGCCCCATATGGGAACCAGCGCCTGGGAGAGACTCAGGGCTCAGAACCAGCCATGCTCCTGGGTCACTCAGCCTCTCCTGGAGACCAGAGCTGGGCAGGGAGTGACTCAGAGCCTTGGGTGAAAAGGAAAAGCACAACCTGCAGCTACATTCAGCTAGAAGACTAACCTTAAGTCTTGTAATGTTTGTTCTCACCTAACACAGTAACTTCCTTCTGCAGAGCACCTGCCTTTCCTGCACCCGGTGGGTGCTTCTGTGCAGCCCCCACCTGGTCTCGCAGGGTCTCTGACCTGCAGGTCCGAGTGTCCACTCAGTTCTGAGTGTTGGCGTCTTGGGTGTGGTTGTCTGGCGAGGTGCCCTTGTGCCGCTGGCAGAGCACTGTCAACCTCAGGTCCTGTCTGCTGCCCTTTCTGAGGCCCCCTTGGCTGGTAAGTCCTGGGTTTTGTCTGGAGGATTGGAATCTCCATCCGTTTCACAGTGACATCCACACAAGTTAGTTGGTCTCTCTTAGAAGAAAATGGTCAGCAGTTGTCACTCATGCTTCAGATCCTGTTGGGCAGTGTGCCTGCTAAGGGCCACAGTGGGAGCTCTAGGACAGGCAGAGCTCTGGGGGCCCTGATCAGAGGACCCCTCCATTCCCCCACGAGGTCAGACAGCCTTGACCGCGAGCCTACACTTGCTTGACGGAGGCTTCACCTCGAGTTGGCGATGAACATGGGGAAGTGCCTGTCTTCCTCGTCTGTGGCAGATTGTCAGTCAGGCATCCTCCCAGGTGCAGAAGGAGGAGGTTGGCTGATGGTGTCGTCATTCCAAACTTCGCCAGCACTTTTGGGAGAGTGGGTGAGACGGGTGAGTTACGCTCAGAAATTGGTAAATTTCTGCAAGTACCCGAACATCTGGCATCTGTCCATGGTACTGGCAAAACAAATATTTAATTCAAATAACTTTAATTGTCCTTTCAAACAGAGGTTGCTCTCTTTCAGCCACCCTATTAGACAACTGCCTCTAATATAAATAGTTAAAGATGTCCACATCTTTAACTATTCAAAGCATGACCTGAATGGTCTCTGAGGCTGGGCCTCTGTAATGAATTAGTTTAAAAGCTGAGGTCCTTAATTGAATTAGGTCAGTCTCCCTTCCATACAGGGAGAAGGTGATTTAGGTCTCTACTCTCTCTAAGGTTGTGTGGCTTGGCATGGAAAGGAGACATGGCTCTGAAACTGCAGCCTAGTCAGTGGGGCCTGAGGGTCCAGTTTAGACGCCAGAGAGTCAGGTGACTAGGCAACAGTGGGTGGAAGCTGGGCTCCACCGTCTCAGCAACACCCTGGGTGTGAGCCTTGTGGAGGCCCACCTACAGGAAGATGCACACATCTGTTGACTTTTTCAGGAAGCCTGGTGTTCCTCAGACACTGAGGTTGTCCTTTCCTACAAGAGATTTTGCTAAACAAGCCACACATTTACAAAGTTCTTCTGTGACCAAAAGTCAGTGTTTAAAAAGCTCAACAGGCCTACTCTCTGTCCTCCACACCACAAATACACTTGGATATGCAGCCCAAACAGCAGAGGGAAACATGCAAAACACAGGCAGGTTTGTCCTGAGAAGGACATTTATATCCACAAACTGCAGCTGGGAGAGGAGGACAGGGGCTAGTAGGAAGGGGCCAGCAGGAAACTGTAGGCCTTTCACCCCAGCACAGGGATCTGTGCTCAGATAAGCATGTCTCCAACTTCCAGTTACTGCTCTTGACCAGTATTTTATCGTCTTAAGGAGAAGGGCTCAAAGGTCAACACTTTTCAGAAGTGCTCAGGCCTGGCAGAATCCATTCCAGTCTCTGCCTTCCTCAGAGCCAGAGGCTGCATCCTGACAGGCAGGCCCAGGCCTTACCTCCACCTGCCCTTTGGCGGGGATATCCCTGCAGACTCAGGCTGGGGCCATACGCCCCTCCAAAGCAGCTTCCATCTGCTACTGGCCACATGGCTTATGTGTGGGTCAGCCTCGCTGAGACGTGGCAGCTGGGGGCTGTTCCCCAAGCCTTGTGTTTGTGGTGCTGAGGCTGTTGCTTGAAGTCTGCTGCTTAGAATGACAACACGTTGGTGTACCTTGCTACCCTGCACGTTTCTTAAAATTTCCAAAGCTCAGCAGTATCTACGAGGAAAAAACTGGGAAGGATACTGGTGCTGGGTGTGTGGCCTTGCAGTGACAGACTTCTGCTCCCCACTTCTTGGTGGAAGAGCAAGGACCAAGCTCCCCTTCTGCATGGTCGCCTTGGTTACCATGGCTTTGGTGGAGATGCATTGGCAAGACCCCCAGTGTGAGGACACTGTGTCTGAAGGGGCCCAACAAAGGTAGATGAAACAACTGCTCTCACCCCCAACCATGAAAGGGTCCCAGCGGCTCACCTGCCTTGCACAGATTCCTTAGAAGCCAGGATCTCAGCTTAGGTTATTTTACTCCCCAAGTGCTGCATCTTGGGTCTGTATTCACGGCCAGGGTTAAGCGGTCATTTGCTGCTACTGCCTTGGGGTTGGCTCAGTGAGGGAGGCCTTGTGAGCAGTGCTGTCCTCAGTGTACGCGGTGCTAGGTGAGAGCTATCCAGAGATGCAGCTGATTAAGTCCCACATCCTTCCACAGAGCTCAGAGTGCAGCAATTTTTGAGCGACTGAAGTGCCACATGTTCTAACTTCAGCCAGTGTGTTGTCATGCATCATTCATAATGGTGCTTTCAGTGTCTGTCATGTATTCCTTTTGTAAGGTGCTGTATATATAACTCGACTCTATTATGCACATATGCTACCCAATGGGTGGAACAAAAACGTTGGTACTGCAATATAATGTATAGGTACCAGATTTAACAGAAATGGCTTAGAATTTGTGAATGCCTATGTGCTCTGTCCTCTTTTGTAAGGAAATCTGCGAGTGGATGCATACAGATAAAAGTCTATGTCATTTATTTTCTTATTAAATATTAATAACACAAGGGAAGTGTGAACAAGCAAGTGCAGCCTATCTACAGCAGTCAGAGTTGCATCTTTGTTGTGAAAACAGTTTAAGAAGTTTTTTAAAATTCTGTAGCCTTCTGGGACCACCAGATGCTTATTTTTAATCCCTTCAAGTTCAGTTGGACCCGTATTATAGTCAGAAAAAGTGCTGATTTTTCAGCTTGCTTTATGAAAACATATTCTATCTTATGTTGTAGAATGAAGAGGGCAGACCCAGTGAAGAATGCACTTTTCATTAAAATTGCAAAACTTAGAGTGAGCAGTTGCCTGCAGCAAGGATTGTGCAGTCTAGATGCACTTGTGACCATCTCTCTGTGCCTTTCTGACAAATGGAAGCTGTGAACCATTGAACGAGCAGTAGTGTTTGCAGAAAAATAACTCTGGACAAACCAGTCCACTTGAGAAGACCTCATTCTCAGAAAAATGTCTCTTACGGGTTATAATGAGCAGACTGGCAGTCAACCAGCTGAGTAAAGTCTTATATCCCTTCCCTTTGATGTCTCCTGGTGATAACTACCCCAGAACCAAACTAGGCTTTGGCGTTGACTAGGGACCATGTCATTCCCCCTGACAGCATCTACTTCCAGCTCTGGCGATTCTGAGTAACCTTTGTGTTTATCTTCAAATATTCTAATAGTCAAAAAAGAAGTGACAACATTCACTAAAACCACTGATGAAACTGCAGGTTTGGGCCTCCTTCTGAGTTCTGTCCATGGAGGTCACTGGTGAAATTCCACCCATCTGATCCATACTTCCAGTTTATTCTGTCATCAGAGGATGTTAATCCTAGTTAATTCTTTATTTGTTCTGCGGTATGTGTTCTGATTTGAAAATCATGGCGGAATCATACTCTCGTCCACAAAATAAGCACTGACTCTCCTTAAACTGAAAGTGCCTCTGCAGCTCTTGATGCTAATAGACCAGAGGTCAGTCCTTCAGCTGTGCTTTTCAGGGGCCACAAGATGATGAGGGTCTGTGTTTTCTGCACCCACAGCCCCTGCTGTCTGCTCACTGCTAGCAGCAGGGTCCTGGTGGTTCAACTCAAGGGTGGAGGCTCCTCCCTGTCAGAACTACCCGCCTCCCCACAAGGCTCCGCCTTTGGGAGGACGCTGAGCAGGATGTTGTCCGAAGCACTAAACCTGGTACACAGCATGGCTTCCTTTCTATAGGACTAATCGAGGCTTAAACTTTACTGTTAATGATGCTGGTTCATTTTAATGTGCTTGCTGCTGCTGTATTACTATTCTTAATTTCATGGCTTTCAAAAATCACATTTTCTGATATGAAAGCTATTTTTAAATGTGTAATACTATTAGTAGCATTTAGTTCACTTTTACTAGGCTGATTTATAATGACAAGTATAGCTGTATCTGAACTTTTCAATAGTCATAGGTTCACATGACCTATGATAATCCAAAGTCATGAAGTCTTTTTTAAACAGCCATTTGTGCTTACTGTTCAACATAATTCCCAGTTATACACAGAGAAAGATTTGCAGCTGTTTTGTACCTGACTCTCTGAGTGATGATAGTTCCTAGACCCAAGGTCTGTAACCACAATCCTTAAAGGACGATGATACTCTAGTGCTGTGTGTTATGAAATCAGCCCTTTCTGACTGTTTTTAATGCTGTGGTTGAACTGCAGCTTAAAATCATTAAAAATAATCAGTGATACATGTGTCTCCTGTTTTTCTTTTTTCTTTTCTTTTTTTTTTTTTACAAAAAAATCTTTCACAATATATGTTGGCCAGGGGTGGTGGGGACTCTAAGTACTTAAAAGATCGCCTCAGAAATGTTTTTTGTGCTTCTTATATAGCCATCCCATTTGGTTCTTATCCTAGCCTTTCAGAAATCATTATATTCTGCTATAAACACTGGCAGGTCACATCATACAGCTCTGGTTTCTGCACGGAACATTGAGGGATTGTCAGCTGACAGCCATCACTTCAGGCTTCTGGACACTGTCACAAACTGGAGTCAACTCAGCAGAAAACGTGAAAGAAACTGACGGGAACTGTTCAGCAGATGCCCTCAGAGGCTGAGGTCGTTTGTATCAGAAGTTTTCAGTTCGTGGTGATGGAGCAAAAGGAATTCAAGATTCCTTCAGATGAGAGATGAGAATGTACAAAACCTCATACAATCCACCAAAAGTGAAGTTTAAATGTTAGTCATTCAGTCGTGTCCAATTTTTTGCGACCCATGGACTGTGGCCCACCAGACTCCTCTGTCCATAGACTTCTCCAAGCAAGAATACTGAAGTGTGTATAACTGAGTTTAGCTTGATTGCAGGGAAAAAATTAATACAAAAAATTATTAATATATTTTTGCATTTCTATACATTAGTAAATGAACTTTTGAAACTGAAATCCATATAAATACCATATAAATAACTGCCTGGGCCCAAAACTCTAGTTATAAACCCTTTTTTGTCTTGGTCATAATGTGGCTTGTGGGATCTTCGTTCCCTGACCAGGGATTAAACCTGGGCCACAGCAGTGAAATCAGAGTCTTAATCACTACACTGCCAAGGAGCTCCTACAATTCTCATTTCAGATTCTGAATTAGTTTTTTAGATTATTTTAGAAAGGGGATTAGAAAACTATAAGGAGGAAATTAGCTGTAAGAAAAGGATTTTTCTCTTAAAATAGCAAATAGTCACTGACAAACCACATTATGCTGTTGAATACATTCTATAATCTCTTACTCAGCAGGTATTGAAGAAAATTTAAATATTATTCCCCAAACTTATATCCCTCAGTGAAGTAAGACCAGTATAGAAACTTTGCTCACAGCTGAGCTTGATTCCTACTGGATTGGGTTCAGTAAACCCATTTCTATGTGAGGTAGCCTGGTTGGCTGGGTCTAAGGTCTGGGTGTAAGGAGGTTACCTCGAGCTGCTCTGGAGGTGGCAGGAGAGTCAGAGTGGGCCCACTGGTGTCCATCTAGGCAGCAGGGCTCTGTGTAGCCCTGAGGAACGAGAGGCTGTGCTGGAGGACAGCAGGTGGAACGCTGATCTCCATCGTCAGGGGCCTGTGGGACTGCTTCCTGCAGCCGTGCTGGCTATGCATTGGAAGACTCTGAAGATTACAAAAGCCCCAGGCCGAAAGCAGACAAGAGGCTGGGAAGCTGCTGGGGGCCCAGGAGCTGTCCATCAGGCTGGAGCTGAAGCACTGGAGGCCAAGGAACCCCACGTGGGTTCTCCAAAGCCCAGGTACTGCTTGCTAACTGGCCAGGGAAGAAAATGCCAAAGCCTGGACTTGCCATTTTCCACTCGGGCTACACTCAGCACAAGATGTGACAGAGCCCAACACCTCCCTCCTTGGCAGACAATGGGCTCTGTCCCCCTCTCCCCGCTATACGTGGTGAGCTCTCACTGCACTCTGGGGGCTGCACTGGACCCCAGACCCACCCCCACCCCCCAGTCTCTGGCTTTCTTGGACCGACTTCTGTTCATTGGATTGTTTGTGATGCAGCAGAGCTGCCAACTGCTAAGCAAATGGACTAGCAACTCAGGCAGCCCTTTCACTGCACCTTCAGGAGACATCTTTACAAAAAAAAGGTGTGCTTGAGAGAAACCTCCAGAACCTTCAGTGATCCACTCACAGTGGCCTTGGAACAGACACTTTCTCTGATTCTCTGTGATGACACTTGCACATAACAGTTTATAACGAACCTGTTACTTAAAACATCACAGTTAAAGATCTTTCACTGTAGTGTTTTGACATTTTGCTTTGAAAAAGCTGCTGCTGGTAAGTTGCTTCAGTCACGTCTGACTCTATGCGACCCCATAGATGACAGCCCACCAGGCTCCCCCGTCCCTGGGATTCTCCAGGCAAGAATACTGGGGTGGGTTGCCATTTCCTTCTCCAATGCATGAAAGTGAAAAATGAAAGTGAAGTTGCTCAGTTGTGTCCGACTCTTAGCGACTCCATGGACTGCAGCCTACCAGGCTCCTCCATGCATGGTATTTTGCAGGCAAGAGTACTGGAGTGGGGTGCCATTGCCTTCTCTGTGAAAGAGCTAGATGTAACTAATATATGACTTGTCTCTTTTCTTTAAATACCTCTTCTACCCAAACTGTTAAGATCTTTGTAAAATTCCTGGAATTACCTCCTAATATCACTGAAATAAGACAGCCAATAGCTCCATGTCTTACTGGAGCATAAAGAACTACAGTAACATCTTCTGTCCATGAAAAAACAGAAGGTAGATTCTAAAACAAACTAAAGACTATATTTGAAGGCATAGTCTTATTATTTTCACTAGTGGCAGGAAGGTAACCTTAATATATGTACTCTTTTCCCTTTGTTGGAAGCTGCAAACAGCACCCTGCTATATGCAAAATGTTGATTCAGTTTAAAAAAATTGTTTTGCTACTTTAAAAGGTTGGTTTCACTATTTTTCTTGAATGATCTTTTTTTAAACCTAATCTGTTTTTCGTTTCAATTGTTAATTTGTTGAGCACTTTTTTCCATTTTGTAGACATTAAGTCTCAGCCATGACTCTCTATTTACCTTGTCAGCAATCCTACTTAAAAAGAGATGCACACAGCAGACACAGCAAGTTTAAGGCTTACTATAAATGAAATGGGTCGTGATACTTACCACACATACACACTCTGGATAATTTAACTCAGTGCCCACTATGTGCTACTGGCCTGCTACAAAAACTCCACATAGACACTCCAGGGGTTCCCCTTTCGGCTCTCTGTAGCTTCCCTTAAGGACTAGGTTGGCAAGATGAGAACAGCAGTGTTTGACAAGATCAAGTATTCCTGATACCAAATATGATAGAAGAACTCCTTACACCTTCAGAGAACATTTTACTAGAGAATTTCAAAGCACTCCCCAGGTCTCACTTTCTGTAATTGAACAAACACAAGAATTGTTATGAAACTGGATGGCAGCAGATCTCAAATGGACTGAACCAAAGGTGGGAACGCAGAATTACTAGTGCTTCTTAGACCCACAATTTATCATCATTGGAAAACGTGCCCTATACAATGTGAAAAGTAAAAAAGTTTCATTTAATACATGATTTTAAATCAGGCAATCTCAGTGACTAAAAACAAACAAGAAATGTGTTAATATCTCTCAGCATTTAATATTCACAAGATGTGAATTATTTAATAAGTTAAAACAGGTTCCCGGTTTCTGGATTTGAAAAAGGGCTGTCAATTTGGAGTCACACGTTTGATGTGCATTAGCAGATAAACCATCCTGCCTGATGAACCCTGCGTGTGGCAAAGTGAGTTCTGCCCCTTGATACTCTGCCCTCCCCCACCAAGAGTCACCACAGCATATCCAACACAAGAGACATATCAAATGTAAACATTTTTTCCTTTCAAAATATTTTCTAAATTTGGCCACTCTGGCACACAAAGTGATAGTGATGCCTGTGGGACTATTTCTGGCAATCCCTCTGGCATCCTCTTACCAAATCAGATCACTCACAACAGACAAGCTAGAAAGAGGCCATTCCCACGCTGAATTCTAAGGTTAGAACTGGAGTAAAGGCAGGCAGAGCAAAAGGAATCACACTCGCTCAGATGTGACAACTGTCACATCTGACCATGACTGAATTTAATTTCAAGTTGGTTTTAATGATAGCTTTGCTCTTTAAAAAAAATTTAGTAAAATGTTCAAGTAAGAATGTCTCAGTGCATGGAGCAAACAGCATTTACAATCTTAAATGATACTCCATAATGGAATCAAGCCTGACTCTGGCAGGTGGACACCAGATGGCAGGGACAGGAAGGTCCCACCCTCCCAGAACTGCACTGTTGAGAACACAAGCTCCAGGCACTGCTGTGGGCATTTGATCCCCACTATAAACTTCAGGTATAATGATTTCTCTTTTCCTCTGAGAGATCAGCTGGAGAGGACATGATGTAGGAATAACAGAGTTTTATGTGCTGGGTGACAAAGTGCTATGGCCACATAGATTTGCTTAAAAATTTGATTATGACAAGCTTTAGATAGAAGTCAGTTTTAAAGGGTCAATTTTTCATTTACATGTAACCATACATCTTATTTACATATATATGACTCAACTTTCATTCAGCTTTCTTCATTTGAAGTCTACATTTTAATTGGTATGTAACCATTATATAGTCTTCACAGGACTACATATCCTCTTATTCACAGGCAGTTCTGATGATAATCCTTTGTCTCCACATTGAGAACTGAACAGTTAAAGCCTCAGTGAATAATAAAGATGAAGATCCAGTGTTAAATCTGCTTACAGCCACACCAGCTATTCAAGGAGTCAACAGCTGCAACTAAATCCAAAGCAAGGATGACTGAAGACATGGACCACTGCTTAATGCTGCTACTGCCATGAAATTCATATACTGGGTTCATTTTTTCTTAAAAAAAAACCTGATTTTTCTAGTAATGTTTAAAGTTATCTCCGTTCTTTAACTCAGAACTGCTATATTTAGGCTGCTAACCAAAAAAAAAATCAAGAGCATGTACCTTTGTCCATAGTCTCCAAAGGTTCAAGTGTAAGAACTGTCTAAAACCTGATATATAAGGCACCCTATTCCACTTTTTTCTTAAGAGAAACCTTTCCTTTGGTTTCCTGCAGCTTTTCAGTGAGTCTGTCCTTCGTCTCCTCCATCTTCTCTGTGAGGAGCTCCTTTGTTTCCTCCATCTTGTCTTGCAGGTACTCCTTTACGGGGGGTGGTGTTGACATGTAGCCCCGGCTACGCAGATACTTCACAGTGAAGGAGGTCCCCCCCAGGGTTACAGTGTATCGTGCAGGCGTTGCAATCTGCAGGAAAATGAGACAGTTTAGTACTGATTATAACTACCATCTTAAGCAAAAATTGGCTGGCTCAGTGGTAAAGACTCCACCTGCAATGCAGGTGACGCAGGTTCCACATCTCTGTGTCAGGAAGATCCCCTGGAGGAGGAAATGGCAACCCACTCCAGTATTCTTGCTGAGACAATCCCATGGACAGAAGTGCCTGGCGGGCCACACAGTCCATGGGGTCACAAAGAGTCGGACACTATTAAGCACACATAAGCAAAAACTGTGTGAAATTAAAACTCTTGGCAATAACTATCAATTACTTTATTGCTTCACAAGGCTAACATAGTTACATGCTATGTGGTTTTCCCTCCTAACATTCCATATTTGTCACCTAGACACTGACCTAGGACCAGAGAACATACACAGTAGCAGCACCAAAGTTTGTACCCACATGCTAATGAACCTGGGGCAGGGGCCCTGGAAATCAGTGAGGGCTCAGGACCCTCCGACAACAAAGGCATATGCATTTCTATTCTCAGAAACCCTGTCAACCTGCACACACTATACCAAACTGAGGGGCAAACACAAGCCAAATGTTTGTTCTTCATGGAGTTTAGTTTCACTTGTAAGTCTCTTTAACTTTTCCAGGCTTTATGATACTTTATCATTACCGTTCACACTGAGTTTGGAATCTCAACCAGGAACTTCATGAGGCGAACAAATCGTAAAATGGCACACATGTAGGAGACAAGTACAGGTCAAATGACCAGAGGTTAGTCAGTCCCGAACTAACTAGTAGACTAATTGGTTCAAAGGGAGAACTGTAACAGCAGAGGCTGCATCACATTCTGAGGCAAGGAACCTCCTTATCTGCTGTTCCATCTGAGAAGTCAGGTTACAGGAAAACACCCAAGTGGACAATTTACACCTCCCTCCTCCCAGAGGAACGTGAGTAGAGCCATTGGTGACATCAGCCCACCTGTGTGCCAGCCTCGTGTTTCAATTCTAAGCAGACCAACAGGCACTGAGCACTGATGTTCCTTCAGAGCACAGCACCAGCACAGTGGAAACGCAGAGGAAGAAGACAGAACTCTGAATTCCTAGGCACTCATGAGCAAAGACAACAGACATTCAGAAAAGAAGAAACGATAGGGGAGCATGGGATAAGAAAGTTATAATCAGGGAAATGGTTTAAACCATCAGAACAGCTGGATTTATTAAGGTTAAACTACACAAACTGCAAATCCATAAATAGATAATTTATGAATTTAATAAGTTTTAATGTTGAAAAACTCAGCAATTAAGCTTTAGGCCTCTAGTCAAAATTATCATAGAATAAATCTAGTGATTTCAGAAGACTTTAATGAGGATTAAAGTACTACTATAAACTCATAATTCTAAGTATTTTTATAACAAGGATAAATTAACATCTACCTGTTTTCTACCTGGTTTCCTAGAACAAAGCTACGAAGAACCTCATAATTCTTTTGTCAATTGAGAAAAATTAGATTAATATAGCTAAACTCCACAATTTACAATGAGTCTTCCAAAATAACCACAAGTATAACAACTATCTATTTTCAAAGATGTCACTGAATCTAGACAACAGTTGTAAAGACAATGAGCAAAGGAAACATATGTAACATCAACAACTAAGTCTAAGGTTTATCACATAAATCCATTTGATTTAAACTTTACTATTTTACTTTTTAGGAAGATGAACTATTATAAATAGTAAAATAAATGCTAAATCTCACTAATATGTCAGGTGGCATATGGATCTCTGAATAAGGAAAATTAATGTACTGTCAATAGGAGAAATGTTAGAGATGAGCTGCTTGCTAGAAACTCAGAAGTCTCACGTGTCTAAGCACAGCAGGCTGTGAACAACCTACCTATTCTTAGGGCACTTCTTCCTAAGCCATCCTTTTCTTTACCTTTAAAAAATTTATACTTTAGTTTTAGCCATTAGACATGTAAGAGATGAAATACACTAAGTTATAAAGGTAAGCCTGGGAACAGGCAGGGAGTGTTACGGAGGTTCAGTGTGAGGAGCCATCCACCCACAGCAGTACCTACCTTAAACAGCGCATATGCTGTTAGTGCATTTCCACTCTGGGAATTTTTCAGAATGTTCACTATACTGTCAGGTAACCCAATAAGTTCTAGAAAAGGAACGACATTCACTCCTCTAAGAAAGAAACAGAAAGTAATTTATATGTATATAAACTTTGGGGGGTAATTATTTTCAAAAGATTACCTGAAAACATCAAAACCAAATTTTGTTTAAAAGTCAATTCTGCATCACCAAGCACACTCTAACTTCACTCTAAAGGAACAACGTGCATGAACACCAGCATCCCACTGTTCACAGCTTCTGCTCATGGACATCCCTCATTAGCACACTGAGAAAAATAGAATCATTTATCAGGGCAAAATTAATAGCACTATGTAACTTAAGAAAAAAGGATCAGAATCATTCACCTGATTGTGGGATCTTTAGTTCCTTAGAATGATCCAACTCAAACTCTTAAGACCTAATATTTTTGCCTCTAAAATTACATGTCAAACTATACTATTACCATAAAAGCAAGGGATATTATAAGCACTTACTGTGTTATTTTGCAAACAATAAATGAGTTTATGGGTTTGATGAAAACTTCAATGATTCTAAAAAGATGCTTCTACTTCTACCTTCTCAAAAGGCACCCGAAGAAGCAATTATCTTAAACTGCAAGAAATTTTTGAAGGGAGGGAGAGAAGGCAGATACAGTTTCTAATCTAGCTGGTAAACCCTAATTGCTTTTTAGTTTCCCTGAGTGTCGAGTTTGTCACACTGACATATTTGTGCTCTTCTGCTCTCTCCCTCACTATCCATACTGGGTTGGCTAAATGTTTCCAAAACATTGCAGGAAAACCCAAACAAACTTTCTGGCCAACCCAGTAGTTTTGCAGATGTTCGGCTTTGACCCCTAAATCACAAGGTTCTCATTCTGTGCTTCTCCTCCATAAGCACAATCATCACAGGAAACTTAACATATAGGATAGTATATAGTTAACAGTACATTATTTAATGTTAAAATTCCCTGTATTGTCCCACGTCCCTTGTCACTATCTTCTCCATGTTTTCCAGTTTTTCTCCAGAAGTGCTACCCAGCATATTCTGTTGAGGAGGAAGGCAGGATGTCTTTTTTTGACGCTGAGACTTTTGTAGCTCCTGGGCCAGTTGTGTAGTAGAACAGCGCTTCCCCTCCCCCACCCCCCCACTTGGATTTGTCTGATAGTTTCCTCATGATTAGATCTGGGGTAAATGTTTCCTGACAAGAAAGCTGCAGAGCTGATTCTGTGCCATCAGAGCTTCATAGCAGGAGCCCCAGGATCAGTCAGTCCCGTCACTGATGTGAGTCTTACTTGTGGTTAAGGTCTGGTCCCCTGTACTCTTGCTCTTTATAATAAAGAAAGGGAACAGCCTGGATTCATTATTATTATAGTGGTTGTAATCTCCTAGTTTATTTTTAACATTAGAAATTAATTTGGTTAACTGGGAAAAGTTGTCCCTCTCTGATCTCACTATATAATACTAGGAGATCAGAGAACTTTTTCCAGCTAAAATCAAATCAGATAAACCCAGCATCTAGTTGGTTGAATTGAAAACTTCAACATTACATTAAAATCATCTCACAGTCAAAGGTAAGATTTACTGCCATTCAAACATACACTAATATTTTCTAAGTATGACTTCCCTTAGAACAAACTGACTTTTAATTTCTCAAGTGTTAAGGATCTAACAAAAACATTAGGGACTGTTCTGGAAAGCAACATACCCTACCTAACATAACTGAGCTATGTGATGCTGTAACAGAACCTGACCAGCAGTCATGGCTGGGCAATAGAGCTGGGTCTGGCCACCAAATTTTCATGCTGAAAGAAAGCCAAAGGTAGGTGGTGGTGGATAAGGGATAGGACTTTAAAGCCTAATTAATTAACATCACTAGATTATTTGAGGGTCTAATTTTTTGGTTATAGAACTCCTTTACTGAAGGCAAGGAAAAATAAGCAGAAAAAAAGTACTCTTAATAGTCCAAATAAGAATCTCATATTCAATTAATTAAAAACTTAGCTTTCTCCCCCTCTGGTCAGGAGGCTGAATGCTTATTAAAAGCAACCTAGGGAAGGCAAAAGAAACAAGAAAGAAACTCATCATCAGTCACAAAACCAAATCAGAAAAATCCTCAATGGCTCCAAAAAGAAAATTTGGTATGTAGAAAGCCATGCATTAAACAGAAGAAATGAAGATCTATGAAATTTTTATGCAAAATGGTACACAATCTTAGGCTCCGTTAAAAAACTAAGGGCAATTCTGAAGAATTCTATGTTACACATGTCCAGAAAATGTCATTAATAAAAAGATAACTCCATAAAATGCACATACAAAATCTCTGCAAAGAAAGGAACAATTCTTAAAGAAAATGATACTAATAAAGAAGGAAGTAACTGTGTAACAAGAACAGAATGCAGAGAAAGACACGAAAAGGAACAAAATAGCATCAATCAAACAGGTTAAAAAAAAATTCTTTTTAGAACACTGGCAAAGAAACACTTCTAGACTTGTGTTTCCTAAGGATAGTCTCCATTCCATCATCTTTTAATTTAGTAAATAAACTCTTTCCAACAAGTGAGCTTTATAATACTTAATACCTATCAAACATTAAATATAACCCAAAACTGAAAATCAGCAATCTGTTGGAAAGTATAGAATAATTCTAAACCCACTAAGGAGTTCACGAAAACATCACAATGGTCTTCACTGTACATCTCGTCGCGTGCAGGATGATGGGCATGCTGCCCACTTGGTCACACCCAGGCCACAGCAAGAAAAGCCACACAGCACTCAGGGAAGAGGCACACGCTGGCACACCCAGTTCTGCTGGTGGCAGAAAGAAACTAGAAATCACAGGGAATCTGGTTGTACGTGAAACTCCTGCTCCTAAAACAGTGTGAATAACACAACTCACTTTAAAAGAAAGGAACAGTATTTATCAAGAAAGGTATATTGAGAAATTCTATATTTTAAGTGTACAACAAATCAACTTCTGATCAGAACAAAAGACCTTACCTTGACATTCATCAGATGTAACATTAAGGTATAAGTCTATAACTTGTTCATTTTTGTGTCTATGACAGATACAAGTCAGGCTTTGTAAAAATCTTACTAATTTCCAACCAAAATCATACCCAACCAAAATTATACACATGGCAAAATAAATTCTTTTCACAGTGATTAGCACTTTTAGCAATATCTTATTTAAGTACAAAGCTAACTTATGGTGCTGTCAAATTTCTGGAATCAGTTATTTTATTTCTGTGCTGTCCTAGATGCTGATGGGACATGAGCACAGTGATTAAGATTTGAAATCAGACTTGAGTTATTTTGGGGAAAAACTAAATTATTTTGACTTATTCTTGTTTAATCTGCTCTCTCCTTAATAAGATGGGAATAATTACATTACCTACTTCATATGGTTGCTATGAGAAATAATAGTTATAAAAATTTTAGTATAATATCTGCTGTACATAGTAAGCAAATGTTAGCTACTGTTATTAAAATGTGGAAAATAGCTATGAAATCAATCATCCTCTATCATCCTCTATCAGTTGAAGACATTAAAGCATTTAAAAAACTATTTAAAGGCTTTCATCAGTACAATTAACATTGTGATAAAACATGCTCAATCAAAAACTTACTTTATGGCTGCATAGTAAAATGTTCCAAACCAAACAGCAGAAGTTATTAGATGCACTGGAATCAAAACTTTTCCATATTGTCTAAATGTTTTCTTAAATCGTTGATAAAGACTAATAGATCTGTCTTGTAACGGATCAGCTTCTTCCTTTTTTTCGGAGGGAGGTCCTGAGGATGTGGCACTGGATGACAGAACTCTCTTGGATAAGATATCCTGCTCCCACTGTTTATGGTGAAAGACCCCTGGATGGGATGGAACAGCAATGAATGGCTTCCTTTCCTTTGCAACACACTGGGCAGTGGGTAAGTGCAGCCACCGTTTCTGAGGGCCCTGTACCACAACCACTCTGGATTCCGAGGTATACAAAAGTAATGGTCCCTTTATGTTTTGACAGTGTCCCAAAAGACCGGCTTTATGTGGTTCCATGCACGTCCTATGTGCCAGTCGGAATACAGTCTTTGGTACATTCCATTGCATTCTGAAGAATGGAGATTGATGGACCTCAGCTTCTATAGACACTAGATTAAAAAAAAATTAGATTATACATAGATTTCCATTGTAAACCAATCCACTTAAACATAAATTGTTAAGTATTAGGAAGTTAATAGACACTGTTACCAAATCCACAGAAATTAACATTAAGATATATAGTTCTAATATACCACAATTTTAAAATTTCATTAAAACACATCATTTAAATATGATACAGTAAACCACTGCAGCAGACATCATGAAGGGTAAGGTTTGGGGGCTGTTTTATTGCTACAAAAGAGGTATCTGTAGGGCTTCTCTCATTCTACAAAGAAGTAGTGTAGTATAACAGGAAAATCAGGTCTGGAAGTAAAATTGCTGGGCTATAATGTTTTGGGGTCATAATTCTGTGCAATTATCTCTTAGACTGGACTTGAGATGGGAATTTCAAGACCTGAATTCATCACTCTCCACATCCCCCTTCTCTGAAAACAGACCAACCAATCAGTCTCATTATACTTGTTTATTTGGCAAAATGCTTTATATCTTCAAATACATGGTCATCCAGAACCTGGTCTTTTGTTAAGTATCCGAGTAGGGGTATCCAGTTGTGATATGTTGCATATCTCTATTGTCACATCACATCATGGGCTACAGCACCCTCTTTACCTTTTAAGTCTAATCAGATTAGTGCAACAATTCCAGGAACACCATAACCAATTCAGAAAATTCATCCTCACAATTCTGTTCCTTTAGAACCACTCTTAGTACCAAAATATGAATCAGAAGGGTTATCCAGAGATATTGAAGGAACAGGAAAAAACACAGATGTTTATCTATATCTACCTATCGCTATAGGTCTTCCCAGGTGGCGCTAATAGTAAAGTACCTGCCTGCCAATGCAGGAGACATAGAGATGCAGGTTTGATCCCTGGGTTGGGAAGGTCCCCTGAAGGAGGAAACAGCAACCCACTCCAGTATTCTTGCCTGGAGAATCCCATGGACAGAGAAACCTGGTAGGCTACAGTCCATAGGGTCAGAGAGTCAGACACGACTGAAGCAACTTAACAGGCATGCACCTATCTTTTGGCTTATCTCTATCTAGATAGATATTTCTGTCTATTGAGTATCTATTATAAGGTTGTTTAAATAGATCTATGTTTATGTTAAGAACTGGCTTACACAATTGTAGGGGCTACACATTTTGATATGTGTAGGGTAGATCTGCAGGCTGGAAACTCAGACAAGAACTGATGCCACAGTCTTGAGATTTTTTTTTTTCTTCTTGAAATGCCTCAGTTTGAAATTTAGACTGAATGAGGCCCACCCACATAATGGAGGATAATCTCCTCTCCTTAAAGACAGTTGATTACAGATGTTAACAGATTTTCAAAATACCATCAAAATAACACCTCGATTAGCGTTTGGAAAAGACCCTGATGCTGGGCAAGATCGAAGGCAGGAGTAGAAGGGGACGATAGAGAATGAGATGGATGGATGGCATCACCGACTCTATGGACATGAGTTTGAGTAAGCTCCAGGAGTAGGTGATGGACAGGGAGGCCTGGTGTGCTGCAGGCCATGGGGTTGTTACAGACCACCAGGCTTCTCTGTTCATGGGATTTTTCCAGGCAAGAATACTGGCTTGCCATTTCCTTCTCCAGGGTACCTTCCTGACCCAGGGATCAAAGCCACATCTACCTGCCTCAGCAGGCAGGTTCTTTACTAACGAACCACTAGGGAAGCCATCCATAGCCAGGTCTAGTTGACAAAGCTACTCATCACACATAAACGCTTACAGATTTCTCAACCAAATCTTTACTTTCTATTATAGTAAAAAACCTTTTAAACAATGATGTCTTATGTGCTCAAAAAAAGGCAATAAAATTTCTGTAGGGACACTTTGGTTGAGCAGAGGAATTAACAGTTCTTCCAAAACTGTTTAGAGAAACACACCTTCCACAACCACCTCTTTTTCCTACATCCAAGAATAGTATCATTCCTAGGAAACTATAACATTATATCTATATTTATAAACAATTTTTATGTTTCAAAAAATGTGATCTTCAACCCTACAATAGAAATGACACCTTAAAATTACACACCTCTGAGTGCTCTCACTTTAAGGGATGGTATCTATGGAATTTGTTGCTTGCCTTTGACCAGAAAACTTACAAGTTACCACTTCATGTTTCTCTCAAGGGACAAAAGTCTAATATAAAACAGGAGAATTCCAAACCAGTCTGGGTGAATGGACCAAATAACCAAAACAGCACATAATCTTTTAAATGCGTTGAAATAAATCCTGTATGTCTTTTAAAAAAATGAGATTTTGAAAAATCTTTCTAGGTGATTCATTCATCCATAACCATCCCACTATGTGCCAGGCACTGTTCCAGGCATCTGGGTTAAATCACTGAACAAAACGATGATCCCTATCTTGCTAGAGTTCACATGCTAGCAAGACAACATCTATCCAGCTATTTTCTCTCTGAATATAATAACCCAAGCAGTAAGAAGTATCAAAACATTTTCTGAAAATCTACTATGTGCCAGTTAACTTCCAGTTCTGAGTCTGTCCTTAAACAGGCACTGTTTCATTATTAGCACAGTAGTCTCTGGGCTTTCCACGTGGCTCAGTGATAAAAGAAGCTGCTTGCCAAGGCAGGAGTTGCAAGAGACTCTGGTTCCATCCCTGGGTCTGGAAGATCCCCTGGAGAAGGAAAGGGCAATCCACTCCAGTATTCTTGGCTGGAGAATCCCATGAACAGAGGAGCCTGGCAGGTTTCAGTCCATGGGGTCACAAAGAGTGGAACATGACTGAACATGCACGGACATGGTCTCTGGAGTCAGGCTGCCTGGATCCAAAACCTAGCCCACTATTACCATTGCATGACCTTGGGCAAGTTACTTACCACTCATCTATAGAACAAAATAATCATAACAGCTATCCCACTGGATCATGTACGAGTTAAAAATGAATTCAAATATATAAAGGTACTAAAAGGTACTACTAGACTATCAGCTATTACTATTTTAATTTAACTTCCAGAAAACCAGTTATTACTCAGGCAATAGTGGGGAAAAATAACATTAATGGTAACTTTTAATTTTTATCTAGCTCATTTACTCCCTCCCTGGAGTAGAAAATGGCAGCCCATTCCAGTATTCTTGCCTGGGAAATCCCATGAATAGAGAAGCCTAGTGGGCTGCAATCCATGGGGTCACAAGAGTCATACATGACTTAGTGACTAAACAATAATTTACTCCCTCCATCTCTACTATCCTGAAGAGTTCTCCCTGTTCTTGAAACCAATGGGTAATCGTTAAATTCATTTCACCTATAACCTGCCTGATACTACTTTCTATTCACCTTTCTCTACACTCCCCGCCCCCTCCGTCTCAGAGTGTTGCTGCTGCTGCTGCTGCTAAGTCGCCTCAGTCATGTCTAGCTCTGTGTGACCCCACAGACAGCAGCCCACCAGGCTCCCCCGTCCCTGGGATTCTCCTGGCAAGAATATTGGAGTGGGTTGCCATTTCCTTCTCCAATGCATGAAAGTGAAAAGTGAAAGTGAAGTTGCTCAGTCGTGTCTGACTCTTAGCTACCCCATGGACTGTAGCCTACCAGGCTCCTCTGTCCATGGGATTTTCCAGGCAAGAGTACTGGAGTGGGGTGCTGTTGCCTTCTCAGAGTGCCCTACTTCTTTATTCTTTATCCCATAAATACCCAGAGCGCTTCACCTTAGGGTGAAAGTGAAAGTCTCTTAGTTGTGTCTGACTCTGTGGCCCCATAAACTGTAGCCTGCCAGGCTCCTCTGTCCATGGAATTCTCCAAGCAGGAATACTGGACTGGGTAGCCACTGCATTCTCCAGGGGGATCTTCCCAACCCAGGAAATTGAACCCAGGTCTCCTGCATTGCAGGTAGATTCTTTATCGTCTGAGCCACCAGGTAAGCCCCTATATATCCTATGCACAACAACTCATGGTGAAGTCTGGATAATATAGTTAGGAGGCTTTTAATCCAATGAGAAAATTTCTTAAGTCAAAATTAGACTCATTTTCTGTAAAATTACAGTAGCAACTCTCTTAAGAAACTTTAGCATCAGAACCAGCAAATATGGATATGCAATTACCCAGTTTTAAATGCATGGATGTGTAGATAGCACAATCTCCAGCACTATACCTTTGTTTAGGTGGAGAGCAAATGAACTTTAGGTGGAGAGCAAAAAATCTACTGTAAAAATAAGGATCAAAATAAGAATATGCCATGTGGAAAAACCTATTTCCCCAAGGTGTGAAAAGTAACAAGTACTTCTAAATCACTGTGTAAGTGAAAAAGT
This sequence comes from Antilocapra americana, assembly GCA_007570785.1. Classification (NCBI taxonomy): domain Eukaryota; kingdom Metazoa; phylum Chordata; class Mammalia; order Artiodactyla; family Antilocapridae; genus Antilocapra; species Antilocapra americana. The sequence continues at coordinate 40,554,316 of ML662445.1, forward strand.
GAAAGTGTTAGTTGCTCAGTCGTGTCAGATTCTTTGTGATTCCTTTGAATGTAGGCCAGGCTCCTCTGTCCACGGAGTTCTCCAGGCAAGAAAAGATACATTTTGTTTGTCATAGTGATTTTTTACAGATGTCAGCGGTGGCAGGCCACTAATTTATGTTTAGAAAAATAAACAAGATATTTAGTTGAATTTTTAGGTTTGATGCTTAAACTTTCTTGGAAGGATCACTGTCTATTTTTTTATGCATGGAGTATTTACAGGCATACTCAAAGTAACCTTGTGATATGAGGACAGTAATGATCTAAAAGGTGCACGCATCACTACAGTAATAAAAACAATAAACTTTGAAAAAAAATGAACTGAAGTTAATTCTCAACTTGGCTCACTGCATATAATAAAAAAAAAAATACAAGTACAGTCATCCGAAATTGATGGCTCACCCTCATTTGTTAAAAACAGGCCTCGTTCTTGGGGCAAAGTTTATAAAGAGTCAACAACCTCTGAAAGGTTAAAGCCCACAATTTAGAAGTGACTGGATTCTAAAGTACAGGCTGCAGACACTGCTTGCTTTTCCCCCAAGCGAAGTCTACTGGTTGCTGTAACTGCGCCTACTGACAGGTATGCAGGCCAGCACACCTATTTCCATAGCTGCTTTTAAAGGGTTCAAGTTTGGTAAGGAAGAATAGAAGACATATTTCTGATCACGTCTTTACACCATCTCGGTGGGAGGTGCTGAACCGCAACGCGTCAACCATCTTAGTCCACAGGCACAGTTTTGACCCTAGCGTCGGGGGTGGAAAACAGGAACGTGCGACACTCCGGTGGAAATTTGGCGGGGGGGAGGATGAACCAAACGAGTTGACTCCCCAGCCACCCCATACCAAAGTCCAGCCAACAGATACTATCACTAAAGCGTTTTTCAAAAACAGGTATGGGCTGTCCCGCTCCTCCAGAGAATGACCGAGCACGGCCCTCTCGAGGGAGGTCTGGCCGGAACTCCCAAGTGCTGCAGCAGGGAGCGACCCGCGAGGGAGCAAGAAGCAGCACGCCGCGCGCTTCCGAAGCGAGTCCGAGCTCGGGGTCTCCCGGCCCCTTCCGGCCGGCGTCCGAAGAAAGGCAGATCAAAGGCTGGAAAGCCGCCCCACGGACAGGGTTAGCAGGACACCCGGCCACTGCGAAGGGCGGGGTGACCTCTGTTCGCGCAGGGGCGCTCGCGCCGCGCACCACGCTGAGGAGGCCCCGCCGACCGCCCCGCCCCCAGAGGCCTCGACCCCCGTTACCTCAGGCCCTGAGGCCGCCGTGCAGCCCGGAGGAGCCGCTCGGAGACCCCTCGCGTCACTCCTCAGAGCGACCAGCAGAACGTGGGCCTGGCCGCCGGAAGCCGCGGGCTCAGGCGACCAGCCTCCCACCCGCCCGCCACGCTGTCCCTCCAACCAGGTTCTCGCGTCCCTCCGAGCCTTCGCCCTCTGCACGCCGCGCGCGGCACGCCGGGATTCGGGATTCCGGGCCGAGCGACCCGCGCTCTCCGGAAGTGGCGTCATAGCGCGCGCGTGGCGTGGCGCCGCTTCCGCAAACAGAGTCGCGGATGGCTGGAAGGTAAGTGTGGGGTAGCAGCGCTGGGCTCCGTCTTCTTTGTGTGTAGCCGTGGCCGCCCGGGTGGAAGGGGCATTCCGACCACTGGCTGTGCCGCTTCGGAGGGTGCTGACGCCCCTCTGCTCGGAGCCAGCCCGGGTTCGAGAGGCTGGAGAGCCGCTTCAGGCCCGGCCGTCTGCCCTGTGTGGTGGGCCGGAACCTGAGCCGGGCCGCGCCGGGGCGGCTCAGTGCGTCCTCAGGCACGAGGACCCCACCGGCCCACCGGTGGGTCCGGCGTGGAGCTCGCCTGCTTGAGCTCCAGCCCTCGGCCCGGTGATTCCTGAGAAAGCTCGAGTGTGATCGCTGCGCAGATCACGAGAGACAGATTTGGTTGTTTAAGCGGCTTCTTGTACCTGTCGACTCAGTCCTTTCTTGAGGGTTCCGAGAGGCAACCCTCTTGGGTCGGGACCTAACTCATTACTCAGCTTGGACTCTCAGTCTCACAGTCTTGTCCATCTGTGGGGTCGTTTGGAAATCTGTGTCGTTTATTCTGACCGAATTGTCTGTGGGACGTTTCATTGGTGGAAATGTCACAGATAAATATAAATTAACCTTTTATTCTCAATGGTGAATTTAGATACTACATTTCCAGACAGAATTAATTTTAGCTGGGGAAAAGTTACATCGTTTTATTTGAAATTAAAGCCAGTTTTATTGCCGTATTAGGAAAATGATTAGATAATCATTTTAAACAGTTTTACATTTCTTGGTAGGTTTTTTTCTCTTTGATTCAATTCTTGTTTTGGCACTTATTGATATTTTGTTACCTCAAATCTTGGATAGTGAAAGTTAATAGCCTTTGAAACCCTTCTCGATTTAGAGTGTCTTGTTTTTACCCATTCCATTAAACAAATTTATTTCTTATTCTGTTTCTTTATATGGAATACTTCATAACTTTCAAGCTCTGAATTTGCTGGATCTCACTGATTTTCTGACTTTTGCTTTTTCTTCTCTGGTTTGAATAATACAGCCTAACATTTTAAGTGGTGTATCAGTTGTAAACTTCTTGAAGACTGGCCTTCACTGGTGGCTCAGTGGTAAAGAATTCACTTTCCAGTGCAGGAGACATGAGTTCCATCCCTGATCTGGGAATATCCATCATGCCATGAAGTGGCTAAACCCCTGCACCACAACTATTGAGCCTGTACTCTGGAGCCAGGGAACCAAGACTGCTGAGCCCATGTGCCTCAACTACTGAAGCCTGGGCACCCTGAAGCCCATGCTCCACAAGAGAAACCACTGCAATGAGAAGCCGGTACACCACAACTAGAGAGTAGCCCCAACTCCCTGCAAAAAAAAGCCGGGAGTGGTGGGGAAGCAACTTCTTGAGGACTAATTCACACAGTGCCTTATTAAGCTTCTCTGTAGTACTTCACCGAACTTGTTGAGTGGCTTAATAAATTCTTGTCCAGTAAATAGCTCACTTATATTTTCCCATCCCATTTCATACATAAGCCTGAGAATATTTGAAAGAAACTAAACAGAGGCCTTACAAATAGCTGAAAAAAAGAAGAGAAGTGAAAAGCGCAGTGTTCCAAACAACAGGAAGGAGGAGTAAGAAAACCTTAAGTGAACAAAGAAATAGAGGAAGACAGTAGACTGGGAAAGACTAGAGATCTCTTCAAGAAAATTAGAGATTCCAAGGGAACAGTTCATGGAAAGGTGGGCACAATAAAGGACAGAAACAGTAAGGGCCTAACAGAGGCACCTAATTAAAAAGAATTGACAAGAATACACAGAACTGTACAAAAAAGGTGTTAATGACTCAAATAACCACAATGATGTGGTTACTAACCTAGAGCCAGACAACCTGGAGTGTGAAGTCAAGTGGGCCTTAGGGAAGCATTACTAGGGACAAAGCTGGTGGAGGTGATGGAATTCCAGCTGAGCTCTTTAAAATCCTAAAAGATGATGCTGTGAAAGTGCTGCACGCAATATGCCAGCAAATTTGGAACACTCAGCAGTGGCCACAGGACTGAAAAAGGTCAGTTTTCATTCCAGTCCCAAAGAATGGCAATGTGAAAGAATGTTCAAACTACTCAGTTGCTACTCATGTGCTAGCAAAGTAATGCTCAAAATCCTTCAAGCTAGGCTTCAACAGTATGTGAACCGAGAACTTCCAGATGTGCAAGCTAAATTGAAAAGGCAAAGGAGCCAGAGATCAAATTGCCAGCATCCACTGGATCATAGAAAAAAGCAAGAGAATTCCAGAAAAATACGTATTTCTGCTTTATTGACTAGGCTAAATTTAGCCTTTGACTGTGTGGATCAAAACAAAATGGAAAATTCTTAAAGAGATGGGAATACCAGGCTACCTTACCTGCCTTCCAAGAAACCTGTATGCAGGTCAAGAAACAACAGTTAGAATCCGACATGAACAACGGAGTGGTTCAAAATTGGAAAATGAGTATGTCAAGGCTGTATATTGTCACCCTAGTGATTTAACTTCTATAAAGTTTACATCAAGCAAAATGCCAGACTAGATTACTCACAAGCTGAAATCAAGGTTGCCAGGAGAAATATCAACAACCTCAGATATGCAGATGATACCCTGCTAATGGCAAAAAGCAAAGAGGAGAAAAAGAGCCTCTTGATAAAGGTGAAAGAGGAGAGTGAAAAAGCTGGCTTAAAACTCAACATTAAAAAAACCAAGGTCATGGCATCTGGTCCCATCAGTTCAATTCAGTCGCTCAATCGTGTCCGACTCTTTGCGACCCCATGAACTGCAGCACGCCAGGCATCCCTGTCCATCACCAACTCCCGGGGTCCACCCAAACCCATGGCCATGGAGTCGATGATGCCATCCAGCCATCTCATCCTCTGTAGTCCCCTTCTCCTCCTGCCCTCAGTCTTTCCCAGCATCAGGGTCTTTTCTAATGAGTCAGCCCTTCACATCAGGTGGCCAAAGTATTGGGAGTTTCAGCTTCAACATCAGTCCTTCCAATGAACACCCAGGACTGATCTCCTTTAGGATGGACTGGTTGGATTTCTTTGCAGTCCAAGGGACTCTCAAGAGTCTTCTCCAACACCACAGTTCAAAACCATCAATTCTTCACCTCTCAGCTTTTTTATAGTCCAACTCTCACATCCATACATGACCACTGGAAAAACCATAGCCTTGACTAGATGGACCTTTTCAGCAAAGTAATGTCTCTGCTTTTTAATATGCTGTCTAGGTTGGTCATAACTTTCCTTCTAAGGAGTAAGCGTCTTTTAATTTCATGGCTGCAGTCACCATCTGCAGTGATTTTGGAGCCCAGAAAAATAAAGTCAGCCACTGTTTTCCACTGTTTCCCCATCTATCTGCCATGAAGTGATGGGACCGCATGCCATGATCTTAGTTTTCTGAATGTTGAGCTTTAAGCCAACTTTCACTCTCCTCTTTCACTTTCATCAAGAGGCTCTTTAGTTCTTCATTTTCTGCCATAAGGTTGGTATCATCTACATATCTGAGGTTATTGCTATTTCTCCCATCATTTCATGGCAAATGGGGAAAAAATGGAATCAGTGAGAGACTTTATTTTCTTGGACTCCAAAATCATTGCAGATGGTGACTGCAGCCATGAAATTAAAAGACACTTTCTCCTTGGAAGAAAAGCTATAACAAACCTAGACAGCATTAAAAAGCAGAGACATCACTCTGCTGATAAAGGTCCGTCTAGTCAAAGCTGTGGTTTTTCCAGTAGTCATGTATGGATGTGAGAGTTGGACCATAAAGAAGGCTGATTGGCAAAGCATTGATGCTTTCCAACTGTGATACTGCAGAAGACTCTGAAGAGTTCCTTGTACAGCCAGGAGATCAAACCAGTCAATCCTAAAGGAAATCAACTCTGAATATTCATTCAAAGGACTGATGCTGAAGCTCCAATACTTTGACCACTTAATGTGAAGAGCCCACTCATTGGAAAGGACCCTGATGCTGGGAAAGATGCAGGAGGAGAAGGGGATAACAGAGAATGAGATGGTTGGATGGCATCATCTACTCAATGAACATGAGATTGAACTCTGGAAGATGGTGAAGAATAGGGAAGCCTGTCCATGGGGTCGCAGAGTTGGAAACGACTTAGTGACTGAACAACAACAGTCATTACGTAGCAGGCTGGGTCTTGAAACTTTCTACTCTCTTCACTTTCTACCTGATTCTGACATCCATTGCAAACTAAGGATTTTACTAGTCCCAGTCTTTTCCTGCTCTTAGTTTTCAGTGCCCCTAGGCTAAAAGAAATACCTAACAGTTTCCTTAAGTGGTTTAATCCAAACAATTTATGTGTGTCCTAACAACTTTATTAAAAAAAATAATACACAGATTGAAAGGAATAGTGTTTAGTTCTTAGTTATCATAAATGCATAGTAATAGAATGTGTACATCTGTTGAGTACTTGACTTCTTCTCAAGCCTTGAAATTAGATTTGACACCAACTGTTTCTTGTTTTACTTTGATTTTCTGTGGTACCACCAAAGTCTTAGCTTCACAAGGTTCTGTTGTCATTTAAAGAAAAATATAGTGCAAGCTACTCAGTTGAAACTGTGCTTTAGTTAATGGTGTATCTGATATTTTCTAGGTGTCAGATATCACTAGATTTTCATTAAACTTTAAAATATCCTGCTGTGCCCATGTGAATTTGATATAGTGTCTAGCACACATTTTGGGAGTCAAGGCTGTAGAGTAAGGGTCAGGATAGAAATGGCACTGACTTTATTTCCTATGATGACTTTTGTCAGCTTTAATGTCAGTGGTGACTTTTATGGATTAGATTGTGGAAGTATTTGGGGATTATAATTAGTACTTCATTAGCATTTTTAGAAATTCATGTGCCGTATGTATCAGTGTTGTTTTCAGTATTCTCTAATCAGTTTTTTAAAATTCTTACTTGATTACTGAAATTAAATGGCCAACTTCTGATTTAAATTGCTTTTAAAGTCTCACCGTTATGTTTACCAGTAATATCAAATTTTTACCATTCCAGTGTTAGTTCATGAAGTTGGACCATCATTTAATCAAAAATGGAAAATTCTGCAAAAGCAGAAGAACATGAAAAAATCTTTCATAAAGAAGCAAAAACATCATTAGATTCAGAAACAGAGTCATCATTCATTATTAATGAAAATGCAACCTCTCCTGGGACTGGTCTTTCTGCAAAGGCTCCTACTTGTGGGCAAGTAAACACACCAAAAAAGAGAAAAATGGAATTTGAGGATGATCTTGTAAAGGAGAGTTCTAGTTGTGGGGAAGACACTCCACCCAAGAAAAGAAAACTTGATGCTGAAATTGCCCCAGAGGAAAAAGGTTCTGGTGATGATGAAGGCATTTTAAGGAAAAGAAGAATAGAAACTGATGGTTTGCCAAAAGATGAACCTACTGGAGATGGCACTCAGAAAAGAAGAAAAATAGAACTTGAAGATGTTCCTGAAAAGCAAAAGGTATTTTGAATGCGCTTTTTAAAATTCATAATGGAATGTGTCAGATTGAATGTGGAGCAGTTATGAAACACCTTTTTTTAAAAACATAATTTTAATAACTTAAGGGTTATTTTTTTTAACTTAATTTTTAATTTATATTGGAGTATTGTTGATTTGCAGTATTGTTAGTTTCAGGTGTACAGCAGCATGGTTCAGTTATATCCATTCTTTTTCAGATTCTTTTCCCATACAGGTTATTGCAGAATATTGAGTAGAGTTTCCTGTATAACAGGGAACTTGTTGATTGACTCTTGTGTATAGTAGTGGGTATATGTTAATCCCAAAGTCCTAATTTACCACTTTCCCCCACCTTTCCTCTACCTTTCCCCTTTGGTAACCATAAGTTTAATTTCAAAATCTATGAGTCTGTGTTGTAAATGAGTTCAGTTGTATCATTTTTTTAGATTCCACCTTTAAGTGATGTCATATGTTTGTCTTTCTCTGACTGATTTCTCTTAGTATAATCATCTCTAGCTCCATCCACATTACTGCAGATGGCATTATTTCAGTCTTTTTTGTGGCTGCATAATATTCCATTATGTGTGTATACACACACATATATATCACATCTTCTTTATCCATTCTTTTGTCAGTAGACATTTAGGTGCTTCCCCATCTTTACTATTGTAAAGAGTGCTGCAGTGAACATTGGGGATCATGTATGTTTTTGAATTCTGGTTTTCTTCTGATACATGCCCAGGAGTGGTATTACTAGATCATATAGGAGCTCTATTTTTAGTTTTCTAAGGAACCTCCATACTATTCTCCATAGTGGTTGTACCAGTTTACATTGCCACCAACAGTGTACAGGGTTCCCTTTTCTCCATACCCTCTCCAGCATTTATATTTGTAGACTTTTTGATAATGGCCATTTTGACCTGTGTGAGGTGATACCTCACTGTAGTTTTGATTTTCATTTCTCTTTTATTTAGATAAAACTTCTGCTAATGAGATAATTTTAATCTTATTTTGGCAACCTTGACTAAACACTTGAAAGGGAGTTTTTATAGCTTGCTTTTTTCTTAATTGTTTTCAAAAAGACACCCGTGTAAGTTTCAAATGATTTACCTATTTTCCTTTTTAATTAGGTTTTTATCTCTTTTTTGTGTCCAAAGTATTTGATATTATCACTTAAAATGATAGATTTCTAGATGATACCCAGTTTTACATTTCTTTCTTAATGTAATTCTTTAAACTGTGTTATTTCCGTTTCTTATTAGGGAAGTTACTTAAAGCCTGGTATTTAACAAGAATATCATAAAGCAAGGGATAGCAAATAATTTTCATCTGGGAATACTATTTTGTGATGGGATCTGAGATGGAGTCTGTACTACGCAATGAATGAGTAAAATGCTGTCATCACTCCTCAGGAAGAAAGTGGCAGACAAGCCAGGTGTTTGTCATTGGTGGATTGTAGACCTTTGTAAGAGAGAGAAGCTTGTATTGTAAACATGGTTTTCAAACTTTTACTAGCAGTGGAACCCTTTTTTCAAGTGAAAATCTTCAACCTTTTACCTGTTTTTCATACCAGATGAAACACTTTGGTTGACCAGAAAGTAGGGGGATCTGAGGCCCTTTACTTATCTGGCACTTTTGCAGAATGCTTGAGGTCTTAGTACAAATTGAAATTTGAATTTGGTTAATAGCAAATAATAGAAATCACTGACACTGAATGTAGACTGTTGCATTCCCATCTCTTTGTGAATATTAGCTCATGTAATGCCCACAAAAATTTTATAATAATATAGTAAGTATATTATTTCCATTTTGTTTTCTTGTAGGAACTTCATTGACTACTGACATTTACTGAACTGAATAAATCAGAACTCTGGAAATATACTGGTTCACATTAACACCAAAATTCTATAGATGAAAAATTTTTAATAGATTTTTTAAAAGTGGGAGCAGAGGAAAATCTGTGGGATTTCTGTGGTTCTACTACAACTTAATGAAGTATACCAGTCTCAGTAGTATTTTATCCATATATAGATCAGATGCTCTTTTAGACTTATTTAAATGTTTCATGTTCAGCTTCTTAATTTTGTGCCATTTTTCTATTTTCAGAACTTGGAAGAAGGACACAGCTCAGCAGTGGCTGCTCACTACAATGAACTCCAGGAAGTTGGTTTGGAGAAGCGTAGCCAAAGTAGAATTTTTTACCTAAGAAATTTTAATAATTGGATGAAAAGTGTCCTCATTGGTATGTTTGTTTTTTGATTTACAGTTTTCTTAGTTTCAGCTTATGTTTCATTTTTTTCTCCCTAAGTGGTTAATCATACACAAAGTGACTAGATCTTTAGTTACCTTGGCTTTGTAAAACTGGAGCCAAAACTGAAATTAGGCCTTTGAGATAAATTCTTTTCATGTTTACTAATGGTTGACTCCATAAGATATTAATATTGAGTTATTTAGGTTTTCAGAAGGCAGTATGCTTTTATATTTAGAATTAAGGTTACCTAGTGCTATTAAATAATCTGTTTTACTGTGGTAGTTTTGGAGCAATCCTATATTATTGAATGAAACATTTGGGTTCCATTAAGTTAAGATGGGCAGTGGCATGGTTTTTTATCTCTGGGCCTTTAATGAGTTGGTAAAGGTCATCATTTGTATTGATTATTCAGTGAACTTGTTCTTTTCTTCTGGGGAGAAATAAAGTTTACTTTGAGGATTGATGAAGACATTCAGCTTTTTGGACATCATATTTGTCTATGAAAACTCATTTTTGAATTTAAAATGGAAGTCAGTGGAGGAAATTTAATTCTGAAAATATTTATTGCTTTCTATATCAAATATATTAGTCAGCCACTTACCTGAGATTAGAGAATTTATAAAAGCCAGTAAATGTTGAAGTTTTTCACAAAAAGTTTTTTTAGTTTTGGTTTCTGTTTTGTTTTTTTTAAAAGCCAGCCTCAGAAAAAGTGAGAATGCTTGCATAATTAAACTGAGAAGAGTAAAGTGCCATTTATGAATGCTTTCCACTTGTTTTGACAATATTTTAGAAATTTTAAAAGATAAATTATCCATCCTGAAAAGTGTTAGGAATGGGAACTGGACTCATTTCAGATACATTTTAGTATTTTTCTCTCTCACTTTTGTTTTTAATATTCATGCTTTATTACAAAAATAAGGTTATTTGACTCTGCTACTTGTCACCCAGGGTAAATGAATAAACTCTTTAAAAAAGGTGTTTTTTTAGGGTTACTATTATAGCTTCTTAAAATCTATATTGATAAAGTAATCTTTGGACCTTATTCCTAATTTCTTAATTTTTCTCTTCCTTTCTTCATCATCCTTAGTAATGTGCATAACTTATCATTGAGTATTTTTCCTTAGGTGTCACTTACTCATATATTTATTCATTGAATAAATATTTTTAAGTTCAGTCATATTTTTCACGTTGCTAGTTGTATTATTTTTATAAACAGGGAAATAGGTAGTTTTTATTATGAAAACACTACGTCAGGCAAAAATGTATCTCTCAGCATATTCCTGGTGATGGTTTCTTCTTCAGCTGTTCCAGCAGCTCTCTCAGCGGGTGCTTTGCTGTCTACACCTATCTTTCTGGTCCTGCTGTAATCAATGCGCTCTGTGCCAAATTACTTTGCTGTCTTTTTTTTTTTTGTCTTCTCAACACCCATTCTTTGCCATTCATTTTCTCTTCCTTGCTGTTTATAGCTAGTGATAGTTGAGTGTGATGCTTAAATGTGATAAAGGTAACTTGAGTAATGTTTCATGAAGATTTCCCCTTTCATTAATCTTATTTTGTGGGAGTAAAGAGATTTTAGCATTCTTGCTGTTGTTTTACTCTTTGCAGATTACATATTATGCTGTTTTTTTTAAGATTCATAGCAGAAAGTTAAATATTGAACACTTATACATCTGTTGAAATCACTTAAAAAATCCTATGGACAGTGAAAGCAGAAGTATTTATACAGAATATTCTAGCAGTCAAAATATTACATAGGAAATAAAAAGCATTAAGCTCAGAATGATAAAGATAGAATAGATCTAGGGTTCAGTATTTTATCCAGTGTTAGAATTGCTGAATATTTCATTGTCTAAGAATATTAATATGCCTTTAACTGATATTTGAAGCATTTGGCTATTGATATAGGGGACATACTAATATCATCCATTGATTATTAATGTGATTTGGTAGATTGAGATTCCATTTTTACTTCAGAGTTTTAAAAATTCTGATGACAGTAAAGAGGTTTATATAGTTTTTTGACTAGTTCTTGTGTTTCTTCTGGAGGTAAGCTTGGCATCTTATATCAAAATCAAGCTCTCATGATCCCATAATTATTTTCATCTTATTAAGTGTATAAGAAGCCAAACACTTAGCTTTGTAAAGAGAACTATAACGAATTATGAGTAATTAATTTTTCTCTTATCAGGAACAAGTGTTGGGTATTCTTGTATTAATTAGAATTTAAAATGTTTGCTATTGACCTGTCAAGATCATGCAGCTTTTCTGTACTGTTAAACTTCTGTTTAATCAAATGAGAGAGACAAAATGTTTGCTGTTTAATGTTGAATCAAATTCTGAAAATAACCTCCAAACACCTGTCTTAGTTTCTGAAATACCAGAGACATACTCTTTCTTCTTTAATACTGAAGAAGAGTCAAGTTAATTAACTCTTAACCAAATTTGAAATATTTCCCAAAAGTTATGAATTAATTACATAAATGACTTTATATTACATGTCAGGCAGAAGTTAGTACATTACTAAGGGTAACAGTTTATGCTTTAGTGAAAATAGAGAAGAGCATTTATTACTTATTTCTCTTTTAGGGGAATTTTTAGAAAAGGTGAGACAGAAAAAGAAACGTGATATCACCGTTTTGGACCTAGGATGTGGTAAAGGTGGAGATTTGCTCAAGTGGAAAAAAGGAAGAATTGACAAGCTAGTTTGTACTGGTAAGAGAGATAATGACATGGGAAGGAATGCTTTGTGGCCAGCCAGGTAAATGAAAATGAGAAAGATCTATTATGGGCATAACACTGAAATACAATACCATAAGATATCTGAGGGCTGTGCATGAGACAAGTGTTTTTTAAATGAGGAATGAGAATTCATTGATGGTGTTAAGACCACGGATGATTAAGGTCATGTCGGACTCCGTGTTTGAAGCACAAACTTGGAAAAGCTTTCACTGGTCACAGATAGGACAGTTTCTTAAATTAAAAAAGGCAGTAATTATAGTGAATGGAAGCACATGAAATAAAGGGAAAAAAATCTCATAGTTCAGACTTGGAGTGAGCAAGGAAACTTACTCATTATTCTGGAATGTATAAACAAAGGCAGAAGGTATTTATCTTTTCTAACCCTATATGAACCATATTTCAGTGTAACCAAATGGTTGAAAAGACAAATTCCTGTTTATTGAAAAATCATAATGAATAAATTTTTCCACCCTTGATGAAATAGTGGCTCTAAGCTGCAGTCATTAAAAGATGCTGAAGCTGTTAGGAGAAAAGTTGAAAGGAACTTAATTGGATTAATCAAGCACCTGAACCTCCCAGTCAGTCTTCATTCGGAAGAGGGGCAGACAGACGTGTTCCTTCCCGTCTGAGGAGCCATGGAAGTGCACAGCACTGCCTGTGGAGTCATGATGCCTAACTCGGCACTTCTCACAGTTTCTGGTTTATGACCTCAGAACACTCTTAAAAATGATTAAGGACCCCAGAAAGCTTTTGTGTATGTAATTATATCTACTGATTATGGAAATTAAAACTGACAATTTTAAAAATAGCTTTAATTTATTACAAATAAAATTTAGTGAGAAGACTAGCATTTTAAAAATATTTTTGCAAATTCTTTTTAAGTCTATAATAATAAAAGACAGCTGAATTTGCACCCCTGTTGCTGCATCAGTATGTTGTGATGTGTTATTTGATGAGCAGTTGTGAAATGAAATATTTTAATAGCTTTTTCAAATAATTAAGGATATTCATCTTTGATACTGCATCAGAATTTGGCAAGTGTTAGTTCCTTAAAGCTTAGTTACAGCATGGAATCTGAAGCATAACAACAAATTTCTATGTTCTGTTATGTTTAACTCCATTAAATCCGTCTTGCACTTTGCCCTGCAAGATTCTGTTCACTAAAATTATGCAAATCTTCTAAATGTTGGCATCAAGAAATCACATTGGTTTAATATCACCATCAATGAGAAAAGTCTTTAGTATTGGGACGATGCCCAGCCTATCGTGATAGAAACAGTTTTTTCAGAGTTGTAGTTTCCACTTGAAAGCTCAGGTTTATCATCGATAACAAATACCATCTGTAGTTTTCACTTTTTTCATTTTGAAGAAAAAGTCTGCCAAATTACCAGGTCTGAATAGCCAGTCTGTCTGTCTGTAGTTCTTCAAGTGAAAACAATTTTTGTATGAAAAAATTGGGCAGTACAGCTCACAAACAGTCACACCAGTCCTGTTCAGATAGACTTCGTTGTGTAGCAGAAATGTTCTGAAGATTTTATAAAATTAATTTTTACTGCTTTATCAAGGACATTCCTAAAGGAAATTGGCTTCCCCCTTCCCCTTTTTTTCTTTCTGAGCTGGTTTATAGCAGTGAAAAATATATTAAGAATTACCGGTATCATTGGTGCTCCTACCTTATATTCATGACACGGTATCAACTGTTACTTTTGTGTGTTAGTCACTCAATCATGTCTGACTCTGCAACTCCATGGACTGTAGCCCACCAGGCCCCTCTGTCCATGGACTTCCCCAGACAAGAATTCGGGAAGTGGGTAGCTATTCTCTTCTCCAGGGGATCTTCCTGACCTACAGATTGAATCTGGGTCTCCGGCATTGCAGCTGGATTCTTTACCATTGAGCCACCAGTCAAGTCTACTGAAAGGACTGATGCAGAAGCTGAACCTCCAACATTTTGGCCCCCTGATGCAAAGAGCTGACTTATTGGAAAAGACCCTGATGCTGGGAAAGTTTGAGGGCAAGAGGAGAAGGGGGCAGCAGAGGATGAAGTGGTTGGATGGCATCACTGACTCAATGGACATGAATTTGAGCAAACTCCAGGAGATGGTGAAGGACAGGGAAGCCTGGAGTGCTGCAGTCCATGGGGTCACAAAGAGTCAGACACAACTGAGGGACTGAACAACAACATCCACTGGTGCTTCTGTACCTGCAGTGCAAGTCTCAACACTGGGAAAACACAAATAACATTTTATTAAGAAAACATAAAGAGCTGAGTGTACAGAGTTAGGTTTTATAATTCTAATTGGAATCTAAACTTTCTGTTTAAAACTTTGAATAAGCATTGAAAAATCATGATAGAACTTGTCTGTTGTCAGTACTTATTGAGAAAGTGTTTACTTCATTTCTGAAAAATATTGGTCATTTGCATTGGTACAGAAGACTTTCTTCTCCCTTGTTTTGAAGGAAATAGAACCTTTTTGCTTTTCTAAGGCCAGATTCCCTGCCAGGGTTTAACAGTTGAGATGAAATATAGATTATGCCATTTTTGTGTTTCTGATGTAACTCTGTGGGCCTCTGCTGACACCACTGACGCCCCTTCCCCTTCCAGATATTGCTGATGTTTCTGTCAGACAGTGTCAGCAGCGGTATGAGGACATGAAAAGTCGTTGTCGTGATAATGAGTATATTTTCAGTGCAGAATTTATAACTGCTGATTGTTCAAAGGTATGTGTTTTTTTAGAAGTATGTCTTTTTATATTTTTAGTTTGAATAAGTGATTTGTTTTAAAAATCAGCTCATTTTTAAAAAATGTGCTTTGAAACATTAAAAATATTAGGACATGCATTTTTAATTTCAGCTAGAAATTCCATTAATGATACATTTCCTTAAATGACCCACTTCTGGTAATTTTTAGCTTTTAATACTTTTACTTTGGAAAGTATTTGTTGCTTTTCTGTTTGGACACTATTTTCTAGTATTTTGAAATAGATCTGTGCTTAGGTTTTGTTTACCTTGTAATTTGTTTGGCCGACTTCCCAACATGTCACAGTCTGGTGACACCTGTTTCTGAATCTCTTTGACAGCTGAAGTTCAAGACTACAGAGGCACTTGAAATGCTGAAAATCTCCCCCTTGAACTTTTATCTCTCTTTTCTGAATTGTTAGCTCATTAAATTACTATAGATACCTTTAATTACACGTTTTGTTTGCAGTTATGAAAGTGGAAAGAAGTGGTAGTATACTGCTAGAAAGTTAGAAACCTGTAAAAAAGGTTTTAAATTTTTCATTTTTCAAAATTTCCAAGGGAGTTCTCTGGCAGTCCAGTGATTAGGATTTGGCGCTTTCACTGCTGTAGCCCAGGTTCAATCCCTGATTGGGGAATTAAGAGCCTGTTAGCTGCATGGCACAGCCTAAAAAATAAAAAATGTCTCAAAGGCCAGCTTTGTGTTTTTCATAAACCCAAGTTATAGGTCAGTATCATTTTACTTCAGTTTTCCAGTAAAGCCAATTAAAGAATCAATTCCTTTAAATGTCATGTTTGTTTGATGTATTTTTAGTATGATTCCAGAATCTCTAGTTTTTAAAATTACCATGAAAGTGGGAATCAAATGCTACTGAACCAGAAAGAGAGAACATTTTTATTATGATCCTTAAGATATGTAATGATAGAGGATAGGTTAGTCGGAGGGCATGTCAACTTTCATTTTAAGGATCCTAATAGAAATTTACTAATTATGTTGCAGCCAACTTCAAAATCTTGACCCATTATCATTTGTTTCAGGAACTCCTGACTGACAAGTTTCGTGACCGAGAAATGTGCTTTGACATCTGCAGTTGTCAGTTTGTCTGCCATTACTCATTTGAGTCCTATGAGCAGGCTGACATCATGCTCAGAAATGCGTGTGAGAGACTGAGCCCTGGAGGCTATTTTATTGGTACCACTCCCAATAGCTTTGAATTGATGTAAGTACTTTCATATATTGTGGTTTATAAAATACTCAAAATTAAGCTTATTTTAGAGCAGCAGATGTTTATCAGAAATAGAGTTTATAGAAGGGCTGAGTACTTTGATAATGTATTTGTGTAGATACTCTGGTTTTAAATTAAAAAGTCAGACTTACAGATGAACCTTTAAAACATCTTTGTGTGTTAGTTGGGGACTAATGGTGCATTGAGCCAGAAAGCCAGAGGTGGTATTGCTAGATAAACTCCAGATCAGATGAGACTTAACCAGCTGTCATGATAGTGAAGCCTACTTCTAGCATAGTTTTGTTAGTGAGATTGTTAATGATATTTTAGCATATTGGTTCTTAAAAGTAGCTCAGACCCACTTAACAGCTATAAATTGCATCATGTGTGTTCCCCCCCCATATTTAATCTGATCAAAATAAATTTGACCTAATAATGGCTTTGATTTTTGGTTTTTTTTTTTTTTTGGTTTGGGGGTAACTTATAGAAGACGCCTTGAAGCTTCAGAAACAGAATCATTTGGAAATGAAATATATACTGTGAAATTTCAGAAGAAAGGAGATTATCCTTTATTTGGCTGCAAATATGACTTCAACTTGGAAGGTGTTGTGGATGTCCCTGAATTCTTGGTCTATTTTCCATTGCTAAATGAGTAAGAATGTCATTAATCTGTTATTCTCTTTTGGGGGCTTCCTAGGTGGGTCTAGTGGTAAAGCACTCATCTGCCAATGCAGGAGATGTTAAAGATGAGGGTTTGATCACTGGGTCAGGAAGATCCCCTGGAAGAGGGCATGGCACCCCACTCCAGTGTTCTTGCCTGGGGAATTCCATGGACAGAGGAGCCTGGCAGACTACAATCCATAAGGTCACAAAGAATCAGACACAACTGGAGTGACTTAGCACATAGCACATTCTCTTTTTGCATAAGAATGAAGGTAAAGGGGGGAAAATCAGTATTTCTATTTGTCTCTTATTTTAAGTGGGATCTTACAAAGTAAAACCTGAATAATGACAAAACCAAGACTCATGGTTGGTGCCATAGGTCACTTACAGCTTTACTCATTAGGTTCTTTTATTCCTGAAACTATTTTATCCTGTAGGCAAGAAAAGGAAGCCTGTTGCATGAAATAACTGACAAATAGAAATAGCAAAAGATTGGTTTTTAAGTAACTACTGGTACTTGGGTAACTAAAATTAGTCCTCCCAAAGTAGGGATCGTCTTTTTGACAGGAATAGGTATTAAAAGTTGTTTTATATTTCACTATAGCTTATGAAATTGTCTGTGACTCATGGCAGTGGTGATAGTAAAATCCTGATTCAGGAATGTATTCATGAACCTGAATGTCTGGCGTCCTGGCAAACCATAGGCCCAGGGAAAGCTGAGGTTTCAGACTTTATCAGATGGGCTCCAAGGCCTAATGAGACACCTTGGTCTTGGGGGTTTCCCTGAAAGGAAGTGTGGAAGAGTCAAGTTAAGTGTGTGCCATGTCACAGTTGACCAAAGTATATTTCCTTCTTTTTATTTTTTAATTTTTTCTTCTTTTTAAAACAAAGCCTTCATTAACTGAGGAAAAGGACGAGCTTTATTTTTTTTGCTCATTTTTAGATGGTGATTATTTATTTGAATTGTGTCTCAGTCAGCTTGTAAAATTATGGGTGTAGGATTTTCAGGAGTTCTACAGTGTGTAAAACTTTTATAGAAAATGAAAAGGAAGAAAATGAAATAAGAAAATGAAGTAGCATGTGATTAAACATGGAAAATACTGTGCATGATTTATAAATATGAAAGTTAAAAAATTTATGTCACATTTTCCTTATAATTAGCAAACTTTGGGGAAATGTTACGCTTGAAGAAATTAAAGCGTTTTTAGTATGTTATTTTATATGTTTGGTATGTTAGCTTGGTGCTTTTGGTTGACAGTTGGTGATTTGAGAATACCCCAAAAGAAAAAGAATGAAATGAATTTCTTTTTTTATGGCTAAGCAGACATTAGCAATCTTTTTTGCCTGTATTGCTAATGATGATAAACATGTCAAGTAGTAAATTGTCACTTTGATTTTCAAATGTTTATAAATTATTTATCGAGATAGATATTCATTCAGAGAAACAATCTGAAAATGCGTAGGGATCCAGGCTACCTTTGCTGTCTTGTTAGTTAGCTTTCATATGCAAACCTATTCAAATTGATCACATTGAGTCTCTGTTCTTTGTAATTATGATATTTGTAGGTGTAAAGCTTGGTTTCCCTTGTAAAGGCTTATTTTGAATATTTTTTGGTAGAAAATGAACTGCCTGGAATAGAAGAGGCTTTATATTGACTGATGCATGTGGCAGGAACTACTGCCGTCCATGCCACTCTTACCTGCAAAGCTGAGTGGCCCTCCGATGTTCCCTTCACTCTGTCCCCTTGTCTGTCACCTCAGGGGTCCCCTTTCAGGGTTTTTCCTGTTCCTCCTCTTATCTTTTGTGTGCTGCCTGAAATCATCCTCAGGTTCCCTTTTGTTGTCTACAGATGCACAGTAATCTGCTTCAGCAGTTGCAGTGGGAAAGGTATATATACACAAAGCAAAGGGAGGCCTAATGTAATTAGGATTTGAGGAAGACACCTGGGAGAAAGTGACATCTAAGTCAACATCTAAAGGGTGTCTAGTTGGCCACTTTTGGCCTAAGTGTGCTGGGGAGGACGAGGGTTTTAAAAGGACATGACCTGTGCACTTTTGAAGCGTCATCTGACTGCAGTTGGAAAATTGGTTGAGGGAGGGTAAGAATAAAAGCAGGGAATCAAGCAAACGAAGTGGCACCACAGTGAATGGTGATGGTGATAGAGCAGGCTGGTGGCCAGTGTCGGGATTGGAAGTGGGCCTGTTCCAAGTACGTTTTGCAGGCTAATGGAGAGGATGCATTGGCATGCTGAACGCTGGGCACATGGTGGGGTGGCAAGGAGCATTAGATGGTTTACTGAAATAGCAAAGACTGGCAGGAGAACAGGCTGGTTGGATTCAGCCCTGCACGCCTGGGATCGTCCTGGTGGAGATTTCTAGGGACCATGGAGTGAATGTGACAAAAGCCAGGACTGAACTGCCACCACTGCTGGCAAGCTGTATACATCAGGGAGTGACATCGAGCAAGGATCTGGCCACTTTCTTCAGAACCGTGACATCTGGAAGTTGGGAAAAGAAACCTGTGAAAACATACTGTGAAGACACAATTCAAGATGTAGGATAAAAATTAATAGTTTGTCTTGCCAGGGAATCCAATAGATGAAAGGGAATATTTTCGTTTCACTTTCTGGCCTGTTTGTTAGGTTACTAGAGTTCCCTGTAACCCAGGGAGATCTAACTGCATGTTTCCTTCAGGTCACTAGGGTGTTACCCTTCACTTATTTTGCATGGTCCTCTTGTGAATTTGTAAGGTTTTTAGTTAAGCCCAGAAGATGTTACTGTTGTGTAAAGAATTACAAATATTTTGGAAACCTTTTCATTAAAGAATCTTTTTTTGGACAGAATGGCGAAGAAGTACAACATGAAATTAGTCTACAAAAAAACATTTCTGGAATTCTATGAGGAAAAGATTAAGAACAATGAAAATAAAACGTTGTTAAAACGAATGCAGGCCCTGGAGGTGAGTATTTAGAAATTGTGTACAAATCCCAGATTATCGCAGACTTGTTTGGTTGTTTCTGAGATTCCTTTCAAGGCCATGGACACACTCAATATTTATATAAATTACACAGATAACTGGTGCCAACACTAGACTGTTCAGCACCTAGGACAGAGCTTTAACATGGGCTGTCAGGACTGTCGGCATTTGGGGCTGCTCTGTATCTGGAGCAAGAATTTTTATACTACAGGAATAAGCAAATTTATTTCTCATTGGCAAAAATGTGTTGACTGTAATGGTTCCAGAATGGTTTTTTGATGAATAAAGATATGTTTGAGCATAGTTACATGACTTAAAATTCACGATCTGAAACTGCAATTATGTTTGCACCAACCTAATCCTTAAAATGGATTAAAAATAATGCTTGAAGTAATTTGAACATCAGACATTTGGCCACCATATCTTTAAAAACAACATTTTTTTGATGCCCTTCTTATTCTGTGTAATTGTGGAGATGATCTGTATTGGAGGCTGGATGTTTTCCGTCTCTTCCAAAACTCCCAAGGTTCTGATGACTGAACATTTTATTTGTATTATTTCCAGTTATTCATACTTCCATGGTGGTTAAATCACTGTAACATTTAGATGAATGTTTAACTCCTCTTGATAACTTCCTTCAGGTTTGAGTTGTGGCAGAAAAAATCTTTGTCCTAAGTCACGGAGATACAGGTGTTTGCTGCCAAGTGGTCTTGGTGGCGATTCAGGACACTGTTCAGTCACTTTGTGACACTCTGTAATTGTAGACACTCCGGCCATGCTCATTGTTGACCACAGCAGCTTATTTGTTCAGAGAGGATTCCCTTCACTCCTTTTTTTTTATATTTCAAAAGTTTGTGTAGTTTTTATTTCTGAAGTAATACTTAAAGATTATTGTCTCATTTCAATGATTTAGGGTGTTTTATTCTGAAATGTTCATTTCAACGTAATGACTCAACTAGGAATTTCCCTTGATTCTTTAGCCGTATCCTGCAAATGAGAATTCCAGACTTGCCTCTGAGAAGGTGGGTGACTATGAACATGCAGCGAAGTACATGAAGAACAGTCAAGTGAAGTTACCTTTGGTAAGGTTTCATTCTTTAACAAGTCTTATAGAAAAATGGAAACTTAAGTTATTTCATTGCTTTACAATACTTGGGTTCACTGACTTATAAATCAGATACACTTTAGCCTGTTTCTCCTAAGTTATGACTTTTTATAATTAATAGAATACAGATTAAAATGTACTTTAATGCTGAGAAATGTGGTGCTGTATTTGAGAAAGTAAGGATGGGAGGAGTGTTCTTGGCTTGGCTTAAGCGTTTTCTTGCTGTATCATTGTATCTTAGCCTGGACACTACTGACTGGCAGTGTTCCATAGATAAAATTCAGGGGCTTATAAACTTAGATGGGGAAAAATTACATCTTCACAGACTTCTATGTGGAAGTTCACATTTTCCTTAATTATGAATGCTCCACAACCATAGTGGTATAACTAGTTGTAGCTGTGACTTTATTATCAATAGAAATTATAGATATTTGTGTAACACATTTTGCTGACATCTTATAGTATTGATGTTTATTTATCACTTCTTCATTTCCTTTGTTATTAGACTTACCACTGTATCTTGTTACCCAGGGTCTTTTCAAAATAGCAAGTATGTTACTAAATGCAGTTTATTTCCTTGTATGATAGATATTTTGTGATTTCCTTTGTAAAAACACAAAAATCTTATTCCCTCCTGCAGTATTATTTGATGTTTCAATATAGGCCTTTTTTCTCTCAAGTTAAAAATGTAAGCTCAGTACTTTTTCCAGTTACAAATGAATACCCTGTTTATGCAGATTCACCCTTTGATTGAGAATCAGTGGTTTAGAGAATTGGCAGGAGCACAAAAGTGATGAGAACACGGCATTAAAACTTAATCTCATTGATTTATTTTATATTCAGATCACAGTAATATTAACAGTAAATTGTATGTATATTTATAATGAAGTTAGGGTTTTGGAGCACCTCTGATCATTATTGAAAAATAAGTATACTTGTATTTCTATATTCAATCTGAAATTTTCTTCCTTATTTTTTTAAATTTTAGGGGACCTTAAGTAAATCAGAATGGGAAGCTACAAGTGAGTATATCGTCAGAGTAGATTTACTGACATTTGCAAAGATTGCTTCAAAGTGATTGTTAAAATTGGAAGACTTTAGAAATTTTTCTGACACAGATTGTGAGGGGATGATTGTGTTCACACAAAATTCCTATAAATGTCTAGTTCCCCTTGTCTTGCAAGGCTGTTCAGTGCCAAAAGAAAGCATATGCAGGGTGTTCCTTAACGTAAACTTTGAGCGTTCTTAAATATTTCCATTGTCTGCTCGTTACTGCAAAGCCATCTGTATTTTACATCTTTACTTCACTTTTCTGTTGGGAATTTTGGCTTATGGACCACTTCCTTGTGTTTCACTTGGTTGTGGCCTCTCTGATGTTGACAGCGAAGGCTTAGTAAATGCTAAAACGTTCATTTAAGCAGCACTGAGCAGGATGTCTTGGAGGATGTGTGGTTGGGAACGGCCATGATGTGGAGGCATTCTGAAGTGAGATGCTTGTCTCTGGCTGAGCAGTCAGAGGCCTGGCCGGTTCTCAAGGTCCCAGAGCTTCCCTGCCGGGGTGATGGTGGTGCCCCATATGGTCACCCTGAAGACTTACAAGGTAGTTCCCATTCTTTGCTTAAATATTTGTTGATTATATTGAAGAGAAAATCAGAGGTAATTAGAGATGAACACTTTGAATATTGAGTTACATAAAGATCTATGAAAGGGCTTTGGGGGATACAAAAAATAAATACTACCTCTCTGCCTCGCAGTGGAAGAAACATAAATAAGTGACTTCTAGGCAAATTGTTCTACACGCTGAAGTTCCTGTAATAGGGAAAACAGATGAAGGAGCACTCAGTGAAAACTAGAGAAATTGGAAAATAATAACAGATGGTGTTATGGAATGTCTAGCCTGGGCCTGGTCGCTGTTGGAAGCTTTTCTGTGCTATGCCTCATTCCGTCCTCACAGCTTCATGAGTAGACTACTACCATATCTACCCATGTCTCCTCTTCACAGATAAGAAGTCAAGCAGATAGCTTGGCTAAGGTCAGAAAGCTAACCCAGGTACTCCACATTCGTAGCCTTCGCCTCAGAGAAGTCCATGTGAAAGGAAGAGTCTTAGGACTTGCTTAATGGAAAGAGAGGAAAAGGGAAGACATGGGTTAACACTTTGAGCTTGTTTATCTCAGAATATTGTTTCCTTTGGTAGAAATGGGATTGGAAGACATTAGAGACATCATCTTTGATGAATGTGGGAATGTGTGCAGAAACTGACACGTTTCTTTGGCTTCCCTAGAGTGCACATACGCAGCTGCCTTAGCTGTCCCGTCAGTGGCAAAGGGCAGTACAGCAGGATAACCTTGGGCAAAGGTCGTGGTGATGGCGGTGGTGCTGGCTGCACATTAGGACTGTTTTTTAATACTAAATGTGGACTTTAGTGATACTATGCAGGTGAATTAGATGCCTCCAGATAGTTGAAGAAGAGGGGCATTAGAGATGAGAAGAGCAGTAGGAAAGGAGCAGTGGCCTCAGGGCAGCCAGGATCAGTGTGTCAGGGCTGTCTGCCCTGTGACGAGTCACACTCTTACAATCTAGAAGGATTTGTGGGTTGTGCCACAGTCTGAGAAGCTGTATTTTAGACTCCTGCTGGTCTGATCATTAAGCTTGTATTTCCTGAGCTTGCTGCTCCTCTAGAAGATGCTTTAAATGTGTTGCTGACAAATCAGAAGTGGTTCAAGTTTTGTTTGTTTAAATCCCAATTGAAATGCTGGCACAGAAGGCACTTTATATATAACTAGTGAGACCTCCAGAATTTTTGAGTTAGAAAAGAGAGAAAGTTACTCATTGCTGATCTGAAATCCGGCATTAGTTTTCAGTGACCTTAGGTCAGAGCAGCTCAAGACTGCCAGGTTACCTGCAGTAGATGCAGAAGTGTTTGGGGTGGGTTTGGCAGGGTTGGTTGTAGAGAGAGCACTTGGAGTGCAGGGCAGGCTCTGATGCTGGGCTGTCCTGAGCCTCAGGACTTGCTCATGAGAGCTTTAGGTTGCTCCACTATCTGACCCTCAAGAGGAATTTACAGTGTTGATGATCAGTCTGTCTGTTTTCTGCCCGTCTGTCTGCTCTGCTGCCAGCCATCTTTCATTTCTCCTGAAAGACTTGGGAGGCAGTAGATGAGGAGTAAAGAATAGCATGATCAGAGAGGGGTTAGGGGAGACTGCCTTGGTGCTTCTGTGCAGACTGGGTTGGGGGGCAGAGGGCTCAAAGATTGGGAGGCCCTTAGTGGTCTACCACCCTTCATCCGTCCCCTTGTTCCACAGTTGACCCAAGGAGCAAGTCTTCCTTGTCACATGGCTTCTTATCCTGACTTGCTGGTTGAGTGTCCTAGTGAACATCTTGAACATTCTTGTGATATCGAGAGTTTGTCATCTCTGTCGTTTTCATAACTGTAATGTCAGTATCTTAGAAGAAGATACATTTGAACCTCAGTGATTCAGGATGAGGAGCTGCAGGTGCTTTTGGATGTCTGAGTGAACACACATGGAGCAGGAGGCCTGGTTTCAGGGAGCGTCCTCTCGAGGCTGGGTGGGTCTCTGCTGGGGTTGTGAGTCATCAGGTGGCCTTGGCCCACTTTTCTTATCATGCCCTTAGCACTACAGCTGGGTAATTGGATGAACTTCAACATGCACGTTATATTCCTTTACAGTTTTTTTTAGGGTTCACCCACCCCCAATTAACAAACTTAAGAGTACCCCTGCACTCACAGTAGTATAGTTATTCCAGGTAAAAATAATTAAAATCATAAAGTTTCCAGTTTTCATTTTCTTTGCTTTTATGCTTTTTTTCCCTCAACCTGTCAGTAGAGATTTTAGAGCTGTTAGGTTGGATTGCTCCATGGCTGTGATGTCAGAGTATTACAGTAGGTGGATATTTGTTTTCAAGTAAACAGATATGATCCCATATCTACCTAAGTATCATTCACAATTATTGAAGAATTCTTAGAAATAAATAATGGAACTTTTCTTTCAAAAGCTGCTTGAGAATTATCACCAAATTATGAATAAGACCAAGACTGTTGCTCTAAAGATATGAGAAACCAATCTCTAATTTTATTTGTTTCCTTTTTAGGTATTTACTTGGTTTTTGCATTTGAGAAGCAGCAGTGAGCACGTCACTGTGAGCGGTGGCACCAGAACAGCTGTGTTCTATCTTATACAGATTTGAACGGTCCACCTTCCATAGATCTGACACCCTTGTTATATGTAACTTCTCAGTGGGCAGGATGCTGCTGGAAACGTCAGTGTATAAATGGAACTTTTGCTGTCTGTGACAGATGAACTTTGTGTGTGTATATAAGAATGAGATGGGACCTTTGTCTTTAAAAATCTATTTTTAAGTAATGTTCTAAGAATTCCATTTGCCTCCTCTCTCGTAGCTCATAAAAATTATAAAATGATGTGTTAAAGCCTGAGTTCTTTCACCAGTGCTCTCCTTCGTCCAGTGTTTATTTACAGTATTAAATGTATTGCAGTTGTTGAATTGGTGGGAGTGTACTAATGAGCACACAGGGATGTGTGCTCATTTCCGCAGTTTTGTTAGTGTTTTTCAGGGTTAAAATAATTGCTTTCTGTACAACTGAATATCAGTGTTCAATATAAGTTTAAAACTAAAATTTACATGGTGATAAAAGTTAATTAATTTTAACTTAGGATTATAGCCAGTTATTAAATAGTCTTTTAAAATAGCAACTAGTTCGTTTGCGAACATGATTGAGTTCAAGAACTGGACAGAACATTTCAGATTCCAGCATAAAATTGTTTTGGGGGGCTTTCTCATAGGAGTTCCCGATGATAGCAGTTAATGTTTCTAGTTATCAAGGATGTATTTCATTTCTTTACTGAACAAAAATGCCGTGGGTATTTTTAAGATTTAGTGGACATCTCCCATGTGAACCTGTTTGCACATTTTCCTCAGATTTACATAAGGAACCGGGGGTGTGGGGAATAGGGGGGCAGGGGCAAGGATCCACAGGGATGGAGGCGTTGGGGTGGGCCAGTTGGCAGTGTGTGGCTGTTAAGGGAGCTGACAGAGAGGCTTGAGGGATTGTCCTAACGGAGGTCTGGGCTACGTTGCTGCGTGCTGTTGATCTGTTCCCCTCTTGGGCCCAGAGAGAACCAGTATGTGTTCCCCATCACAGCATTGTGCTTGACACAGTAGGATCTGGTGTCTCATCCTACTTGGAGTTTGTGTTTGCCATTTCAGAACCCTTAAGAGTTGTCAGCCCTGGCTTCTTTCATGACTCTTCCGAAACTGACACCAAAGTGAACTGTTGACCTTGATTTATCACCATTTAGAAAACTTACCAGTTTTAATATATAGCAAAAAATTTAAAGATCAAAGCAGAGAATTGATACATACTCATTTAAAAATCATTTCTTTCATGCATGGTTTTAAAAGAAATTTCTTTCTGTAATTATCCAGAGTACTTGTTAAAAAACTGTCGTCTCTTAGTTTGTTTACGTGTGTTGATTGTTCATCGTGTTAGAATAGCAGACCTTTCAGCTATTAGGTAACACAGGTTACCTAATTTCTGTTCCTTCCACAATCTGTCCATCTCCAGCTGTTGCCAGTTTACAAAAATGTGGTGGTCCACCATAAGTTGTTGGAGGAAATAAATAGTAGCACTTCTGACTGGTGGCTGCTATTTGCCAGCTGAGGTTTGGTGACGGTGCTGGGAGGTAGGCTTGTGAGCTCTTAGTATTACATCAGTTCTGAGGGAAAGTGCCAGAAAGTACTGTGATAGTTTGGTATAGAATGAAAATCTCTGTTATCACTGTCCTTGTGTAGTGATCTTAGTGTATTCCAAGCAAGTAATAATACACATTTTTAGCCTCCTGCTCTCTCCACTCCATGGAAAATTAGGGTGGAATAATTTGTGGTGGCAAAGCCAAGTGGAAAAGAAGGATAAAAAGGAGCAGAGAGAGCTGGGTGGGCCCTGGGGTCTGAGTGAGCTGGCATGTGCTCGGAGGTGCTCGAGCCTCCCTGGAAGGTGTGGCATCCTGGCCATTGCACTTTGCGCATTTATGAAGTTGTCTTCTCTTCTCTTCCTCCCTGGTGTTTCCTGCTGCAGTTAGTGGTGGGCAGTGACTCAAGAAGAACTCCCGTCACCAGGGTAAAAGCTGGTGGGACTTCCCACACACATCTGCAGTCTAAATATTTGGTGATTTTCCATCCAAGACCTGGGGAAACTGTTAGGAGAGGGGGCTTTTCATTATCAGGCCAGTGATGTCAGGTGCTCATGGAAGTGACTGAAGGGCACTTTCAGACCTGCCATTCGGTTTGTCCTCTGAGAATGGAAGTAGAAATGAGGATCAGATACAGCCTCTGTGGAAAGAAGTTGGGAGGAATGGGCTGGGAACCTGGCTGGTTGTGTGTAACTAAGAGCACTCAAATAGAATTCTTTGAGCCTGGAATCTAGTAAAGCAAGGGCACCGTATGGCTGGTGCTCAGGGGGAGAAACTGGCCATTTCCCACTGCACCAAAAGGAGAGTATCCTGACCTGCTGGCCGCAGCAGCTTACAGGTGGCAACTCTGCCCTGAGGCCACCAGGCCTCCACTCCAGCGTGGCTCCCCAGAGAAATCTTGGTCCAGGGAGAGAAGAATTGATTAGAGGCTATGATGACTCTTGAGAGGTAGATTATCAGTGCAGGGTTTCCTACTCACCCCTCCCCAAGCTTGGAATTCTAGGAAGTATGATTACTGTCTACATTCATGTTAATGGTGTTTCTAGGGCATCAGAGCAAAAAGGTACAAGTGAGACAGGCTTGGAGGCAGGGGTATGATACGGGTCAGCACAGGAGAGACTGCAGGACCGTTGTTGGCTGTCCAGCTCTGCAGTCCCTTTAGCTCTTCTGGGAACTGATTCAGTCTGTCTTAGCTCATTGTCATTGTGTTGTTTGGTAAGTCTTCAAATATCCTTCTAATGAGAATTTGGCTTCCTGTGCAAAACTGTATGGGGAAGAGCTGCCAGTGTAAATACTCAAGCTACTGAACATGACTTTTAGGAACTTTGTTTTTATGACTTTCTGTTGTCTACCTCTGCCTGAGGCCAGACCCAGGGACCATGGCCCTGTAATCACAGTTACGCCATAATGCCCATGACGCCTACTGGCCCTTTGGTCAAGCAGGAAGCATGGGTGTATAATATCACTACCTCCCTGGTCGACATCAAATGCTGCACATCTGATAGAAAGCTTCTTTGTTCCCCACCCTTTGACAAAATTATTCCTGATTCTTTGAAGGTAGCTGATACAGTGGCTGCTGCACTTATTTATTTAGTGGCAGACCTATTTCAGCAGATAAACAGGTCTGCAGACCCAACGGGACTGCAGTTGGGTAACAGCCAGCTCTTCACCTCACATCCATCTGTTCCCATTTAGCCTGGGGCATGTGTGCCTACTTCCCATTGCACTACTGAACAGGTATGGGGCACCCAGCAGTACTCTCCCAGGCCGGCCTGGCAAGCCACCAACGGAAAACATGCATACAGTCAGCACCCGTATCAAACAATGTTGCCAGCACCTCAGAAGTCCCTCTTTCTCCCTTTTTGTTGCTGCCTCCCATGGGTAACCACTGTCTGGACTTCTAAGAGGATGGGGTAGTTTTGTCTGTTTTGGGACATTTTATGTATAGAATCAAACTATATTTTCCTTTGTATTGGCTTATTTGCTCAACAGTATGTGAGATTTCTGTTGCATGTATTGTACATGGTTTGTTTTCATGACTGCATAATATTCTGTCGCATGAATAAACCGCGTGTTATTTATCTAATGGATGTTTGGTTCATTCCCAGTTTGGAAATACTATTAACTCATTATTGACTGGGGGATTTTTGCAGAAACTAATGCCTGTGGCTGACCAAAAATTAATTCTGTTATTTGACTAATACTTTATGGGTTATTACCTTAAGTAGTTAAGCCTGACATACCTGTAAAGCCTTCTCCAGTATGGTGAGTTTTTTTTTTTCCCCTTTCTGTATCAGAGTCAATCACTAAGGTTTTTTGTCTTTTTGTTGGTATAATAATCACATCATGTAAGTCAGAACTATATTCTGAAGAACTGTCATCTGAGACATCAGTATATACGTCTCTTGAATAATCAAGCAAAGTATCTGCATAAAATTCAAAAAAATTCTTCACTCAAAATTTAGTCACATCTCATTTTTGAAAATTTTACGGAAATAAATTTGCATTTATAGTACAAGGTTGAAACCTGATGGAGCAAAATGTGAATGATAAAGACAATCATAAGTTGTATGATGAATCCTTGATCAATTTTGAGCTCTGAAACTTTGCATGGTGATGTTAATTGTATCGCTGTCTTAAAAACTTACTGATACTTCCTGGGTCAATAACATTTGGGTAACAAAAGACATATTAATAAGTCTCTGGTCACTAATGTGTTAATAGTACTGCTTCAGGTATTCCAATCTGTGAACTTTGGGGCATGGGTACTCTTCTTTGCCTCGGAGTGGAATTGCGGGGTCCCTGTACAGACATTGTGCTCAGCTTTATTGGACTTGCCCCAGCAGGTTTTCTGAGTTACAGTTGCTCCACTTTTTCACCAACACTCAGTAGTGTCAGTCTTTTTCATTTTATTCTGGCAGGCACATAGGCGTACGTCACCGGCTTTAGGTTTCATTTTAATGCTTCTTAATGAGATTGTGTATGGATTCATTACATATTCTAATGTATTGTCTATAGATCATAAGGTAAAGTCAAACATGTATCTGCTGATACTTTCTTAAGTTGACTTGTCTTTATACTTATAAATGTCGGTTTTAATAAGCTTCCCTGGTGGCTCAAATGGTAAAGAATCTGCCTGCAATACAGGAAACCCGTGTTTGATCCCTAGGTTGGGAAAATCCCCTGGTGAAGGAAATGGTAACCCATTCCAATATTCTTGGCTGGAAATTTTCATGGACAGAGGAGCCTGGCAGGCTACAGTCCATAGAGTCACAAAGAGTGGAACACAGCTGAGCGAGTATCACTCACACCACACACTCAATGAAACTGAGCACTTTTCATATGCTTATTGGCCTTTGCTCTTGTGAAATGTCCAAGTTTTGCCCGCTTTTCTATTGGGTGAACTGTCTTTTTTTGTATATTCTGGATACAAGTCATTTGTTGAATGTATTGTGAGAATATATTTGGCAAAAAGCTCTTTTTTTTCTTTTTTTGAATTGTGATATATGCCTTTATATTGAACACCACTTTCAGAGCTCATGTAGTATTTCATTTTATTCATCCATTTCATTGTTCATTTGTCTGTTTTATGTATATTCTTTCACTGTCCAGGTCACAGGCAAGGGGCTGGAGATGCAGCACAGATTAAGGTAGACCATCACTGCTTGCATGGAGTGGACACTCAGGCCAGCTTCACACTCCCCATGACATTCCTTGATCTCACTTGTGGATGCTGCTTTCACTTTTGCTGGTGCCTCCCACTGACCAAACTAAGCAGCAGTCCAAGTGCACGAGAGCCCATCAATGTGATTCACGCATGTCCACCTCCTGATACAGCAGCTTGAGCAGGAGCTGAGTGGATCTGCTCGTGTTGGAGGGTCTCGTGGGGGTGTGGGTCGGCAGTGGCTCAACACAGGGACAGTGCCACTGGCAGAAGCAGTCCTGGGAGACACCCCTTGGCAAGTAAGCCCTGGAGGTCACCATTAACCCTACCACAGAACCTGTATATTCCAAGTGAAAAGCTCTTAGTTTTAATATACAATTTACTGATGTTCTCCTTTATAGTTGGCATTTTTTGTTTAAGAAATCTTTGTCTACTCCAAGATTGTGAAGATGTTCTGTGGTTTCATCTAGTCTTTTTTGTTTTACCTTTCACTTTTAAATCAGAAATCTTACTGAGTTGATTTTTGCTAATAGTGTGAATTAGGATTTAGGGTGTCAGTTTTCTCTCAGATTTCTGGCTGACTCAGCGTCATTGATTGAGAAAGACCATCCTTATGGTTTTCCACCTTTCTTATGTAATAGGTGATCATATATGTGTGTTTGTTTTTTGACTCTCTTATATTTTACTGATCAGTTTATAACTTTATAATGGTCTAAATAACAAGATAGGAGTTTCCTGGTGGCACAATGGATAAGAATCTGCCTGCCAATGCAGGGGACACTGGCCAGGAAGTTCCACATGCAACTTAGCCCATGAGCCGCAGCTCCTGAGCTCATGAGCTGCAGCTAAGCGTGGGTGCCACATTTCCAAGAGGCCAACCCTGGTGCTCAGAGGAGTTGGCTAGCCCCTGAGTTACCTCAAGGGCACCTCCCCTAGCATGCTTGTACTAAGTCGCTTCAGTTGTAACCAACTCTCTGTGACCCGTGAACTATACCGCAACCTGCTCCTCTGTCCGTGGGATTCTCCAGGCGTGAATACTGGAGTGGGTTGCCATTTTCTTCTCCAGGGGATCTTCCTGACCCAGGGACCAAACCCAGATCTTCATTGTAGGCAGATTCTTTACCATCTGAGCTACCAGGAAAGCCCTAACCCTAACCCCAGTCTCCCCAGCCTGCAGCCCAGACCCTGCAGTGGCGCCTCCTGTGGGGCCTGGTGTTCGCAGTGTGCAACATGGAAGAATCCGACTGGGCCTGACTCACACTCCCTGGGGAACCTGGTGGGGCTTCCTCATCCTTGTGCCCCTCCTACAACCCAGCACCAGGCTGTGGGCAGGGCCTCCCATTTGCCGGGAAAGGGCAGATCTTCAAACAGAGGATAAAACGTAGATGTCTGTACTTTTATAGATTGCCTATGAGACGGATACTCTACTCTGGGGATGCAGAGGTTTTAACATGAGGGAACATTTGCTAAATACGCTTTTCTTCTTTCCTCCACTTCATCTCTATTTTCTGAAAATAGAAATTCATGTCAAGATGCTTCCTTGTTTAATTGTTCATCTCAAGGTCATTTTACTCCATAAAGGCTCAGTCACTTCATTTCAGTGGAGAAGGGCTGTCATTTTAAATCCCATTCACATGAATTAGAAGCTATTTATACACAGGTTGCTGCTGCTGCTTCTTAGAAACACAGAATTCCATTGAAAACAGATTGTTCAGAATAGCATAAACAAACATTTGAAGGAGAAAAGGAAGATCTCAATTCATCCCATTTACCTTTTCTTTATCAGAACCGAGTTTCTTCCATAAGCAACTTTGGAGTTAAACTTTGAGAAGTCTAGTGCCACCACTTCCTAGTTGTATGACCTTGGCCTATGAGTGGATCATACTTAACCTCAGCTTCTACACTTGTAAAATCCGGTAACACTTGTCTTACTGATATTACACATAAGGACACACATACTGTGTGCCTAGCAAATAACATGCATTCAGTGCACAGTTATTCCACATTTGACTGAGCCTAAGGCTAGAAGCTAATTAAGACCACAAAATCCTTCTCCCAGAAGTTCTGATTCAGGTGCCTGCAACCTGTCCATAAGAAGCTCCACGGTATATCTGATGCTGATGGTTCATAGACTGCTCTTTGGAAATGCTGTCTTAGATCCCAAGTTCCTTGAATGGTAAGTCTTCAGCTCCTCCTCCCCACTTGGCTAGACTCCCTACCCTGTGCCCTCATCATATCCTATTTCTAAGGACTGTTTCTTTATATATAAATTTTTTTCATTTCCCTCCCTACATCCTAAACTAAATTACTTCTGGTTTAGAAAGGGGATAAGGAAGAAATATCAGCATGGTGTCTTCAGCATCCAGATTATAAACAGGAGGATTTTACTTATTTTATTTGGCAGCTGATGTCAGACCTCATTTTCTGAAAATGGACTGTTCTGAGAAGGAACTTACACAATGGCAGAAATGAAAATGAAACATTTAAAGAATTCATTTCTTATTAGTGATTGAGCAGGATTCTGAAGTACTCATGGCCCAGAGGGGAGACCTGCGCCAGGCAGTCCACAGTCAACCAGGAAGGTGTCAGACAGATGTCACACAGGTCAGAGGGCACAGCACCTGGTCCCAGAGGTTCCCAGCAAGAGGTGCTGGCCTGGATCTAAAAGAATGAATAGGAGTTCAGTGGCCACAGGAGGAGAGAAAGGAGGAATTTGGGGTAGCTGCTGCTTAGTTGCTTCAGTCGTGTCCGACTGTGTGACCCTATGGACTGTAGCCTGTCAGGCTCCTCTGTCAATGGAATTCTCCAAGCAACAGTACTGGAGTGGGTTGCCATGCCCTTCTACTCCAATACTGTTGCCTGGATCTAAATGAATGGATAAGAGTTCAGTGGCCACAGGAGGAGAAAAGGGAAGAATTTGGGGGTAGAGGGAACCCCCAAATTTCATGATATGAAACAGCAATCCTATTGTGAAGCCTGAAGTAGCAGTCAGTGAAGAAGACTCCTGAGCAAAGCTGGTGAGGCAATCACATGAACAGGAAGGCAAGATTTAAAACCTGCAGAGACCCCCTCCTAGAGCTTCTGGCTAATGTCCCAACAATCATCCAAGTGCCAGGCCGAGAATCTTAAGAGAGATGTAACTAATGCCCTCTGACAGGAGCACAGTGAGTTCAACCTGCTTATTAGGCTTTGTACACTTCTAGAAGGAAAGGACTTGTCTCAGTTCAGATTTCTGCTAAGATTCTTAGCTTTATATTGAATCAAAGGATGATTGAGTCCTTTTCAAAGAGGAAAAGTGCATAGGATTTGAAAAATAAACTTCCCAAGAACTAACAACCTCAACTCATACACAGAATATGAGAACCACAGACCAAACCTAAGACACGAAAAATAAAATTACCATCCTCCCTCCAGCCTCACGTTGAATCCCTGATCCCCAAGCTGCCCCTTTCTTGCCTGTGGACACACAGGGGTGGGTGTGGTATTTTAAGTGTCCAGGCTCTGTAAGCTGTTGGCTTAGGGCTGCCTAGGTTTTCAGCCTTGATATTCAGGGGAACATGGTCTGAGCATGAATCAACCAGATTGCAGGATCCTGGGTGATAGACAAATTCCACCCAGGGATCTAAACGTCTCACCATGAGGCACTGCTATCGACTCACAGCTCTCCACCCTCCTGACTTCTATTTCTCTCCTCGCTGCAGCTGCTTCCGTCTTATGCTTGAAACCCTGCAAGCCTTCCCACTGCTCTTAGAACGAGGCCCAAACCTTACAGCCAACCACAGGGCATGTCATGACTGGCCCTCCCTCCCCCATGCTGGCCCTGGGGCTGAGGATCACCCCTCAAGTAAGAGCCCGCAGGCCTTAGCACTCCAGCCCAGGGCGCCCCTGTGGCTCCATGGCTGGTCCCTGCCCCCCGCCCTCAGTGCCCTCCCCTCCCCTTGGCTTCGCGTTCTCCCTGCTCCTCTCTCATGGCCTCTGCAGTTCTGTCGCACCCGAGTTTCCGCCTATGGCATGTGACAGCCACAAGAAGACACCAGATTCTGTATGAAGCATAGATGTGGCGAAAAGCCTGGATTAGGGTCCTGCTTTTATCAATAGCTATGTCACAGTCTCCTTTGAGCCTTGGTATTCTTGTATGGAAGGCAGTGCTAAAGATTTTGACTTCATATGTTGCTGGAGGATTTGCTGAGATTCTAGACCTGTGGACCAGTCGCAGGCATTGTAGGCTCTCAAAAAATGTTCATAGGAGATTTGGTGCTTGCTTAGAACTCCACTCTCTAGTGCTCATACCCAGTGTACAGGGCTTGTGTGTATTTATAAACCTGGACTTTGGAGCAAGAAGATCTGGGCTCAACAGCTGGTGGCATCACTTCTCAGTCCAGCAGTGGTGTAAAATCCACTCAGCTTCTTGGACCCTCCGAGTCTGCATCTGCAGAGAGGGTGACACAGAAACTGTTTTCCAGGGCTGCTGGGAGGATCAGGTGAGTTGATATATGAAAATGTTTTACACACCTAGGAGTTAAAAAAAATCTGTAACCCAAGTTCTTTGAATACATGCTGCTCTCTCTTGTGTCTCACCCAGGTAAGCTTTGCCTCTGTGGCTTGGCCCACAATGGCGTCTAGGGAGCCTCAGCACCGAGATGACATGAAGAAGAGTTTGCTGAAAATCAAACCCACAATGAGCTATCCCCTCACACCTGTTAGGAAGACTGTCATCAAAAAGACAGGAGAGAAATGCTGGCAAGAGTATGGAGAAAAGGAACCCTTTGTTCATGCTTGGTGGGAATATAAATTGATGTAGCCACTGGGGGAAAACAATGGAGATTCCTCAAAATATTAAAAAATAAAACTACCATATGATCCACTCAGAGAAGGCAATGGCAACCCACTCCAGCACTCTTGCCTGGAAAATCCTGTGGACTGAGGAGCCTGGTGGGTTGCAGTCCATGGGGTCACTAAGAGTCGACACGACTGAGCGACTTCACTTTCACTTTTCACTTTCATGCATTGGAGAAGGAAATGGCGACCCACACCAGTGTTCTTGCCTGGAGGATCCCAGGGACAGGGAAGCCTGGTGGGCTGCCGTCTATGGGGTCGCATAGAGTCTGACACGACAGAAGCAACTTAGCAGCAGCATATGATCCAGCTTTCGAACTGTGGTGCTGGAGAAGCCTCCTGAGGGTCCCTTGGACTGCAAGGATATCAAATCAGTCAATCCTAAAGGAAATCAATCCTTACTATTCACTGGAAGGACCGTTGCTGAAGCTGAAGCTCCAATATTTTGGCCACCTGATGCCAAGAGCCAACTCACTGGAAAAGACCCTCATGCTGGGAAAGATTGAAGGCATGAGGAGAAGGGGGCAACAGAGGATGAGATGGTTGGATGGCATCATTGACTGGATGGACAGGAATCTGAGCAAACTCTGGGAGACAGTGAAGAACAGGAAGCCTGACATGCTGCAGTCCATGCAATCAAAAAGAATCAGACACAACTTAGCAATTGAACAACAGCTCCTGGATATTTATCCTAAAGAGATGAAATCAGTGTCACGTAGAGACACCTACACCCCCATGTTCAGTGCAGCATCACCCACAATAGCAAAGACATGGAAACAACCTGTGTTCATTGACATATAAATGGAGAAAGAAACCTACTCCTCACACAGTGGAATAATAATCAGCCATAAAAAAATAATGAAATTTTGCCTTTTGTGACAACATGGATGGACTTGGAGGGTATTATACTAAGTAAAATAAGTCAGAGAAAGAAAAATGCTTTATGATCTCACTGATATGGGAAGCTAACAAAGCCAAAGTCAGTTGGTGGTTTCCAGGAGCAGGGGGTGGGGGAAACAGAGATGCTGCTCAGAGTACCAACCTCTAGATGTAAGAAGAAAAAGTTCTGGTGACTATCGTTAACAACACTGTACTGTATACTTGAAAGTTGTTAAGAGAGTAAGATCTTCAGTTTTATCAAAAGGTAATTAAATGACTTGATAGTGTTAATACTTCAGTATGGTCATCATTTTTCAATATATACATGTATCAAATCATCACCTTGCATGCTTTAAGTTTACATAAGTCATGTGACAATAATATTTCAGTAAAACTGGGGAAGCAAAGACTGATGCTGTGAGCTGTGAACATGGATCCGAGCTGCCCAGACCCCTTTAAGGAAGGCCATGCTGCCCAGCTTCAGGGGTGGTCAACAGCCTGTGCCATATTGTTCCCTCCATTGTCCCTGCCAGACCTCACACCTACCCAGGGTGGGTGGGGGGAAGCTTCTAGTGACCCCCCCAGCCAGAGCAGAGAGGCTGTCTTACTCACCAGAGTTCTGAGTAGGGTTAACTGAGCTGTGGGCCATCTCTGTTGCCCAGCTGCCCCACCGCTCCCCTCCCATTCCCCCAGGTTCTGAGCCCAGGTGCTTCCTGATGGACCCTGTGGAGTAAACCCCCCGAGTTGGCATCTGGGAACCAGCTGTGCTGCAGGGCATCGAGCAGGTCCCATCCTTGGGCCTCACGGAGCGCCCAAGTGTCTCCTCTGTGCCTTTGAATCAAAGGTTGTCGCATCATCCCTGCTTGAACAACAAAACAGAAGGACCCAGGATCCTTCACAGAGGAGGGTCCCCCCCAGGTGGAGTTGGTGCTCTCGGGGTGCCCTGTGTGTGGTGTGTATGCTGTTATGAGGGAGGAGCCAGGAGGCAAGAGCTTAGTCTACATTCTCTCAGCCCTGTTGGCGTTGATGGTATCTCCCTCCTGCAAGAAAATGGTAAATCCCACCTCATTCAAACTGGCTCAGAATAAGAAATAATTGAAATCTGTCCCCAGTTTACTTAACCAAGCCAGGGTAACTTGAATACCGAAACCTAATAAAGACAGAAAAAAGCAAGAATGGCGCACACTAAATTTAGCAGCGCTAAAACAGTAGGAAACCAGTGACCACCAGGGCTGGTGCAGAGTGAACCCCATGACTACGCCCCTCTGGTGGCATTTTCATGCCCTTCAATTTGAGCCCCAAGTGTGCTCCTTTCCAGTGCTGGGACCTTGGGTTTGTTGCTTTGTGAAGTGGGGTGATGGGAGGACCCACTTCCTGATGAAGGTAATTCATGTATCTGTGTTACTCGCTCAGTCGTGTCTGACCCATTGTGACCCATGGACTGTAGCCTACCAGGCTCCTCTGTCCATGGGATTTTCCAGGCAAGAATACTGGAATGGGTTGCTATTTCCTTCTCCAGGGGATCTTCCCAACCCAGGGATCAAACCCACATCTCCTGTGTCTCCTGCATTGCAGGCAGACTCTTTACCCCCTGAGACATCGAGGAAGCCAATTCATGTACAGCACACAAAAAAGCACCCATGGCAGCTGTGCTGTGTCATCTGGATGGTTAATGATTTTAACAGAAGTCTCCACTTCACCACTTTACTGGGAAGCCAGGATCTTCTGTAGAGCCCAAGCTGATGGAGAGGCTTGAATCAGCCATTTTTTGTCAAACGTCCCTTTGTGTGTACACCATTCTATCCTGCAACCCTTGGCACAGCCCTAGGACACTAGTGTGTTGGTTCCAACGACTTGGTTGGAAAGGCTGTCTGGTCGCATCTGACAGCAAAGCAGCCCTGGGCATTTCTACCAGGCCTGGTCTAACAGGGCTGTAGGTCAGTGTTCTAAGTCCCAGAGAAACGGGAGATCCAGAAGTTCTTGCCCGTGACCAGGATGTTGAGCCAAAGGAAAGTATCGTTTCCCTTTTTGCTTGAGTAACAAAGAGGATGAGATGGTTGGATGGCATCACCAATGCAACGGACATGAACTTGGGCAAACTTCAGGATATGGTGAGGAACAGGGAAGCCTGGTATGCTGCAGTCCATGGGGTCGTGAAGAGTTGGACACGACTTGGTGACTGAACAACAACAAAATTACATTTGTTGTCTTGGACCTGACCTGGCAGAGTCCTTGCAGAAGGGCTAATCTTGGTCTCTCAAGAGGTGGATCAGGCTCACAGCTGAGGGTCGCCACGGTCAGTTCGAGAGAACAGTCACCAGGGGACCAGTGACTGGTGTCCTGGGCTGTAACAGGATCCCATAGTATTTCCATAGTTCAAAGAGGAAGAGACAAGAAGCAGAGTCAGAAAGAACAACTTGCAGGAGAACACATTTGAGCACACTGCGGGGAAGGATTTTCCACAAACAGAAGGTACAGGTGTCGGCCAGGAGACGAAGGGCCCTGCTCTGACCACTAGGTGGTACCTCAGGCCGTGACAGGAGAGCGAGACAGAAGGGGTGGCGGGCAGGAGGCGGTCCTGCGAAGCTGCATAAAGGACAAGCTGCAGGGAGGCTGCAGCGCCTCTGCCATCCAGTCCTCATCCTGCTGGGATGGCATTTCCCCCTGGTGCCCAGGCCAAGCCCCGGTCCGGAGTGCAGCCTGACGGCTGCTGTGCAAGAGGAGCCGCGCCAGGGAGACAAGGGACACGGGTAAATAGCCACACTTTCTATTCGCTTCGAGTTGGCTTGAATGGATGTAAACCGCGCCTGATCTGCATGTGGAAAAGAGCTGGCGGGGGGGCTCAAACGTCAGTGTGGTGGCCGTTATTCCTGAAACCGAACTAGACAAATAACACAGTGCCTCTTGACGATGGAGGTAATGACAGAAATTGTGGCTCTCTCCCTAGATATGCTCTGAGTTTGAGGGAAAAGAGAGTTTTGAATATAAATTGCAGGAGAGGAACTGGGCAACAGAGGAGGAAAATATCTTGCTCTAGTTCTTGGTAAACCTAAATGCCTCACTTCTTTGTACTTCGTTTCTGTGGAACTTATACAACTGTCTGTTAATCTGACTCCATGGAATTTCAAACACAGAATTTAGGGAAATTTTAATCAAGGGCTTCAATTTTAGTGTGCATGTGAAACCTAAACTTATGATAACTTCTGGTTATTACGGTAACTTTTATTTGTGATTATGCTCAAGTTAGTCGACCACCTTGGTTACAATCTTAGTGTCAACTGTAGGGATGAATCCTCGGGGCTTCAGGATGAACAGGAGGTACCTGCTGCCTCTCTTGAGACCGGCAGGTCCTTGGGGACTCAGAGTCCACTCAGGAAATGTGGGGCAGTCACTGTGTGTGTGGAACCAGGAGACTGGAGAGGTTCTGCAGGTGGTGAGTTGGGGCACTTTTGAGAGTAAGCATGGGCACCAAGATGACAAGAATAAGACTGAAAGTGTCTTGTGTATGCTGAGGTGTCTGATGATTCTGCTAGGAGGTCTGGGGAAGGAGAGAAGGGCAGAGGGGGATTCACACAGAGGGACTCTATTCTGGGATCCAGGACCCAGGCACACAGGGCATGTTGCTCACGGTGTGGTTGCCCTCCACACTCATGTACTTCTATAGACTGTTAACTCCTCTGGATCACGAATTAAAACCTATTTTACAGTGATCTGCTGCTAAGAAGAGGAGCGATGAACTCCTCATTCCACTTGCACTTCTTGGATCTTGGGCTGAACGCTACGGAACGCAACCTCTCGGGACTGAGTGTCCGGAACGCGTCCTCGCCATGTGAGGACATGGGCATCGCAGTGGAGGTGTTCCTGGCCCTGGGCCTCATCAGCCTGCTGGAGAACATCCTGGTCATCGGGGCCATCGTGAGGAACCGGAACCTACACACCCCCATGTACTTCTTCGTGGGCAGTTTGGCGGTGGCCGACATGTTGGTGAGCTTGTCTAACTCCTGGGAGACCATCACCATCTACCTGCTCACCAACAAGCACCTGGTGCTGGCCGACACCTCTGTGCGGCACCTGGACAATGTGTTCGACTCCATGATCTGCATTTCCGTGGTGGCCTCCATGTGCAGCCTGCTGGCCATAGCTGTGGACCGCTACGTCACCATCTTCTATGCCCTGCGCTACCAGCGCATCATGACTGGGCGGCGCTCGGGGATCATCATCGCTGGCATCTGGGCCTTCTGCACCAGCTGTGGCACGGTCTTCATTGTGTACTACGAGTCCACATATGTGGTCGTCTGCCTCATCGCCATGTTCCTCACCATGCTGCTCCTCATGGCGTCTCTGTACACCCACATGTTCCTTCTGGCTCAAACCCACGTCCGGCGCATCGCCGCCCTTCCTGGGCACAGCTCCGTGAGGCAGAGGACTGGCGTGAAGGGCGCCATCACCCTGGCCATGCTGCTGGGTGTCTTCATCGTGTGCTGGGCCCCCTTCTTCCTCCACCTCATCCTGATGATTTCGTGTCCTCAGAACCTCTACTGCTCTTGCTTCATGTCTCACTTCAACATGTACCTCATTCTCATCATGTGTAACTCTGTGATTGACCCTCTGATATATGCCTTCCGCAGCCAAGAGATGCGGAAGACCTTTAAGGAGATTATTTGTTTTCAGGGCTTCAGAACACCTTGTAGGTTCCCGAGCAGGTACTAAACTAAAAGTCCTTCTCTCTGCAGCTCTTCTCTCCTTTCATTGCCCTTATGACAAGGTGAGTTAGGAAGAGTCAGAACTGGAAATTACGCCATGCATTCCCTTCATCTTTTCTCCACCTTGAATCTGTGTCGAAGAGGCAGCTTCTCCCCGATTGGCAGTCTTTGGGTCAAAGGTGCACGTGCCACTTCTCTGCCTTGAGAATGCCCGTGACAGTTTCTTACTGCCTGCTTTCCTCCTGCACTTTCTCCCGCTCCCATCCACTTCTGGGGTCCCCGGCACCCTCCCTCTTCTGAGTGTGTGCTCAGGGGAGGTGGCACTCCATGAGCAAGTCTAAGCCTGATGAGCATGGCTGGACCTGGGAGAAAAGTTGTGAACACACTAGGGGGCGTGATCACTTTCTGTCCCAGAAGCAGTTCCCTAACTTTCTGCGATGCCCCTGGGAGTTCGGCATGCTTTTTGGGGCAGAGTAGAGTGATTAGATTCTTTCCATTTGAAATTTCCTGTCTATTTGCTGTGGGAATTTTCCACAGCTCTCCTTTCCTGAACTCCTGGCTTCATGGCTTGTGTCCATGATTGTACAGGGATGACATTTCTTTAATTATATTTCTGTCAGTCGTGTTTTTTAACTAATCCAGACAGAAAACGTCTTGCCACAAACTCCCTTACATGGCATGAACATCTTTGTGACTCTTTCTTACTGTCTTGTTCTGACTCGGTCCAGAGTTTCCAAGTGAGTGCTTTCGGGGTATGGCGGGGCTCCCAGGTACCTGCCATGAACACACGCCGCAGGCAAGCTATCTTTGACCTTCTCTGACGGGGTCTGTCTTGGAGTCTGAAGCTCCATCACTGTACACTCTGCAGTTTGCCGTGTGACTCCAGAAGTCCAGGTGCCCAGCTCTAGCCCCCTAAGTCAGTTCTTTTCCAGTGCAGAGTGGACTGGGAAAGTGGAGGTCAGTCCTAACTCTGCCCCTAATAGACAGTGTCACCTTAATCATCTCACTTCAGGTTGCATCTGTGCTGACCCCACAGGGTAGGCATGAGAAAGCGTGAGAACACTTGAAACTTGGAAAGCACCCTAGAGATTGTCTATTTATTTTAAAGGAAGGTTGCAGATGGGTGGTGCTATGAGAGGATGCAGAGGGCTGTCAAAGCAGTGGCCTGGAAGCCAGGAGGCCTGCCTGGCCACGGAGCAGGTGTGGGCCTTGGGCATGGCTCTAACCTCTGTGTCCCAGGCTCTCATCTGAAGGGCTTGGTTCTTATGGCTCTGAACTCCATTCTCCTGTCTTTGATGTTAATGGCTTCTCTTTCGTTGTGGATATTCATGTCTAGACTGCCCCCAGTGAAGGAATATATGTAAAAAAGCAGTGGCCCACTAGGGTCACATAGTGGTGAGTGTGAGGGTCTGTTGACCAGAAGGCCTCCCTGGGTGCCATGCACAAGCACAACCTATAGACAAGACCCCCACTCAGCAGCTCAGAGTCCAGAGGAAAACGGTGCTGGCTCAAGTAGCAAAGTGCATAAAACATATGAATCTTCTGGAAAGGGCAAATTACCAGGTTGTTGTCAGTTGAGGTTTAAGGAGGCACTAACCCTTCAAATGTGGCCTGTCTTTTCAGCTGACATTCCTATGTGTACCCACGGGCATGAGCGAGCTCCACATGACTGTGCTGGGAACCACCAGTCCGAGTCATGTGGGTCATGTCAGGGTCCCCGGCTCCAGGAACATGGGCTTCTCGCTGCCCAACTCGCCTCGGGGGCCCTGTCGCCACAGCAGTTTCTGGTGCTTGGCTGTTGTCGCTGTTGCTAACCAAATGTGTACTCAGCCTGCTGCCCGCCAGCACTCTCTGAGTGCTAACTGAGGTCACCAGGGCCTCGATCCCACAGGCAGGTCACACTTCAGCCTTCGTGGTTTGCCCTGTGGCTCCGCTGGGGACTCATTCTCATCAGGCTGACTCGCTGCTCAGGGTGGATACTGGCTGCAGACAGGGTCTGACCTTCTCTACAAAGGCCCTTGAGGAAATGCTCAAAGGTCTTGTAATCTCTGTATAAGTAGGGCAGAAATAGCCAAGTGTTCTGACAAGTCTTCACTTGGAAGAAGTAACCAGAATACAGAGACTCCATAAATATCTGTAAATGAGCCTAGAATCCCAGCCCACAGCCCCCCGACCAAAGAAATCCAGAGAACTGTTGTACGCTATTATATATTAACTATTTCTGCTTTTGTAGCAACTTTATTTGATGTAAAAACATGTGTTCAAAAAAAGGTTAATAAAACAGAAGGACCAGACCACCCGTTTTAACTGGCCATTCTGATCTCTGATAATCAGAGGGTCTTGGGTCTTCTATTTGTCAGCAGCTGCTGCAAAATGAGGAGGGACGTTCAATGGTGAGGTGTTATGGTGTTTTTTTGATGGTATTTATCGCCTATAGGATGGTCATTTATGAGCTCAAATTTATTAACTCCTGGTAATAAAATAAAATTGTACACGAGACATTATATCCTGTCCAGAATTCTGTCTTTCAGAAAGTATTTTGGTGTTATTATCTGTTCTCAGTAGGGGTGTAGAGAAAGTGCCATTCAGGGATCTCTGCCATTACAGTTTGAGAGGCATGAATTATTTCAAGACGTGTGGAAGCCGTGTCCAAAGCCCAAGGTGCTACCTACAAGTAAATGTGAATTCAGGAGGCACGGACTGTGAGTGCTGTGGAACAAAGGCTGTGGCTGAGTTCTCACAGGTGGGTGGTGGGTGTGTGTGGAGATTTCCAGGGAGGGAATAACTCTAAAACGGTAGGTAGTCTTTACATCGGACCCAGATATGGCTCCTCTTGATCTGGAGACCAATAAACTGAAAGGCTACCTTATCTGATATTTTTCCCAATGTAATGATGGTGGAAGAGGGGCCGCACAGACATGAACCCCTCCCAGGAGCAGTGAGTAGGAGACTCAGCCTACTCAACTCACCCAGGGCTCAGCAGCAGCCTGTGGCCAGTGCAACCCTGTTGTTCACGACCAACCTTGGCCTGTTTATTTCCCAGGCTTGCTGTACATCTCTCCTTTTTGCCCCCAAGACTTGTTCTTACTCTCATCTTAAATACGTATGCTTAAGTCTATCTGACTCATGCTTTTAGTTTCTTTTTCCTGAGCCATTTTGCTCAGCTGAAAGACTTACTGGATCTTTCTGACAAACCCTGAGGACTTTACACTGACAGCTTCCTTGGAACCACTCAGAGGATTTGTGATGGTGCTGAAAGTCACCCACTTGATTTAATCCTGTGCCACATCTGAGATTTAATTGATCTACTTATTCAACTTGCTTACTTTTACTTATTGAGTCCAAAGAGCTATATCTCCCCACTCTAGAGCTCCTGACTCCAGATTCTCCTGAAAAAAAATTTTTTAAAAGATGGTTTTAGATACATCATTGATGAATCATATTTGTTTATTTATACACTTGTGGTAAAATTCACATGACATAAAACCTATCATCTTAACTATTTTCAGGCC
This sequence comes from Antilocapra americana, assembly GCA_007570785.1. NCBI lineage: Eukaryota > Metazoa > Chordata > Mammalia > Artiodactyla > Antilocapridae > Antilocapra > Antilocapra americana. Next base: position 40,598,387 of record ML662445.1, read on the forward strand.
GGCAGTTACAGGCTGTTAGGTGCATTCACATTGTGCTCCCATCTTGAGTTCCTTTCATTCCTGCTGGTATTCAGGTCACTGTCTCATCAAATGCAGCCAACTGCAGCCAGTGCACATGACCCCTATTCCCACCTGTCCTTGCATGACTGTGTAGATTATCCATCAGCCAAGTTCTCTTCCCTCACATAACAGGCCCTGTCCTCCATGCTCTCTGAGCACCCATTTTTGGTTTTGATTCAGCCACTTTGAAGTAACAATTTCCATACTTATCTGGTGGGCCTGGAGCAGGAACTGAGAGTTTACCTTTTGAATAACCTGTTAGATGCTGTTGTTCAAAGGTTTAGTTTTCATCATGTTATGTACTGAGCACAAATTAGCAAGGAGTCTCCTAGTTACTTGGGACACAGGACGATAGAAGCCCCCATCCTGACACACACATGTGAGTTCCTATTTCCGCTCACATGTTCACCATCTGTGACCCAACATCAAAGTGAGCTGGAGAAATCAACCCTACTATGGCCCTGGAAGGGGTGAGCTGAGTGGGGGTAAGCAGTAACTCTCACGAGGTCAGGAGTGTGGCTGGTCAGTGCCTTGTCCTTGAGAAGCTGACAGGCCAAGAACCCCTCTAACAGGGGTTAGTTAGAGGGCAAGTGCACTCCGTGTGACTACAAATGAGCTTGTGTAGCACAAAGTTATACTGTGATGTGTAACAGGAAACATGTATCTGTTTTCTTGTCACGATTCCTGGCACACGGCTCTTGGAACTCTTGGAGTTTACTAAACCTTGGGATCAATTAAGGTGTCTCTTGTTATGTTGATGAGGGGACCTTTGAAATACCCCCTAAAGGAACTGGAATCAGCTAAGAGGAATGAGACACAGGTTAGAAGTTAGGACTTTCAGTCCCACCCCTACCCCCTCTCCCCCAATCAGGGAGGGGAAAGCAGCTGGAGATGGAGTTCAGCTGCAGAGGGCCAAGGTTTAAATCCATCACTCGTGTGTTGGGAAGCCTCCATAACCCCTAATGGATAGGGTTCTGAGAGCTTCTGGGATGGAGAACACCTGGAGACCTGGCAGCACCTGGAGGGCATGGGACCACCACCCCCCTCCCATGCATCTTGCTCTCCTCATCTCTTCCAGCTGCTGCTCCTGAGTCATAAGCGCACACTCTAGTAAGTAAAATGTGTCTGAGTGCTGTGTGACTTTCTAGAAAGGACAGCTGGACTTCTGGCTGGTGTGTGACATGGGAGGGGCACTGTCTCAGCTCAGAGGCTGCCCCCAGGCCCATTGTGTCAGAAGTGGGCTGGCGCCCCGGACCTGCAAGGTCCTGTGTGGAAGCATGTCTGTCTGTGGGGCCAGGCTGTGTGCTCCCCTCGGCAGGACTGACTCCCACAGGTGGGTGTGGGCCCTGGGGCACTCAAGGCTGGAAGGGCAGCCGAGGGTTAGCGTCCTTTCTCCTTCTGTTGTGTAACAGTAGAGGGAGGGAACATGAGAGCTAGTAAAGTCAGGGGAGGTGATCTGTGCACAGACCTGTTCTGTAAGGCCTTGCAGGATGGGGCGGGTCTGCACCGCTGTGGAGGAAGGGGGCAAGGGATGGGGAACTACTTGGGTTTGTGATGAAACAGCCTGACTAGAGCCGAGGGGCTTCCCTGGTGGCTCAGGTGGTAAAGAGTCTGCCTGCGATGCGGGAGACTAGGTTTGATCCCTGGGTTGGGAAGATCCCATGGAGAAGGAAATGACAACCCACTCCAGTATTCTTGCCTGGGAAATCCCATGGACAGAGGAGCCTGGCAGCTTACAATCCATGGGGTCGAAAAGACACAACTGAGCGACTAAAAAGAAGAAAAAACAGCCAAAGGAATAAGTAGGGGTAGAAGTGGAAAGCCACTCACGTGTGCTGGAGATTATACAGGAGGGGATTATGTGGGCCTTGAGGGCCAAGAAGAATCTATTTTACACTGTTGTATACTGTTTACACTTGTAAAAAACTAGGGAGATACTGAAAGTTTTTCTCTTCTCTTTTTAAAAACAAACGGCTTGTCAAATTCAAGGGACTGCCAGGGGCAGTAGGGCCGAGAGGAAGAGGGTGGGTGCGGCCCAAGGGTCTGGACTAGGTGTGAGCAGGAAGTCAGGCTGGAGGAGGGGGCTCTCTGTCTGATATCCAACTAACTACCAAGTTTTACATAGAGGGACTCGAACTCCAGATTGCCATTATTGCTCCTATTGCCTACCAAAGGTTCTTTGAGATTTTTGGTAAGCATGGCCTCTGGGCTTCCCTGGTGGTTCAGATAGTAAAGAATCTGCCTGCAGTGCAGGAGACCTGGGTTTGATCCCTAGGTTGGGAAGATCCCTGGAGAAGGGAACAGCTGCTCACTCCAGTAATCTGGCCTGGAGAATTCCATGAACTGTATAGCCCATGGGGTTACAAAGAGTTGGATACAACTGAGCAAGTTTCACTTTCTGGCCTCTGATTGAGAGAGACTCTTAACTGTCCTTTTCCGGAGACCTTTCGGATCCCAAAGTCCTCCATCTGTCCCTTCCCTTCTTATTCACCCTCCCTTCCTTTTTTCCTTGCATCACGGGGCTCACTTGGTGAACAAATGAACTTTCTACTTCCAAGGAAAAGACAACAGTGTTTCCCACGTGTGGGCTTTGTCCTTGGTAGTTATGTGTGCGTTGGAGTGGAGGGTGTGATTTACGAAGGGAGCCTCGTCCACAAGGGGCTACTTTGCTTCACTCTACAGCAGCCCTGACCACGTGGGCAGAACTGGACACAATCACTGGGAAAGACAGGGTAGAAAGCAGATCTTACAGAAACATCCTCTCCCAACCTGTTCTCGGTACTTTTGTGAATTCCTTCCCCTTTATACTTTTTGGTGGTCATTTCCATGGATTTTCAGGAAGAAATGGAGATAGATACTTGAATGAGAAATCGATTCAAGCTGCATTTGGGACTAGCAGGACCAGCATCCTGTGCAAAGCAGAAAGGCAGGACACTGCCTAACTGTGGTTCTACCACAAGCGCAAGGTCATTCCTTGGATGAGTTTTGCCACCATGAAGGGCGGGCAGGAAACTTGCCTCACCCTCGCACCTTGATCATGGTTCTGCTGGCCTTTTTCTTGTCTTGACTCCTGACTAGAGTGGGCAAAGCCACAGTCAGTTCAAAGACCATAACCCAGGGCAGAGTCCCCGAGGTGTCCCCTCCCCCATCGGTTCAGGGGTTAGTGGCCCTTCTAAAGTCAGACTTTTCTTTCTGCCAGCAGGTGGCAATGGACATTTCTCAGAATTACAGTTCCACTTTCCATCCCACCCTCTGACCAGCTGGTCAAGGAGCTAAAGTAAACCCCAGGGGAGTTCTTTGGAAGCCTCAGTGCTCCAAGGTTGCTCAAAAATACTTTGAGTGCAAATGGCAGTGCTCTTGACCTTTTAAAGGATTGTCTCTCTCTCTCTCTCTTTTTTATCCCCAATCACCTTAAATAAGAGTTAAACATTACCATTCTTACCCAAGAGGAGGCGGAAGCCCAGAGACAGATATAAAAGCTGAAGCAGGAGTGGGATGGCTGCGCCCCCATCTACACTCACATCTGCACCCGCACTGATCTCCATATCTCTTTGTAGAACTAGTAGAAGCTGCCCAAGCTGCCCCCATTCCCTGCTGGACACAATTTTCTAGCTTCCTCTGTAGATGGAAGCAGCCATGTGTCCTGTATAGCCAGTGACATGTGGGCAGGTTACCTACAAGCTTACTTCTCAGAACCTCTTTCTTCCCTTCTCAGATGCCAAATGCTGAGGAACCAGGGAAGGACCCCAAGTCCCAGGGTGTGATGGAGCCACTGGACAGGAAGGCTGGGTTCTAGAATGATCTTCCCTGGGTGCCGGCAGGTGAGTTGAGGAGGTGTGCACGTGTCAGCTCCCCACATGGCTCTGACGTGGAAGGTCTGAGGCTTCTCTGTGCAGAAAACCGACCCCCCAGTTTCTTCACAGACGTGAAGGATGGTGGTGGCGTTAAGCGCCAGAGATGCTGCTAACGCAACTGGTGTCGGCGCTGGTGCCATAGGGAAAGGAGGCAGCCCACCAAAGCCACGCGCACTGTTCTTGGGACCTGGGCCCGGCACAGACACCCTGGTTGGGGGGGTGCGGACGGTGCGCCTGGATCGCCGAGGCACGAAGGTAAGCCGGCGCCAGCGCCTGGCCCGGCCCGGCCCCTGGAGGCGCCTCCCACTCGCAGGACGAGCAGCGGGTTGTTTCCTGCAGAGCCTGGAGATACTCAGAGAACTACTTTTTTTTTTTTTTTAACGTTGACTTAAGACTTCTGGGTTGGTTTCACCTGGAAACATGTTTGGACACCTGAAGGTAAGATGAGGCAGCTGGGAACTTTGTACCAGTGTAGATGAACTAAGTTGTTTTCACCGCTGTGACTCACCAGCTATGTACTGAGCGCTTGCTTCTCTGCTCTTGCTTCTTGCTTTCTGTGGTCTCTGCTAGAGCTGAAAATGGAGAATGAGAGAGCGGTGCCAAAGCACTGATTTTTAGGCAACTCTTTGTTATTATTATTGGTTCACTCTTCGACCTTAGCTTATAGTGGGTAAAGAATCTGCCTGCAATGCAGGAGAACCGGGTTCGATTCTGGGGTCAGGAAGATGCCCTGGAGGAGGAAATGACAAGCCACTCGAGGATTCTTTCCCTGGAAAATCCCATGGACAGAGGAGCCTGGCGGGCTACAGTCTCTGGGGCCTCAAGAGTCAGAAACGACTTCGACTAAACTCCTTCTCTGACTTTGAAGTTAGTGATGTAGAAAACATTGATTAAGAAGATCCTGAATCACCTGTTTTCTTTCACGCCTATTAGCCCTGTCTTTTTTTCCCCCACTTAAAGTGGTAGAAACCTTTCTTTCACAGGAAATAAGTGAGAAGTCAGTACACCAGACAGGAATAGTATTCCTGCCTGTCCTCCACCCCATGCCAAGTTCCTGGGTGATGAGAAGACAGTTTTTTAAAATGTGACAAAGAAGGTCAAAGAAAGTCAAAAATTGAATATACTCCCTTGAATTTGTAGGGAAAAAAGAAAACAATAGCAAAAAAGCAATCCGGAGAAAGCTGGTCTCCTGGGGTTCAAATGCTGCTGTGAGGAGACCCAGGCTGGAGGGCTGGACTCCACACCTGTCGCCTGCCAACCCTAAGCCCTCATGCACTCAGCAACGGTTCCCTGAGCTTCAGTATTCTCATCTGTAAGGTAAATGCAGTTTCTTACACTGTCAAATAGTTTCTCCTCTGTCAGTGTAGGTGTGTAGATACAGTAAAACCTGAAAGAGCTTGATACATAGAAAACTCTGAAATGATGAATAGATATCACAGCAAGGATTCCAGACACAGCTGTTCATTGGCAAATGATCTAGAGAGGTCCAGTTAGCCCAGGTCTGGCACTCAGGGAGCAGGAAGGCAGGGAAAGCCAGTGGCTTTCTTCCCGATTCCGAGCAGTCCACGGGTTATAAGCAGATGTTTCTCCTCATGGGTCCAGTGTAGTGAGTGGGTGGGATGAACTTGTGATTGTGACTGGCTGCCTTCCCTGCAGAGAGCAGAGCAAGCAGCCTGGGGAGGGAAGAGTGTCCGCTGTGGGCCTCACACAGGGGCCAGGGATAAGGGATAATTGCAGCTGGTGTTTAGGTGAGTCATCCAAGGGGCAAAGCCAAGGAGATGAGGCACAGAAGACAGCCTGCTCACTGGATGACCTTTGCCGTAAATGTCAGCCAGAAAATTCTATCAGATCAATAGTGGTGGTAATAATGGCTTTTGAAAGGAATGCAAAGGGATTTCATTGCCAGAAGTGGCTTGCCTGTCTTGTTTGAATGGGAGGCCTTGAGACCCAGAGGCTGATAAAGGGGTGTTGTGGCTTCGATGTGGGCCTGGAGGCCTGTCCTCTGGCCTCACAGGTGGTAAGGGAGGGGGCACCGTCACAGCTCCCTCTTGGAGGTGAGATCCCAAGTCCCTTTGGGTCACTCTTCGGGGGCTTCTGGGAAATGATGGCTGACTCTCAGAGTGAAGTGGGCTGCTAGGGGCCGAGCAGGGAACAGAATCTGACGCAGGTGTCCTGCAAAGACTGAAAACTGAAGATGCAGATGAGCCACAGGGACATAGACCAGAGGGCCCAGGATATCAGTTGGCTCCAGCTAAGCACAGTGGGCAGATGCCCTCCTCATGATTCCCTGAAACCTACTGGGAGGTGGCAGGGCCCAGCCATGAACCCAGAGAGTCTGATGGTGCAATGATGGATAAAGCAGTGAACTGAAACAGATCTGTCTGCAAAGAACCAGATTAAATGTTTACACTGGGCCTATTAGACAGTAAGCATGGTAAGCATGCAATTAGAAATTAAATTTAGTTGAAAAGAAATAAAATTATAATTTCGACATCTGAGTATTATGAAATATAACTGTGAAATACTGGATCCATGAGGCAGAAAACTCTAGAGGAGAAGGAAAATCTATTGTGTATATCCCTATTTTTACCCCTTCCATTTTTCTTCCTTCTGGATGTTCCAGGATTCCCTATTTTATCATTTCCTTCTGTTTTGAAAACTTCAGCCATTATTACAGATTTACTGGTGACAAATTGTCTTAATTTTCTTTAAATGGAGATTGTGTTGATTTTGCCTTCATTCCTAAAGGATATTTTTGCTGGATGTAGGGTTCTGGGCTGAGAGTTCCCCCCCACCCCCAACAATTAAAAAATATTGTGCTGCTTGTTTTGACCTCTAACTTTTTCTGATTACTAATTCTTATCACTCAAATTGGTTTTTTTCCTATTAGGTTAAATATTTCTCCCTTGCTGCTTTCAAGACCTTCCTCCTTTTCTTTTCTCCTTCCTTCTTTCTGTCTCCTTCCCTCCCTTTCGCCTTTAGTTTTATAGAAGATTGACTGTGATTTGTCCTGGTGTGGTATCTTTAGATTTGTCTTATTTGGGGTTTGCTCTACTTCTTGAATCTCTTGTCTTACGTGTTTTGTTACATAGGGAGTTTTCATCCATTATTTTTCAAGCACTTTTCAGCCCCCTTTTCTTTCTCCTTTTCCAGTACTTTGACATGAATTTTAGATCTTTAAGTATGGCCCCACAAGTCTCTGAGGCTCCGTTTACTTATTTTCAGTCTAATTTTCCTTTCTTGTTCAGATTGGGTAATTTCTGTTTTTCTATATTAAAGTTATCAGATTGTGTTTTTCCTATCTCTTACAGTCTACTGTTGGGTTCATCATATTGAGCTTTTAAAAAATTTGGTTATTTTACTTTTCAGTTCTAAAAATTTCATGTGGTTCTTTATATCTTTTTTTGTGAAATTTTTTTCATTTGTTTCAAATATATTTGCAATTCACTATTGAAGTGTTTTTATGATGACTGCTTAAATATATTTAAAAAATAATTCTAACATCTTAACATCTGTTGATTATCTCTTTTTTAAACTCAAATTGAGGTTTCATGGTTCTTGGGATGATGAGTGATTTGAATTGAAACATGGATATTTTGGGTATTATTTTATGTGATTTTAAAAATTTTATGTAAACTTTCTAGTGTAAATAAGTATTAAGCTTGAATATATGGTTTTCTCTAATGCTGCCAGCAAGGAAAGAGGGGAGGCCCTGTCTCCAGGTAATGGTAGAATTCGAGGTTCTTCACTTAGCTTCCACTGAGCTAGGGAGAGCCTTCTATTTATTCTGGGTATGGGTAAGAGTTTTGATTCCACTGATGCCACACTGGCATGTATGTGTAGAGTGTCTCATTAGTGCCCCTTACGTGGTATCTGAGAACACCAGGGTATGGGGGAGGTTACCTCATTACTGCTGGGCAGTGGTGAATGTCTACAGTAGGCCTACTCTGATGCCACTCTCTTGATGCTTGGTGAGGAGTAGTCCAGGATGCCTGTGTGGTCTCCACAGGGGAGAAGACGGACGCTCTTTATTGCCTGGTAGGGATAAAATCTCTGGCTCATAAGTTTTTTTCTGTTGTATTTTGCTTGAGTAGACCAGATACTACCTAAACTTTTCCTTCTTGCTAGCCTGTCCTCTTTCTTGTCCTTTGGCTAGAGAGATCAGGCCTTTGTGGGTATGTATGTGTGTGTTGGTCCTATGACCACTGGAACTTTCAAGTTGCTACCTTCAGCTCACGTCTGGGAATTTCAGGGCAGAGAGAACAACCTGGGAACCCATCATTGTGCTGTTCATTGGGTCCCAACAGTATCTAGTTGGTTTGCTTTCTCACCATCTTTCAGAATTGTATGTTTATATTATGCCTCACTTCTAGTGGTTTTTGACCTTCCCTGGTGGCTCAGAGGGTAAAGCATCTGCCTGCAATCCAGGAGTCCCGGGTTTGATCCCTGGTTTGGGAAGATTCCCTGGAGAAAGAAATGGCAACCCACTCCAGTATTCTTGCCTGGAGAATCCCATGGATGGAGGAGCCTGGTAGACTACAGTCCACAGGGTGAAAAGACTGAGCAACTTCACTTTCACTTTTCTTCTAGTGGTTTTAGTTGTAGTTAGCAGAAGGAATGAGGAAAAGTACATCTACTCTGTCTTTCCAGAATGAGAACTGTACAGCATGCTCATTTCTATGGCATCTCACTTTTTAATCTTGTAATATTTTTTCTTATGGTTTGTTTTTCTAGTTTGATTGCTTCTTTCTATGCTTATTCTTTACATGGTATGTTTCTATCCATCTTCTTCTAACATACATGTATTTGTAAATTAAAGAGATTCCCTTCTTATTAGAATATAATTGTGTTTTACTTTTTATCTGTTGTGATCACCTCTGCCTTTTAATTGGTATGGCTAGTTCATTAATATTTAATATAATTACTGATATGTTTTTAATCAGTATTACCATTTAAAGATTTTATGTTCATTCTTTTTGTTTTCTTCCATGGCTCTTCATTTTGCATCTTCTTTTAGATTATTGAGTATTTTTAAACGAATTTCATTTTAATTTCTTTATTCACTTTTTAGCTCTCTTTGCATTATTTTTTCAGTAGTGGACTTAGGGATTAAATACACATCTTAAGCTCCTAACAATATATTTAGAGCTAATATAGTATCATTTTAGAGAAATGTAGCAGCCTTGCAACTGTAGAAATCCATCTATCACCCCAATTCTTTATGTCATAGTTATCCTATGTATTCTATTCATATATAAGTCTGGCAAGAAAATGTTATATAAGTTTTCCTCTAAACAGTCATGTATATATTAAGTAAACTAAGAGAAAGTTGTTATTTATATTTACTCACACATTTACAATTGCAAGTGTTCTTCATTCCTTCTGGAAGCAATGCACTCCCTCTGATATAATCTCCCTGTACTCTGAAGAATTTCTTTTGGCAATTCTTATAGTGCATTTCTATTGTTGAAAAATTCTCTGAAGTTTGTTTTAGTTGAAAATGTCTGTGTCTTTCCTTCATTTTTAAAATAAATTATTTACTTTTATTTTATTTTTGACTGTGCTGGATCTTTGATGCTGTGTGCAGGATTTCTCTGGTTGCTGTGACGGGGAGCTACTCTTGGATGCGGTGCGCTGGCTTCTCATTGCAGTGGCTTCTCTTGTCGTGAAGCACAGGTTTAGTTGCTCCCTGGCATCTGGAATCTTCCTGGACCAATCCCTGAACACATGTCCCCTGCATTGACAGTAGATTCTTTTTCTTTAATTTTTGGACTTTAATTGGAGAATAATTGCTTTACAGTGTTGTATCGGTTTCTTCCGTTCATCAACAGGAATCAGCCATAGGTATATATATGTTCCCTTCCTCTGGAGCCTCCCTCCCATCTCCCATCCCATATATAGGTTGTCACAGACCACTGGGTTGAGCTCCCTGCATCACACAGTAAATTTCCGCTGGCTAGCTAACTTTACATATGGTAATGTATATGTCTCTATGCTACTCCCTCAATTTGTCCCACCCTCTCCTTCCCCCACTGTGTGCACAAGTCTGGCAGGCCAATTCTTGTCCACAGTACCACTAGGGGAGTCCCCTTCATTCTTAAAGAATATTTTTACCGGATATGCACTTCTGCGTTGGCAGGTTTTTCTTTCAGCACTTATAGGATGTTGTGCAACTGTCTTCCTGCTTTCATTGTTTCTGATGGTGAGTGTATTGTTATTTGACTCATTGTTCCTCTCTGTGTAATGTGTTCTTTTACTCTGTATCCTTTGAAGAGTTGTCTCTTGATCTTTACTTTTCAACAGTGTGACTAGGATGCAGCTAGATATGGTTTTCTTAGTATTTCTTGTTTGGGTGTGCTGAGCCTCTTGGACATTTAAATTGATGCCTTTATCAAACTTTGAAAAGTTTTTGGCTATTATTCAGTGTTTTTTTTTTTTTTTGTCTGCCCAGTTCTCTTTCCTCTTCTTGTGGTATTTAAATTACCTATTCTAGACCTTTGGATGTTGTATGCTGCTGCTGCTAAGTCACTTCAGTTGTGTCCGACTCTGTGCGACCCCATAGACGGCAGCCCACCAGGCTCTGCTGCCCCTGGGATTCCCCAGGCGAGAACACTGGAGTGGGTTGCCATTTCCTTCTCCAATGCATGATGTTGTATGACAGCTTCCTAAAGCTCTATTCATGGTTTTACAAACATATTCTTTTTCTTTCTCTTTCTAAATTGGATGATTTCTACTGACCCAGTTGTTTTCTCCTGAATTAACTAATTCATTTATGACTGTGCTGGGTCTTTGCTGCTGTGCATGTGCTTTCAGTATTTGCTGTTCAAGTTGGGGCTACTCTATCATGCTTGTGGTGCGTGGGCATCTTACTGTGGCGGCTTCTCTTGTTTTGGAGCAAGGCTCTAGGGTGAGCTCGCAGGCTTCAGTAGTTGCAGCATGTGGACTCAGTAGTTGTGACTCATGGACTCTAGAACGTAGGCTCAGTAGTTGCAGCACATGGGTTTAGTTGCCCCAAGGCACGTGGAATCTTCCCGGACCAGGGATCAAACCCATGTCACCCGCACTGGCAAGTGGATTCTTAACTGCTGGACCACCAGGGAAGTCCTGACATAGTTCTAAGTTTATAAACTCTTCTACTGTCATCTCCACTCTAAGTACTGAGCCCATCCAGTGAATGTTTCATTTTAGATTTTGTATGTTTCATTTCTGAAACTTCATTTTTATTTTTAAAATTGCTATTTCTCTAATGATATTTTCTACCTTTTCGTTCAATCATTGTGCACATATTTTCCCTTACCCCACTGAACATTGTTTCAGTATCGGTTGTAATGTTTTTGTTGATATTGACAACATCTGAGTCATCAGGGTTTGCTTCTGTTGGTTGAATTTTTCCTTGAGTGAGGATAAACTTTCCTAGTTTATATATTGATTAATTTTGAATTTGATTCTAGAAATTGTAAGTACTATGTTGTAGAAACTTTGATTTTTTTATATGCCTCTAAGAATTTTGATGGTTTGTGTTGTATGCAGTTGACTTGCAAACCCTTTATCACCTATAATGCTGAGACTTCAGACGCCAATTTAGTTCTTTAAACCTTAATGCGAGCTGTGTTGAGTCTGCCATCTACATGCTTGGTTCAAGAGTCAGCCAGAAACTTGGGCAATGTTTGTCCACAAGACTATGGCTCCTTTTTTCTGACTTATCCTCTCCAAGTCACCTCTCTTCATTTTCTGGCAGCTTTGGTGGCCTTGTACCTCAGGCAAGAAAGATAGTGGACTTTATAAGAGAATTTTAATCACCTTGCACTGCCCTGAGGCTCTCACCTTTTAGCTCAATACTAAAAAAATAGAGACTCACTTATGTCTGTCCCTTCCTTCAAGATGTAACTCTTCTCTAAAACTTCCCTGCTTTTGTTCAATTTTTAGAGCCTTGAGTATTTAAAATTGTGTCCAGAATTTATACTGCTAAAGGGTTGGTTTCTAGGAACCTGCTCCAACATACCTGAAGTGGAAGTCAAGGCTTTGTTTTAAATATGTCTTAGGATGTTTGAAATATTTTTTATTTTTATAAACAAAATTAATAAAAATAAAAATAAATATTTTAAATTTATTTATTGCAGAGATAGAAATATGTATCTGCAATAAATTTGGTCACAACCTAAGATTAAGAATTGGTAGCTTAAACTCTCAGATCCTTGTTTAATTATCTGAATGTTAGAACTAATAACAAAAAATAACATGCTGTCATTTAACTATCTACTCATCAACAAAAGTGTTATCATGTATGGTAAGCGCTTTAAATGCATTATCTTATCAAGTCCTCACTAGATCACTCTATAGGCTTGGTGTAACCTTATAGAGGTGGAGTCATAGCCCAGTTTATAGATGAGAGAAAGGGCTTTGAAGAGCTTCAGTGTTTTCCTCAGGCATGAGTCCAGCTCTTTCCGACTCCAGAAACTGAACTTAAATATCTTGTTCAAGGTTATATAAATAGTACACATGGAGCTGGGATTAGGACTCAGTGATGTGGATTTTGAATCACTCTCACCTCTCCCAACAGTGCTTTTCTATCTGTAAAAGGAAGTTCTTGCCACTTCTAGACACATTCTATGAATTTATTTGATCAGCATTTTAGCTTTGTTAGTATTGGGACAATTTTAAGTGATCCCAGCACTCCTGGGTTGGATATCATCAAAAAGGCAGGAGGAAGGGAGCCCAAGAGGAGTTTTAGCACTCTTCAGCAAGTGCTGCAAGACATCCTGCTTAAAGTCTATATGACATCATAGTCTTATCCAATAAACTCCGGACTGCTAAAACCTGCAGAAAACAGTAAAGGATTAAATAGGGACAGATAAAATGAAGACTTTTGACAGATTTAAAGCTCATGGAATTTGTTACCTCAGATATCATATAGTTTCTCCTAACATAAAACTTTCTTAAGGAATTAAATTAGGTACATTTATTAATATCCCAATGGAAGCAAGAGACACTGTTCTGGAGTCTACTTAATCTTTGTAGGTCTTCCTGCCCTCTGCCCTCCTTATTTTCATAGAGTTCTGGGGAACTTGGTTGAAGTCTGACCTGAGACATTAGGGGATGTGAAGAAAGATGTACTTTTACTGAATGAGAATATATATGTATTTAGAGGCTCTTAACATACTATCAGAACTTTTTTTTTTTCAACTGCACCAAAGGCATATCCTAGCTTTATTAAAGGGCCCACGGCACAGTCAATATAAAAACACAAAAAGTCCCATCAGTTTAATAATAATAAAAAAAAACCCAAAATGGAAAACTGAGGGGGCAGGGAAGAGGCCCCTGGGCCAGGGGCATGCGGAACCCTGCTCGCGGCACCAGGCCTGGCCGCAGGGCCCCCTGGTATTGCTGTTGCTACGAGGTGAGGGGGCAGCGATTGTCCTGTGGAGCCACCGTTCAGCTGGGTCGAGGGCCCTTACTTCTTCTGGGGTGTGCTCAACTTCTGCATGCCCCGGATCTTGTCCAGCAGGCCAGAGATGAAGGCCTCAGTGCGTTTGTAACAGTCAACCAGCAGCTCCTTGACCCTGGCAGCCCGGGTATCATCACTCTCCATGTCCAGTTCATCCACATCGATTTCCAGCTCTGGGATTGCCTCTTCCTGGCAGTCATAGAGGCGAGTCAGCTGCTCCAGGATCCACTCCTCCAAGGTTGAGGCGCTTCCGTAGCTCCTTGCGGTCGTACTTGACCATGACCTTCCCTTGGTGCCTCCCTGGGCCCTCATCGTCAGCGCCGCCCCGGCCCTCCCCTGCAGCCCCAGGGGGGCTCTGAAAGTAGACGCGGGGCCCTGGGCCGCCACTCCCCTGTCCGGGGGCCGGGCCGCCAACGTCGCGCCCCCCGCGGGGCCGCTGTCCGCTGTGGCGGCCGTCTGGGCCACGTGCGCGCGTCGGGCCCCCTCCCTGCGCCGCCGCCTCCCGGACGCCCGCCGGCTGGCTCCGGGCTGCCGGCTCGGGTTAGCTCGTGAGCTCGGCTCCACGCGGCTCCGTGGCGAGGGCGGTGGCGGGGGTGCCTGGGGGCAGCTGCGGCACGCGGAGCCCCCGGGCCTGGCCTGGCCGCGCCCCGCCCCCTCCCCACTGATCCCCGCCCTTTGTCCCCCCCTTGGCCCCTATCAGAACTTTTAATTTTAGTACAAACTGCACTTATATGGATAAAGAAACATACATGTAGATTTGCAAAGAATAACTGGATTATTTTCTCAGCAATACTTTGCAAATAATAGATCTTAAATATACATGTCAGTAAAATAAATAACAGTTGTTTGCTGTTTCTTTAACGATCATGTTGTAATGTCAGTGGGATGTTGTCACTCTGTGAGAATTGCTAGCTACAAACTGTTGGCATGTGTAGCAATATGGATCTGCACAAAATAGGTTTTAAAAATCACTAAATATACATAGAGGAGTAGCCAGCTAAATAGTCCATGTAGAATTTCTCTTCTTTTATTTTAAAAAGAATATTTATGGAATGCACATACCTTTTGCTATTGTTGCACCATGCAGCTTGCATGATCTTAAATCCTAGACCAGGGGTTGAACCTGGGCCCCAACAGTAAAAGTACCCAGTCCTAACCCCTGGACTGACAGGGAATTCCCTGGAAAGCATGTGCCTTGAATTTTTATTTTTTGGTACTGTTCTCCTTTCCCATAAAATTCACTAAGGGTTATTCATGGAATATAAATTAAATTATACCTGTACAGGTAATTTCAAGTATGTAAAAATATAAATCAAAATAAATCTTTTATAAAACAGCATATAGCATATTTTAGTTTTGTAAAAATGCCCATGGTTGCTATAATACATATTAATCTTCATTTGAAGTTTGCAAAGATAGCCCAACTATTAAAAATTTATTAATCTGATGTACCATATTAATAAATTAAAGGAGGAAAAAATGATCATCTGAAATAGCATTAAATAAAATTCAACATTGATCAACAGTAAAAATACTGTTAGGAAAGTAGGCAGGAAAAGAACATTTTTAATTTGATGAAAATTAATCTTCAAAAAGTAAGCATATTGGTGAAATTTTTAGAGCTTATCTGCTAAAGTGAAGAAAAGTATAAGGAATTCCTCAGTCTTTGCTTCTTTTCACCTTTGTTCTGGATGTCTCTCAAGAGAAATAAGAGGAGAAACGGATATTGTCATTTATTTGGTAAGGGGGAAGGACCGAAGAAGGACTTCTGGAGGATGGAGGTGCAGCAGACAGTGAGTTTCACCTTCAAGTGCATTCTTGGCCTTTTGGATACCTACCCCAGCAGCCTCCCCTTTAACTCTGTTTCCCTTCTGCTTCTTAAGCTCCTGCCCTCCCCACATCGAATAACTTCCCATCACCCGACCAGCAGTCCTGTTTGTGACTTCTCCCCTCAGCAACTCAGGGAAACTCTGGGGGCCAAGAAGTGCCTCTTCCCAAGATACTGTCCCTTTTGTTGGCTCCTGAGCAGCTCAGCTCCTTGTACCTGCAGATCTGGCCTCTTTGTCTTTCTATCACTCATCCCTGTAAGTTAATCTGTGACTCAGCAAGGACTTAGGATCAGAATTTGCTTCTTCTTTAAGCTTTAAAAACAGATGAACCTACAATCTGTGTTTCTTTTATCCTACTGGGGACACCGCTTGTCAGTATCTGGCATCTTCCCTGTGGCTCTAGTAGGAGGAAGTTCTTCAGTGATGCTGTCTGCCTCAGACTCATCTGTGGAATGAGGGTAAATGTTTTTCACCAGTCTCTGGCTTGCTTCTCAGTAACAGCTCTGTCTTGAAATGTTGTGTTGGTCTTGGTTTCCCTCATAGTCCAAAAACCTGGTGAACACACACATTCTCTACGTAGTCCACAAAGTGCATTTTGGGCCATGTCGACTTTTTTCATTTACGTTTGGACAGCTATGGGCTTCCTATGTGGTGCAGTGGTAAAGAATCTGCCTGCCAATGCAGGAGACAAAAGAGATCTTCCCTGGGTTGGGAAGATCCCCTGGAGGAGGAAATGGCAACCCCTTCCAGTATTCTTACCTGGGAGATCCCACAGACAGGGGAGCCTGGCGGTCTGCAGTCCATGGGGTCTCAAAAGAGTTGGAAAGGACTGAGTGACTGAGCACACCGATTCACAAGGGCTAGTTATACCCTCTTCATTTTGCCAGTTTTCCTCTGGCCTTTATTTATTCCTACATAGAAACCAAATGGATTAAATATTTATTTCCTCCTTTGAAATTTATGCTTCTAAAGCGTAAGGAGTTTTAACCAGAAAAGTACTTTAAGGCCAATGGGATGCTGAGTTAGCCAAGAAGATTAACAGAGAAGCTTCCTTTATTATTGGAAACTCAAAGCTGGTTATTTGACTATAACATGCATCCTGCCTGCTTGTAGAAAGACTGGAGATGGCACACAGCAAAGCAGGCGGGCAGAGAGTGGGTGGCAGGCAGGGGCTCTGTGTGGCAGTGCAGCCGCAGCAACTTATTGGCATCTCGGCTTACAAAGACCCTGTAGTCCATACCCTGAGTGCTTGTTCTAGCACTTAGGAGAGGCCATCCTGTGATAGGCTAGCTAGATATCTATAGAAGAGCAAACTTTTCCTTGGCCCAGAGTTCTCACATGTGTATTGCTGTATGTGCTTTGTATTCTGGCCTTTTTGGTAATTGTTTTGCCTCTCTAAGCTATAGAAGTTGTACCTATAGCAAGGCTGTTCACGTGGAATTGAGCTATTACAACAAGAGTTAGTGGAATTATCCTCGTGTGCTCTAAAGAAGGGAAGGACAGTTGGAGTCCTAGTGTTGTTGGTCTGTCACGTTGCTCTGTCCCTGACATTATCCCCTGTAGCTCCTAAAATCAGGGACCAGTCGTTCTACTGGTACCAGTTGCAGATAACCATCTTTTTGAATGCGACCCTGAGCTCTGGGCTCCGAAAGGCATATATGAAGGGGTCGATGACGGCATTACACATGATCAACACACCATTCACCTGGAAGAGGGACATATAGCAGGCACAGTAGGGGTCAGCCGGGCAGAATGTCATCAAGAGGACATGAAGGACAAAGGGTGCCCAACAGAAAATGAAGACCCCAAGCAGGACAGTCAGTGTGACGGCCCCTCTCATGTTGGCTCTGGGAAGGGAGGAGGTCCTCCTGGCGTGGGAGCGGGCCAGCAGGAACATGTGCACGTAAAGGCACAGGATGAAGGCCAGCATCAGTGGAAACAGCGCTGTGAAGACGATCACTGTGGGGACATGATGGGAGAAGGTCACGATGGTGATGCCGCTGCCTGTGCAGCCTGCCCAGAGGACCGTCAGGACGACGAGGGCACGGTGCCGGGTCATGATGCGGTGGTACTGCAGAGCGTGGAAGATTGTGATGTAGCGGTCAGCAGCAATCACAGACAGGCTGCAGATGGAGCCAAGGAGGGAGAGGATGAACAGGGAGTCCACCACATCATCTGCTGTGCTTTCAAAACTGCCTCGAGGCTCGAGGTAACCCATGTTTCTGAACATGATCAGAATGTTTTCCAGAATCTTGTACAGGCTGCCCAGCATATCGGAAATAGCCAAGCTGCAGATGAAAAAGTACATGGGCAACTGAAGACTCTTATTCTTGGCCACAGCCAGAAGGACCATCAGATTCTCCAAAACTCCAACGATGGATACTGTGAAAAATATCTCTTCTGGCAAAATCACAGCAGGACAGTCTGAATTATTTCTTGCTGTACTGTTGATGTTTTCATACAGATTGAGAATGTGTTTCATCTTTCTTGTGTGCAGTTAAGACAGGAACTTGACAGGAAACTTGATTGATTCTCCAGAATCTTTTCTTCTTTGTAGTTCTTGCTGAAGATCTGAGGTAAAAAAAGTATATGTAGGAATATCAGTTGCAAAATAGACCACAAAATAAAAGCAAGCCATGATGCCTTTGAGAAAGCTCTATTACCTCTGCAAAATACAATGGTGGAATATTTAAATAAAATAATTTATTGGACCCTCATATTTTTAAAAATCCTCCCTAAATATATATATATATATTTTATTTTTTTTTAAAAAAGCTATTTTTATTTATTTATTTGGCTGCACTGGGTCTTAGTTACAGCATGTGGGCTCTAGTTCCCTGGTCAGGGATTGAACCTTGGGCCGCCTGCATCGGGAGCTCAGAGTTTAAGCCACTAGACCACCAGGGAAGTCCCTATATATATATTTTAATTGAAGTACAGTTGATTTAAAATGTTATGTCAGTTTCAGGTGTACAGCAAAAGGATTCCATTATATATATGTGTGTATACATATATTTTTTCAGATTCTTTTTCACTATAGGTTATTATAAGATATTGAATATAGTTCCCTGCGCTATACAGTAGATCTTTATTGTTTATTTTATACATAGTAACATATAGCTGTTAATCCCAAACTCCTTTTATCCTTCTCTGCCTTTCCTCTTTGGTCACTATAAGTTTGTTTTCTATGTCTATGAGCCTGTTTCTGTTTTGTAAGTAAGTGTACTTGTTTCATTTTTTTTTTTTTGAATTCCACATATAAGTGATATATTTCTTTCTCTTTCTAACTTGGTTCACTTAGTATGACAGTCTCTAGGTCCATCCATGTTGCTGCAAATGACATTATTTCATTTTTTTTATGGCTGCATAATATTCTCTTTCTGTGTGTGTGTGTGTGTGTGTGTGTGTGTGTATGTATAACACATCTTTTGTATCCATTCATCTGTCGATGGGCACTTAGGTTGCTTCCATGTCTTAGCTATTGTATATAGTCCTGCTATGAGGATTGGGGGTGCATATCTCTTTTTAAATGAGTTTTCATCTTTTCCAGATATATGCCCAGGAGTGGGGCTGCTGGATCATATGGCAGCTCTGTTTTAGTTTTTTAAGGAACCTCCCAATTCCCACTAACAGTGTAGCAAATGATTGTGGCTGTAACAACTGTTACATGGCATAACTGGCAGGTGTTCCTTGCAAAAGAAAAGGGAACATGGACAACTGTAAAATGAGATTTTTAAAAATACTGATTATTTCTTCAGCTAGAAAATATAAAGGTCTAATTTTCATATTTTTGCAGGGCTTTGAGAGAAAGGAGAAGGCTTTATTATTTGTGAAATTCCTGTTATGTGCCAACCAGTACTATGCCATGTGCTATGCATGGCATCTCATTTTAATTCTCTTGTCAACAATACAAGGAAGTCCTATTGCCCCCAGTTTGCATCTAAGGAACTGGGGTGGAAAGGCCAAGATAGTGGGAGTTAGGGTTTAAATCAAAGTCTCTTTGGCTCCAAAGATGAATATCTGCTAAAATAAGTCACTTATCTTAGTGGTTCTGTAAGTATTCATCTGATAAGGAAAGTTTATTGGCTTTAGTAGAAATGAAAATAAAATAAGTTAAAAACCTTTAACCTGTATATCTGACCAAGTCGGATATATCTGACCAAGTTGTTTTCCCAGCTCTCTCTAGAAGATTATATTAAAGAAATTCAGAGAAGAGCGTGGCCCCACAATCCCTTCCTTTAGTTGAGGAGGGAGACAGATGACATGAGGCCTTGAGTAGAAGGACTGCACCATACTCTTTGTGCTTCGGGGTGGGTGTATGGCTCCTGGGGAGAACGGTAACCTGGGCAGGAGGGTAACAAGGCTTATTTTTCTGTTGAGTAAATGATTGGTTTGTACCATAGGGCTTTTCCAGTTAGTTGATGGAGCTTTAGAAACCAGGCTTCAGAAAGAGCCAGTGAGGAACTGAGGTCTGGGTTCCCAAATGGCCCCCTCCTCTTGAGATTTAGCAGTGGCTTTCCAAAAGTTGCCTCATTAACATAACAAGCGACAACTTGGTTGTTCTCCCCACTTGGAGAATTCCAGCGATCTTGTGAACTCTGTGCCAGACAAGAGGAGGCAGACCACATATGCATCTTCTTATAAATCACAATGCCACAATGCCACAGGGCTCCTGCCTGCATCCCAGCTCAGTGACGCCCTCTCTCCCTGTTTTCATTAGATGCGTGTAACATTTTGATTTCATTTTTGAATAGGTATTACTGTTGTATATATTTATATATGTGTATTTGTGTGTATGTGTAGATACACGGAAATAGTAAAGAGTCTCCCTCCCATCCCTTCATCTTGTGTTCCCCATTATTACTCCTCAAAGAAGTGGCCAGTCTTCTTCTGAAGTTTCTTTATGCCCATAAAACAATAGGAGTGTGTCCGTCTTCTCCCATTTGTTAGTTAGGGTGAAAGGGCAAGGCAGCAAGAGCAGCAAGGGAGTCTTCAGGCTGTGAGGCAGGTCCGACTCCTGGGGGCAAAGAATAGGAAGAAGATAGGTAAAGTCTCTGACCACAGCACAGCTCTGGGAAGTTTCGAGCTGGTCAGTGGAGAGTCCTCGAGCCAGCTGCCGAGCAGAGGAGTCCTAGCTCCTGGAAGTGGACTGAGCCCAGTCGTGGAAGCACGCTGGGGCCCCAGACACGGAGTGCTGTGTTGCAGGGAGAAAGCCAGTTCTGGCTCCATGTTGGAAGCTGTTTCTTTGACTTGCTTTTCATTGCTTTTTATTATAATCATACTCAATGGCTTGCCTGGAGGACCCTGCCCCTCTGCTGGACTGTAAACTAAAGTGCCTTTGTTCAGTTTGTGGAGAGATAGTTTGTCCCTGCCCACCTGTGAATAGAAGAGATTAACACATCCCTTCTGCAGGCTGGCTATTCCCTTGGAGATGTTTTTTCAGACTGAAGACCCTTTCACTTTACTTCCCATTGCATCACCTTCTCTATTCTGCCTTTTGACTTTAGTTCCTCATTGCTTCTGATCTATAAAAGAACCTGACATCCAGACCCCAGTAAGATGCTTATTTTGAGGCACTAGCCTGCCACCTTCTCCGTCTGCTGGCTCCCTGATTAAATCTCTTCCTTGCCTCAACCCCTTGTCTCTCAGATTCATCCGTATATGGTGTGGCGAGCAGAGTGAACTTGGTCTCAATAACACTGGGCACCAGTCAGCCCATTTCTGTGGCCAGAACGATACCCCCCTGCCCTATGTGTTCAGTGGTCAGTGTATTATACCTAGTATTTTGCACTTTGTTTCATCTTGGACACTTTCCACAAAGTAGATGGATCACTTTCTCATTCTTTCTGCTCCTCCTCATTTTTCCATTTTTTAAAAAGCTACTACAAGGTATTCCATTGGGTGGATATGTCCTGAGTTATTTAATCTGTGTCTTGATAGTCACTTGGGTTGTTTCAAACATGTTGCTGTATAAAGAATGCTGTAATGAATAATCATATATGATTTCATGTGCCTAGTGAATTGGATAAGTTCACAGAAAAGGAATTGTCGAGTGAAAGTATATATGCGTGTAAAAGTGTATATGCATCAGTATATGCAAAGGTAATGTCAAACTGCCTTCCTGGAGGGTTGTACCAGTTTACATCTTCACCAGCGGTGCGCTGCCCCATGTAGCCTCCTTAACGAAGGAGGATTATTGCCAGTGGAACAGTTGGTAGGTTTTGGCCTACATACTTGCACGTGTGCGGTTGCCTCCCTCTGTGTTACTCTGACATCCCAGCTTGGGCAGGCTCCCTACCTCTCTCTTACCAAGCGTGCTCTCAGGACGCTTGGGCCTTCTGGTCTTAGCTTTCTATTTCTGTCCCGGTGCCCACAAACACACCAGACCTATCTTCCCCTGATAATGAGGCTGAGACAGACACCCACCATTTCCTCCTTGGGTACATTTCGGTTCAGTTGCTCAGTCCTGTCTGACTCTTTGCAACCCTGTGGACTGCAGCATGCCAGGCCTCCCTGTCTATCACCAACTCTCAGAGCGTATTCAAACTCATGTCCCTTTAGTTGGTGATACCACCCAACCATCTCATCCTCTGTTGTCCCCTTCTCCTCCTTCCTTCAATCTTTCCCAGCATCAGGGTTTTTTCCATTGAGTCAGTTCTTTCCATCATGTGGCCAAAGTATTGGAGCTTCGGCTTCAGCATCGGTCCTTCCAATGAATATTGAGGACTGATTTCCTTTAGGATGGACTGGTTGGATCTCCTTACAGTCCAAGGGACTCTCAAGAGGCTTCTCTAACACCACAGTTCAAAATAGTCAATTCTTCTTGGGTACAAACTGTTCTTACTTGTGTTTCTATTTCTTGGTCTTAAATTCAATAAGAAGAAAAAGAGTGGAAAAACTGAGTAGTAAGACAAGCTAAAGATGACCCAGTAAAAAAAGAAGAGATGAAAAATTGGAAACAACAGTAAAATCTTAAAAACCAACATGTAGGCTAGGTTTTACATAAATTAAAAGTAGTCAGAATGAGGGTGTGGTGTGGGAATGGGGCAGGGTGGAGGATGCGGGTTGGTCTGGGAGCTTCCATCTCCCCAGGGGAAGGTTCAACATCCTTCCCTTCTGCCTGCACCCAACTCTACTGAGCACTGGTAGCTCCTGGCAGAAGTCCGTGTGGCAGTCAGTAGGAGTATGTGTAACCGATCAGCTATCTTGCCATGGCAGTTCCCCAGTCACCCTGAGGAGCTGAGTGCCTGCCAGTTCATACCTTTAATCCCAGAAGTTTGATTTGAATAGGGCAGAGCACTTTGAAGGACTTCTTATAAAATTGAACAAGTGAACAAATTGAAAAGATCTTCTTGTTGTGAGGGACTCTGTAAGTGATGGAACTCTGCAGTCTGTGTGGCTGGGATTCCTCTTTCTGGTGTCTCCCACTGTATACCCACGTCCACCACGGGCCCTGAGCTGGTGCTTTTAAGACACAAGGACTGCTAATTGCTGTGGACTGGTTTGTGAAGGCTTTGCATGCTTTCTTATTTGCAACCTTCTGGAATTAATGTATTTGTATGATTGACAGATGGCCTGAAGCATGCATGTTGGGCTGTGGTGTGTGGGGTGGTAAGGATTCTGAAGAGTGCCGAAACTGATACTAAAATCAGAGTTTTCTCTCCCACTGTGCCATTGCTTCTTGTAGAATCACCTGAAGCACAGAGAACTTTCAATTTGAAATTGCTAGCTCTAGAGCAACAGACTGGTTCCACATTGGGAAAGGAATACATCAAGGCTGTATATTGTCACCTTATTTAACTTATATGTAGAGTACATTATGCAAAATGCTGAGCTGGATGAAACACAAGCTATAATCAAGATTGCAGGGAGATATATCAAGAGCCTCAGATATACAGATAACACCACTCTTACGGCAGAAAGTGAAGATTAACCAAAGAGCCTGTTGATGAAAGTGAAAGAGGAGAGTGAAAAAGCTGGCTTAAAACTCAACGTTCAAAAAATGAAGATCATGGCATCTGATCCCATCACTTCATGGCAAATAGATGAGGAAACAATGGAAACAGTGAGACTTTATTTTCTTGGGCTCCAAAATCACTGCAGATGGTGACTACAGCTATGAAATTAAAAGACAAGTGGCCTGCTCCTTGAAAGAAAAGCTGTGACCAACCTAGACAGCATATTAAAAAGCAGAGACATTATTTTGCCATCAAAGGTCCAGCTAGTCAAAGCTATGGTTTTTCCAGTAGTCATGTATGGATGTGAGAGTTGGACTATAAAGAAAGCTGAGCATCGAAGAATTGATGCTTTTGAACTGTGGTGTTGGAGAAGACTCATGAGTGTCCCTTGGACTGTAAGCAGATGCAAGCAGTCAGTCCTAAAAGGAAATCAGTCCTGAATATTCATTGGAAGGATTGATGCTGAAGCTCTAATACTTGGGCCACCTGATGTAAAGAGCTGACTCATTAGAAAAACCCTGATGCTGGGAAAGATTGAAGGCAGGAGGAGAAGGGGATGACAGAGGATGAGATGGTTGAATGACATCACCGACTTGATGGACATGAGTTTGAGCAAGCTCTGGGAGCTGGTGATGGACAGGGAAGCCTGGCGTGCTGCAGTCCATGGGGTTGTAAAGAGTCAGACATGAACTGAACTTATCTGAACTCTGGAGCCTGATCAGTATTTACAGGGAGCAGCAGAACTGAGTTGCTGAGGCAGAAGGGCCTTAGAGACACCTAAGCTTGTTAGGTGTGCTGCTGAGGATGTTTTCATTGAGTTGGTTTTTTTTTTTTTTTTAGTTGTTTTCCCCATCAGGTTGGAAAAAAGGTCTTTATATTAATTATCATAGCTTTTGCTACTCCTTCCCCCTTTGAGGTAGCAATAATCTCACCTAGTCTCAACTGTCACTTGGCTGTCCTTACCGTTTTTATTTACTTTGGAGTTTGATATAAACATGCTGTCTCACTGGCCAAGGAAAACTCATTTAAATTACTAACAAAGTAGAAGATTTTGAGTTTTATATACACAACCAAATGAGTATTGATTTTTTTTCTCAAATTATATAATACAATGCAAATAAAGATTAAAAGACACAGCCACTGAAGTGGAAAGGGTGATATTTAAGTAGGATATTTAAGTCTGCCACCTTGTTTAACTCTATTCCACAGAAGTGGTATGTTTATCTGATGAGAGAGCTGGATATGTTCATAAGAGTACAGTTGAAGATGCTCACTAGAAGTATTGCCTAGAAAGGGTTAAATCTGATTGTGACCAGGTGCTTGACCTCTGGAGGAGTTCAGGGTTTCAGTGATGATATATCTTTGTATTTTTGCTCATTTATCTTTCTCTTCAAAACAATTTCTAATGTTCTTTGAAAATTACCAATATTTTTGGAAGGGAAATCTGAGAATTAGTGGTGTGTGTGTGGGGGGGGTGTGTGTGTGTGGCAGGGGGAGAAATGATACATTAAGATCAAGCTAAGGTTTGATTTTAATTAGAGACAAGTGACCTCCTTGGTTCTACTGCAGAGTCCTATATCTGGTTTATCCTAAAAATATAAACATTTTGTGAAAGTTAATTTTGTTTTAGTCCAAGAGAAATAATCATCAAAGTCAAGAAAAAGCATCAAAGATATAGATGTCCATAAACCTTATCCTGTTCAATTCCTACACATGCACATGGGAACAAGACTACTTACTTCAGAGTTCTTGCATTAGGTTTAGGTCATACATGACATTACGTGCAAATAACCCAACCCAGAGCCATCATGCAATGTGGGCTCCATCAAGGAGTTCTCATTGTCTACAGAACAAAATCCCATTATTAAGGCACTTGGCATTTCAGGCTATCTACACTGTTCCAGGCTAATGTTTCTTGCCATATTCCCCAGTATTCTACGTAGAATCCACATTCCAGCCAGCCCAGGTTTCTTATTGTCTCCAGGAAGTTAGCATATTTTTGCCTTCCACATTTTTACTACTGTTTTCCTCTCTCCTCTGTCTAAATCCTGCTTTTCTTTTAGCCCCAAGTCAAGACCTAAACATCTTGAGTGTCTCCACGCCCTCGACTCATGTGACCACTCTGCTCTTATGTCCTGAAGCGTGTTTTGTTCTTGCATTTGGCGTGTGGTACCCTCTGCCTGTGTGAAAGGTCAGCTTCTGGTGTTCGTGTTATGTCTTCTGAGCGGCAGGTAACCGCTTGGGAGGCTGGCAGATTCTCCCACCTCCTCTCTGATCCACTCTAGTGACTCACTGAGATGTTCAGGAACTATTTCTGATGTGGTAGAATGTGAATGTCATCAATCCAATAATCAACAGTTTGTATTGCTAGAAAGATATGTTTGGGAGAGATATATAAAATGTGCAAGGAATAAGAGTTAGTGGTTTTATTTTTTCATTGGCAGACAAAATTTCAGTTAGAATTTGTGGGAAAATGAGCACTTCTGCTAAAGATTAATTTCTTGGTGTCTTTTTATTTGAAGTAGTGCCTGTAAAATGAGCAGCCTCGCTCTCCCCTTAGGAAGGACAAGGGACCTACTTCTCTGGAGTCCAGGAACACGGCTTTATCTGCAGGAGCACGTGAAGGGCCAGAGTTCTGCTGGGCAGTAAAAACAGGAAATAATGAGACCTTTGGTGCAGGACAGAAAGGAAGAGACTTTTTCTTAGAAGGGAAAAGTAGAAAAGAGTTTGTCAGTAGAAAGGAGTTGAAATCAGACCTCTTATTTGAATGTCGGGAAGGAAGAATTGCCCAACCTCTGAGGATGTCTGCTCTCAGTAAGGGAAAGAGACAGTGGACAGTCCTTCTCTTGGAAGAGAGAAGTGAACATCACCCCAGGACTCCAAGGTGGCTAGTACCCTGGGGTGGCTGTGATGGGGTTAAAAGTGCTGAGGACCACAGGTCATGGTCTGGCAGTCCCTTGAGGCAGGCTCTGCCCTGGTTGTGCCAGGAGCTACGCCTGCCTGGGCCAGCACCCCTGTGAACAGTGGAGCAGTTCCCAATGTTGGCACCAGGTGGCAGTGAGGAGTCAAGACGGCACTAGATGGACCCGTGCCAGACTCCTGGCTCAGTTCTGGAGTCTAGAAGTACTGGGATTACAGAACATCCAGGGTAGGAGACAGCCCAGAGAAAGACACTGGCCTTTTTCCCCTACATAGCAGGTTGATGCTTGAACATATAATCTGAATATTAAGACATGTGACTGTGTCTACCACTACCACTACCACAACCCAAACTGGTTATATGAGGATCATATTAAGACATGACGTCTATGAGATATTCAGGATAAAAAGCACTGATCATTCTAATGAGTAAAACTTAGGAAACATATCCTGATCAAAAAGTGTAAGCCCCCACCCCAAAACAAACGAACAAACAAAAATAGAAAGGAAAAGAAAAAAAGTGTAAGCCCATTGTTATCATTATAATTTCAGATCCCCTGGTTTCCATTTGGTGCAAATCAAAAGGTGGTCTGGTGAGTTGAGAAAGGCTTCTCCTGGAAGCAGGTCAGTCCGTCTTCACTTGAGTATTTGGTACTCCTTTTCATATAGGAGAAGATACTGATATTGGGTTGGGGTGAAAGTTGGAGGGGGAAAAGAGAAATATATGGTTAAAGCAAACAGTTTTCCATCAACATTGGAGCCTAACTGACTAATGGCACTTGAGACAAGTGTAAAGATGAAAAAAATAGTTAGAAATGAAGGTGTTTGGGAAGGGAGGTGAGTAGGGGGTTCAGGATGGGGGACACATGTAAACCCATGGCTGATTCATGTCAATGTATGGCAAAAACCACTACAATATTGTAAAGTAATTAGCCTCCAATTAAATAAATTAATAAAAAAAGAAGAAACGAAGGTATTGTGAAAGATCATTATCACAGCTGATTTATTTATTTCAATAAATATAAATTGTTCAAAATCTAGGTACTGACCCTTAATTGGAAAGTATGTTATCACTAAAAATCTAAGGATCTTAGTCACACACCCTAACCTAATAGGAGGGGACTGATAGAGGTCCACTGTGACACTCTGCCTTTAGGATCTACCAACCTGACCAATCTGATTCAGTGGCTCTGAACATATTGTCAGTGATTGGAACAAAGATGTTCATACAATGATGGTCACAGTATATACATATTTTTCAGTGGAAAACTGAAAACTATGTAAATAACTGGTGATCTTATAAATAATTATAAACCACCATATGAATAATGGGTTAAATAAATTCTGGCCGGCCCATAAGGTAGACCCCTCTTGTATGGTTAAAATCATGGTTCAGTGGTGCAGAGTGTGTATATATATATTGATGCAAAAGCATTGAAAAATCCCCAAAAAAGTGTCAGATTTTTTTGGGTGATGGAGCTTGGACATTCTTAAAAAAACAAGCTTTTTATTTTAGAACAATTTTATATTCATGGAAAAGTTACAAAGATAAGAGTTCCCATACATAGCACTCCCATATGAGGCCCCCCATCAGACTTCCCAGCCTGGGGATCCAGCAAAGGGACCGGGACTCCCCAGGGAATCTGACTCTGAAGGCCAGTGGGGTTTGATTACGGAACTTCCACAAGACTGGGGGAAACAGAGACTCTTGGAGGACACACACAAAACTTTGTGTGCACCACAACCCAGAGGAAAGGAGCTCTGACCTCAGAGGACACTGAGCCAGACCTGCCTGTGAGTGTTTGAGGGGCTTCTGTGGCAATGTGTGCCAGCAGTGGCCTGCTGTGAGGACAGGGGCAATGGCAACAGCAGTCCTGGGAGCCATGTGTTGGCATACGTCCTCCTGGAGGTCACCAGCAGCCCTACCATAGAGCCCTAAGACTCCAGGACTGGGTTGCCACAGGCCAAACAACTAACAGGGGAGGAGCACAGTCCCACCCGCCAGCAGACAATTGGATTAAAAATTTACTCACCAGAGCAAGACCCAGTTTTCTCCACAGCTAGTCCCTCCCATCAGGGAGCTTGCACAAGCCTCTTATCCTCATCCTTCAGAGGGTAGACAGAAGAAGCAAGAACTACCATCCCACAGCCTCCAGAGCAAAAATCACAATCACAGAAAAACTAACCAAAATGATCACATGGATCACAGCCTTGTATAACTCAGTGAAGCTATGAGCCATGCCACATAGGGCCACCCAAGATGGGCTGGTCATCCATGGATACATGGATGTTTATTTTATGTTTTAGGTGATAATCTAGTATTATTTTACTTATTTTGTTGCTTATATCGTTCCAACTTCTTGCAGTTGGCACATACATGTCCTTTGAACATAACCCTCACCACTGTGATTTTTTTGGAACACTTATTTATCTTTTACACTGCACAGTGTTCCCAGCTCACTTTTGTTATTTTGTGCCATCATCATGAAATCAGCCATTGTTCTGAGAGGATCACTGACTCCTTTTGCTGGAAAATGGTGGTAAAAACCAAGATCTGAGGGAGAAGGTGTGTGTTGTTCCTTGCATGCTGCTGCTCCTAAGCCCTTTTCGCTACTAGAGCAAGGAGACATGTGTGTGTACACTCGGCGTGTGTGCACACACCTTTACCAATACTTCTTTCTCCCTCCATATCTATATGAAGATAAGCATGAGCTTACCCTGAAGTTTCTAGCTCCATTTTGTTGCCATGTGTCTCCTTCCGGCCTCCTGTCCTTACTTACGTGTAACCTGTCCCAACAGGGAAGAGCCAGCTCCTGCCATGTGCAGGGTATCTGTGAACTGTTGGGTCTAGGTGCACACTGGCGGGTGTGCCACAGAAACACTTGCAGTGGTTTCAGAATCAATAGCCCACCTCCCTGTGGTGAACTGTGTCATCTAGAGAGCAGATTGCCTGTGTCTTACTGTTTTTACTCATTTTCAAGGTCACTTACATCAGCACCTTCCCCGTACCCCATGCATTGTCATTCTTTCATGTATTTATGATGGTACAATCAGATTCTTTGCTTACATTGCATCCTGAAACAGTCTAACCTCCAAAATGATTTTTTTTAAAAAATTTTGAAAACATAAGATTCACACTTTAAGCCCTAAATTTCTATAGGTTTTGACAAATGCATGGTGTCATATATTCACCATCATAGTATCTTACGGAATAGTTTCACTATTCTGTGGTACAAAAATCCCCTTGTACTACATCTATTCACAGCCTTCAGTCCTTCTCCAAACCACTGGTAACATCTTATCTATTTACTGTCTTGTTACTTTCCTTTTCCTGGAACATCATATAATCAGAATCATACAGCAGCTGGCCTTTGTCACTTAGTAATATGCATTTAAGTTTCAACCCTGTGTTTTTTAGGCTTGATAGCTAAAAGATAGTTTAAGGACTTGGATGTTTCCAGATTTTGGCAATTATGAATGAAGCTGCTATAAATATCCATGTGCAGGTATTTGGGATGAACATGAGTTTTCAGCTCATTTGGGTAAATACCAAGGAGCCCAATTGTTGGATCACATGGAAAGAGTCTGTTTAGTTTTGTATCAAACCACCGCAGTGTCTTCCAAAGTGATTGTACCATTTTGCATTCCCATCAGCAAGGAATGAGATACCCCATAGCTTCATCACCTTTGATGTCAGCATTTTGGATTTCAGCCATTCTAATAAGTGTGGAATCTCATTGTTATTTTAATTTTCATTGCTCTAATGATAAATGGTGATGAGTATTATTTTCTATGTTTATTTACCATCTGTAGATCTCCCTTGGTGAGACATCTGTTCTTACCTTTTGTTCATTTTAAAATTCTTTGTTTTCTTATTGCTGAGGTTACTATTTCTTTGAAGATTTGGGGGAAAATAGTCTTTTTTTCCCATATGCATTTTCCAAGTATTTCTCCCAGCACCACCTGTTGTAAGATCTAGCCTTTTCCCTTGGATTGCCCTCACACTTTTGTTGGAATCAGTTACATTTGTGTGGGTCTGTTTATGGGCTCTCTATTTGCTTCAACTGATCTGTGTCTATTCTTTTGTCTTGATTTCCGTTGCCTTCCAGCTTTAAGGGATTTGTTGTGGACTGTGTGGGGCTCAAAACATGTGATTAGCATTTTGAATTAATATTCTAACATATAAAAGAGCAAACTCCCCAATACATCAGCATATCCTTAAAATGTGTACTTTAAAAGCAGTTTGGTTTCACCTGGCTTCTCTTACAGTTGTCTCTATGTTAACGTCAGAGAGAATGCAGGGTGAGAGATGTTCTCCTTCAATGCTTCAGATAAGTATGAGGGCAGGTTCTACTCCTGTTCCCTGCTCCAGGACCCATTTCATAGATAGCAAAACTGAGGCTCAGAGACAAACTTGCTCAAGGTCTTCGAGCCGCTAAGTCTTGCCCCAAGGCTCCACACGCATTGCTGGCACATTGGCAAGTGCATGAGTGTAAACTGTCTTCTTAAGTTTAGTATCATTTTAACATCGGCCATACTTCTTGAGATGACACGCCCTGTACACAGCTTATCTCTCAGCTCCGGGAGCCCCCAGGGCCACCTGCCCCACCCCCCAGAGCCTCCCAGGAACCCTATCCCAGCTGCGTTACCTGTGCTCCCACCATCTGTCCTTACTTCTTGGCCTCGGATGCTACCCCCAGCACAGACCTGCCCATGTTTGTACAATGTGGCCTTTAAGTGTTTAGGGGGGAAACATGCCTGTGAAAACTAGCGAGATGAAGGTAGGTTGACCTTTTTCTTTATACTGAGCTGCCTGGGGTTGCCCTGAGGGGTCAGAGGGCGATGGTGCTGGAAGGGGACACCCCTACCCTCACCCCAGTCCCTGAAACCCAGGACACTCAAAAGCCAGGGTGCTCCCCTCCACTCGCTGGAGGTGTCCTGCCCTCTCTGCTGGGGGCTCCCTTCTCTGTGTTCCCACAGAGAACAGCCCCAAGGGGGCTCCTCTTGAGGACTGAGTGTGACCTGCTGTCCCAGCCATAGTGGGCTAGTGGTTGCAGGCTGGCGCCTCAGTGTGAGCGGCCCTTTCCGGTCAGTGCGTGAACTGATGAGGCTCATGACCAGCCCTCTGCCTGTCCCGATCCTGGTCAAGGCCCTCCTCTCATCGTCACCTCACATCACTCTTTTGGTTTTTTCCCCCTTGGCTTTGCATGTATGCATATGTGTGTACAGGAATATACATGTGTATACATGTGTGTGTGTGCATGTACATGTATGCATAAGTGTGTGTGTTTGGGAAGAGGATGAATAGTAGGATTATCTCAAGGCAGTTTACAGAAATAAAAATAGGATGACTCGCTGTTTTTGTAAAAAGACTGGGCCATCCTTTCTGGAGAATGCTTTTCCCCTGTGACAGAGCCAACTGAGCAAAGAGTCTCAAGTCTAGTGGGTGCACAGCTCTCCAAGTGATTAGGGCTTTGGAGGAGTATGGGATCAGGAATGTGCTTTTACTTCTCATTTATCCTACACCCTATATTTTTGCCAAGGAAGGCAGAGGACTGTCGAACTAACCGATGAGAAAGGCAGTGTGTTAATTGCCCCAGATCACAAAAAGTCCACAGGTATATGTGGATGGCAGGGATGCTTAGGCACTAGTGCCAGAGTAAAAACAGAAGGTTAATCAGGTAAAAGGGTGACTCTCTGGGGGTAAAAGAAGCATGACTTTTCCTACTTCTAATCCCATTAGGAAAACCTGCCTATCATCCTTAACTAGAGCAAGATGGTGATTTAAAACTAAGATTTTAGAATAAATTCATCAGGGGGAAAGCTGGGTTTAGTTAGATACACACATAAAAGATTTTGTTGTTATCGTTTAATTAGAAAATAATGTACTCCACATGAGGTGAAAGACCATAATTTGAAAGATGAGCTACTAGGAATTCTGAATATAATCTTTTCTCAAGGTTCTTCCCTAACTGCTCTATTTATGAGCCCAAAGCACTTAAGAACCTGAGAAATTAGTAAAAAATGTACTTACCTTCTGCTCTGAAGCAGGAACTTTCTGGCCGAGATGACCGAGATTAAATGAGATTTGAAAGAAAAGCAAGAGCAGGGCCTTGGGCTGGGAGGTGCGGAACAAATGCATCACTGGAGGGACAGTTGTTTGTTATCATAACCTTGGATAAATGTCGTTCGAAAGGCACTGCATACTTCTGGTAATGTGAAGTTGGGAGAAATGGAAAGAAACGGTTAGATTAAGACACAATTTCCATGGGCTCAGCTGGATAAGGGTGCTCCCAATGTTCACGACAAGCTTTATGGCAGACCGCAGAACTGTGACCTTGCTCATTTTTAACATCATTTTGGATTAGTTTTCAACCAAGGAATTCAGTAAAGTTGGATTTTGAAGAAATGGTTTTGGAAGAATTTGTTTTAAAATTTTCAGCAAACTACTCAAAACGTCTTGCAAACACTTCCCTCATTACTCTCATTAAGAAGAGGGGAAGTAACCCATCATCCGAGTTTCACAAGATCGAACAGTGAGCCCGGCTGTGTGCCCAAGGCCCGCAGAGCATGTGCCGCCACAAGAAGAAAACCTTGTGTGCTGCCAATTCTGTCTTTAAGCTTCACAGAAGTCACAGTCCAGAGCCCCATTATTCTCAGCAAAACTGTTTCATTTTAGATACAATGCCGTTGGCTTCCTGTTTGCCTGCAGGGGAGGACTACTGTTGCTCCCAGGTGCGGGACCCGAGTGTTTAAGTGCCGGGTGGGGCCAAGTGGGGGTGGACCTGGGGCTCTGGGGCTGAGTCCAAATTAGTGGCCGTTTCTAAAAATATCAGCTCTGGCTTCAAGCTGAACAGTGTCCCCATGTGGGTGGTCTGGGGAAGACTGAGGACAGAGGACCGAGTTTGATTTCCCAACTGGGGAAACATTTTTATAAACTGTCTTTCCTCTTCTGTCCCTGAGGCAAAGCATGTTCTCCTGAGTGCTGCCAGCGCCAGGGTCACTCCAGTCCAGTCTAGGCGTGTTTGTGGACAGTCGTGGGCCCCACGATAGACCCTGGGGCCCATAGGAGGCTGTTTCGAGGGCCTCTTTCCCACTAGAGCCACACAGTTGAACAGTATGTAAAAGCAAGGCAGCGCGTCTAAAACCACCTAGGAAAGAAGAGACACCTGTCCTCATCCCTCAGACCTGCAGTTTCACAGAACCTTTGCCAAAGATCTGATGAGCTAGTTGGGAAAGCTGGGGGCCTGCAGGCTGTCTCCCCACCTTCTCTTCTGCAAGGGAGCCCTCCACTCTCCGGCCCCTCGTGCTCCTCTCCTGAACTCTTTCTGCACTCCCACATCCCTCCCAGATACCGGAGCTTCCCTTAGACAGGGAGACAGCTAGGGTCTTGGAATGGATTCTCTGTCAAACGGGGTGAGTAAGAAGAGCTGAGGGAAAGGACTGTTTACAGCATGTGTAGGAAACCATGGGGAAGCACAGAACCTGGCAACAGGCCTGCCTGCTGCAGCTTCAGGTCTGAGGGCTGAGCAGAGGGCGTGGTGACCCCATCCTTAGAGGGTGACCCCGCAGGAGGAGCTGGGAGCACATTCGTTCTCCACCTTCGTCCCTGATTTGCTCCGTGAGGACGGGGCAGGGGAGTTTGCAGAGGGGTCAGGTGTGTGCCCTTGGCCAGAAGGGCTGGCCTCCCAGTACTGCCCCTGCATCTCAGCCCCGTCCTGGAGCTCACTTGTCTGTTTTCGGTGCTGCTTGCACTCAGTGTATCTGCCCCTCTCGCTTTCATTGCACAGCAGGAGGCGGTTCTGTAGCAAGAATGCGCTGCAGTCCTGTAGCTTAACATCACGGTGGTGGTCTCCTGAGAGGTCTGCAGCTGGGGCCAGGGCGCTTTCTGCTCCTGAAGAACGTTTGGGGAGTGTTTGTGCTTGAGTCACACAGCCTCCCAGAGTGCTTCCTTTGCACATGTCTGAAATGCTTTTCTTAGTGCTACCTGTATTTGCCTGGGAGAAATCATTCCTACCAGAAAGCACAGCCTACCTGTACTATTCTTTATAATGAAGAACAATACGGTTCCCCAAACTTAAGGACACAGGGAACTGTTGGGGAAAGCCTGGCTCTGGTGTGGGCATCTGTCTGTTGCTTTCAGTTTTGGCTTTTACCCCGAAAAGGAAAATGTAGGTATTTGGTTTTGCTTAGAGCAAGTCCATGTGCCCAGGGCCAGTCACTATGGCTTTTAATAAAAAACCTCTTGCAGATCCCAGACCTCAGAGCTGGAAGGGGACCCAGAGGCCCTTTAGTTTAGAAATGTTGATTTGCAGATAAGGAAACCAAGGCCCCGGGAGGTGAAACGCTCTTCCAGAGTCCTTCTGTTGGACCAGCTGTCTTTCATACCTAACATGTGTTTGATCGGAGGCCCAAATATAAAATATTAAACAATATCAACTACTAAGAGTAAACTATATAGCTACCATTCTGCAATACTGTTTGGAGGTCTGGCTCCTTCCAGACCCCCTTCCCGCTGGGGTTTCGTAACCTGTGTTCCCAGGGCTACTGCCAGCCTCCTAGGGCTCCGAGCTGCTGCCCCCGGTGTCTCACCTTTGTCTCGGCCTGTCTGTCAGGCCTGAGCCAAACTCTCCCGCTCTGCCAGGAACAGAGGGTGCACAGAGAGGCCTCATCCTATCAGCGCAAGTTTCCTGTGGCAGGAAACAAAGCTTGGGACGAGCAGAATGGAAGCAGGAAAGCTCAATTCATCAGCCAAGCTGCCCTGTTTACTCTCTCGTTTGTTGAGAGCCTCTCATGTGCCCGGCAATGTTGCTGGTGCCAGCAGTTCGCGATGAACACACACAGTGGCCCCCTTGGAGGAGTTTCTGCTCCAGGGCTGGTCGTCTTTACCTGGAAGACTGCTGTCTCTCCCTCCTGCCTGACACCACTTAGGGTGGGCCCTCAGGGTATACTCCTTTATGTTACACTGTCTGCAGCTATACCCTTGGCCTCCTACATTTCTTTTATTCTCGGTGAGTCAGAGAAAAATAGACAATTTCTTGAACAACTAGTAAAAATCTGCCTAAGAAAACCCCTCTTTGCTTGGTTTTGTCAAGCATGACCTGGAAATGTGTCCAGGATGTGGGCATCTGGCCACCTGAGTCTCCCAATCCCTCTAGCGGTCCTGAAGCTTCAAGAATCTCAGCTGCAGAGCTGCTTAATCCCACCGGTCTCCTCCATGTGCCCCTCCCAGGCCCAGGCTTCTCATTAAGTAACCAAGGGAACCACTTAAGTGCTTCCCAGAGAAGAAAAATTACTCTCAATAAGTGCAAGAGAGAAAAGAAAGAAATCATAAAATTTCTTACTTTTAGGAATATGCTGTTTGTGTATTTTTGAAAATGGGCTATCAAGGTAGATATCAAATTGCATAGTATTTAGACATTCCTGAATATAAGTGATGGGGCTTCCCAGGCGGCACTGGTGGTAAAGAACCCACCTGCTAATGCAGGATATGCAAGAGAAACAGGTTCAGTCCCTGGGTTGGGAAGATCCCGTGGTGGAGGACATGGCAACCCACTCTAGTATTCTTGCCTAGAGAATCCCATAGGTAATATAATCATTTTTAAATGACCAAAGAGCCTGGCAGGTTATAGTCCATGGGATTACGAAGAATCAGACACGACTGAAGCGACTTGGCATGCACGCATACACGTTCCTTATATATGTGTGCAGTTACTGGACAACCTAGGATCTCTGAGGTAATGAGACGGTGTCATAGATCAGTGGCCTATTTCTTCCAAGGCATGATGAGTGTGGTGGCACACCCCATGGGAGTGTTTGCAGTTTGCTGTCATTACTTGTGTCCTGAGAGAAGTGAACGTCAGGGGACACAGTACGGTTTTCACAGGAGGTGACTGGGAAGGAGGCTGAATGGGTGTGGAGAGAAGGATCTGAAAGAAGGGCCATCAGCGAGGAGCAGCCAGTAGCAGTACATACGGTTTGCTTGTTTGTACTCAAGACACACATCTGAGTGTGCATAGTACACATGGGGTGTGGTGAAAGATACCACAGGCAGAAAGAGGGGTGCACTGAATAAATGGAGGGTGTTGCCAAGGATGGAAAGGGCCACCAGGGAGAGGAAGGGGCAGGGACAGAACACAGGCCTGGATCACACGGAAAGCCCAGTGTCTCTGAGCTGCACATCTGGGGCCAAGGGTTGAGGCTGGACAGAGCTTGGATGGCAAAAGTGGTCACTGAAAGACTTGGTGAGAGAGTGTTGTGATTCTACTCATGTTTTAAAACAAAAACATAACTAGCACCATTCCTGTCTTGTCGCCCTACTTTACTGTAGTTTTCTTTGGTAACAGTGCAATACAAAAACTGGATCACAAAAACAAAAGTCGTCCTAACAGATCATCATATGAACATGTTAAGTCTTCCTTAGTTTATGGCAGTGACAAAATGTCAAGAAGTCCAGCTTTCTGTACACATTTCAGCACATCTGACATTTTGTGTTTCTCATCTGCTGGTCAAGATGGCTTTTTTTTCTCAAGGATCACCACACTCTGAAAGTGAAAACCAGAAACAAACTAGTTACTACTGTGAACACTTTTGATATGCAGTAGTTCAGAAAACATTTTAAAACCTTGATGGAGACCCAGATCTTCTTGGTTTTAAAAGTGAGGTGTGGTGCTTTTGTGCTACAGCAGCTGGCTGAGTTGGAACTGTGTTCTGCTTTTCTGTGTGTTTCCAGGTCAGAGTTTTTTCTAACAGAGAAAGCTACATGGAACCAAGTGGGCAGAAGCAGGCAGGGCTGTAATGTTCTGAAGGTCATCTTGGCTCATCTCTTCCACGTGGGGTCAGGTCCTCTTCCTGGTTGCTGGTCTGGTTCTCCTCCAGTGACCCAGGCACACGGTCAGGCTAGCTGTAGAAGCCAAGCTTGCCATCAGCTAGACTCCCTGCCTGCTCCCTGTGGTGACCCTCCCTGGCAGCCTTCAGGAGGGCTGCTTGCGACTTCCCTCCAATCTTTGAGTATCCTTCAGATGCCTACTTCTGCAGTTTTTTTCTGCAGTTCTATAGTCTCTTTTTATAATTCACTTTTTATTTCATAATACTCCATAATACTCATGGCTTTCCATCTCTGATCAAAAAATATGGTAGCTGAAAATGAGTGCTCATGTAACAGAAGCCTAGAAAAGGTAGCTTTGGGTATAAGTGGTGGACAGAGAAAGTTTTCAAAGAGACTATTAAGGACAGGGAGGAAATTTTTATAAGAAAAATGGGAAAAGAAGACCCATGCTATATGATGGTGGATCATTGGCTGAAACCGTGCATGTATGCTAAGTCACTTCAGTCGTGCCCAGTTCTTTGTGACTCTATGGACTGTAGCCCTCCAGGCTCCTCTGTCCTTGGGATTCTCCAGGCAAGAATACTGGACTGGGTTGCCGTTTACTTCTCCAGGGGATCTTCGTGACCCAGGACTCCAGCCTGGGTCTTCTGCAGTGCTGGAGGATTTTTTTACTACTAGCGCCACCTGAAACTGTGGGCCTCAGCAACAAGGAAGTTAGAGTAGATAGTGAATGAACTCATGGATGTGACTAAGGAGGAGTTTGAAAATGCTGATGACTCCTTTCAGGTGTTTGTAATAAAGTACTGGGATAGCTGGATGTGCAGAGGCAACTTTTTAATTTTCAAGCAGAGTTTAGATGAGCCAGAGTTTACTGTATTGGAAATAAAACAGTTTCTTGTGCTCAGCCTCTCGAGAGTAAGATATTCTGAAATTAATAAAATTTCTAAAGGAAGAGATAAAATCCAGAGCACCTCCAGCATAACATATCTTTAGGGTAAGGTAGCCTTAGATCAGACTCAAAAGACTGAATGAAGGTGCTGCCTTTAAGCTACACAAAGTTCTAAGAATATTGAGGGTATGGCTTGTACAGCTGTCAACTAGACAGTTTGTCTTCTAAGAATTTTAAGGTCATTTTCCTATATCAGTCTTACAGGGAGCTCAAGGTAGAAAAACAGCTTTCTCAGAAAAAAATGTGGCATGGCCTCTGTCTAATGGAGCGATTTTGTGATTTCTGTCTAATTTTATACATAAGAAATGTGCGAATATTTTGAAGAAATTTTATCATCTTCAACTGAAAGGGAAAAGACAGGTTATAATAAAAAGTTGACTCTGGGCCCTCAAGCCCCTATTAGCAGGAGGCAGACTGAGAAATTTCTCAGCTGCAAACATGGGCCATTTCTCATGGGAAAAGAAGGTTGAGTATTGATTCTTTTGAATTGTGGTGTTGGAGAAGACTCTTGAGAGTCCCTTGGACAGCAAGGAGATCCAATCAGTCCATCCTAAAGGAAATCAGTCCTGAATATTCATTGCAAGGACTGATGCTGAAAATCGAATACCTTGGCCACCTGATGTGAAGAATTGACGCATTTGGAAAGACCCTGATGCTGGGAAAGATTGAAGGCGGGAGGAGAAGGGGACGGTAGAGGATGAGATGGTTGTATGGCATCACTGACTTGATGGACATGAGTTTGAGCAAGCTCCATGAGTTGGTGATGGACAGGAAACCTGGCATGCTGCAGTCCATGGGGTCACAAAGAGTTGGACATGACTGAGCGACTGAACTGAACTGAACTGAATCAGAGGAGGAGCCAGAAATGACCGAGGTCCAAGGCTGCTTTGGACCATGTGCTTCCTCCCTCCCCTTGAGGTAGGAGATAGACCAGCTCCAGGTTGGACATTTACAATCAGCCAGCCTCCTCTTTTCTTCCTCCTTGGAAGAAAAGCTATGGCCAACCTAGACAGCAGGTTGAACAGGTTGCACATTTACAATCAGCTCCAGGCTCCAGGCTGGGCATTTACAATCAGCCTCCTCTTTTCTTCCTTCTTGGAAGAGGACCTTTGTTGGCAAATGTCCTCTACTCTAGTCAAAGCTATGGTTTTTCCAGTAGTCATGTATGGATGTGAGAGTTGGACTATAAAGAAAGTGGAGTGCCAATGAATTAGTGTTTTTTAACTGTGGTGTTGGAGAAGACTCTTGAGAGTCCCTTGGACTGCAAGGAGATACAACCTAAAGGAGATCAGTCCTGGGTATTCATTGGAAAGACTGATGCTGAAGCTGAAACTCCGATACTTTGGACACCTGATGTGAAGAACTGACTCATTTGAAAAGACTCTGATGCTGGAAAAGATTGAAGGAGGGAGGAGAAGGGGACGACAGAGGATGAAATGGTTGGATGGCATCACTGACTCGATGGACATGAGTTTGAGCAAGCTCTAGGAGTTAGTGATGGACAGGGAAGCCTGGTGTGCTGCAGTCCATGAGTCTCAAGGAGTCAAGCATACATGAGTGACTGAACTGAACCTAGCCTCCTCTTTGTATTTCCTGAGATAAGAGATAGGTGGGCTCCAGTAGAGGAATTTATAACTAGCCCCTATTTGCATTTACTTTTAGAAGTAACAACAGAAACAGGGTAAATAGCCAGTCTTTGTCTGTTGTTAACATCTCAAGGGAATAATCAAGGCAAGGACAAAGAGAAGAAAAAAACCCTGTCAGAGTAAAAGAAAGGGAGACACTACAGATGCACAGAAATGCTCCTTGGAGTCAAAGGTCAGAAGATAGTTCCTGGCCATAATGAGTCTCACTCCTCCAGAAGCCTTCACTTTGAAAGCAATCTTGGCTAAGGTGTGCAGGGGCACCTCAGGGGAGGATCCTGAGACAAATTAACCAGTGGGGAACAAAGTAAGGTGATTGGCCTGATGGAAGACAAAGACCAGGAGAACTGCCCCTTTCAGCACCTTTCAGTTCAGCTCAATTCAGTTCCATCAAGTCAGTGATGCCGTCCAACCATCTCATCCCCTGTCATCCCCTTCTCCTCCCTCCTTCAATCTTTCCCAGCATCAGGGTCTTTTCCAATGAGTCAATTCTTCACATCAGGTATCCAAATTAATGGAGTTTCAGCTTCAGCATCAGTCCTTCCAATGAATATTCAGGACTGATTTCCTTTAGGATGGACTGGTTGGATCTCCTTGCTGTCCAAGGGACTCTCAAGAGTCCTCTCCAACACCAAAGTTCAAAAGCATCAATTCTTCAGCATTCAGATTTCTTTATAGTCCAACTCTCACAACCATATATGACTACTTGAAAAGCCATAGCTTTGACTAGACGGACCTTTGTTGTCAAAGTAAATGTCTGCTTTTTAATATGCTGTCTAGGTTGGTCATAGTATTTCTTCCAAGGAGTCTTAATTTCATGGCTGTAGTGATTTAATTTCACCATCTGCAGTGATTTTGGAGCCCACCAAAATAAAGTCTCTCATTATTTCCATTGTTTTTCCATCTATTTGCCATGAAGTGATGGGAAATCCTTCCTGAAGCCCCTTTATAGAGGATTTAAAATTCCCAAAGGCATGACTCTATCTGAGTTCACCCTTGTGCCTTTCTGCTTGTAC
The DNA here is from genome assembly GCA_007570785.1 of Antilocapra americana. Classification (NCBI taxonomy): domain Eukaryota; kingdom Metazoa; phylum Chordata; class Mammalia; order Artiodactyla; family Antilocapridae; genus Antilocapra; species Antilocapra americana. The sequence goes on from ML662445.1 coordinate 40,638,888, forward strand.
TTTTCTTTTCAGTAAGGCTTCCCAGGTGGCACTGGTGGTAAAGAACCTGTCTGCCAATGCAGAAGACATAAGAGACCCAGGTTCTATCCCTGGGTTGGGAAGATCCCATGGAGAAGGGCATGGCAACCCACTTCAGTATTCTTGCCTGGAGAATCCCATGGACAGAGGAGCCTGTTGGGCTGCAGTCCATGGGGTTGCAAAGAGTCGAATAGGACTGAGCAACTTACCTACTGCCTCCTTTCCTGAATTTGTTCTTGACTAGTCAGGCAGTACTAGGGACCTTAGCCCTAATTGCTGGCTCCTGTGATCCAGTGGTTAGGACTCACAGTCTGGGAAACTAAGACACTGCTTCCAGCTACTACTCCCTGCTGCTTGCTACAAGCTGCTACCTACTGCTATGCATATCTGAAATCACCCTGCCCCCTCCCGAATGGGACACTCCCTGCCTTTCCCATAACAGGAATTTGACAGTTTGTCTCCTTAGTTTGAAGGTCTTCAAATTGAGACAAACTATGGAAGAAATTCGGAGAAGGCAATGGCACCCCACTCCAGCACTCTTGCCTGGAAAATCCCATGGATGGAGGAGCCTGGTAGGCTGCAGTCCATGGGGTCGTGAAGAGTCTGACACCACTGAGCGACTTCACTTTCACTTTTCACTTTCATGCATTGGAGAAGGAAATGGCAACCTACTGCAGCGTTCTTGCCTGGAGAATCCCAGGGATGGCGGAGCCTGGTAGGCTGCCGTCTTTGGGGTCACACAGAGTTGGACACGACTGAAGTGACTTAGCAGCAGCAGCAGCAGCATCGAAGAAATTGCATCCAAAGAACCACACTGATGGTGACTTACCTTGTGCTTTGGATCACAATACCTTGTAGTTAGAATGCATGCTTCATGAGAGCAAGACTCCTGGAGTCTTGGGAGGGGTTTGTCAACTATAAATTGGCACTTGCCAAGAGTACTGCCAATGACTGAACATCGAGGTCGTTTGCCATCTGCCTCTGTGGAGGTTGAACCCTGTACTACTGCAGCTGTTGACCTTCAGCACCCTCTGAGGGAATTCAGGGTGCAGTGAGGCACTCTATGCTCCTGGGCACTCTGTGCTCTGTGAGACAGGTCTTAAGACAGGCGGATATTTTTTGGAACAGGTTCTATGATCCCAATCCTTGTATCTCCTCATATCTAGAAAAGCACTAATTCCCTTCATGAGCCTCATGGCTAGCAGAAAACCTCTTGTAAAGAGGTTTTGATTGATCGCATTGACCTTCCTTGACTGCCTCTGTGGAGCAGTCTCTCAGAGTGATCTGAGGTGCTATCTCCCAGCTGCAGTCCTCATGTTGCCCCAAGTAAAACCTAACTCGCAGCGGTCACGTTGTGCATCTTTTTCTAGTTGACAGGTTATTGTGTTTCTTTTTGTATGGAGCGGACTTGGATTGTTGTGGCTAGAGGGAGCTAGTGTACAAAAATAACCTTAAAAGTCCTTTCTAACCTGTGGGTACACAGTGCTTCTCTCAGGAGGAGCTTATGTCTCTGTCTTGCAATCTGGTGTGCATGTGTGACTGCTTTGACCAATAAAATTATGGAAGAAGGGAGTTTAGGAACTTTGGAGATAATATTTAAAGAGTATGAACAAGGCTAAGAGGCCAACATGAAGGAAAAGTGAGGCTGCTTGCTGGGCCTTGCTGACTACTGCACAGCCAGTCCTGACCCTCCAGCTGTGGGAGTGTGCCAAGTCTGAAGTCGCTATAGCCCCTGTTTAGTGACTGTGATGCCAAAAGAGCAAATATCTAGGGTGAGTCCCCACTATGCCTGCTTGTGTTGCAAAACTATGAGCAAATAAAGGGATCCTTTTGTTTTCTCTGAATTTTGGCAATGGTTTGTGACATAGCAATAGATAATCTACACTAGAGGTAATTTTCTTCTCTGAGAATTTCACTTACTGCTAGAAATTCTCAACAATGATTTAAAAATGGAAAGCATTGATGACTAAGAGGGAAATGCAAACAGAACTAGATTTAAAAACAACTAGAGAACAGAGGCTTGTAGAGACATATTTGAGTATGTTACTAGAACAGAATAATTATATGTTTTGGAGCTCTTAAATTTTAAATATGTGTTGTGTACTTAGTCACTCAGTTGGGTCTGACTCTTTGTGACCCCATGGATTGTAGCCCACCAGGCTCCTCTGTCCATGAGATTCTCCAGGCAAGAATACTGGAGTGGGTTGCCATTCCCTTCTCCAGGAGGTCTTCCCAACCCAGGGACTGAACCTCGGTCTCCAGCATTGCAGATGAATTCTTTACCATCTAGGCCACCAGGGAAGCCCTGGTGTTGAATATAAAATGTTGAATATAAAAGATCATAAAATATAAATTTGATAAATTTGAGATGTGATTGACTTTAAAGGAAAAAGTATGGAAAATGTTACCATTTGAAAGAAAACACATTGAAAATATAATGACTGAGTATGAAAGACAAACCCAGAGGATGGGAGAGACTTGGGTCTAGAACCGAGAGAATTTTTTTTATTTTAGTGCATGTGGTTCTGTACTAGTTCAAACTGGAATCTTATCAAAGCAAAATCTGTTCATTTTGGTTATGCTTGTAGTTGATTCTGAAATGGTGCTGAATCAACCAAGTGTTGAACTATGGGTACAGGGATCTCTTTTAATTTTATACATTTGGATTAAGTGGAAAGTGAATGCAGCATCCCCGTTGCATAGAAACTAAGATGTGTGGGGATTCATCTCACACTTCTGCACCGAGTCAGGCCCAGAAGAGTGTGAACATTTTGGCAGGAAACTGACACACATGTATCACTGGGGGTGAGGAGGTGCTGCCTTTCACAACTTCATTGCGAAACATTTATTCTGGTTTTGTATGAGTGACATTCTCCAGATAAAACTCTAGGAATTTTTTTAAATAAAATCACTCAGTCATGTCTGACTCTTTGTGACCCCATGGACTCTACAGTCTATGGAATTCTCCTGGTCAGCATCCTAGAGTGGATAGCCTTTCCCTTCTCCAGGGGATCTTTCCAACCAAGGGATCAAACTCAGATCTCCAGCATTGCAGGAGGGTTCTTTACCAGCTGAGCCTCCAGGGAAGCCCAAGAATACTGAAGTGGGTAGCCTATCCATTCTCCAGGAGATTTCCCCAACCCAGGAATCAAACCAGGGGTCTCCTGCGTTGCAGGCGGATTCTTTACCAGCTGAACTACCAGGGTAGCAAAGTAACTCTTGTAATGACCAATTTCCTTCTTGTCTTACTCTCCCCTTCTAACTTCTTCAGACAATGCAGAATAATTCAGCTTCACAATTACCCTAATTTGGTGTAATTAAGAATTGCTGAGAGCCATTGTCTTACGTAGACATGATCTTTGTCCCTGATTGCACAACCAAGCGTCCTGCCAATTTGAGAGTTTGAGAGGGGAGTGTCTGTGGGGGCAGCCAGTGTGTGGGAGGCCATGCACTTTCACACAGCAGCGAACTGTCCACCCTACTCACCTGGGCACCTGCCTCGAACGTTTCTGATTAAAGCTTGTCTTCCCTCCTGGACTCAGTACTGAGGATTTAAAACATTAATTTTGGCAGGAACTATGCGTATTTATATAACATGTGAGAGAGTAACAGGCAGGAAGGCCAGGGGTCTCCAAAATGAGGGAATAGGCTGCAAGCATCAGGCATTTTTTTCTCTCTCTTTTAAGCGGCAGGAGGAAACCAACTATTGGTGTTATATTTTTTCCCCTTCTCTATACAAATTTAAAAAGAGGGTTCTTTTAAAATTCTGTGTTGCCATGACACCTGGTTCCACCTCTAGTTAACTTTTCTCAAACCTTAAGCTAACCAATGCGTTTTTCTTATGGAAATGTTTGTCTTAAGCTATGTTAATGAACTATGTATTTACCCTGGACTCTGTCTTCAAGAGAACATTTCATGCAAAGTGAAGTGAAAGTGAAGTTGCTCAGTGTCAACTCTTTGCAACCTCACGAACCGTAGTCTACTAGGCTCCTCCATCCATGGGATTTTCCAAGCAAGAATTCTGGAGTGGGTTGCCGTTTCCTTCTCCAGGGGATCTTCCTGACCCAGGGATCGAACCCAGGTCTCCCACATTGTAGACAGACGCTTTCCATCTGAGTCACCAGAGAAGCCCCTAAGATGGGCTCAATAAAGGACAGAAATGGTATGCACCTAACAGAAGCAGTAGATATTAAGAAGAGGTGGCAAGAATACACAGAAGAACTATACAAAAAGATCTTTATGACCCAGATAATCACGATAGTGTGATCACTCATCTAGAGCCAGACATCCTGGAATGTGAAGTCAAGTGGGCCTTAGGAAGCATCACTATGAACAAAGCTAGCAGAGGTGATGGAATTCCAGTTGAGCTATTTCAAATCCTAAAAGGTGATGCTGTGCAAGTGCTGCACTCAATATGCCAGCAAATGTGGAAGCCTCAGCAGTGACCACAGGACTGGAAAAGGTCAGTTTTCATTCCAATCCCTAAGAAAGGCAATGCCAAAGACTGTTCAAACTACCACACAATTGTACTCATCTCACACACTAGCAAAGTAATGCTCAAAATTCTCCAAACCAGGCTTCAACAGTATGTGTACTGTGAACTTCCAGATGTTCAAGCTGGTTTTAGAAAAGGCAGAACCAGAGATCAAATTGCCAACATCCGATGGATCATAGAAAAAGCATGAGAGTTCCAGAAAAACATTTATTTCTGCTTTATTGACTATACCAAAGCCTTTGACTGTGTGGATCACAATAAACTGTGGTAATTTCTGAAAGAGATGGGAATACCAGACCACCTGACCTGCCTCTTGAGAAATCTGTATGCAGATCAGAAAGCAACAGTTAGAATTGGACATGGAACAACAGACTAGTTCGAAATAGGAAAAGGAGTACATGAAGGCTGTATATTTTCACCCTGCTTATTTAACTTATATGCAGAGTACATCATGAGAAATGCTGGGTTGGAAGAAGCACAAGCTGGAATCAAGATTGCCGGGAGAAATATCAATAACCTCAGATATGCAGATGACAAGACAGCATATTAAAAAGCAGAGATACTACTTTGCCAACAAAGGTCCGTCTAGTCAAGGCTGTGGTTTTTCCAGTAGTCATGTATGGATGTGAGAGTTGGACTATAAAGAAAGCTGAGCACCGAAGAATTGATGGTTTTTGAACTATGGTGTTGGAGGAGACTCTTGAGAGTCCCTTGGACAGCAAGAAGATCCAACCAGTCCATCCTAAAGGAAATCAGCCCTGAATAATCAGTGGAAGGACTGATGTTGAAGCTGAAACTCCAATACTTTGGCTACCTGATGCAAAGAAATGACTCATTTGAAAAGACCCTGATGCTGGGAAAGATTGAAGGCAGGAGGAGAAGGGGACAGCAGAGGATGAGATGGTTGAATGGCATCACTGACTCAACAGACATGAGTTTGAGCAAGCTCTGGGAGCTGGTGATGGACAGGGAGGCCTGGCGTGCTGCAGTCCATGGGGTTGCAAAGAATTGGACATGGTGACTGAACTGAGCTGAGCCTCTGTGAAGTGTAACTGAGGAATTAAGCCAAACAATATTGACAGATGACAAAACTGAAAACCTATTGTGTGCAAAGTTTGTGGGCTAGAGACAACATTAAGTCCTGGGCAAGAAAAGCAAGGGCCTTACAATCATCTTATACCCACTGGCTTGTGCAGATAAAGGACTCTGGAGGGGGTGCAGATCAGCTTAGGGTGGGGTTGTTAGATAGGTATCAGAAAGGCAAGAGTAGGCATGGGCTTTGAGAGGTGGAAAGGAGGCCAGAGAGCCTTATGGTTATGCTGGAAGCAGGGGCAATGGGGGGGCTTCATGCTGGGGGAAGGGCTGCAAGGGCTTCATCACCCCAGAGATGTTTTGTGAAGTGCCACCCATATGTGTGAGTGTGTTCTCCTGGGAGCCGCCCAGAGCTTTCATCAGATTATCTGGGGATCAGTCTATGGCTCAGAAGCATTAAGAAACATGAGTTATCTAGGATCTGGTTCAGGATGTCAGTGTAGGAAATTCTAAACCCACTACTTCCCACAGACTCATCGACTCTTCATCCATACATGGAAAACTTTCCTCTGAAAAAAACCCCAAAACAAAAACAGAGTGACACTTCCACACCAGGCAAATGAGAGGGAAAGCACACAGAATTGGGCAGGAGGGGCAGACACCACCTCCCCACTGACCCCACCTGTGGTCCAGCGACTCACAACCAGGAAGGAAATCAAAACCCAGAGTTCCTCCCTGGGCAGCCAGCTGTGAAGACCTGTTCTTGAGAGATGAGCCCTCCGTGTCTGAGTCTGAGGACCGACCGGAGGGGCCCAGTGAACAGAGGAATGGCTTTCACAGGCTGTGTGCTGAGTGCTTCCCCAGGGCCCAGCACAGAGGCAGTCCCCTGAACAGGGCCCAGACGTGTTGTTCACAGCGTAGGTCTGAGCCCGGGGCCCGGGGGGATTCTCTCCAGGAAGGGGAGCTGGCAGGCGCCATGTTTTGGGTTTTGTCTTTATTTTCCTTGCCTGTGATACCATCCCTTTTATTCCTTGTTTGCCTGCGAATGGATGTTAAATTTTCTCACAGGCCTTTTCTGTGTCAATTGAGTTGGTCATATAGTTTTTCTTTTTTAAGTTTATTAATATGGTGAATTATATCGATTGATTTTCAAACATAGGAGCAGCCTTGCCTTCTTGGGATAAACCTGAGTTGGTTGTCTATCAAACCCGAATTGGGTAACTTGTGTTATCCTTTATGTAAATCGGTGGACTCAGTTTTCTAATACTTTGATGAGGATTTTTGTGTCTGTGTTTATTTTGTTTTGCTTTTCCTTATAATACTGCTCCCTGGTTTTGGTGTCATGTGAAAGTCACTCAGTCGTGTCCCACTCTTTGTGACCCCATGGACTAAACAGTCCATGAAATTCTCCAGGCCAGAATACTGGAGTGAGTAGCCTTTCCCTTCTCCAGGGATCTTCCCAACCCAGGAATCAAATCAAGGTCTCCCCCTTTGCAGACAGATTCGTTACCAACTGAGCCACAAGTAAAGCCCAAGAATACTGGAGTAGGTAGCTATATCATAAAATGGGTTAGGAAGTACTTCTTCTTTTATGCTCTGGAAAAGATTTGTAGAATTAATACTCTTTCTACTTTTAATGCCTTGCAGAATTCACAAATGGCATTTCTTTTGTTGGAAGATTCTGAACTATGAATTTAATTCTTTAATAGACATAGGACTATTCAATTTACTCTTTCCTTGATTCTTTTTATTTATGTCTTTCAAAGAATTGATCCATATCATGCAAGTTTTTCAGAATATAGTCATTTGTAGATTCCTTTATAACCCTTTTAATATCTGAGAGGTTGTAGTAATGACCCTCTACCTTCCTGATATTGCTGATTTGAATTCTGTATTTTTTCAGTCTGGCTAGAAGTTTATCAATTTTGTTGACTGTTTTCTTTAAAAGGAACTGTTGTACTTTTTAGTGAAATTCTCTATTATTATTCTGTTTTCAATTTCACTGGTTTCTAATTTCATCTTTATTGTATTCTTCCTTACTTTGTATCCAGTCTTTTTTCTCTGGTTTCTTAAGGTGAAAGCTTAGATTTCTGATTTTGAGAACTTAAATATTTTAAAATAAGCATTTAAAGTAATAGATTTTGCTTTAGGTACTGCTTTAACTGCATCTCATTCTTCACTTCAAGATAGTTTCTATTTCCTGTTGAAATTTCCATGTAGACTCTAAATGTATTTAGTAAATACATGTATTTAATACACTTACTACAATGAATTATTGTTACATAATTATATAATACAATGTATGCATTATTTACAAGTATGTTATAAATAATTTCTAAGTATTTGGGGGAATATGTCAGCTCTCTGTTACTGATTTCTAGTTTAATTTCATTATGCCAAGAAAACTTACTTTATATGAATTCTAGTGTTTTAAATTTCTTAAGATGTTCATTTTAGCCTCAAATATGGTCTACTTTGATAAATGTTCCTTGTCCTTACTTGCTTCTAATTGTTATTTCCATTGTGGAGAAAGGAATGTTAGAATATAAAATCATCATTTTGTTTATTTCTCCTTTTTATTTCTTCAGACTGTTTCATGCACTTTGAATTGTTGTTAGGTGTGTGTGCGCGTGTGTGTATATATATATATGTTTTTTTTTTTTAATTTTTTTTTGGCTGTGCTGGGTCTTCATTGCTGCGCTGGTTTTTCTCCAGTTGCAGCGAGAAGGGGCTACTCTCTAGTTGGAGTGTGCAGGCTGCTCCTTGCGGTGGCTTCTCTTGTTGCAGAGCATAGGCTCTAGGGCACACAGGCTTCAGTAGCTGTGGTACGTGCGCCTGGTTGACTCCCGGGCTGTAGAGCACAGGCCCAATAGTCGTGGCATGTGGGCTGCTCCTTGGCAGGTGAGATCTTCCCGAATCAGGGATTGAACTGGCGTCTCTTGCACTGGCAGGTGGATTCTTTACCACTGAACCACCAGGGAAGCCCAAGTGTATTTATATACTTAGGATTGTTATATCTTCCTGAAGAAGTAATCTCTTTATGTAATATCCCTCTATATCCCTCTTAATAATCCTTTTTCTGTACTTACTTTGACATTAATATAACAACTTGAACTGACTTTTGGGTAATGTTTGCATAGTATACCTTTTCCATCCTTGTAACTTATCAATGTTCTTATTTTAAAGGTGGATTTCTTGTAGAAAGTAAATAGCTTTTTTTGTTGTTGTTCAGTCAAATTGTCTTTTAATGTATGTGTTTAGATCATTCAATTTTAATGTGATTATTGATATGGTTGTTTTAATATCTACTGCATGTTATCTATGCTATATATCAAATTACCACAAGTTTAGCAGCTTAAAATAATACCTACTTATTAGCCACAGTTATGTAGGTCAGAAGTCTTGGCTGAAATCAAGGGATTGACTGGGCTACATTCTCACCAGATTCTTTAATGAAGAATCTCTTTCCAAGATCATTTGGGTTGTTGGCAGAATTTCATTCCCTGCAACTGTGGGACTGAAGTCACTGTTTCCTTTCTGGCTCTTGACTGAGGGCTGCTTTCTGCATTGAGAGGCTGCCTCAGTCCCTTCGGACAAAGTTCCTTTCATCATTACAGCCGGCAGTGGAGACTCCCTCACGTAAATATCTTTAACTAGGAAGAGCCCCATCCCTTTAAAGAGTTCATCACATTAGGTCTGGCCATGGACGATAGGCTCCCTAACTTAGACATAACTGATTAAAGATACTGAAACATCAACAAAATCCCTGCAATCGGCACCCAGATTACTGTTTGATTGAATAACTGGGAGTTGGTGTATGTACTACAGGAAATAGCAATCTTGAAGGGGGTTATCAGAATCCCATCTGCCACATTCACCATCTTATAGCTCTTTTCTCTTTGTTACATATGTCCTCTTTCTGATCTTTTTCTACCTTCTCTTGGGTTGTTTTTTAAATTCCACTTTATTTTCATTATTGGATTATTGTTTGTATCTCTTTAAACATTTTTAGTGCTAAACCCTGGAGTTTACAATATACATATTTTATTCAGTAAACCTACCTTCCAATAATATTATACCATTTTTGATATACTATAAGAATCTTACAGTGGTACTTTTCTGTTTTTTGTCTCTAAAGCTTTGTTATTATTGTTACAACTTTTACTTCTATGCATCATATAAATACACAATGCATTACTACTATTTTTTGTTTTAGACAATTGTCTTTTAAAACAAAAATAAGATAAAAATAATTTTATTTTACCTCTATTTATCTCATTTCTAGTGCACTTCATCCTTTTGTAGAGATCTAAATTTTTCTCTGACGTAGTTTTCTTCAACCTGAAGAACTTTTAACATTTCCTGTAAAGTAGAACAACTGGCAATAAATGCCCACAATTATTGTTTGTTTGAGGAGATGGTCCTTATTTCTCTTTCATTTTTGAAAGTTTTTTTTTGTGGGGGTAGGATATAGAAATCTGGGTTAACAGCTTTTTTCTTTTCAGTACTTAAAAGATGTAATTCCATTGTCTTTAAAGTTGCATGGTTTCTAAAAAGAAACCTTAAATTCTTATCTTTGTCCCTCTCTATGTAATGTGTCATTTTCTTTGCTAATTTCCAAAGTGTTCTGTCTTTTAATTTTTAGAAATTTGATTAAAATATACCTGCTATTTATCTCTGGGATGTATTATTCTGTTTATGCCACTAGCTATTTTCTGAGATTTTTGTGTCTTAGGTTTGACACCTATTATTAACTTTGAAAAATTCATAGCCAGTATTTGTTCCAGTGTTTTTCCTGATCTATTTTGTCTTTCTCTTCTTCAGGATTCCAGACTTGCATGTTTTAGAGCATTGCAGCTGAGGAACCCTGAGCCTAGGGAATTAATCACTTTGTGCTGAGAAGTAAGCAAGATTGTTCTTTGTCTTAAAGGGAGATATTACTTTATCTCTTAACGTTTTTTGGCTATAGTCCCAGGCCTTTGGAGAAGGAAATGGTAACCCACTCTAGTGTTCTTGCCTGGAGAATCCCATGGACAGAGGAACCTGTCAGGCTACACACCCTGGGGTTGCAGGAGTCGGATGTGACTTAGCGACTAAACCACCACCTGCCCCAACAAATGGCCTGGGTAAAGAGCGAGCAAGACCTTGCATTCTTGGTACTGTAAAACAGGTAAAAGCTTGAGACCAGTGGAATACTGGGGCTATCTGTCATCCTCCCTTTGATCCTACAGCATCTTGGCTTCTGTCCATCAGAATTGATTGTTAAATTTGATTTGGATAATCATGACACGGTTAAGTCACATGGGCAGTGTAGCTTTGACCATTGCGGCTGGCACAACTCTAAGGCCCCTTGAGAATTAGGATAAACATATGAACTTGTGTCAGCCAGGTTGAAACAAGGTTGTGCTGTTCCATATATTTGTACACATATGACAGGGATCTTCATGTGAAAACTGTCACTGAGAGCAGATGCAATACTGCCTTCTCTTTGCCTCTTAGGGGCTTCTGAAGCAACATTCCTTAGGAAAATAAAAAAATCCCCTGCGAAGTCCTAGAGCTCCCGGATTAGCATGCGTGTAAGCAGGCTGCAGACTTTAAGTTGAAGTCTGTGGGTGCGTGTGTGCTCAGTCTTGTCTGACTCTTTGTGACCCCATAGACTGTAGCCCACCAGGCTCCCCTGTCCACGGAATTTTCCAGGCAAGAATATTGGAGTAGGTTGCCATTTCCTTCTCTTGAGGAGCTTCCTGACCCAAGAATCGAAACTGTGTCTCTTGCATCTCATTGGCAGGCAGATTCTTTACCACCGCACCACCTGGAAAGCCCATTTTTAGAAAAATGTAAGGGCACTAAAACTACAGTGTGTTTTTCTTGCTTTCTTTTCTTTTTTTACACTTCTCTGGCACTAACTGAATACAAGTTATATTCTCTCAGGCCTATTGGCTTAAATATCTGCTGGTTATTCAGAATTAATATTCTTTCTGGGGAGCTGTAAAAAATGACTGACATTAAGGCAATTGTGATAGCGTCTGCTGGCAAATTTATCTCTGCACTCCATTTATTATCAGTGAATATCTCTGTCTATCATCTATTATGTTTGTCTGTCTATCTATAATACTATCTCTTGGCCTTTCAATGTATTGGTTTCTTAGTATTCCTTCTTTCTTTTCTGGCTAGAAATGCTAGAGTGTACAAAATATTTCCCTTGGGGGACTTGGAACAGAAACCTTACTCAGTGATTGGTTTTCTGTGCTTGACCAGTACTGAGGGGGACGGTGTGCAGAGTGGGGGAGGGTGTGTGTGCTTGAGTCCTGGACCTGGAGTCCTTGCCTCTGAGCCTTAGAGCCCTCATCCAGAGAATGTGGAGAATCCAACATTCAACTTTTAGCCTTGTGAGGTGGATTAAATATAATCCATGTAAGTACAATTTTTGGAAGATAGTTAATATGTAGTAAATATAAGCTTTTATAATTATTATCTTACCTTCATTATATTTAAGTCATGGATAAAAGAACAGTGAGCAACTATTTGTTGTAGGATGAGAGAAAAATGATGTTACCACTGGTCAAATGGACTATCAGTTCAGTTCAGATGCTCAGTCATATCCACTCTTTGTGACCCCATGGACTGCAGCACACCAGGCTTCCCTGTCTATCACCAACTGCTGGAGCTTGCTCAAACTCATGTTCATCAAGTCGGTGATACAATTCAACCATCTCAGCCTTTGCCATCCCCTTCTCCTCCTGCCTTCAATCTTTCCCAGCATCAGGGTCTTTTCCAATAAGTCAGTTCTTTGCATAAGGTGTCCAAAGTATTCAGCTTCAGCATCAGTCCTTCCAATGAATATTCAGGACTGATTTCCTTTAGGATGGATTGGCTGGATCTCCTTCATGTGCAAGGGACTCTCAAGAGTCTTCTCCAACACGACAGTTCAAAAGCATCAATTCTTCAGCGCTCAGCTTTCCTTATAGTCCAACTCTCAGATCCATATATGACTACTGAAAAAACCATAGCTTTGACTAGATGGACTTTTCCTGGCAAAGTAATGTCTCTGCTTTTTAATATGTTTTCTAGGTTGGTCATAGGTTTTCTTCCAAGGAGCAAGAGTCTTTTAATTTCACGGCTGCAGTCACCATCTGCAGTGATTTTGGAGCCCCCAAAATAAAGTCTGTCACTGTTTCCATTATTTCCCCATCTGTTTGTCATGAAGTGGTGGGACCAGATGCCATGATCGTAGTTTTCTGAATGTTGAGTTTTAAGCCAACTTTTTCACTCTCCTCTTTCACTTTCATCAAGAGGCTCTTTAGTTCTTCTTCATTTTCTGCCATAAGGGTGGTGTCATCTGCATATCTGAGGTTCTTGATATTTCTCCTGGCAATCATGATTCCAGCTTGTGCTTCATCCAGCCCGGCATTTCACATGATGTACTCTGCATATAAGTTAAATAAGCAGGGTGACAATATACAGCCTTGATGTACTCTTTTCTCAGTTTGGAACTAGTCTATTGTTCCATGTCCAGTTCTGACTGTTGCTTTTTGACCTGCCTGCAGATTTCTTAGGAGGCAGGTTAGGTGGTCTGGTATATCCATCTCTTTAAGAATTTTCCACAGTTTGTTGTGATCCACACAGTCAAAGGCTTTGGCATAGTCAATAAAGCAGAAATAGATGTTTTTCTGGAACTCTCTTGCTTTTCCAGTGATCCAGTGGATGTTGGCAATTTGATCTCTGGTTTCTCTGCCTTTTCTAAATCCAGCTTGAACATCTGGAAGTTCATGGTTCATGTACTGTCAAAGCCTGGCTTAGAGAATATTGAGCATTACTTTGCTAGCGTATGAAATGAATGCAATCATGCGGTAGTTTGAACATTCTTTGCATTTCCTTTCTTAGGGATTGGAATGAAAACTGACCTTTTCCAGTCCTGTGGTCACTGCTGAGGTTTCCAAATTTGCTGGCATATTGAGTGCAGCACTTTCACAGCATTATCTTTTAGGATTTGAAATAGTTCAACTGGAATTCCATCACCTCCACTAGCTTTGTTTGGAGTCATGCTTCCTAAGGCCCACTTGACTTCACATTTCAGAATACCTGGATCTATGTGAGTGATCACACCATTTTCGTTATATTGGTCTTGAAGATCTTTTTTGTATAATTCGTCTGTGTATTCTTGCCACCTCTTCTTAATATCTTCTGCTTCTGTTAAGTCCCTACCATTTCTGTCCTTTATTGTGCCCATCTTTGCATGAAATGTTCCCTTGATATCTCTAATTTTCTTGAAGAGATCTCTAGTCTTTCCTATCCTATTGTTTTCCTCTATTTCTTTGCACTGATCACTGAGGAAAGCTTTCTTATCTCTCTTTGCTATTCTTTGGAACTCTGATTTCAAATGGGTATATATTTCCTTTGCTCCTTTGCCTTTCAGTTCAGTTCAGTCGCTCAGTCATGTCTGAATCTTTGCGACCCCAAAGGGTTGCAAAGGCACACCAGGCCTCCCTGTCCATCACCAACTCCCAGAGTTTACTCAAATTCGTCTCCATTGAGTTGGTGATGCCATCCAACCATCTCATCCTCTGTCATCCCCTTCTCCTGCCTTCAATCTTTCCCAGCATCAGGGTCTTTTCCAATGAGTCAGCTCTTTGCATCAGGTGGCCAAAGTATTGGAGTTTCAGCTTCAACATCAGTCCTTCCAATGATTATTTAGGACTGATTTCCTTTTAGGATTGACTGCTTGGATCTCCTTATAGTCCATGGGACTCTCAAGAGTCTTCTCCAGCACCACAGTTCAAAAGCATCAATTCTTTGATGCTCAGCTTTCTTTATAGTCCAACTCTCACATCCATACATGACGACTGGAAAAACCATAGCCTTGACAAGACGGACCTTTGTTGGCAAAGTAATATCTCTGCTTTTTGATATGCTGTCTAGGTTAGCTTCTCTTCTTTTCTCAGCTATCTGTAAGGCCTCCTCAGACAACCATTTTGCCTTTTGCATTTCTTTTTGTTGGGGATGGTCTTGATCACTGCCTCCTGTACAATGTCATGAACCTCTGTCCATAGTTCATCAGCACTCTATCAGAACTAATCCCTTGAATCTATTTGCCACTTCCACTGTATAATCGTAAGGGATTTGATTCAGGTCATACCTGAATGTTCTAGTGGTTTTCCCTATTTTCTTAAATTTCAATCTGAATTTGGCAATAAGGAGTTCATGATCTGAGCCACAGTCGGCTCCTTGTCTTGTTTTTTGCTGACTGTGTAGAACTTCTCCATCTCTGGCTGCAAAGAATATAATCAATCTGATTTCGATATTGACCATCTGGTGATGTCCTTGTATAGAGTCTTCTCTTATGTGTTGGAAGAGGGTGTTTGCTATGACCAGTACATTCTCTTGGCAAAACTCTGTTAGCCTTTGACCTACTTCGTTTTTTACTCCAAGGCCAAACTTGCCTGTTATTCCAGGTATCTCTTGACTTTTCACTTATGCATTCCAGTCCCCTATAATGAAAAGGATATCTCTTTTGGGTGTTAGTTCCAGGAGGTCTTGTAGGTCTTCATAGAACTGTTCAACTTCAGATTCTTCAGCATTACTGGTCAGGGCATAGACTTAGATTACTGTCATATTGAATGGTTTGCCTTGGAAACAGATTATTCTATCATCTTTGAGATTGCATTCCAGTATTGCATTTTGGACTCTTTTGTTGACTATGATGGCTACTCCACTTCTTATAAGAGATTTTTGCCCACAGTAGTGGATACAATGATCATCTGAGTTAAATTCATCCATTCCAGTCCATTTTAGTTCGCTGATTCCTAAAATGTTGATGTTCACTCTTTCCATCGCCTGCTTGACCACTTCCAATTTGCCTTGATTCATGGTCCTAACACTCCAGGTTCCTATTCAGTGTTGTTCTTTACAGCATTGGACTTTACTTCCATCACTAGTCACATCCACAACTGGGTGGTTTTTTTTTTTGCTTTGGTTCTGTCTCTTCATTCTTTCTGGAGTTATTTCTCCACTGATCTCCAGTAGCATATTGGCTGGGGAGTTCATACTGACCTGGGGAGTTCATCATTCATTGTCCTATCTTTTTGCCTTTTCATACTGTCCATGGGGTTCTCAAGGCAAGAATACTGAAGTGATTTGCCATTCCCTTCTCCAGTGGACCACATTTTGTCAGAACTCTCTACCACGACCCATCTGTCTTGGGTGACCCTACATGGCATGGCTCATAGTTTCATTGAGTTAGACAAGGCTGTGGTCCATGTGATCAGTTTGATTATTTTTCTGTGATTCCTGTTGGCCCTCTGATGTATAAGGATAAGAAGCTTATGGAATATTCCTGATGGGAGAAACTGAGGGGGAAACTGGGTCTTGTTCTGATGGGCAGGGCCATGCTTAGTAAATCTTAATCCAATTTTCTGTTGATGGGTGGGGCTGTGTTCACTCCCTGTTGTTTGACCTGAGGCCAAACTTTGGTGGAGATAATGAAGATAATGGCGACCTCCTTCAAAAGGAGGAATGCCCTCGCCCCCCCACCCCCCCACAGCAGGCCTCTGTATGCCCGCTGCTGACCCACGCCTCTGTTGGAGACTCCTGGACACTTTGGGAGTCTCTGGCAAGTTTGGGTCAGTCTGGGTCAGTCTGTTTTGGGTTCACTGGGTCCTGGTGCGCACAAGGTTTTGTTTGTTCCCTCCGAGAGTCTTTCCCCAGGCCTGTGTAACTTCTGTTGGCTCTATGGTGGGATTAATGGCGACCTCCTCCAAGAGGGCTTATGCCATACCCAGTCTGCTGCACCCAGAGCCCCGGCCCCTGCGGCAGCCCACTGCTGACCCTTACCTCCGCAGGAGATGCTCAGACACGGTTCTGGCTCAGTCTCTGTGGGGTCTCTGGGCCCTGGTGCACACAAGGTTTGTTTGAGCCCTCTGAGTGTCTCTGGCGGGTATGGGGCTTGCTTCTAAACACAATTTCACCCCTCCTACCATCTTGCTGTGGTGTTTCCTTTGCCCTTGGATGTGGGGTGTTTTTTTTTGGTGGGATAGTTTGACGATCCCTGTTGATGGTTGTTCAGCAGCGAGTTGTAATTTTGGAGTTCTCACAGGAGTAGATGAGTGCATGTCCTTCCACTCCACCATCTTCCTCCGCCACTCTATGGACTATAAGAAGTTTTATAAATTGGGATACGCAAGATGGATGGACAAGTTGGTGCTGACAGTTGCAAGGAGCTTGTACCTCCTTATTGCCAAATTCAGACTTAAATTGAAGAAAGTAGGGAAAACCACTAGACCATTCAGGTATGACCTAAATCAAATCCCTTATGATTATACAGTGGAAGTGAGAAATACATTTAAGAAACTAGATCTGATAGACAGAGTGCCTTGATGAACTATGGATGGAGGTTCATGACATTGTACAGGAGACAGGGATTAAGACCATCCCCATGGAAAAGAAATACAAAAAAGCAAAATGGCTGTTTGAGGAGGCCTTACAAATAGCTGTGAAAAGAAGAGAAGAGAAAAGGAAAGATATTTCCATCTGAATGCAGAGTTCCAAAGAACAGCAAGGAGAGATAAGAAAGCCTTCCTCAGTGATCAATGCAAAGAAATAGAGGAAAACAACAGAATGGGAAAGACTAGAGATCTCTTCAAAAAATTAGAGATACCAAGGGAACATTTCATGCCAAGATGGGCTTGATAAAGGACAGAAGTGATACAGACCTAACAGAAGCAGAAGATATTACGAAGAGGTAGCAAGAATACACAGAAAAACTGTACAAAAAAGACCTTCACGACCCAGATAATCACGATGGTGTGATCACTCACCTAGAGCCAGACATCCTGGAATGTGAAGTCAAGTGAGCCTTAGAAAGCATCACTATGAACAAAGCTAGTGGAGGTGATGGAATTCCAGTTGAGCTATTTCAAATCCTGAAAGATGATGCTTTGAAAGTGCTGCACTCAATATGCCAACAAACTTTGAAAATTCAGCAGTGGCCACAGAACTGGAAAAGGTCAATTTTCATTCCAATCCCTAAGAAAGGCAATGCCAAAGAATGCTCCAACTACTGCACAATTGCACTCATCTCACATGCTAGTAAATTAATGCTCAAAATTCTCCAAGCCAAGCTTCAGCAATACATGAGCCATGAACTCAGATGTTTAAGCCGATTTTAAAAAAGGCAGAGGAACCAGAGATCAAATTGCCAACATCTGCTCCATCATCGAAAAAGCAAGAGAGTTCCAGAAAAACATCTATTTCTGCTTTATTGACTATGCCAAAGCCTTTGACTGTATGGATCACAATAAACTGTGGAAAAGTCTTAAAGAGATGGGAATACCAGACCATCTGACCTGTCTCTTGAGAAACCTCAGTTTCTCAAGCTGTATGCAGCTCAGGAAGCAAGTTAGAACTGGACATGGAACAACAGACTGGTTCCAAATAGGAAAAGGAGTACGTCAAGGCTGTATATTATCACCCTGCTTATTTAACTTATATGCAGAGTACATTATGAGAAACCCTGGGCTGGAAGAAGCACAAGCTGGAATCAAGATCACCAGGAGAAATATCAATAACCTCAGATATGCAGATGACACCACCCTTATGGCAGAAAGTGAGGAGGAACCAAAGAGCCTCTTAATGAAAATGAAAGAGGAGAGTGAAAAAGCTGGTCTAAAGCTCAACATTCAGAAAACTAAGATGATGGCATCTGGTCCCTTCACTTCATGGCAAATAGATGGGGAAACAGTGGAAACAGTGTCAGACTTTAATTTTTCGGGCTCCAAAATTACTGCCGATGGTAATTGCAAGCCATGATATTAAAAGACGTTTACCTAGGAAGGAAAGTTATGACCAACCTAGACAGCATATTAAAAAGCAGAGAGATCACTTTACTAACAAAGGTCTGTCTAGTCAAGGCTATGGTTTTCCAGTAGTCATGTATGGATGTGAGAGTTGGATGGTGAAGAAAGCTGAGCCCCGAAGAATTGATGCTTTTGAACTGTGGTGTTGGAGGAGATTCTTGAGAGTCTCTTGGACTGCAAGGAGATCCATCCAGTCCATTCTAAAGGAGATCAGTCCTGGGTGTTCATTGGAAGGACTAATTTTGAAGCTGAAACTCCAATACTTTGGCCACCTCATGCGAAGAGTTGACTCATTGGAAAAGACCCTAATGCTGGGAAAGATTGAGGGCAGGAGGAGAAGGGGACAGCAGAGGATGAGATGGCTGGATGGCATCACCAACTCAATGGACATGGGTTTGGGTAGACTTCGGGAATTGGTTATGGACAGGGAAGCCTGGTGTGCTGCGATTCATGGGGTCGCTAAGACTCGGACACGACTGAGCGTCTGAACTGAGCTGAACTGTACCTCCTGAAATAGTCCTTGGCCACTAATAGTAATGCCAAAGTGCTATGGCTCCTCCTGGTGGTTATTGCAAGGATGACATGCGTCCCTAAGTCATGTCCAACTGCGACCCCATGGACGGCAGTACTCCAGGCTTCTGTGTCCTTTACTATCTCCTGGAATTTGCTCAAACTCATGTCCTTTTTAGGATGAATCCCCCGGTTATTTATTTATTAAATAACTTATGTAATTATTTACTCAGTGAAAAATAGGAATATTTTCAAGAGAGAAGTATAATATTTATTTTATAAAAGTATAATGAGACTTCCCTGGTGGTTCAGTGGTTAAGAATCTACCTGCCAATGCAAGGGATCCAGGTTTGACCCTGGTCTGGTGGGGAAGATTCCACATGCTGAGGGGCGACTAAGCCCTTGCAACACAACTACTGAGCCTGTGCTCTAGAGCTCCTATGCCACAACTACTAAACCCTCATGCCACAACTATTGAAGCCCACATACCCTAGAGTCTGCCCTACAACTAGAGAGTTGCCCCTGCTTGCTACAACTAGAGAAAACCCTTGTGCAGCAATGAAGACCCAGCACGGCCATAAATAAGTAAGTAGTAATTTTTGAAGTGATTTTTTAATTGGAAAAGTTGAAATGATTACTACTAAAACTTAAAAAAAAATCATTTCTTATTAACTTCCACGAAGCATTTGGACAATTCCTTATTTATATTTTAAAGGGAAATTTCAAGTATTGCGGAATTTTCTGGGACTCAGTTTATTGATCCAGTGTTCCACAACAGAATCATCAGTGAAGATTCCCTCAGAGCAGATTTTCCTGCTGTCTTTGGAATCCAGCACTGCATGTATAATGGAACCAGTGGAATTCCCAGTCCTGTACAACAAGGCAATTTCCTCATAGAATGTCACATGGCTGTCAAGACAGACTGGCAAAATCTTCTAGGGTGGGTCAGGGGTTTTCTGAATTTTTTGTGTCTGTTGGTATACACGATCAAGAGCCAAGGAGGAAGTTTGCCTCTTTTCTTTGTAGCAAAGAGCAGCTTTGATTGGTTATTAAGCTGGAATGACCAACCAAGGGTTGCCATTGCAGAAAAGATCCCTCTGCTGAATTATAGCATTATAACCTGCCATGAAAAGCAATGTATTGCTTTCTTGAGGACAGAAATGTTTCAAACGCTGAGTTCCTTTTGAAAAGAAGAGTAAAGTTCAGTTGAAAAAGCCGACAGCCATATTTCTGAGAAGAAACCCTAAGGGTGTTCAAGGAAAAATATTACCATGATGCAATCTCTCTCTAGATGCAATCTAGACAACAAACTGGCCTGACATGTGGAAATGAAGTCTCTAGAAAAGAACAACATGCATTGATGACATTAACTGCAGGATGGATCCACATTTTTAGACCCCAAATATTTCAACAACCTCAGTTATGCAGATGATACCACTCTAATGGCAGAAAGTGAAGAGGAACTAAAAGAACCTCTTGATGAAGGTGAAACAGGAGAGTGAAAAAACTGGCTTGAAACTCAACATTCAGAAAACTAAGATCATGGCATCTGGTCTCATCATTTCATGGCAAATAGATGGGGAAAAGTGGAAGCAGTGACAGATTTTATTTTCTTGGGCTCCCAAATCACTGCAGACGGTGACTGCAGTCATGAAGTTAGAAGACACTTGCTCCTTGGAAAGAAAGCTATGACAAACCTGGACAGCATATTAAAAAGCAGAGACATCACTTTGCTGACAAAAGACCACATAGCCAAAGTTATGGTTTTTTCAGTAGTTATGTACTATGAATGTAAGAGTTGGACCATAAAAAGGCTGTGTGTAGAAGAATTGATGATTTTGAATGGTGCTGGAAAAGACTCTTGACAGTCCCTTGGACTGCAAGGAGATCCAACCAGTCAATCCTAAAGGAAATCAATCCTGAATATTCATTGGAATACTGATGCTGAAGCTGAAGCTCCAATATTTTGGCCACCTGATGCAAAGATCCGACTCATTGGAAAAGATCCTAATGATGGGAAAGGTTGAGGGTAGGAGGAGAAGGCGACAAAAGAGGATGAGATGGTTAGATAGCATCACTAATTCAATGGACATGAATTTGAGCAAGCTCTGGGAGATAATGGAGGAAGAGGAGGCTATGGGGTCACAAAGACTTGGATAGAACTTAGTGACTGAACAATAACAACTGCGTGTGAGTGTTAGTTGCTCAGTCGTGTCCAACTTTTTGGGACCCATGGACTATAGCCTGCAGGCTCCTCTGTCCATGGAATTTTTCAGGCAAGAATACTGGAGTGGGTTGCCATTCCCTTCTTCAGGAGGTCTTCCCAACCCAGGGATTGAACTTGGATCTCCCACATTGCAGGCAGATTCTTTACCATCTGAGCTACCAGGGAAGCCCATAACAACTTTAAATATACCCAAATCTACCCAATTGAATATTAAGGGATGTTGGAGTTGTTTCCAGCTTTGTGTTATGAAAATGGATGGAAGGCAAATTGTTTAAAAAATAACCATTTTTTTCAAAAAGTCAGCCCCCTCCCAATGGATCTCTCCTGAGACACGGCATGGTTCTTGTGAAGTGGGTCTGTCTTGGCCTCTTTGTTCTGCTCCATGGTCTCTACTTCTTGTTCCCTGTACAATCCCACATCACCCTTAACATTATAGCTTGGGAATAAACTTTATCTTTTCTTCTTCTTTTTTAATCATTGAAAGAAAGTCCCTAATTTGCTTTTTCTTTTTTTTTTGTGGTGCAGGCCTCATAGTATAAGTTAGGGAGTCTCTGCTGGAATTTACCCCTAAAGCGGACTGTAAAGTTTTAGATTTCCATATCCTCAGATGTGAGACAGCATATGAAGGGGTGGATAGACGTCTCAGGAGGGCAGTATTTTTAAATGTCTGCTTGCAGTTGCGTTTTCTAGTCCCTTGAAAGTAGGAATATGTCAGAGATAAGTTGCAGAGACAAGGAACAGGATGGGTGCCGTCTCTCTTGCTGAGATAATCCCTGTGTTCTCTAAGCTTTGGGCAGGCTCTCTGTCTCTGTGACTGAGCTGTTTCACGCTGATCCTCAGCATGCACACTTGCCCGGATCAGTGTGGACCTGTTCAGGGCTGTTCTAGGTGCCTCTCTAGGGGGCCAGGCTCTGGCCCAGCCCCTCGAGACAATGTGCACAAGCTGTGTGTATTAGGCTTCACAAAAAATGTGGGAAACCTTTCATGTTTTTCTCCCATTGCTGAGTTTCATGGGTTATCATCAGACTTTCCAGAAAGAGAGCCTATGTAATGGTGTTTAATCTCAGATATTTTGCACTTGGAAAATAAAATTTTCCAAATGTTTTTCATTAAATCTAAAGCTACTGCCAATTACTATGTTTAACAAAGATAAATATCCTTTGTTCTTGTTTTAATTAATTTATTGTGAAACATTTTATTACAAAATCACCTTTGGATTTGATTTTAAAAAGCAAAGCACAGGGAGAAAATTAGGAAGTAAAGTTGGTTGAAAAAGCTCTTGAGCTTTCCAAATGGTATTTCTCAGTATGTTTATAACCTGATGAGGGAGAGAAAAAAACATCCACAGAGATATTAGCAAAGGTGCTTAGTTACAAGAGGATGCAGACCGTGGAGGCCAGGTCATGTGACATGATAAGGGTGGGAGCCTAGGATGAGTGGAATCCAAGTTGGGAAGGAAACTGTGCTGCAGGCAAGAACACGGCACACCCACCATTTCCCCTGGTTCACTTCCCAAGCAAAGAAAGCAACCAGTTTTCTTACAAAATGACTAGATATTTTCCCTATTTGACCACAACATCGCCACAGAGAACCTCTTCACAAGGTTTAAAAGAACAAATAACAGATATGCACTAAAGCGGAAAAGGTTTAAATGAGACAGCAGCAGGAAATGCCACACTGACCCTGCTTCTAGCTGCGGCAGGTCTGGCTGCTCCGTTAAAACAGTTACAGCCCAACTGCCGAGTCTGGCAGATCTTAAGAAGATACCACTCATCCCAAGGTAGGATGAATAGCTTTGGGGAAACCCAGCGAGCCAGCACTTGAATCAGATGGTGTGCTCTGTTTCATTTCCGAGCAGGTATTACGAGGAAGTGTCCCGCTACGGAGGGTGTCTCTTCTCCTCGATGCTTGTGGAACACTGAAGGGCAGGTGCTGTTCCTTTCCAGCACTAGGTTGTTGGCATGGTTCCTAGTTTCATTCTTGGTCTCCAGCAAGTTTATCTTCTACTTTTTACTAGGTCTCATTAGTAGTAGGCCTTATTTACTGAGCCTCCATTCTTATTTCTGCCTAATGAGCTTTTCTACTTCTTTTAATTTCTGCCTTTTTTTTTCTTCCAGTTCTGTTTGTTTTGTCTACTTTGTGTATTTTGACTCCCCTCTGAAGCTGGTGTATTATTCCTGGAATTGAAATGCAGATAAAGATAAGTATACTCATAACGGAAGAGGTCACAGTTGAGCTAAAAGTTCACATTTTAATATGCTTGTCACAGAAACAAAGCTTGGTCACAGAGAAAATAGTTTCATATTATTTATGGTAAAGCTGCAGGAATTTGGGCATCAGTGAGGTTTGCTATCAGAAATCACCTCTTTCTTCTCTCTCATCACCCCTCTCTCTCATCTTCCTCTCTTGGTTCCCTCTTTCTTTCCTTCTTTCAGTAGAGTGGGATGTGGTTTGATTGCTAGATTTTCACTTTGGTCTTGTCATAATGATCAAGTCATGAGAAGATTGAACAAATCTGCCCAGTTTATTAAAGACTAATTCTGTTGAAGATTTTTCACAAAGTTAAAGCCACATAACCAATCAAACAAAATGCAAAATAAAACCATAGCTCTGGCGTCACTGCTCTGTTTATATCTATAGTTAAAAAAATCTTGTGACTAGAGCTCCTCTCGCAGCACACACCATTATCTGTCTGTATATGTGTTGCCATGGTAATGGGTTGTTGTGCCGTTTATACAATAAGGGGCACAATTGGTGGATGGTTTTCTTAAACACAGGAAGAAATCTCCTACAAGTATTTTTCATCTGTTCCTGGAAATGTCTAACCTCCCTTGGTGACTGCTTCTGTGTATCAGTTGTATGGATTTAGATTAATGTCAGCCTTCTACCAATAAAAGATCCTTTTTCATTTCTGGACTGTTAAATTAGATTGTTTTAAGTGTGTAGGACCAGTCAAGCCCATGACCAATTCCCAAAGGAAATGGATGCCATACTGTAAGTAACCGCTTCCTATGCCTGACACGTTGTTGGTTGAGAGTACTCTACTGTAACATGGAAAATAACATACAATTGGAATGGTGGTCTTTAGAAAGAAACATCGTGATTGGAGAAAATTTCAGAACACCCTCAGATATTGTGATAATTGGAAGGTTGATTGTGATTAGCTCCATAACACTTAGAGCATAGAAACTGGGTCAAGCATCATGTGAGCCAAAAAGTGCTCCTAGCTGATGGAAGCGAGCAAGCTTTATTCATTCCTCATTCCTGAATTACTCTCAACATAGTTCAAAAGCACTAATAGTTCAAAAGCATTAATTCTTTGGTGCTCAGCCTTCTTTATGGTCCAACTTTCACATCTGTACATGACTACTAGAAAAATAAGCTTTGACTATATGGACCTTTGTTGGCAAAATGATGTCTCTACTTTTTAATACACTGTCTATGTTTGTCATAGCTTTTCTTCCAAGGAGCAAATGTCTTTTAATTTCATGGCTGCAGTCCCCATCTACAGTGATTTTGGAGCCCAGAAAAATAAAGTCTGTCACTGTTTCCACTGTTTCCCCATCTTTTTTCCCTGAAGTGATGGGACTGGATGCCACGATCTTAGTTTTTTGAATGCTGAGTTTTAAGTCAGCTTTTTCACTCTCCTGTTTCACCTTCAGCAAGAGACTCTTTAGTTTCTCTTCACTTTCTGCCATTAGGGTGTTGTCATATGAATATATGAGATTATTGATATTTCTCTCAGCAATCTTTTTTTTTTTCTCCCAGCAATCTTGATTCCAACTTATGATTCATCCAGCCAGGCATTTTGCATGATGTACTCTGCATAGAAGTTAAATAAGCAGGGTGACAATATAGAGCCTTGATGTACTCTTTTCCCAATTTTGAACCAGTCTGATGTTTCGTGTCTGATTCTAACTGATGCTTCTTGACCTACATACAGGTGTCTCAGGAGACATGTAAGGTGGTTTGGTATCCCCATCTCTGTAAGAATTTTCCACAGTTTGTTGTGATCCACACAGTCAAAGGCTTTAGCATAGTCAATGAAGCAGAAGTAGATGTTTTTCTGAAATCTTGCTTTTTCTATGATCCAACAGATACTGGCAATTTGATCTCTGGTTGCTCTGCCTTTTTGAAATCCAGCTTGTACATCTGGAAGTTCTCAGTTCATGTACTGTTGAAGCCTAGCTTGAAGGATTTTGAGATATTTAAAATCCTAAAAGATGGTGCTGTTAAAGTGCTGCACTCAATATGCCAGCAAATTTAAAAAACTCAGCAGTGGCCACAGGACTGGAAAAGGTCAGTTTTTATTCTAGTCCCAAAGAATGGCAATACCAAAGAATGCTCAAACTACCGCACAACTGCGCTCATTTCACATGCTAGCAAGACAATGCTCAAAATTCAAGGCTAGACTTTTAAAAATGATACAATCTAATAAAGAGGTGGCTCATTCCCTTGGGGGTTTATTTTGCTTTCTTACTGATTCATCTCCTGTTGAATGTTTTTCCATTTATTTTGCTTTTATAAAGGACCTAACACAAACACCAAGCCTTTCTTTTCTGTTACCCCTGGCCCAGCTCTCTAGCTCCTCCTATAAATTGTCTAAGTAACCTTATAGTGGATTTTGGGGGTGGTATGAACCCCTGTCTCCTGCGTAGTCCAGATTTCCTAAACTTGTAAGAGCTATCTTTCCCCCTTCTTCCTTCCTCAAACACAAATTCTTTCTAGGTGTCCAGAACCTGCTGCCTTCCTCAAATACGAATTCTTGCTAGGTGCCTGGAACTTGCTCATTGCTGGGGATAAAGTGGCCCGTGGAGACATGTGTTTATAAGTAACTGTAGGATTGTGATATTGTGATTTTATAGTAATAAATTTATATTGGTCTTTCTCCACCTCCTGACACAGTGCTCCTGAAATCCTGTTAATTTCCTGAGAGGAGCTTCTTTTGTTCTAATGAGATGACTCTGGGTAGACTCCTGGATAACTCCGGGGTGAGGGCTGGTCACCAAAAAGACTGACCTGGGATTAGAAGCTTGGGGTTTTCAGCCCCACCTCCAGCCTCCAGGAAGGAGGAGGGGCTGGAGACAGTGAATGTCTTTCATGCCTACCTGAGGAAGCCTCCCCAACCGTCCCAAGAGCAGAGAGCTGGGAGAGCTTCCTTGCTGTGGACACATTCATGTGCTCGGAGGGGGACGCCAGCTTCACGGGGACAGAAACTGCTGTTTTAGGATCCTCCCAGACCTCGCCCCGGGGACACTACTTCTCCCGGACACTCATATATGTCCTTTATCACATCCTGTAACAGACCAGTAAACGTTAAGTTGGCATTTCCCTGAATTCTGTGAGCTGTTCTAGCAAACAACTGAATCCAAGGGGCAGGGGGCACGGGAACTTCTAGTCTGCAGTCCCGTGGGACAGAATGGTGGGTCACCTGGGGACCTCACAGTGATTGCCACCTGAAGCGGACTGTCTCGTGGACCTGAGCCCTTACCCCAAGGACCCGTCTGGTGTCGGGGAGTGGGGGTGTGTGTGTGAATTGTCACAGAGTAAAGGAGACTGGGGGGGGGGGGGGCAAAAATTGAGGATTTTTCTTCTCACAAGGATAGTGTGAAAAAAAATGCTTTTAAAAAGCTGTGAGAGCCACAAGAACACATGGCAACAGTTTCTCCAATGGATTTGTTAATGTCAGTGTTAAAAATATGGACATTTGGAAATTAGCTCTGAGGTACTTAACTTTACTCAATAGAGAAACTGGCTAAAATAGTCTAGCTTTAGTTAGTCCTTTCAGACATTTTTGCAAGATCACTTTAGCCCTCGTTTGATGGTTGTAAAAATCCTACACTTTATAGGAAACTCAAAACAGAAAGGAGAGTTTTCTTGCAGCAACATCCCTGTTGCATTTTGCAGAGAAACACTGGTGGGAATGTGCCTAAAGCCCGGTGAGTCCGAGATGCGAATGGCCGGCCCAGGTCCTCATCCCACTCGTCCCTTTAGCCCCACGCAGGCCTGTGTTGGACCACTCATCTCACCTCCCAAGACTGACTCAGTGTCACTGAAAAGGAAGTTTTGTGAGTATTCAGAATAGCAACAGAAAACCCGCCTCTTCAACCAGTGTGTTTTTATTAACATATCCTGGCTCAGTCGAGTCTGACTCTTTGCGACCCCATGGACTATACAGTCCATGGCATTCTCTAGGCCAGAATACTGGAGTGGGTAGCCTTTGCCTTCTCCAGGAGATCTTCCCAACCAAGGGATTGAACCAGGTCTCCCGCATTGCAGGCGGATTCTTTACCAGCTGAGCCACAAGTGAAGCTCAACATGTCCTGTAACTAATTACATTTTTAATGTTTTCTGCCTAAATCATTTATCGTGATAGGATTTTGATAATATTTTGCACTTTTCAAGAAGTGATAAAAGTTCACAATAATAAAAATAGTAGAGATACATCAAATCTTTTTCTTACATGTCATACAAATTTAGAAAAATGAAAAAACAAAAACAAAAACAAGAAAACCCATGCATTTATCACTCACAGATAAACCCAAGGCTATCTTTCCATTTATCCTGTCTATGTAAAACTATCTACATTTTTGTTAAAATAAAAATGGACAACATGTACTGTCTTAAAATACATGTTTAATATTTAGGATACTGGGACCATCTTTCCGTACCATCACCAATCCTTCTGTAGAACCATTCTAGGCTGCCTCCCATGCCCTTTGTCACCATTCATTAACTAATCCTCTTACTGTTAACATGCTTTGTTTCTCATTACTCATTATTAGAAGCAGTGATTCAATTGCAAAAGAAACTTTTGTACTCTTGTGGCTTTTGAATTTGTAAGAGAAAATTAAGAACTGACTAAAAAACAGTTTCATAGCATCAAAGTAGTAGACTCATTTTTAATTGGATTGAATATAACAAAAATTTCAGCAGTTCGTCAGAGTTCTGGTGAGAGTAAATAACATGTGGTATTAATTTTGTTCCAAAAGCCTGGAATATTGTTACAATTTATTTGCAGTTAAGAAAAATAATTTAGAATAATAGTAGCATTATATCACAATAGCACATATAGTGTGAATCACATATCTAATGTACATAATACTAGTGTAACTGGTATTTAGGAATACCCTGGAAATTTGCTGTAATGCCTTTTAGTATTGTCAGTCTTTAGGTTCAACAGCATCTAAATTCTCTCAGATTCAGTCTTGAAAAGAGACACACAAAAATGAACAGTATGGAGCCTCTTTTCATGTGCCTGTTGTCTTTCTGTATTTTCTTTGGAGAAACATTGGGTTGCTGTCTTTTGTTGTGGTGGTTAGGGAGTTGTAGACGCCATTTGTATATTTTGGAAGTTAAACCCTGTTGGTCACATCATTTGTAAATATCTTCTCTCAAACAGAAGATATTTTTGTACTGGGACCACTGAATACCCACATGCGAAAGAATGAAGTTGGACTTTTACCTCACCCCATATGCAAAGTTAACTCAGAATGGGCCCAAGGCCTATATATAGAAATCAACATTATAAAACTCGAGAAGAAAACACGAGAGTAAATCTTCATAACCTTGGATTTGGCCATGATTTCTTAGACCTGATACCAAAAGCACCAGCAGCAAAAGACAAAATAGGTAAATTGGACTTCTTCAAAACAAAAAATTGATGCTTTTGAACTGTGGTGTTGGAGAAGACTCAGGACGATAAAGGATGAGATGGTTAATGGTATCACTGACTCGATGGACATGAGTTTGAGCAGGCTCCGGCAGTTGGTGATGGAGAAGGAAGCCTGGCATGCTGCAGTCTATGGGGTCATAAAGGTCGGACACGACTGAGCAACTGAACTGAACTGATAAAAGGAGAAACGAAAAAGATAATCCACCATCCAAAATGGCACAGGCTGTTGCAACTCATATCTCTGACCCAGGTCTATAGCCACCT